>VDFB02000015.1:339294578-339440834 GCA_007258455.2 Sequoia sempervirens
ATATATATATAAGGAATCTATAGCTT
Organism: Sequoia sempervirens; assembly: GCA_007258455.2. Classification (NCBI taxonomy): domain Eukaryota; kingdom Viridiplantae; phylum Streptophyta; class Pinopsida; order Cupressales; family Cupressaceae; genus Sequoia; species Sequoia sempervirens. The sequence goes on from VDFB02000015.1 coordinate 339,294,605, forward strand.
TTAGTCTACTCAATCTGCACCTCTAGGTGTCCAGATCAAAAACTTTGATTTTTAGCCATGTTGGTGACTTTTTGTGTAGGTTTTGACCTTGCAAAAGTGGAGATGACTTCAACAAGTTTGCAATCTAATCTTCAATGATTTCCAAGTCTTCAAAGTACCTATATCTAGAAAGACACAAAGGAAGAGAGAGAAAATGTTGATTGTTAGGGATTGGGGGTTTTCCTTGGTCAAACCCTGTTTAGGTAATTAAACCAAAATGATGAAATAAGATAGTGAAACTTGAAATAATGCAATGAGAAACTTTCCATGTTGAAGGGTCTTAAATTTTTGCAACAATGGATGAATAATATTGCTCTTGAATGCCTTGATGATGCTTCCTTGTGAAGACTCAAAATGCTAAACCCTAACTTGCTTGAGTTGAGACAGATAATGAATGAATGGATAATGGATTAGGGTTTAAAGGTCTCCTTTTATAGAAAAGAGTTAAGAATAAGGATCATGATCAATGGCCAAGATTAAATTAGAAAATAAATTAATCAAGGGTGAAGGTTAATTGAGAGAAGAAATACATAGATAGATAAATACTTGAGGTGGAAGATAAGATAGGCATAGAAAAAGAGGTTGTTGGAGAAAATTAAATAATAAAAATTATTTAATTTAGGTGGAAAACATAGGAGAAATAAATAAAATATTAATTTTATTTATTTAAAAAGAAAGGTGAGAACAAATAATTAAATAATTAAAAATAATTATTTAATAGAGAGGGAAGAGAGGGAAGAGATAATTAAATAATTAAAATAATTATTTAATTGGGGAGATAAAGAAAGGATAAATAATTTATTTATGGAGGGAAAAGGCTAATGAATAACTAAATAATTAAAATAATTATTTAATTATAGAAGAAGAGGGAAAAAATAACTTTTGAATTATAATAATATTATACTTAAATGCTTAATAAGAGTCTAGAAAAGTATGAAAGTGATTTACAACACTTTACAACACCTTTACAAGACATCATTTAATTCATTTGCAAGGGTCCAAGACCTAATGTGGATATGTAAAATACCTCACAACACTAAATCAATGCCTCATTAAGTCCAATTTGTCATCAATTATTCCCAAATCAAGCAAGTTGCCTTTTTCTATGGTACATTTAGCCCCCACTTTAGTGAGAGGATGAACTTGCTTCAAAATCACACTAAAGTAGACATTCAAGAGAGATTTGAGTGTATAGATGCATATGGCAAAGAATGGAAAAGATCAAGAAGGAAATCAAGCCCCTAGGATCCAAGATCCTAAGTCAAACCATCAAGATAAATAATCATGCAATGGAAATAACTAAAGGAAATAAAAATGATGTGGATCAAAGATGCACTCACTCTAGGGCCATAGAACATTAGGTCGTCTACGGGGTGAGTAATCCACAAAGAAGTGGTTTAGTGAGAAATTCATGCCAGTGTGTCGGCTTCCCATCGTATAATGAGAAATTCATGTTAGTGTGTCAAATTCCCATTATACTAATCAAACCAAATTTATGCTCCTGATAATATTGATAAGGCACCACAATGTAATGCTTTTTGTAAATATTTTTGAATATGTGAAGATTTTTTGCTAAATTGGATTTTGCTTTGTTCATATAAGGTCTTCTTCTTAGGGAGAATTATACCTAATGTCTCCAAGAGAGGACAAGTCAGGGTGTCAAATCGTTATCCATGGGATGGCTCATTCACATCAAGCCACTTGAGTTGATCATACAGTCTTGGAAGGCATCAAACCCAATGACACCAAAAAGAAGAGGACACATCCAAAGAAAAATAAAAATATCACAATGAAATTTGCACAAAGATTTTGTCTATGTATGCCCCCACTTTAAAGTGGTTGCTACACCATCACTGTGAGCAATTGCTTTAAAGTAGCCAAGGATTAATGAAAGAAGACGTGAGAGCCAACTTGGAAAGCCCTATGCCAAATCATATGTTTCTAAATTGAGGTACATCATGAATAAGTACATCAGATGCAAGTGAACTTAAGACATGTCGTCCACATCCCAAGCTTGCTCTTAGATATACATGAAAGGTTAACGACTAGCCAAAAGAGACAACGACAGGTGACATATAAGGATAAGGCTTCCTAACCCCTTGCCCCCACTTAGTGTAGGACAAGGGTGAGCCTGGAATGAATGATGATATGTTCTTCCTTTCAATGAATGTAAAACATGCAACTATGGCAAGGAGCAAAAACTAATGTTATTTATGTCGATAAGTAAACAAAGTTTCTGCTTGATACATATTTAATGAGATGTCTATCAGTTTAGGATGTATCAAGGTTAAGATTTGCTTGGAAGAATTGTTTGTAATAGTGTGGACATTGGATGAAGGTTTTTGTTTTGAAGGACACTAACCAAGATCATTAGCCCTTTCTTGCATTTTAGGCTTTATAGGTATATGGATACCTTATTTTATAGCATCACATCCTTTCCCAAATTGTCTTCCAAAAAGTTTTGTCACTTGTTTTGGATTTGGTTGTTGTTTTATTGCCTCAAATTTTGTCTTGGATGTTGTATTTTCTTTTAAAGTGGGTGAAGTGGATGTTTTTGACATTACCTCCTTATCTCTACCATGTTTAGATTCTTTTGTTATGATCATGTATTTCCCCATGGATATAGGTATGAAATCAAAGGTTTTCAAAGCCTCTTCCAATAACTTTGTGGCATCTTGAATTTTCTTTTGTATTTTTATATCCTTTTTCTTCAAGGTTTCATAATTTTCAAAGCATTCCCAAGATGGTGGTAAATCTATATCAAGCAATTTAGGATGCTTCAGAGTGAGGTTGATTTTTGGTTTACATGTGATATTTTGCCTAGCAGGAGAGTTTTTAGGAGAGAAGCAAACAAGATATTGATCAGATTCCATTAATAGGTTGTGTAGAGTAACTTCATCACAAGGAGAGGGGGCAAAAAGAGAAGAAAAATCATCACATTCTTGTTTTGCGAGGATTGGATCCTTTTGCTCAATTATCTATTCTTCGATGGGGGAAACATTAGGAATGGCAGCAAGAAGATTCTCATGACATTCTATGAATAGTTTGTCTAATCCCAAAATATCTTCTTCACTAGTAGAAGAGACATTAGGAGAATAACAAGTATGGTTATCATAATTATTTGTGATTACATCAATTTGTCCAATAATGTGATTGTCATGATTGCTCACAAACACATTCTCACAAATAGGGGAGGATTTAGAAGATGACTGTAGACTAGGGATAGGGATGTTAATAGATGTGTTTATGATTTCATTCTCTTGTGCCATAATGTGTTTCAAAGTAGAAGAGATTATAGAAGAGGATCTTTCAACATTGTCATGATTCTCAATGGTTGTATCTTCTAGCTCCAAAATACTTTTGTCACATGTAGGAGAGATATTGGGAGAAGAGGAACTATGATATCATGATTGTATATACTTTCACATTCTTCTATCACTCTATTCCCACAAATAGAAGAGATATTGGAAGGTGTGGAATTATGGAGTGTGTTAACATTGTTATTCTCTTGCGCTAAGAAACTTTCATAGCTAGGAAAGAGATTGGAAGGATGACTAGGAGTTTCATGGTTACCAATTGTTGAACTTTTTTGTTCAAATAAGTCATCCCAAATGGTAGGGGTATCAGAAAAGGGAGGAATAAGATTCTTATGAGTCTCAATGAGGATATCTTCTAACACCAGACTATCTTCTTCATGTCTAGAGAAGATATTAGGAGAAGAAGAGGTTTGATTGTCATGATTATCTACACTTACATACTCATGTACTAGAATGTCCTCTTGAGTGGGAGAGGGAGAATTTTTATAGCTCTCAATCATATCCTCCACAAAAATATGTTTGTCATGATCATTCACAATTGTATCATTATGCATTAAAGAATTTTCACAATTGGGGGAGGTGGTGGGAGTAGTGGCCATGATCTCAATTTTTTCTTTCCAAGGGGGAGGAGGAGGAAGCAAAGAAAGACTTTCATGATCTTCAATGATTGTGTCTTCTTTCATCAAGATACCTTCATCGCCAATGGGAGAGATATCGAGAGAAGAAAAAGTATGATTATCATGAGTATCAATGCTTTCATCCTCTTGTGTCAAACCTTTAGTGGATGATCTAGGAGAGATGAAGTCTTTAAGGGATTCATCTAAAATGTCTAAGTCATCACTACTAAAGGGCTTGAATGCTATGATTTTTCTAAATTGAATCATCTTTTGAATTGGGTCGTTTGATATTTTTTGTTTTCATTTGCTAATGAATCTAATCTAAATGAACTAGGAACTATTAATGCTGAAAATGAAAATTGTAACAATCTAATGCTATCCATAGTTGCCATGAATGGAAACAATGCTTATTTCTAATGATTTAAATGTAATAGAAACTATACAAACTTAAAATTCCATGTAAAGAAATAGGATGAAATGCAATTTTTCAGATTTCAAACAAGGTAATTTACTGATTACACTATGCAATGATCTAAAAATGAAATGTTGTGAATGCAAATTAGAAATTAAGCAATGCACGAAATATACCAATTTAACCTAGATATAATGAAATGCATGTAACGTAAAGTCAACCCAGTGAAACAACTAACCAAAGGCAACAAACAAAAGCTTAAAAACAAGGTTTTGAGTGATATTAAAGGTAGTTTCAGATGTGTATAGGGACTGATTCGCCCAAGGTGGCGAATGAGTCTCGGTAGGGGTTTTTTCCAATTTTTTTTAGGAATTTTCAATGGGTTTTTATGATTTTTATGTTGTATTATGTATAACATAAGTACAAATGTGGTTTTCATATGTTTTCCAATGATTTCAGATGCAAAAATGCAACCTATATGCACTTTAACTAATGCAAAAATATGAAAGCCTAGAATGCAAATTAACTAATACAAAATACAATGCAAAGTTAATGCAAGCTAATTCTAGGATGATGATGGACTCCAAATAAGAAAATAAGGTATTCTAAATGTAGGTTCACCAAAATGTAGAAAAATATTTTGGCTTCCAAAGGTCTTTCTAGCACTTCTAGGGTTTTTCACCTAAAAGGAGAAAGATGGGCCAAAATGCAATTTTCACATTCAAAGATTAATGTGATATGGATGCAATATGTCTAAATAAACTGATTTAAATGTAGAAAAATAATGAAAGGTATTGATTATCAAATGGAAACTATTGAAATGCAACTTGTTGGAAAACACATTATGTAATGTAAAAACACCTAGAAAGATGAATATAAATGCAAGTAAAACAAAACAGAAAGTTGTAAAAGTGAATGTGTGCACCTGGGAACTTGTTGAGGACTAGAAATGACCCTAAAATTTTGAAAGTGCTAATTTTTAGGCCTAGTGGGACTCATTCGCCATTCTGGGTGAATCATTCCCAATTCTAAAAAACTACATTGGGGCCCGTTTTAGCCAAATGGGTATTGAAATCTACAAAAATCTCCAAAAAATAGGTACAGTGGGGCTCATTCACCACTTTGGGTGAATTAGTCCACTTTGGCTTTTCTAAAAAATCAAAAATGGAATCTATAGCTTTCGGTCTACTCAATCTGCACCTCCAGGTGTCCGAATCTGAAACCTTGATTTTTAGCACTATCGGTGACTTTTTGTGTAGGTTTTGACCTTGCAAAATTGGAGATGACTTCAACAATTTTGCAACCTAATATTTAGTTATTTACAAGTCTTCAAAGAACCTAGATCTGGAAACACACAAAAGAAGAGAGAGAAAATGTTGATTGTTAGGGATTGGGGGTTTGCCTTGGTCAAACCCCATTTAGGTAATTAAACCAAAATGATGAAATAAGATAATGAAACATGAAACATGAAATAATGCAATGAGAAACTTTCCATGATGAAGGGTCTTTAATTGTTGCAACAATGTATGAAGAATATTTCTCTTGAATGCCTTGATGATGTTCTTGAAGATGCTTCCTTGTGAAGACTCAAAATGCTAAACCCTAGATTGTTTGAGTTGAGATAGCTAATGAATGATGAATGAATTATGAATGATTGGATAATGAATTAGGGTTTAAAGGTCTCCTTTTATAGAAAAGAGTTAAGAATAAGGATCATGATCAAGGGCCAAGATTAAATTAGAAAATAACTTAATCAAGGGTGGAGGTTAATTGAGAGAAGAAAGACATGGATAGATAAATACTTGAGGTGGAAGATAAGATTGAAACATAAAAAGAGGTTGTTGGAGAAAATTAAATAATACAAATTATTTAATTTAGGTGGAAAACATAAGAGAAATAAATAAAATATTAATTTTATTTATTTAAAAAGAAAGGTGAAAACAAATAATTAAATAATTAAAAATAATTATTTAATTATAGAGGAAAGGTGGGGTGTTAAACATTAAATAATTAAAAATAATTATTTAATAGAGAGGGAAGGGATAATTAAATAATTAAAATAATTATTTAATTGGGGAGATAAAGAAAGGATAAATAATTTATTTATGGAGGGAAAAGGCTAATTAATAATTAAATAATTAAAATAATTGTTTAATTATAGAAGAAGAGGGAAACGATAACTTTTGAATTAAAATAATATTAGACTTAAATACTTAATAAGAGTCTAGAAAAGTATCAAAGTGATTTACAACACTTTACAACACCTTTACAAGACATTGTTTAATGCATTTGCAAGGGTCTAAGACCTAACGTGGATGTGTAAAATACCTCACAACACTAAATCAATGCCTCATTAAGTCTAGTTTGTCATATAGAGGTTCCCAACAACTACTAACTTCCCTTTCAACTTATTTTACTGACCAACAACCTTCTAAATCAAGGAGACTCTTCATCTTTTTATTTTTGCAACTTTGCACTTTTTACATCGTTTACAATAAATAGACAACTTTTTACATTATTTTACATCCTTGACCACTTAAAGACCTATTTTGGACCTAAATACACCAAATATGACCACATCATGCCCCTTTTACATGCTTTTCATACTGACGGATTAATTTTTTTACAAAATGCTCATTGGAGACATAAAACACCATTAGGTGCTCATGTACCACACTCGATGATAGCACAAAATAAACCTAGGATGATTCTAACCAATGCAAGAAACAAAGAAATGAAGGATTTCATCTTAATCCATGAGAAAAACGATGAAGGAAATACACAAAAATCAAACATTTTCACCATTTCCTGTACAGTGTGAGCTTGAATCATCATATTTTTTACAGATATTGAAAGGTAATGAAATTTTCTATAGGTAGAAGCTTACCCCAGCTCGGCTTTAATAAATTTTACAAAGAATCTACTAGTCTCAGAGACATCTCCAGTAAAACCCTTGACTTCAATGGTGGTGCAACAAGAGTGTATTGTGAGTGAAATGAAATGATACTAGTGTTTTCTTGGGTTTTCTTTTTAGAGTTTCAAGCCTAAGTGACCAGCAACCTAAGGAATTTTTGCTTTTCTTTTTAAACTTTTGCAATATAATTTATTTACCCTTTGCATTATGCTAAGTGTCTAAGGGTCCTTTAGGACCTGTATTTTTTGCATTGACTCCCATGTTGGTCAAGTCATGTGCCTTTGTATTTTGCACCAAATATAATGTAAAGCATTGGTGAAATGGTAATTTATAAATCATTTTAATTAGTGTTATTCATTATGCAAAAGGAGATAATGCATTTTTTTCTAAGTATGAGTCAAAAGGAGATATGGTTGAAATTTATGTTCATGCAAGCATATAGGGGGAAGTTGGAAGAAGTAAACCAACATTTGGAGGGAATATAGGGTTGTTTTCACTTGGTTTGGAGCAGTTTTAGGAGCTTTTATGGTGGTTAAGGTCATAATTTGACCTTTTCTTCACTTTGGAGTCATTTTGGAGGGAGTTTGGGAGCTATTTTTTAGGGTTTTTGGTTGTACATGACCAAGAGGGTTTCTTGTTCCTATTTTGGTTCAACTGATTGACAAATATTAAGTAACTTCATTATTCATTTGTGAAGTTAGTTCTGATTATTATCTTTTGTCTACTTTCTGACTTTTGGAGTCCTCTATAGAAAAAAGACTTTATTTTGTAACTCTTTGAACATGTATAGCAGTTCATACCTTGAAGATCAATAGAGATAAGGAGTTTGACCATGTCAATTTTTTGTTTTACTGTATGCATTTGAATTATTTGATGCAATGACTTGTGAAATTTTCTCATTCCTAGTTTTTGTGTCTCATTAGTGGTATCTTTGAATAGAAACTATATGTAGTTGGAGGTTGTAAGTTGTGTTGTGTTGCAGGTGATTCAAGTTGTGAAAGTTTCTTTCCTTCTAGGATTGTGCATTGTATCCTCCTTACAAAGTATTTATGCAAAGGAATATCAATGTTGAATTGTGTATATCAAGCTTGTAGTTGATTAACTATGTATGCAAGTTGTTTGTAGGTTTTAGTTAATGTTTAGGTGCATCATCTTAAGTTTTCTAGTTTTCTAGTTTATGTTTCCCTCTTACCCTTTCCCATGAAAATCATTAGAATTAATTTAGGTGAGCACCATAAGATCCAACTTTCTCTAGAGGTTCTTTTCTACTTTAGGTGACCCACAACCTAGAAAAGTTCCCATGTTTCTCCAAAATGCTAAGTTCTGCAACTTAGCAAGGGCACAATATTAGGAGACAATAGTTCTGCTTCGGTCTGCTAATGTTTTCTATAATTGTATCCTCTTCCCCCTTACTTAATCGACCACCAATTTTCCTTACTTATATACCCTATCACACTTTATGAAGGGAGGTGTCTTTTACAAAATGGGGTGACTTTACCAAGGGACACATCCCTATTTAAATAACAAATATAGAGCCAACCTTCATTGAGAATTATTATGAGGGTCAACCTACTATTGATATTCATCGTTATCCCTTTAGATTAACATATCTATCATTGCACACATATTAATCAATGTTTCTTATGGACTCAACCACCTTTTTTTTTCATCATAAATCAGCTAGGCAATCAGGGAGTCAACCAACATTAGACCAAGTCTTTATCAGTAATTTGCTACCCTATTTTAAACATTAAAACATCGCTCTTTAAATTTTCTTTACCAATCATTGTCTTCTCTTCTCTCATTGCTAATTGTTGTCCTCAATATATATTAACTTTAGTAGTTAAATTATGTGGTCGACCAACAAGGTTTGTATTTGGGAAATTTAATAAATATGTGGTTTTACAAGGGTGGTCAGCCATCATGTAAATGTAAATATGCTTTTATGATAGCCTAAAATAGTTTGATGGGAACATGACAGTCCACCCTTCCCAAGATTTCTTGTCCTTAAACAATCACAATCTAGGATTCCTGTGAAGTTACCCAAATCCCAAAAGAACTCTAACCCTAAGAATGTAGACTTTGCTTGAAACGAAACTGTCACCCTAAGAATGAAGACTCTCAAACATAAGTCATTTTTTATCTCTATATGTAATGTATGATCTTAATATTGTAGTGATGTCCTTAGGGAGTGGTTGTTAGTAAACTACTAATAAGTTCAATGCTATTCTCAAAGGTATGAGGATAGTTTATTGTCTTATATACTAATTTTTCCCAATAACTCTCAAAAACAAAACCAAGAGTTAGAAATTGGCAAGATTTGTAACTTAAGACAAATTTTCTCTCATTTCATCATTGCAAATATCTTTATTTCAACATCATGATGGATTTTGGGAATGTTGTGAATATTAAGATCCCAATCCTTTGTGTCAAATCACTTTTGCATTTGTGTAAAGGATCTAGATGTTTGAATGATAACTTCCCTTAAATAAAGTATGTTTTATTTCACCTAATAAATCTACTAGGGTTTGAGGCAAGATTGATTCAACCAAGGATGTAATGGATTATAGGTGTTTGTTATAACTAACCTAGTCCAATTATCTTGTCATAGAATCATTAATGATATGTTATAATTCTCTAGGTATATATTTCCTAGATAATACTTAGGGACAAATTTATTGGAATGATCAAGTCAATGAAAGATGTACAATAGTTTATCATCCTTAGAAAGTGATAGAAGGGCTTAAATTTATAGGTTTACTCTAATATCCAATTCTTGTCCTATCTTCCAATTCAATTGGAGGTCATTACTCCTCTTTGTCATATCTCCATGTTTGGTACTAAATTTATTTTTATATCTTGGGAAAGTAAAATCATATTGATTTATCCCAAGGTTGAATGGTAAGAATGATCCTTGAATTTATGCGTTATGGGCCCAAAATGTAACTTAGCATAAGCATATGTAACAATTTTGTTGTAACTTGATTTGTATCAACTGTATCTAAGGTACCTAATATTGAAGTCCTTTTAATCCTGAATTTGGAGTTACTTTGATCAAGGATAGGACTTGAGAGAAGAAGACCCTTAGATAGATTTATTACTTTATATCCATTTCTTGTAGGAGTCACCACCCTTCACAATTGAGTCATCATCCTTCATTATAAAAGATTCATATTCTTTCCTATTCGAAGGGTCACAAATTTTCATATTAGGAGTCACAACCTTCCTCATATAATCACTATTTGTGTAATTTATTTTCAACAATGGTTCTATTCTTAATTTAATTCTTCAATGATGTTATGGATGCATTTTTGAAATGATCTCTCTTTTATATCAAAATTTTTAACAGAGTCACATCTTTCAATTCAATGGTCACACATAATTAATTCAATGTTAGATGAGTTAATTTGTTAGTGTGGAGCATTTTGACATAAAAAGTTTTTTAACATTTTCATAAAGTAATCATATGGAGTAATCTTGTTGAAGACATATTGGCATGAAGAAAACACATAGATATACTCAGTACACGAAGTATACATATAAATACATGTAACCTACATGAAGCCTAAAGCATACATAATACATGAAGTATACACATGAAGCATGAAAGATACACATAATACACAAAGTATACACATAAGTATATGTAGGACACAAATCATGAAGTATACACAAGAAGCATGAAGCATACAGGTGAATACACATAATACACAAGAAGCATGAAGCATACACATGAATACATGTAATACATGAAGTATACATTGGAAACATGAAGCATATACATGAATACACACAATACATAAAGTATACACAAGCATAAGGCATACAAATGAATACATTAAGTATACATATAAATACATGTATGTTATGGAGTATACACATCAATACACATTTCACAAGGTACACTTGTGAATACATGTGAGTCAAAAAGTATACACATGAATACACATATGTCCCATTAATACACGTAAGCCACACAGTATACACATGAATACACAAAGTCACCAAGCATTCACATGAATACACGTAAGTCACAAGAATGCACATAATTAATTAAGTATAAGTCACAAAGTATTCGCATGAACACACATAAGTTTAATTGCAAAGTATACATTTGAATACATGTAAGCCACAAAGTATACACATAAATCACAAGGTGTACATAAGTCATAAAGTGTTCACATGAATACACATGATACACATGAAAGGCATACACACATAGAAATGCATTATTAGCCTACTTAAGAAGATTGAGTATTTAGTTCTAATTGAATGGTGGTTAAAGTGGGTATGTCCTATAGGATGGTAGGAACATGCTCTAATACCAATTGTAATGTCCCTCTCTTGATTTTCCCTAGAATTTTCCTATTGATCACAAGTTGCAGTAAATTAGGGTTAGGGTTCGTCTTACCAAATAAATCTCTTTAATAATGCAATCATGGGTTTGAATCCTACAATCTCCACATGAAAAATATATGCATATATATATATAATTAATAGAGACATCACATCATAGATTATCATTAATGGAAGAAAGCTAGGGTTTGGGAGAAGGGACATGATGGGTCTGCTAGAAGCCTTTTCAACACCAAGCCTGAGAGGGTGTATACCACAACCCTTTTCCATGGAGGCTTGTACCTTCTTTCCCCATCAGTGTTCCAATCCCCTGAAGATACTTTCCACCTTGTGGAGTTGGGTGGGGGCCATAAGTGGGTAACTTGGCACTCTATGTAAGTACCCTTTGGTTGGATATATACTAGCCTCATTTACCCCTTTTGCTTATACCCGAAGCCCTTCCTACAAGGTGGGTTCCAAACAGTCAAACATATCTTCTATTCTCTCATAAGAAATCATACATTAAATATTCTTTCATTATGCATGGAGATATTTATATAGATGTATGATAATGAATGGTAAAAAATACCCCCAAGTATCTATTATATATATTTAATAATTGTCAACTTGCTATGGTGGACTGGACAGGTTCCTTGTGATCGCTGGTTTGATCCCTCTTTTGTTTAGCCAATGTGTATCTTCTTCTCTTCTCTAAATTGATGATGATATCTACTGATGTAATCAAGCTTCTAATTTATTATTCTTTTCCTATTTCTCTTTCCTAAATTTGCATATATCTTTTTAAGTTCTACTTAGGTATGTTGATGTTTTGTATAATTGTCTCCTCTCCCCCCTTAATAAACACCAATTTTCCTTACTCATATACACTATCAAAATTTATGAAGGGAGGAATCTTTTACATAGTGGGATGAATTTACCAAGGGAAACATACCTATTTAACTAACACATATAGAGTCAACCTTCATTGAAAAGGATTATGAGGGTCGGCCTACTATTGATATTCAACGTTGCCCCTTTAGATTAACATCTCATCATTGCACACATATTGATCAATGTTTCTTATGGAGTCAGCCACCATGTTTTCTTCATCATACATTGGATAGGAAATCAGGGAGTCGACCAACATCAGACTAAGTCTTTGTCAGTAATTTGTTTCCCTATTTCAAAAATTAAAAAACTTCTCTATATATTTTCTTTACCAATCATTTTCTTCTCTTCCTTCATTGTTGATCACTCTCCTTAATATATATATTTAGTTGATAAATTATGTGGTCATCTAGCAAGGACTATATTTGGGTGATTTTATAAATATGTGGTTTGACAAGGGTTGTTGGCTATCATGTAAATGTAAATATTCCTTTATGAGAGCCTATGACAGTTTGATGGGGACATGACAAGCTAGTTATACAAAATGAATATGTTCTTCTAGTGTATGATGTTGTGAAGGATTATTTGGATTTCAAGGTGTTGATAGAATATTCCAAATTGTATTTAAGTCGTATTTGGATTTGGTGAAGCATGTACTCACAGTTTAATGGTGTTTACATAGGTTCGATCGACCTTGGGTGTTTACACTAATTGTGGATATGCTTCGGTGTTTGTGGAAGAGTGGCATGGCATGTTCATGTGGATTTAGGTACAATTTAAGGTGTTATGTGGTTTTCTTTCATTCCTTTCCACCACATGAATTTTTGGTGTCAACCTAATTTAAATTTGCACGTTTGAGGTGCATAACCGAGCTTGTAGATTTATTTCAAGGTTGAAGATGGTATATATGTGTGATGATTTGATAAAGGAGACATAAGTGAAGTTTAATATGAATTGTTGAGATGTCAAGTGCAAAATACAGTGTGAGCTGTAATGCCTAAGACTACTGGAAGTAGTGAGAAGAAGGTGTCTACATTCTACAAAGAGAGTGAGAATGTTTTGGTGAAGAAGTGGTGGAAGTTTTTTGTTGCTTTGAGATGGATTTCTCATTGTAAAATTCTTCTTTCTTCTTCTTTCTAATCTTTTAGTGAGCCATTGGTAGTGAGTCCTTTGACAATGAGCCTATTGTATTCGGTGTTGCAATTACTTTATATTGTGAGCTAATCCTCACCATGGTTTTTACCTTCTTGGGTTTTCCATATAAATTTTGTGTTCTTATGTTTTTGGATGTGTTTGCATTACTATTTATCATTTTTACATTCTACTAATGCATGATAAGGGTTTAATGGTTGTTAAGGGTTTATGGACCAATACAGATCTAAATGTTAATGAGGGTTTTGATATTTTAATAAACAATTGATTCACCACCTCTTAGTTGTCTTATGCATTCATCAATTGGTATCAAAGAAAGGTTCCTTAGAAGAAAGCTAAACTACTTGAGGTAGATCTAGGATGACACACAAGAAGGAGGATCCTTTGTTTGATGGATTTGATTATGCATTCTGGAAGATGAGGATGGAAGGTTTCCTTATCTCTCTAAGGTTTGGAGTTTAGAAATATGTTGAAACTAGATATACAATGCCTACAAGTGGTATGAGTACTAATGATGAAATCAAGGCATATGAGAACAATGGTAAAGCAAGGTATGATATTTTGAGTGGTATTTCTAATTGAAAACTTGTGAAAGATATGATTCTTAAAACCGTTGGTGAAATTTGGAAAAAGTTGGAAAGTATTTATGAAGGAGATGATAAGGTCAAGAAATCAAAGATGCAAAATCCAAAGATCAAGTTTGAAAGCCTAAAGATTATAGAAGATGAATATATTACAAGATACGTGCATAGAGTGGATGAAGTTGTCAATTCCATTAGAGGGCTTGGTGGAAATCTAGATGAAGATGAGGTGGTAAAAGAAGTACTAAAAAATCTTAGTAATCTTATGGCCATAAAGTTTCTGCTATTGAGGAAGTTCAAAATTTGAATAATTATTCTAGAGACCAGTTGTTTGGTGCATTAACTACTTTTGAATTGAGAGAGTTTGGTCCACATGATGTAAAAAAGGAGATTGCTTTTAAAGTTGGAAAAGTAGAGAAGAATAAGGAATTAGAACATGATGATGTTGATTATGGAGAGGAAATTTTTGTGAGAAGATTGAAAAAGGGATTGGAAAATATAGAGGTAAGTTACCTTTCAAATGCTTTAATTATGGAAAAATTGGTCATTATGCTTCAAGATGTCCTATCAAAGCTTCAAAAGATAGACCTAAGTAGAATAAAGGTAAATCAATTAAGATAAGTTATTATGTTAAAGAAGATGCCACTATATTGGATGATGAATCTGATTATCGAAGTGATGATGATGAATGCTTGTTCATGGTTCTAAATGCCAGAACTAATTTTGCTAACTTTGAGAGTATGTATGAATGAAAGTGCTATGGAAATAGGTCATAATATTGAAGGAGAAATGATGATTGATTTTCATGCTAGAGAAGAGAAGAACAACTGCATCATTGACAATGGATGTTCAAAGAACATGATAGTCGATAAGAGTAAGTTTGTTAAGCTTGAGAAGTTTGAAGATGGTTTAGTTAAGTTTGGTGATGATACATCTATTAAGATATGTGGAAGAGTTTTAATTAGTCTCTATGGAAATAATAATACATATGATGTTATTTATGTTAAGGGTCTATGGCATAACCTTTTGAGTGTAGGAAAAATATGTAGCAAATGATATAATCTTATGTTTTAGGAAAATTGTTGTAGTAGGAAGAAGGAAAAATAGAAATGTTTATCAATTTAAGGGTGAAAATAGTCAATGCTTTGTGACTTAGATTAATGAAAGTTGGATATGGAATAGAAGAATGTGTCACATCAATTTTGATATCTTAGTGAGGATTAGTTCAGTTTAGGCTGTGAGAGATCTATCGAAGATTACAAATCCTATCAATGTTGTTTGTAAGGAATGTCATATTGGTAAGCAAGATAGAAAGAGTTTCAAAAGCAAAGAATAATCTACTACCGATCCTTTGAACTTGGTGCATACAAATCTTTGTGGACCTACCAAAATCAAAATTTTTCAAGGTGATAGGTATTTAATGCTATTAATTGATGATTATTCTAGAATGACTTGGGTTACTTTTCTCAAAGAAAAATTAGAAGCTCTAGATAATTTTAAGGAATTCAAAGCTATGGTTGAGATTCAATGAATATGAAAATCAAATGTTTAATATCTGACAGAGGTGGAGAGTTCACCTCCAATGAGTTTAATTCTTTTTGTGAAGATCATGAAATAAAGAGGCATTTTTTAGCTCCTAAGACTCATTATAATGGAGTTGTGGAAAGGAAGAATATGATTATTCATGAAGTAGTAAGGAAAATGATGAAGGAAGAAAATCTATTGGATATCTACTAGAGAGAAGAAATTCATATTGTAGTGTATATACTTAACAAAGCACAAGCAAGGACAAACAGTTCAAAGACTCCCTATGAGTTGTAGTATGGAATAAACCATACCGTGAAATAGTTCAGTGTTTGGAAGAAAATGTTATATCAGAAGAGATGAAGAAAACTTAGGAATGTTCAATGCAATATCTAATGAAAGAATCTTCCTTTGATATTCTACAAGAAGCAAGGCTTACTAGTGCTACAACAAGAGGCTAAAAAAGTTTGTTGAAAGTGAAAGTGTCAAAGTGGATGAAGAATTACAAAAAAATTTAGTGATGATAGATGGTGATGAAGGGTACTCCCCTTATAGTCTCAAATTAACAACTACAGAGAATTGCACAACAAAATACAAGAAGGAAGAAAATATTTTCTATTACCATTGGAATGAGAATGAAATTACAACATTACAACATCACATGGGCCTTCAGATTACATAAATCTTCCAATTAGCACCACACTCTAATTTTTGACCTCATTACACATCACAACCCCTTGTTCTACCATTTTTATAGGCTATTCCTCTTCATATTCTATCTTAAATGTCAAGAAATCTTCTTCTCTTGATTATTGCAACCCTATTTAGATACATTATAATTTCTATTCTTAGAAAACTATAACCTAGGGTTTTTACTTCATTTAATTTGTTTCTCTATATATCATATATGTATCAAATTCTTTCAACCATCTTTCCTTAGTACCTTCGTCTACTTCCAATTAGCAACAAAAAGTTAACTGGAGTGGTTATCTCTTTCTTTGTGCCATCACTCCATTCACTTAATCATTGATTCATTCCATAAGACATCTGATATATTCATTCATCTCTTCCTTAAATCATCACCATTTGATTAAATTGACTTTACATGATGACCATAGATCACTTATGATTCACAACAATGATGCGAATCAACCCATCATTTCTTGTCATATGTTGTAACATTGTATTCCTGCACTAGTCAAACCAAGTCAATATATGTTTCCTATGGAATGGAAAGATTCTACCACCTATCATACTTGTCAAGGATCAAGGATCATTAATCCCTCTTCCTTCATACTTGAAATACATATAAGAGCTTAAGAGACAAGCTTGAACAACGAAGTCCGAAGCCCTTTATACCTGTTGTGCTGACGTCATACTCCACAACGTGTATGAGATTGTCTAATGTTGGAGTTCGCTTATCCATCAAATTGCTTACCATCTTCTGAATAAGGCATAAGCCCTATCTCTAAATCATGAAGATCAAAACATATACTTTGTCAACTTCTACCCTTTTAGGTGCCAGGGTTTGGAGTTTCTCCATACCCTTTACATCACTTTAACATTTAAGTTAAGGTGTAAGCCTTAACACTAAAGCTTGATGTCTGACCATTTACAACAAAGAGTAAGCCACAAGCTCAAAGTCCAAAACTTGATTAGATTAAGTAGAAAATTCCTAAATCTAGCCAATTTAGCCCATATTGAAAAGAAACAAATTTTTTGTTTTTTGTAAGATTTCTCTTACACCCTAGATGCTCCTACATCAGATGGATATGAATTAGATGAGTCATCTTGCAGAGAAGAAGATAAAGATGATGGAAAGAAAAAAGAAGTATAGGTTGAAGAGGAATAAGCTCTATAAAAGATCCCTAAGACCCCAAAGTATGTGCAGAAGAATCATTCAAAAGATCAAATCATTGGTGACAAGAGTAGAGGTGTGTTGACAAGAAGAAAGGCTGCTATGATAGAATAAAAAATAATTTTTTTACTTTACAAAGTTGAACCTAAAATAGTGATTGACGCATGCAAAGATGAATTATGGATTAATGATATGGAAGAAGAAATGATGCATATTAAGAAGAATTAGACTTGGGAACTTGTCCCAAAACCTACAAACAAGAATGTGATTAGAACTAAGTGGGTATTCTAAAACAAGCTAAATGAGAGTGGAGAAGTGGTAAGAAACAAGGACAAACATGTGTAAAGGACACTCACAAGTAGAAAGAATAGATTTTGAGGAGAAATTTTCTCTGGTAGCAAGAATGGAAGCTATTAGGATTTTTTTTTCTTTTATAACACTTAAGAATTTCAAATTATATCAAATGGATGAGAAGTATGAATTCTTGAATGGTGAGTTGGAAGAAGAGGTTTATATTGAACAACCAGAAGGATTCTAGTTATTAGATAATCCTGATACGGTCTACAAATTGAAGAAGGCATTATATGGACTCAAGCAAGCTTCGAAAGCTTGGTATGCAAGATTGGATAGGTACTTGTTGATGAAAGGATTCAATAAAGGTACGACAAATAGTAATATTTATTAAAAATTTGAAAAAGATCAAATCTTGATTGTGGTTGTATATGTTGATGACATAATATTTGGAGGTAATGAAGCAAAGTGCAAGAGATTTACAAAAAAAAATGCATAATGATTTTTAAATGTCTATGTTTTGGGAGATGAATTTCTTCCTTGGACTACAAATATATCAAATAGAAAAATGTATATTCATTTCACAATCAAAGTATGTCAAGGAAATGCTAAAGAAGTTTGGAATGTAATATTCTAAACCAGTATATACTCCCATGGTTACTGGTTGCAAACTAAATAAGAATGAATAATCTCCTTAGGCTAGTTAGAGAAAGTACAGGCCAATGATTGGATGACTGCTATATCTAACTACTACTAGACCGGATATCATGTGTGCAGTTTTTCTTGCGGATAGATTTCAAGAAGATCCCTGAGTGTCACATGTGGTAGCAGTGAAGAGGATATTCAGATACTTAAAGGGAAATCTAGAATATGGCTTGTGGTATCCAAAGGATACTAATTTATCTCTAAATGCTTATATAGATGTAGATTGGGCAAGTTGTGTGGATTACAAAAAAGAAGTACAAGTGGTGGCACTTGCTTTCTTGGAAGTAGGTTGGTATCTTGGCTAGGAAAGAAGTAAGATTTAGTTTGATTATCTATTACAAAGGTAAAATACATGGCTGCAAGATCATGTTGCACATAGGTGTTGTGGATGAAGAAAATTTTGGAGGATATCCGAGTGGTATATGATGAACCTATTTCTATCTTCTATGATAATACAAGTGCTATTAACATTTCATAGAATCTGATAATGCATTCAAGGACAAAGCATATCTCAATCTGGTATCACTTCTTAAGGGAGAAGGTTGTAGATAATGAGGTAAAGTTGGAGAATGTGTGTACTATGGATCAATTTACAAATTTCTTCACGAAGGATCTTCCTAAGGATACTTTTGAGTATCTTCAAAATAATTTGGGGGTTATTTCCCCTCCTTTCAACTAGATGTATAAGGATATGAATCAGTCCAGTGGATCTCAAGATTCATTCCTTGTTCTAGACTGATGTTGGTAGCTACTTATCAAGGGAGTAGGTAGTGGCATTGTTGGTTGTTGCAATTAGGGGGGGTAAGTTTTGTCATTTTATCAAATGATCTATGCAATAGTTTCTGGCTGGTGTAGTATGTTCTGTACCCATAAGGGGGAGTGTGGAAAGAATGTGGGAAGAAAAAATAATGTAGTAGAAGAAAAGGAAATTGTGAAGAAAATAAATGTGTGAGTGATGTCAAATGGGATGTTTCCCTTTGCAATTGATGTCAAAGGGGGAGAGAGAGTTAACTAAAAATCCATATGAAGTAAGGATGAGAGAAGTCCCATGAAAGAGAAATTGTTGAAAAGTATATACTTGTGTAAGGGGAAGCAGTATGCACTAGGGTGCAATATATGATTTGGTGATTAGAGCTATTGTTGTTCTTGTTGTTGATGTTTTTTCCATGTGTTACCATCAATGTCAAATGGGGAGATTGTTGGAAGTTTGTGTTGTCATTAATGTCAACAAATCTTTGTTGTTACATTGATGTCAACCTATGGAGATGGTTTGATGAGAATGTGTTGGTGATGTTCAACCTATTGTGTGGTTGTTATGCTACAGAAGTGTTCTAAATGATGAGAATGTGTTTGTGATGTTTTTTTTCCAAGTTCTTTTGAGAAAATTTGAATAAAGAGGAAACCGTGTGGTGAAGAGTATTCAGTGTGACAGAGTGGTGTTTAGTGTTTTTCTACGCATTTCTTCATGGTTGAAGATATTCTTGTGTAGTTTGGATATGTTTCTTAGAAGTGTTTAGAGGTGTTATATCCAAAGTTTATTTTTTTGGATTGTTGTGGAGAGAAAATTATGTTCTCCAGTGTGTGAGCTATGTAAGTAGTGTTGTCTAGGAGAAATGGTTTTTCTCCACATTTGTCCATAATTTGTTTTTTGGTCTTGTGGATTTGGAAGTGTGCTTATATTTCTAGCATCTATCTTTAGTTTGAGTTTTTTATGTTTTGGTGCTCGACAATGTTGGATTCAGGTGTTGCTATGTGTGGAAGGTTAGTTTTTTATACAAAATGAATATGTTCTTCTAATGTATGATGTTACAAAGGATTTTTTGGATTTCAGGGTGTTGATGGAATATTCCATATTGTATTTAAGTGTTGTCTATTTTCCATGAGTCATATTTGGATTTGGTGAAGCATGCACTCAAATTTTAAAGGTGTTTACATAGGTTTGACTGACCTTGGTGTTTACATTAATTACGGATATGCTTCGGTGTTTGTGGAAGAGTGGTGTGGCATGTTCATGTGGATTTAGGTCTGATTTAAGGTGTGATGTGTTCTGCCTTCATTCATTTCCACCATGGGAATTTTTTGGTGTCAACCTAATTTTAATTTGCACGTTTGAGGTGCATAGATGACCTTGTAGATTTCTTTCAAGGATGAAGACGATTGTAGTGTCAGAAAATGTACTCCTTTACATTTTCACACTATGTTTGGGTTCCTTATTAAACTGGACTTAATTAAGCCTCTAATTGTCCCAATTATGTATGTACAATCCTAATTAATTGCAATTTCAGAAAGGGGAATAAGTATTTAATTAATGCAATTATCATTTTTAACACCCCAAAATGAATAGGTCCTGATAATTTAGGTCAGGACCCATTCACCCTTGGGTGAATGGGTCCCCTTTAGTTGCTAAATTCAAATTTCAAATGTCAGATTGTAATGTTTAATTTCTAGGAAATTAGAAAATTACCTATAAATACAAGGTCTTTTTATCAATTCAAATTCTAGAATTAGGAAGGAAAATTTCACAAGAGATAAGATTATTGTTAAAGGTGTTCAAGAGCAGATTTATTAGTCATTTTTTGCAGCATTCAAAATCTCAAGCATCATGTCAAAGTTATCTTCATTCATGCATGTTTTTGGAGCTAACATTGTGATGTAGGTTTCAAGAATTCAAGTCAAATTTCAAGCATGAAGATCAACATTCAATCAAGCCATTTCATGCAAGATCAAGACCTTGGATAGATGTGTTAATTTTTAGTCCTTCAAGGATCTCAATTCAAGGGTTTGGTGAGGGTCAACATAGCAAGTGTTCATTCATCAGTCCTTTCATGTTTCATTATTTCATTTCAAGGTTTAATTACCAAAATAGGGTTTAACCAAGGCAAATCCCCATTCACAAAAAAAAAAAACAATTTTTCCCTCTTGTGTGTTGTAGATATTAGGTTGAAGGATTGAAGATTCATTAAAAGTACAATTTTGTAAAGTTGTAAAGTTGTCAACATTTTTGTCAAGCCATGAAAACTCACTTTTAGAATTCAATTTCGAATTTCTAACTGTGAAACTTGGAGGAATCAAGATTGCAGCTCCAACAAAAGAGGATTGTAAAAGAATATTTTGAACTCCTGAAGTAAGACCCATTCATACTAGGGTGAATATGTCCCAAGAGGACACTCAATAGAGGCTTTTAGTGATAGGTGGATAAAATCATAACCCTTTTAGATCTACTGAAACTTTCTGGATTCTATTAGATTAAGGTTTTAAATTGATGATTCAAGTTTTACATTTCATAATTGCATTCATTTGGTATTTTTCATTTATCTCACAAAAGTGCATCTCAGGTTGATTTACCCTTTCCGTAATCATAAGGAAAACAACCAAATCTCCATCAAGGTTGACTCACCTACGGGTTGAAATTCAATATTTCCCTAGGGGGATATCTTTTTTTCCTAATGAAATAAGGAAAGTGTTGGTGAGTACCCCCATTCAAAACCATCACCCATATTTTTCTCCATTTCATTTTGGTGAACCCAACATTGTACATCAAAAATTTCTAAAATTTGAGTCCATTCAAACCCTAGATCTAGGATTTGCATTAGTTTGCATCTCATTTAGGTTTGTTAAACTTGCATTAGTTTTCATCTCATTTAGGGTTTTAGGTTTGCGTTTTTCATCCTTTAAAATCTAAAAAATTCAAAAATTTGCATGCATATTACATTGATTTTGCATAACACTTGCGTATTAGTGTATGTTCAATTATTCACATTCACAAATTGATTCAAAATTGAATTTCAAAAAGTGTCATATTGTTCATCATTTCCCATTAATTTCACTTGCATTTAGATATCAAAATATGGAAAATTTTGTCCCCAAAACCACAGTTTGTAATCTGAAATAGGAAACCCTAACATTGAACCTTAGACTCAGATTTAAATTTTTTCAAACCTTGTGCTAATACCCATTTGTCCTAGGGTGAATCAGTCCTTGTAAAGGTGTTTTTTTTTTAAATTTTGGGTAGTGATTTATCTATGTTTGCTTCATTATGATATTTTGTTAAATTTGTGTTTTAGTTTCAAAAATCAGAAAAATATATGATTATTTGCATTAGGTTCAAATGGTCAAATTGAGTGCATTGTTTGAAAATCAAAATTGGCATTAAAAGACATCATTTTTCAAATTTTTGCATAGCATAATTAGTAAATTATCTTGTTTTAAATTTGAAAATTTCTATCTCATTTTATATACTTGCATTGCACTTCATATTCTAGGGTGTTTTGATTGCATTTATCTAGTTCCTATTCTCCATTTTGGGTGCACTTAGGTTTGGTGAAAATTGTATGAGCTTCATAACCTGGTGTCTTATTACCAATACTATAGTGAGACATAGTTTGAGACTCATGCCATCTTGTGATACTACACTCATAGTGGATCTTGAGTTTTCCAACTCCTTCACTCATAGTGTTGATACTAGTGAACCCATTATGGACCATAGCTTTGATACCTCATTTCCCATGACCACTCTACTTGTAACCAATGTGATTGATGGTGACACAATGGTTGCTAATGTCCCTCAAGAAGAACTAAAACAAATGGATGAAGATTTAGAAAAAATGTAAAACTTTATGAGTTATGAATATATTGTTTGTACTATAATTCCTATTATAGATAACATGAAGAAAATACTTGATAATGAACAAGGAATAGAGATTGTGTGTAGCCTAGCTCACATTATTGATAAACATATTCATAGATAGCTAGTTATGCTCAAAATTTGGGGTACACTCAAAGTCAAGGTGGAAATCCAATTCCTCCTTCCACAACTATGACCTCTATTCCTACATACACTAATCCAATTGTTACAAAAAAATACCCTCTAGCAATGTCAATACAAACTTAGGTATTTCCACTGGGAATCCCTTTAGCTTTGTGCATTCAAATCTAATATCTCGTTATCCATCTCCCCTCAGTAAATTACAATTCACTTGCCCTCCGAATACATATACACCCCCACCATATTCACCTCCATCTCATAACACAACTAATGATTCCATCCTTAACCAACTCCTACAAAATGTTTCATCCCTCCAACAAAAAATTACCACATTGAACGAAAGTCAAAATGGCTAGCCTTCACAATATGTCAAAAGAAACCCTTTATCCATGCAAATATTGAGAGAAAAAATGCCACAAGGCATAAATATTCCTAGATTTGAGAAATGTGATGGAAAAGGAGACCCTAGTAACCATGTCTAGGCATACACAACCTTATGTAGTGACTTCATTTTTGAGGATAAAATCTTTGATAAAATTTTCCCTAGATCCTTGAAAGACATTGCCTTGGAGTGGTTTTTTTCTTTACTGAATAACTCAATTCATTCATTTAATGAACTTGTTGATGCCTTTCTTAATCACTTCCAAGTGCACATCGGTCCCAAGATGACCTTATCTGATTTAATGCAATGTAAATGAAACAAAGATGAAAAGGTCACTCACTTCATAGCATGATACCTTTTTCTTTACTCATAAATCAACATTAAGATTCTTGATACTGACCTTCAAAGAATGTTCATTGCAAATTTTCATACCAGTATTCAAGCTAAACTCGAGATGTTGAAGGTTTCCTCCTTTACACACTTGTGCATGGCCCTTCATGATTATCAAAATTTTGTTAGTCATCATGAAGCAAAAACTCCTCCTTTAACCATCATGAGAAATCCGAATCCGTGCCCCATAAAATTTCCAACCTTCTAAGAAACAAAATAAGGGCTTTTTACAAATAAATACACCTCAAACAAGTCAACATGTTAACTTCCAAGTGGCTACTATAAAAATGATAAATCCATATCCATTTAGGGAGAGGAGTAGATAATTTACCCCTTTACCTAATACCCTTCACTCCATTATGTTGCAAATTTTGAGTAAGAACTTAGTCACCTTACCTCCTATTAGAGCCATTGGTACCACTAAGACCTTACCTCCAAAATTTAACTCAAATTACTTTTGCCATTATCACCGAAAAAATAGACATGATACAAAACAATGTAAGCATTTCATTCTAATCACACATAGATTGGTGGTGTTAATGATCAAGGAAACAAGTTTGTTGCCCCACCCAACCAAAATTTACAAATCTTTAGCAGCTTAATGCTAAATCATAATACGTCTTTTGTGAAAGCTAATGATGCCAATAAAGATGCGATGAATGTTGACAAACTCCAAGATAGAAATAATAATAATATAAGTGAAAATGAAGGAGACTTAGAATGTATGGTTGACTTCATTGATTTGCAACCTCATAAGGGCCAAACCAAAATTCCCTTTGACATTGCTTTCTCAAAAAATGACATAATTAGACGTGTACCCGATGGTCCTCTTTACATCATTGGAAAAATCAATGACAAACCTACTAATGAGATATTAATTGGTCCCATGTGTGTAGAGAATGTGATCATCGAGTAATTCCTATTTGTGCTTGAACTTTATCAAGATTCTTATGAACAACCAAAAGCATGGATGAAAATGCATAATGGTTTTTCTTGCCCTATGATAGGATTGATCACTCTTCCTTTAAAATTTGAACTGAAATAATTGAATGTCTCATTCTCCATCATCTTATCATCAGACCAATTCTATGTGAAGCTTATTTATCTATGGCTATGCTTCATGGATGTCATCCCATTGGTGCTACATAAATGCTTAATATTTCCATTTAGCAATGATATCTTTACTTTGCACCATAGTGGCTTTAAGATCCCATGTCTTCCCATGGTAATTTCTAATTGGATTTCTTTTGGCCTAAACCTATGGAACCTATTACACCTCATGAGGACTTCTTTTTCAATTCTTATCAAAATTTTAAAGAAAAGCGCATAGCAAAATTATCCCTTAGGAACATGCATCAACCCATGATTGAGCCTCCTATCATTGATGAAACCATGATTGAACCAAAATACCTTCCAAGTAACCAAGAACAACCCATGAAGAATTCTTCACCTATTTCCTATAAAAGACCAAGAGATAACAAAATAAGTCCTATTGTCCCTTCTAAAATAATTTTT
This sequence comes from Sequoia sempervirens, assembly GCA_007258455.2. Lineage (NCBI taxonomy): Eukaryota > Viridiplantae > Streptophyta > Pinopsida > Cupressales > Cupressaceae > Sequoia > Sequoia sempervirens. Next base: position 339,320,290 of record VDFB02000015.1, read on the forward strand.
TTTATAAATCTAAAGAGAAAGTTGTTGAACAACCTTGTATGTTTCCTCCTGTTCCTCCCTTGTGGAAAGAAAAGATACCTATAGTTGATAAACCTACTCCTACATAATCATAACTTGAAAACCATGCAAAAAGAAACCAAAATCCTAAAGACCGTAGGCGTAGATGTTGTGCTATTGCTCATAGGTTAAAAGAAGATAATAAAAAAAATCAAGATCATACACCAATTGAAGAAAAGGATGATGATTCCCCACCTTCACCACCACAACAAACACATGAAATTGTTGCAATTATTAGCAAGTTTGGTGGTGTTGTCATTAATGTTGTCATTGATGTCAACACAGTTCAATATGTTGCAAATTGGGCATGTATAGTTGAGATGATGTTAAGATGTTGTGAATACATGGAGCTATCCTTATGATGTTGCAAATGTGTTGAAATGATGAGATTCCAAGTGCTTTTGAGAAAATTAATAAATAGAGAAGTCAAAGTTATGAGTATGTTCAAAATGTGTTTCGGTATGTGCTATGCATTTCTCCTGTGTTGATCCTATGCTTGTGCAGATATGAAGGTTTTCTAATGGTGATCTAAAGGTGATATCTCCTGAGTTGTAGCTTTTAGTTTGATGGGATGTGGAAGTTACGTTCACCAGTGTGTGAACTGGGAGAAGTGTTTCTGCTTTGTATTCCTCTATTATTTATTTCAGATCTTGTGGATCTAGAATGTGTCTTATAATGGTGTTCTCTTGGTTCTGGAAAAGATGCTTGTGGTTTGGTGATCAAGAAGTGAAATTTCAGAGTTGTTGTATGTGTTTGCAGAGTTTAGATGGACTGATGGAAGGGGTTTTGTATTTGAAGATTGTTGCACTTGCTGTGGATGTATCTGAAGGAACTTGAGATGTGTTCTCATGCACAATGAATCATTTTGCATCATTTGTGGGCTATCTTCTTGTTGGGAATTGTGTACATCAATTTTCATTTGTGTTTTCATTATATTTGGCCGACTTCTAGTATTTACACTTCATTTGAAGAATTTAATTTAATTAATGAAGCGTGTGGTTGATTTGAGACATTAGTTTTTGGTCTTGGTTAAGTATTTTTATTGGTCCACTCTCATTCCTTTCCACCACAGGAATGTTGAGTTTCCGAACTAAAATGAATTTATGAAATGAGGCATATGTGGCCCAACTTTGGTAGAGTTTCTAAGGTTGAAGATGGTTAAATGCAAGTCAAATTTTGAAGAATTGAATGGTGATGCAAAGTGATGAAGTAATCCACAAATCAAAAGAGTAGAAGTGTGTGAAAGTGAGTTGAGGTAGCAATACTTCATTGTGTTGGATTCCTGAAGGAAGTGAGCTGAAGGTTTTTGCAATCTTTTAATCAAGGCTGTGGATGTGTGTAAATTGTTGTGGTGGATATTTTGTTCTCTTTTGTATCAGTAGGCAGTGAGCCTCCTTTTTGGATAGTGAGTCCTTTCAATAGGAAATGAGCCTCCCTATTGGATAGTGAGTCCTTTCTATAGGCAACGAGCCTTTGTAATTGGATAGTGAGTCCTCTTCTGGGTAGTGAGTCCTCTTCTGGGTAGTGAGTCCTTGACAGTGAGCCTCTGTATTTGGTTTTGCAATCTCTTTATATTGTGAGTTAATCCTCACCTTGGTTTTTCCCTTATTGGGTTTTCCATGTAAAAATATGGTGTTCATTGTGTTGATTTTACTTTATGTTATTTGTGTTTCATGCTCATACTTAATAACAAAATAGTGTGGTTGTGGAATTGATAAGTGTTGAAGTTTTTAGTTTGAATTTTTATGACAATTGATTCACCCCCCCTCTCAATTTTCCCGTGCCTTTTAAAAATTGGCATCAGAGCTTTGGTTCCTTGGTGTAGAGCTTAACTACTTAAGGAAGATCCGATGGCACATAAGTTGGTGATCCCTATGTTTGATGGATCTGATTATAGTGATCAACAAGTGTAGATGATAGGATATATTGTTTCTCTTGGTTACATGACCTGAAAGGCTGTTGAGATGAAGTATGTTGCTCCGGCAAGTGGTCCTACTACTGTAGATGAGGTTTTTGCTTATGAGGAGAATGAGAAAACAAGGTATGCCATTTACAGTGCTTTATCTAAAACTGAGCAAACTAAAGTTCTTTCTTTAGATATTGCTTATGAAGTCTGGAAGAAGTTGGAAGAACTATATGAAGGAAATGAAAGAGTAAAGTTGAAAAAGAAGATGTCAACGAAGCGCAAATATGAGAATCTAAAAATGGAAGAAGGTGAAGAGTTCACAAGCTATTTCTAGAGGGCTGAGATGACAATAAATGAAGTTAAGAATCAAGGGGGGAAACTGATAGATGAAGATATAATTGAGAAGATCCTGATCACCCTACCAAATTGCTAGAGTGATAAGATCTCAGTAAATTAAGAAATGTATGATCCTAAGAAGTATACTAAAGAATAGTTATTTAGCACCTTGACAACATTTGAGATGAGAAAGTTTAGGAAAGAAGAAAAGATAGAAACAACATTTAAGGAAATGAAGATTGAAGATGATCCAGAGAGTGATGGTTTTGATGAGTTGGAAGCAAATTTCACTAGAAAGTTGAAGAAAGGTACCAAAAAGTATAAAGGTATGTTGCCCTTTAAATTTTTCAGTTGTGGTAATACTGGTCATTATGCTTCAAGATATCCAAATAGAGTTGTACATAAGAAGAACAAGGATTATAAAGATAAGGATAAAAAGGATAAGAAATAGAAGAAGTTGTATTATGTTAAAGAAGAAGCCAAAATTTTTGATGATGAATCTGAAAATGAGGGTGATGAAAGTGAATGCTTGTTTTTAGCTTTGGAAAAAAAATTTGTACCTGCTGACCCTAGAAAATGTGCAAGGAAGAATGCTCCAAATAACAAAAATAATAAGATGGAAGGTACTTTGGTCACCGCCTTTCATGCAAGATAGGATGAATACTACTAGGTGACTGATAGTGGATGTTCTAATCACATGACTAGAGATAAGAGTAAGTTCACTAAACTTGAAAAGTATGATGGTGGTTTGGTCATGTTTGGTGATGATTCAGGAGCTAAGATTTGTGGGAAGGTACAATTAGTTTTGATGGAGTACACAACACTAATGATGTATATTATGTGAAGGGTTTGAGGCATAAAATTTTGAGTGTTGGATAGATGTGTAGCAATGGTTTTAAACTCACGTTTTAGAATAATACCTATGAAATCATAAAAGGATTTGAAGATATGGTTGCTGCTAGAAGGAGAACTCATGGAAACATCAATTAGATTAAGGGAGTTGATAGTCAATGCCTCGTATCTCAAGTCAGTGAGAGTTGGTTATGGCACTGGAGGATGGTACATGTAAACTTTGATAATTTGGTCAGAATCAGTTCAAGAGATGTTGTCCGAGGTTTACCTAGAATCACAAAGCCTGCTAATATTATTTGCAAAATTTGTTAGTTGGGGAAAAACAAAGATGTAGTTTTAAGGGAAAAGAGCGATCTACTACTAGAATGCTAGAATTAATTCATACTAACCACTTTGGTCTGACTAGAATAGGAAGCCTGAATGGTGACAAGTATTTCATGCTCCTTATTGATGATTATTCTCAAATGACATGGGTAGCTTTTCTTAGAGAGAAGACTCAGGCTCTAGATAGGTTTAAAGTGTTCAAAGCAAGAGTGGAAAATGAAGTGAATTTGAGAATCAAATGCTTGAGATCTGATAGAGGTGGAGAATTCACTTCTAGTGAGTTTAATACATTTTGTGAACAACATGACATAAAAAGACAATTCTTTTCTCCAAGAACCCCTCAGTAGAATGGGGTAGTTGAGAGGAAAAAATGGATAGTATAGGAAGCTACAAGAACAATGATGAAAGAATCAAATGTACCAGATGTGTACTGGAGAGAGGCAATACACACAACTATTTATGTTCTTAATAGAGTTCAGATTAGAGGAAACATCATAAAGATTCCTTTTGAGTTATGGACTAGTAAGAATCCTACTATGAATTACTTTAAGGTATTTAGAAGCAAGTGTTACATTAAAAGAGATGATGAAAATCTCAGGAATTTTGATGCTAGATGTGATGAAGGATTTTTTCTTGGGTACTCTACTACTAGCAAAGCATATAGATGCTTCAATAAAAGATTGAGGAAGATTGTTGAAAGTGATAATGTGAAAGTTGATGAAGACATGCAAAAACCTATCGAGATAAGTGAAGTTGAACTTGATAATCCTATTTGTGGATAAGTACTTGAAGAAAATAAGGAGAAGGAAGAAGAAGATGAAAAACAGATTGAAGAAGAAGAAGAAATCCCAGAACCTGCTGTTAAGACTCATAAATATGTGTAGAAGAATCATTTGGAGGAACAAATAATTGGAGATAAGAGTGAAGGTGTGAAGACAAGAAGTAAAGTAGCAGCTAAGGTAAATCTATGTTTACTCTCTAAAATTGAACCTAAGTCTGTGAGTGAAGCATGTGAAGATGAGAGTTGGATGAAAGCTATTAAAGAAGAGTTGCAGTAAACATAAAAGAATCAGACATGGGAATTAGTTCCTATACCTATGAATAAGAATGTAATTAGTTCAAAATGGGTTTTTCGAAATAAGCTAAATGAAAATGGTAAATTTATAAGGAATAAAGCAAGACTAGTATGCAAAAGATACTCACAAGTTGAAGGCATAGAATTTGAAGAAACATTTTCCCCCGTGGCTAGAATGGAAGCTATTAAAATGTTTTTGGAATTTTCTGCCCACAAGGATTTCAAGGTATATCAGATGGATATCAAGTCAACATTTTTGAATGGTGAATTGGAGGAAGAAGCATACATATATAACAACTTGAATGATTTTATTTATTTGACAAAATGGATATGGTTTGTAAGTTGAAGAAGGCATTGTATGGAATGAAGCAAGCTCCTAGAGCTTGGTATGCAAGATTGGATAGGTACCTAAAAAAGAAAGGATTCAACAAAGGCTCTATAGACAGTAATATTTACTTCAAAGTGCAAGGTAACAAAATGTTGATAGTAGTTGTATATGTTGATGATATCATCTTTGGTGGAAATGAAGGCATGTGTAAAATATTTACAGAAGAAATACAAAAAGAATTTGAAATGTCCATGATTGGTGAGTTGAATTTCTTTCTTGGTATTCAAGTGAATCAAACTGATAAAGTTATATTCATTTCATAATCTAAGTACATGAAAGAACTGTTAAAGAAGTTTGGAATGGATGATTCCAAACTAGTTAGTACTCCTATGGTAACTGGATGTAAGCTGAGTAAAGATGATGAATCTGCTAAAACTGATCACAGAAAATACCGATCTTTAATTGGTGGACTGTTGTATCTTATTGCTACTAGACCAAATATTATGCATGTAGTATGTCTAGTTGCCAGATTTCATGTAGATCCTAAAGAGGCACATGCTACCATTGTAAAGAAAATATTTAGATATCTTAAAGGTACACCAAATTATGGCTTATAGTATCCTAAGGTTGTTGATTTTACCTTGAGTGCTTATATCGATGCAAATTGGGCTGGTTGTGTGGATGATCAGAAGAGTACCAGTCGGGGTGCTTTCTTTCTTGGTGTAAGATTGGTTTCTTGGTTGAGCAAGAAACAAGACTCGGTTTCTTTATCCACTGCAGGGGCAGAATATATTGCTGCAACATCCTACTACACACAAGTTTTGTGGATGAAGCAAACTTGGAAAGACATTAGAGTAATATGTGATGAGCCTATTCCTATTTTCTGTGACAATACAAGTGCTATAAAAATTTCAAAAAATCTAGTTATGCATTCAAGAACAAAACACATATCTATTAGATATCATTTCCTAAGAGAAAAAGTGTTGAAGAATGAAGTCAGGTTGGAGTATGTGACAACAAAGGAAAAAATTGCAGATATATTTACTAAGGCTCTTCTGAAGGATACTTTTGAGTATCTTAGGGAGAGGTTGGGGGTCATTGGCCCTTTGAACTAGGTGCACATGAAGGTGCATCAATCCAGTGAATTAACAGATTCCTCATTTATCTAGACTGATGAACGGGTCTACTCCGTAGGGGGAGTAGAAAAGGTTTTCATTGTTGCAGTATGAGTTGAATGTGCACTCCTAAGGGGGAGTGATCAGAGTTTTTTATCTTTTCCATTGATGTCAAAGGGGGAGAGAAAGTCATGTGAAAAATAGTAGTAGAGGAAGAGAAGGTGTTCTCCCAAAATATTGTGTGGGATGTTGTCTTTGATGGTTTTTCACATCATGTGTTTCCATCAATGACAAAGGAGAAGATTGTTGCAAGTATAAGCAAGTTTGGCAGTTTTTTCATTAATGTTGTCATTGATGTCAACACAGTTCAGTATGTTGCAGATTGTGCATGTATAGTTGAGATGTTATTGAGATGTTGTGAGTACATGGAGATACCCTTATGATGTTGCAAATGTGTTGAAATGATGAGTTTCCAAGTGATTTTGAGAAAATTAATAAATATAGAAGTCAAAGTTATGAGTATGTTCATAATGTGCTCCAGTATGTACTTCATGTTTCTCCTCTGTTGATCCTATGCTTGTGTGGATTTGAAGGTTTTCTAATGGTGATATCTCCTGAGTTGTAGCTTTTGGTTTGATGGGATGTGAAAGTTACGTTCACTGGTGTGTGAACTGTTCTAGCAGAGTTGGTCTTCTATGGACTGGGAGAAATGTTTCCGCTCCACATACCTTCGCTATTCTATTTCAAATCTTGCAAATCTGGAATGTGTCTTATAATGGTGTTCTCTTGGTTTTGGCAAAGATGCATGTGGTTTGGTGATCTAGAAGTCAAATTTTAGAGTTGTTGTATGTGTTTGCACAGTCCAAATGGAATGATGGAAGGAAATCAGTGTTTGAAGATTGTTGCACTTGTTGTGGATGTATCTGAAGGAACCTGAGATGTGTTCTCATGCATAATAAAGATTTTTTCATCATCCACGTGCTATCTTCTTGTTGGGAAACATGTACATCAATGTTCATTTGTGTTTTCATTAGGTTTGGCCAACTTGGTGTTTACACTTCATTTGAAGAATTAAATTTAATTAAGGAAGCATGTGGTTGATTTGAGACATTATTTTTGGTCTTGGTTAAGTATTTCTATTGGTCCACTCTCATTCCTTTCCACTACGAGAATGTTGAGTTGCCGACCTAATTTGAATTTATGAAATGAGGCATATGTGGCCGACCTTGGAGAAAGTATCTAAGGTTGAAGATGGTATAAATGCAAATTGAATTGTGAAGAATTGAATGGTGATGAAAAGTGACAAAGTAAGACACAAATCAAAAGAGAAAAAGTGTGTGAAAGTGAGTTGAGGTAGCAATACTTAATTGTGTTAGATTCCTAAAGGTAGTGAACTGAAGGTTTTTGCAATATTTTAATCAAGGCTATGGATGTGTGTAAATTGTTATGGTGGATCTTTTGTTCTCTTTTGTATCAATAGGTAGTGAGCCTCCCTATTGGACACTGAGTCCTCTTCTGGGCAGTGAGCCCTTCGCAGTGAGCCTCTATATTTGGTTTTGTAATCTGTGTATATAGTGAGTTAATCCTCACCATGGTTTTTCCCTTATTGAGTTTTCCACGTAAAAAGATGGTGTTCATTGTGTTGATTTTACTTTATGTTATTTTTATTTCATGCTCATACTTAATAACAAAATAGTGTGGTTGTGGAATTGATAAGTGTTGAGGTTTTAAGTTTGAATTTTTGTGACAACTGATTCAACCCCCCTCCCAGTTGTCCTGCACCTTTTAACAGAAAAATTTATGGAAATTGTCATTAGGCCTCCTATTGTGATTAACTTAGATGATGATGATGAGATTACAAAAATTGATGAGGAAGTGCATAATGAACTAAATTTATTATTTTCCTCTTCCATGAACTTAGGTGATAACAACTGTGATGATCCTCCTAAAAAGAGTGACTCACCACTTGTTGAACCTAGTGATGCTCCTAGTACAACACTTGTCATAGTCCCTTTGGCTAGTTGTCATTCGTTCACATATGATGAACAAGATTGGGATGTAGATGAATTGCTATAGGTTGAATCGCACGCGCCATACTAGTATTGTCTTTGTCTTCATGTTTTTTGTGATTGCATGTGCATAATGTGATCCACCGTATTGTGTTGCTTGGCATGACTTTATATGTTTACGAGCCTACTTTGGATGACTCTTTCACTCTATTGGTGCAAGGATACAAAGGAAGCATATCTGTTGTGACATTCTTATATTGTATCTGCATTCTTCTATTTGTCATAATATTTATCTTTTGTCTTGTGTTATCCTTTTGGGGATGACACAAGACATCAAGAAATTTAGGTCTCTTTGATGTTGACCCAAAAGCTTGTCTTTATTCTCTCTCTCTCCATGTTTCATTCTTCCTTTGTTCTCATTCTTCCATGAGTCATTTTGGGAATGATGATAGTTCCAAACTCGATTATATCACTACAACAACAAATGTTGACCCCAAATCCATGGATCCCTTATGTATTATCTTAGGATTGCATATGGGGAAACCCTCCTTTGCATTGCGTAGCTATATTCAGAAACATATGATAACATATTGATTTCCGAATAAATCTCTCATATATTTGTCTTTATTATATTCTACTTTAAAGTAATTGCTCACAACATGGTTCTTAGCAATTTCTTTAAAGTGGGGACATACACATCCCCACTCATTATTTGCTTAAAAGTGCGGTCTTCTTACTTCATGTGATGTGTTTTCTTGGTGGTGACATTGGGCTTGATGTTCCTCAAGAGTGTAACCTTTCTTGGCATATGAAATTCCTTTTAGTGGTGATGCTACAAATTGTATTCCCTAAGTCACAAATATTTTATCCCTGACTAGTCCTCTCTTGGAGGAATTAGGCATGATTTTCCCTATGGTGAGACCTTTCATGAACTAAGAAAAACCCCTTTGAATATCCTATTGCATGTATCAAGGCCAGCAAGCATAACACAACTTGCTTGCGACTGAAGCATTTTTTATGAGTTCCTAGTGTTGACATTTCATGCCACCCTTTGATGAACCATCACTAATATCTAATCTGAGAGATTCCCCATGGGCCATCTTGTATGCTTTCCTTTAGGGTTCCTAAATTTTTTCAAGTCCCAAAATTTTGGGTTTTCATGCTATCTCTTACTTGCTCACCTCGCATGCTTTCTTCATCGCTCTTTCTCCTTCTCTTCCTTCTCCTCTTTTCTTCTAAGTATTTTGGGTTTCGGCCTTCAGCCTTACCCTTTACCCCTTCCATTTTCTTTCTTTCTTCATCAGCCTTCATATTTCATCCTTCCCTCTTGCATCTTACCTCTTACCTTTGGAGGTAAGAGGTAAGTCTTCCCTCCAATCTCCAAAGGTCAGTCTTCCTCCCTTTTTTTCCATTCTTCATCCCGCCTTTTGGGTGTCAGCCATTGGCCTTCTCTTTTAACATATTCTTATCTCCTAGATAGCTTCCTTTCAAAAAAATACTAAGTGTCATGTTTTTAGGCTTTAGGGGTATGGCTTCCTCCTTACCTCCGACTTTCAAAGGTAAGCCTTCCCTCCTACCCTCGAACTTTCCTTTCTCTTCATAGTTTCTTTCTTTCTTCTATGTGCTCAGTAAGCAATAGGCCCAACGCCCGACCCCTGAAGGTGTGATTTGGTTGGTCCCTTGGACCATTTAATTCATATGTGCTCACAAAGGTGTTTTCTTGGGCCTGATGCCCTGACCTTCTTGTAGATTTTGACATGTTTTTTAGGTGATATTTTTGATGCTCGATTTGAATTTTTAACACTAAGATCTGATTCTTGAGCCTCAAGGAAAAAATTAAATGCATCCTCTAACTCCTATAGGTGGATCTCATGGACACCCATGCTCATTCATTGTATCTTGTTGACTTTACTAACAAATCTATTCCTAATCATGATTTTCATAGAGGGCTCCATTCTTTCATGCCATAGGCTTCGTTGCTAACGTAGGTTAGGGTTAGGGTTTGGTTTGTGTTTCTCAATTATGCCTAATCTATAAAGGCAAAAAATGTATTCATTTTTAGGGTTCTTCCTCTGGCTCTTTTGGGGTTTTTCTTTGGTAGATTTTCTTTTTTGTATCCCGATTATTCTAAAGATTGGATTTTTGCCTCTACATCAATAAAAATGATCAAGCTTTCCTCTTCTCTACTATTTTGTATTTGATTAAGTTGTTACCTTCATGTATGAGTGTTTATTGTATTTTCATGCATGAATGTTTGTGTTAAATGGTTTACAATTGCTAGTTTGAGAAACCTTGCTTTTCTTCCAGTGCCTGGTCTAACCCTAACCTTCTTATATCCCTCTGAAAGTCAACCAAATAGAGATTTGTGAAAGTCCCCTTACCCCTCTTCAATGATGTACTATGCAATATTGGTCAAGAAGAAATAACCTTTCCATCTTGGTGTATATCCTCAATTTCCCTTTCATGTTTTTCTTCTCCCCTTTTCCTTGTGAGCTATTAGTGGTAGGATTTCATGTGTTGGGTTGGACCAACACATTGCACTGGGATTGAAAAAAGGAATTCAACCTTCTTCGAAGATCCAACCTCATACATGCAAAGTTACCACACCACGAGGTAATTTCCATTGTCATTGGAATGCCGAGCTTCGTGCTCAATAGGGTGCAATTTCATGTGACAACAGTTTTTGGCACGCCCAATGGGACTACTTTCTTTCTGTTGAAGAATCTAGTGTTTTCTCCAACATATTTTTCCTTTTGAGGTATACAATCAAACACCATGGTGAATCCATTCAAAATCAGTTGGGTCAAGCAGCCTAGTTTCACTTCATCATGTTGAGGAGTTGGTGTGCTCTTCAATATTTCAGCCTTTGAAGGCATTCTTCAAGCACCTGGTGACTCACAAATCTTTCGGTGAATTTTTTGGTATGTAACCAAAATATTTGGTTGGGAAGTCCTTTGCTTTCCTTTCAAAAATTTGAAGTGTTTCCTATGCATAAAAATGTCACATTATAATGGAAACCATATGATGTAAGAGAAACTCAACCCTCATTCTCAAACTCACAACACAAACATGCAACTCATAAAAATGCAAGAAATTAACTCAAATCTGCTAGAAATATCTCATACTCCTCATTCAACATCTCTTGAATTGTTACAATAACAAGCATCAATTAAGCAAAATTGAAAACACATTTATTTACAGCCATATGGGCTGATTAATTCCACTAAAAATCTGATATAAAATTGATAAGAGGCAGAAAATAGAAAATACACACATAATTCCTTCAATCAATCTTCTTTTACAAGATTTTGCTCCTACAATTCGCAACCTTCAATGGAAACCTCTGCTGCAATAAACCATGGATTTTCCAATCTATTTGTTGCTAAAAATACCTCTTCCAACAAGAAAAACATATTATTTTTCCTCTCCCAACAAGAAGATATGCTTTAGAATGATGAGCTTCAAATCTAGCAACAACCCCCCAAAAATGACCAAAATAAAGCATATAAATTAACTCCTTCACAAATTTCCTATAACTCCCAATTTTCTATGCCTGAAAATGGATAATATGCTTTTAAAAATGAATTTAAAATATTAAATGTTGAAAATGAATCTTTTTTGTAACCTTCATCCATGATTGGCCAAGAAAAGCAACCACTTCCTCACAAATATGAGCCCCAGAATAGAAAATGGCCAAATTACTTGCTCTTGGGTGTCCAAATTCCTCATGAAAAAGTTTAGGAACAGTAAATTAGCTATTATAACTTGTAACTACCCAAATCCCTTGCCCAAGAAGGCATATTTGAATATTTTTTCCTTTTTGAACTTCAAAAACTCAAAATTTCCTTCCTAAACTATCTCCAACACCACAATTTTTGCAACAATAAAATAAGGCCAATTATTTTAATTCCATATTTTGGCCTTAATGTCACATTTATTTCTCACACAAAAATTATTAAAATTAAATTAAAATCAAAATTAAAATCTTTTTTTGGTTGATATTGACAGCACTTTCACCTAGGATGCTCCTAGATTAGACACCCCAGGTAGAAAGAAATGTTTCATGAGTTACACTTAGAAACATTTGCAGAACCTATGCTTGTTTTGGATCCACCTCATTTCTTTGTCTATTGTAATCTTCTTATTCAACAAATTCTACAAGCTTACAATATTATACCCTTTCATCTTTACTCTATCTTTCATGTATTTCAAAACTTTTAATCTGACCTCCCACCAATATATTCCATCATAATTAACAACCAAACATATACCTCCACCTTCAAAAATAAAATGTACTTCATTACCTCTATTGTTGTTTTACCTTTCTCCTCTCCTTCCACCATGTCTTCTCCCTAAAATTTCACTATTTCAATGCCTTCTATAGGACATAACATCACTGCAATCTGATTTATTTAACTCAAAATTATATTAGTTCCATTAACAAGAGACTCATTTCCGACTTTCCCTAACAAGGAATCATAGTCACAAATCAAAACATCTTCATGTCCACTCTTCTCTAACAAAGATTTATTAGAAAACTCTTCATTTACCTTCACTTTACACTCTTCAAACTCAACTTTATCAAATTGATCTATTGCTGCAATAAATTCTACATCAAAGAAAACATCAAAATCTTATTTTAACTCACATTCTACTGCAATCTTCATCTCACCTGAGATTAACTCATCCCACTCTCTTTCAATTGCTACCATTCACATCAATAAATCATCCCCTTCACTTTCTTCTATGTCTACAATCATGGGAACCTTAGTTCCTCAAATCCTTTGAAAATTTCTTCATATTACTTACACATTCATCTGCAAGAAAAATCCACACATTCTCCACCCTCAGGTCCTTGTTTAAATTGCCTCCAATCGACACTTTTTCCTGCATTCTCAGGAACTCTCGCTTTGATACCACTAATGTAAGAGAAACTCAACCCTCATTCTAAGACTCATAACACAAACATGCAACTCAAAAAAAAAAAGAAATTAACTCAAATATGCTAGAAATGTCTCATACTCCTCATTCAACATCTCTTGAATTATTACAATAAGAAGCATCAATTAAGAAAAATTGGAAACACATTCATTTTAAACCATATGGGATTATTAATTCCACTACAAATCTGATATAAAACTGATAAGAGGAAGAAAATAACAAATACACAAATAACTCCTTCAATCAATCTTCTTTTACAAGATTTTGCTCCTACAATCAGCAACCTTCAATGGAAACCTCTACTGCAATAAACCATGGATTCTCCAATCCATTTGCTGCTGAAAATACCTCTTCCAACAATAAAAACATATTGTTTTTCCTCTCCCAACAAGAAGATATGCTTTAGAATGATGAGCTTCAAATCTAGCAGTAAGAACCCCCCGAAAATGACCAAAATAAAGCATATAAATTAACTCCTTCACAACTTTCCTATACCAATTTTCTATGCCTGGTGTAGACATCCAAATTTGGACACTTAATTTATCCAAATTTATCACTTTTCGTCTAAACATCCTCCTATCCAAGTTAGTTAAGTAATATTACTATTATTTAATTAATATCTTTAATTCTGCCAAATCCCTAAGGTATTTAATTAATAATTAAATACCTTACCCTCCTTAATCCTCTTTTCATCAAATAAATTAAATAAATAATACATTTATTTAATTCCTCACATGTCATTTTCATCTAATCCTAATCCATTTCCTAATTTCTTCATTAAGGATGTGCACATGCCTAATCCTTGATTAGGATGTGTCACATCCTCCAACTTTTGCAAGTTGGCTTCTAATCCTCATTTATCTTCTAATTACTGATTAATTAAACCTAATCATTCCCCAAGGAATTTTTAATTCCTTTTTATTCTTCCTAGATTCCCCTCCTTTATATGTGAATTTTTAATTCACATTCCATCCTTCCAAGGCTTCTAGAACCTTGGACTTGTCACAATCTCCACATGTGACTAAGTCCCACCTTTTTGGAGCCCACCTTTTATCCTCTAGATCCTCCTAGGAATGTGAATTTTTAATTCACATTTATATCCCCAACCACCTTTCCTTTTTCCATGTAGATTTTTGAGGAATTCCAAAATTCCTCAAATGTCCCTTTCACTCCCACTTGGGGACAAGAAATCCCTTTTTGTGGAAATCTTCTCACTCCCCAAGGTGCTTGTCCTTCCTCCACCTCATGTACCTTCTTGACACCTCACCTCCATCTCATATCCCCTTGTCCACTTCACCCTCCACATGTCAAGATGTGAGGGCTTGTCGGTTCTCAACCCACCATAGCCCTTCATCTTGGCCTTGTTGGATACATCTCAACCGTTGAATTCTCTAGAGAATTTAAATTCTCCTATAAATCCCCCCTCCTCAAGGGCATTTTCAACACTTTCATTTGGAGCACCCTTATGCTGCAAATTTTCATTTTAACAACACTTTGTATTTTTCATAACTACATGCTGCCAATTTGCATCCTTTGCCATCATTTTAACCATCTCATTTAGTCATTTTGCACATCTAATCTTGCATTTAGTCACTCAAGCAATCATCTAAGGAGCACACAAATCATTTCAAGCAAGGGCCAATCAAGGATACATCAACGGCAAGGAAGGTGAAATTGTTTCTATTTCATTTTATCCATTTCCTTCTTGTTTTATCACTCCTTTGGCTAATCTTGAGGTGTCTTTGGTATTTTATCATTTGCAAATTTTAAGTTATTTTGCACATTTAGAGTAGGATAAATTCCAAGGTATACACCTGGAAATCGATAATATGCTTTCAAAAATGAATTAAAAAACATTAAATGTTGAAAATGAATCTTTTTTGTAACCTTCATCCATGATTGGCCAAGAAAAGCAGCCACTTCCTCACAAATCAGAGCCCCAAAATAGAAAAAATACAAACTACTTGCTCTTGGGCATACAAATTCCTCATGAAAAAGTTTAGGAACAATAAATTAGCTATTATAACTTGTAACTCCCCAAATTAAATGGCCAATAAGGCATATTTGAATATTTTTTTCCTTTTTGAACTTCAAAAAATCAAAATTTGTCTCCTAAACTATCTCCAACACCACAATTTTTGCAACAATAAAATAAGGGCAATTATTTTAATTCCATATTTTGGACTTAATGTCACATTTATTTCACACAAAAAATATTAAAATTAAATTTAAATCACTCATTTTTTTGGTTGATACTAACCGTATTTTCACCTAGGATGCTCGTGCATCAGACACCCTAGGTATAAAGAAATGTTTTATGAGTTACACTTAGAAACATTTGTAGAACTTGTGCTTGTTTTGGATCCACCTCATTTCTTTGTCTACTAGAATCTTCTTATTCATCAAATTATACAAGCTTACAACATTATACCCTTTCATCTTTAATCCTCTACCTTTAATGTATTTCAAAACTTTTAATCTTACCTCCCACCAATATATTCTAATATAATTAACAACCAAACATATACCTCTACCTTCAACAAAAAAACTAATTCATTACCTCTATTGTGTTTTCCCTTCTCCTCTCCTTCCACCATGTCTTCTCCCTAAAATTTCACTATTTCAATGCCTTCTATAGGACATAACATCGCTGCAATCTAATTTATTTCACTCAAAATAATATTAGTTCCATTAACAAGAGACTCATTTTCTACTTTCCCTAACAAGGAATCATAGTCACAAATCAAAACATCTTCATCTCCACTATTCTCTAACAAAGATTTATTAGAAAAATCTTCATTTAACTTCACTTTACACTCGTCAAATTCAAATTTATCAAATTGATCTACTGCTGCAATAAATTATACATCAAAGAAAACATCAAAATTTGATCTTACCTCACCTTCTACTGCAATCTTCGTCTCACCTAAAATTAACTCATCCCATTCTCTTTCAATTGCTGCCATTTGCATCAATAAATCATCCCCTTCACTTTCTTCTATGTCCTTTAAAGGACACTCTTTTGCTGCGACTTCATTATACTCACCTTCATCTTCATAAAAACTTTTATCAAAATTAAATTTTGCTTCAATATCTTCCACTGCTGCAACTTTTTCTTCCCTTGCAATAATTTGATCCCATTCTCTTTCAATTTGAATGAGTAAATCATCCTTCTCAACTACATAGGTGTTCTTTAAAGAACTCTCTTCTACTGCTGCAATCAATGTACTCTCATCCTCCATGTCTTCCAATAGACATCCCTTAGCTTGAGGTTCCTCAATCTTTTCTTACTCATCATCTTCCTCTTCCTCGATGTCACATGTATGACACTCTGTTGCATCCTCTTTCTTTCCTACATTCAAAACATCATTAGAAAGATAATAAAATTTACCTTTAACTCTTCTATTCTCCATTTTCAAGACCTCTCAATGCCTTAACAACACAAAAATTCAACCCTTAGGTTTTACTTATGTAAATTGCCTCCTTCAGCATTCTGTTTACAAAACCCTCTTCCAATATTCACCAATATTATTGTAAACTACCTCCTTCAACAATTTGTCTACAATCATGGGAACCTCAGTTCCTCAAATCCTTTGAAAATATCTTCTTACTACTTGAAAATTCATCTGCAAGTAAAATCCACACATTCTCCACCCTCAGGTCCTAGTGCAAACAACCTCCAATCAAAAATTTTGCTTGCGCTCTTAGGAACTCCTGCTTTGATACCACTGATGTAAGAGAAACTCAACCCTCATTCTCCAGCTCACAAAAAAAACATGCAACTCAGAAAAATACAAGAAATTAGCTCAAATCTACTAGAAATGTATCATACTCCCCATTCACATCTCTTAAATTGTTACAATAACAAGCATCAATTACACACAATTTCAAACACATTCATTTGCAGCCATATGGGTTGATTAATTCCACTACAAATCTACTATTAAACTAATAACAGGTAGAAAATAACAAATACACAAATAACTCCTTCAATCAATATTCTTTTAGAAGATTTTGCTCCTACAATCTAGAACCTTCAATGGAAAACTCTGCTGCAATAAACCATGGATTTTCCAATCCATTTGCTATGGAAAATACCTCTTCCAACAAGAAAAACATATTTTTTTTTTGCAAGTATGAGTGAGTTCGGTGTTGTTATTGATGTTGTCATTGATGTCAACACGGTACAAGATGTTGTAGAGAAAGGAATCAAGTGATTGTACGTTGTGCATGTATAATTAAGATATTGTTGAGATGTTATGAGTACATGGAGCTATCTTTATAAGTGTTGCAGGTGTACTAATATGATGAGTTACCAAGTGCTTTTGGGAAATAGTGAAGACAAAGTTGTGTGTATGTTCAGAATGTTCTCTGGGTTGTGCTCTGTATTTCTTCTATGTTGATCCTATGCTTGTGTGGATCTCAAGTGTTGTTTATGGGCATCATTGGGTGATAGATCCTAGATTGTAGCTTTTGGTTTGATGGAGAGTGATAGTTGTGTTCACTGGTGTGTGAACTGATCTGGTAGAGTTGTTTGTCTATGGAATGGGTGAAATGTATTTTATCCATAGTCCTTCACTAGTTTGTTTAAGGTCTTACGGATCTGGTAGATGCCTTGTAATGGTGTTATTTGTGTTACATCAGAGGTGTTCGTGGTTTGGAGCTCTGAAAGTTGTGTTTCAGAGTTGTTGTGCGTGTCTGTATAGTCCATATGGATTGATGGAAAGTGTTCTATGTATAAAGGTTGTTGCATTTGTTGTGGATGAATCTGAAGGAATTTGAGATGTGTTCTAGTGTATGGTGAAGCGTGTTATGTGGTTTGCATGTTATCTTCTTGTTGTGGAAGCATGTACTTCAAACCTAATTGGTGTTTTCATTAGATTTGGCCAACCTAGTGTCTACATGTCATGCAAAGGGTAAGTATCAATTCAATAAGCATGTGTTTGATCCGAGAAATTTTTTTGGGTCTTGGTTAAGTGTTGGTTTGGTCCACTCTCATTCTCTTCCACCACTAGAATGTTGAGTTGCCAACCTAATTTGAATTTGTAAAATGAAGCGTGTATAGCCGACCTTGGAGAAAGTTTCTAAGGTTGAAGATGGTATAAATACAATTCAAGATGTTATGGATTTGATGTATCAAACATGCCACGAGTTTGAGAAGAAAGATAGTGCAAAAGTAAATTGAGGCAACAGTACTTTAATGTGTTAGACTCCTGAAAGCAGTGAGATGATAGTGCCTGCAATCTTCTGAGCAAGGTTGTAGATGTGTGTAATTTGTCATGGTGGATTTTTTTGCTATCTTTTGTATTTGTAGGCAGTGAGCTCTATCTATAGGCAGCGAGCCTTGTATCTAGACAATGAGTCCTTCTTGGGTAGTGAGCCTCTTTGTAATCAATTTTTCAATTAATTTATATTGTGAGTTAATCCTCACTGTGGTTTTTCCCTTATTGGGTTATCCACGTAAATCTAGTGTTTCTTATGTTGATATTGCTTTATATTATTTTTATTTCATGTTCATACTTAATAACAAAATAAAGTGGATGTGAAGTTGATAAGTGTTTGAGATTTGTGATTGAGATTTGTGACAACTGATTCACCCCCCCTCTCAGTTGTCTTACACCTTTCAATAATTGGTATCATAGCATTGGTTCCTTGGAGAAGAGCTTAACTGCTTGAGGTAGATCTAATGGGACACAAATGGTCAATCCCCATGTTTGATGGATCTGACTACAGTGACTGGAAAGTGCAGATGGGGGGTTACTTGATTTCTCTTTCTTATAAGACTTGGAAAGATTTTGAGACAAAATATGTTGCACCGGAAAGTGGTCCTTCTTTTGTAGATGAGATTTCTACCTATGAGGAAAATGAAAAAGGAAAGGTATGCAATCTATAGTGCTTTATCTAAAACTAAGCAAAAAAAAGTTATTTCTTTGGGCATTGCTTATGAAGTTTGAAAAAAGTTGGAAGATATCTATGAAGGAAATGATAGAGTCAAATTGTCAAAGAAACTAATAGCTAAGCATAGATATGAGAACTTGAAAATGGAAGAAGGTGAAGATATTGCAAGCTATTTTCAGAGGGTTGATATTGCAGTAAATGAAGTCAAAAATCAAGGTGGTACTCTAAAAAATGATGTAATGGAGAATATTTTGATAATTCTACCAAAGAGTTACAGTGATAAGGTCTCAACTATTGAGGAAGTGTATGATTCTTATTGATGATTATTCTATGATGACATGGGTTACTTTTCTCTGGGAGAAAGCTTAAGCTCTGGATAGATTTAAGGTGTTTAAGGCTAGGGTAGAGAATGAAGTGATCCTGAGAATCAAATGTTTAAGGTCTGATAGAGGTGGAGAATTCGCTTCCAATGATTTTAATACATTTTGTGAAGAGCATGGCATAAATAGACACTTTTCTGCTCCTAGAACTCCTCAACAGAATGGAGTTGTTGAGAGGAAGAACCAAACTATTCAAGAGGCTACAAGAACAATGATGAAAGAGGAAAATGTACCTGATGTATATTGGAGAGAGGTAATCAACACTAATTTTTATATTCTTAACAAAGTTCAGATAAGAGGTAACATCACAAAGACCCCTTATGAGCCATGGACTAGAAAAACTCCTACTATTAAGCACTTTAAGGTGTTTGGAAGCATATGTTATATTAAAAGAGATGATGAGAACCTTGGAAAGTTTGATGCTAGATGTGATGAAAGTATTTTCCTTGGATATTCAACTAGTAGCAAAGCTTATTGATGCTTCAATAAAATATTGGGGAAGATTGTTGAGAGTGCAAATGTGAAAGTTGATGAAGATATGCATAGACCAAATGAAATAAGTGAAGTTGAACCACATGAACCCATCTGTGGAAAAGTACAAGAAGAGAATAAGGAAGAAGAAGAATAGATTGAAGAAGAGGAAGAAGCTCTGAAACCTTCTCCTAAGACTCCAAAGTATGTATAGAAGAATCATCCGAAAGAATAGATAATTGGAGATAAAAGTGAAGTTGTAAAGAGAAGAAGTAAAGTGGTAGCAGCTGAGGTAAATTTGTGTTTACTTTCCAAGATAGAACCGAAAACCGTATGTGAAGCATGCAAAGATGAGAATTGGGTTAGAGCAATGAAAGAGGAGTTGCAATAGATAGAGAAGAATCAAACATGGGAACTGGTTCCTAGACTTGTAAACAAAAATGTAATTGGTACAAAGTGGGTGTTTAGGAATAAGTTGAATGAGAATGGTGAAGTAGTGAGAAACAAAGCAAGGCTTGTATGCAAAGTTTATTCATAGGTTGAAGGAATAGAATTTGAGGAGACATTTTCCCTGGTGGCAAGAATGGAGGCCATTGTTTTTGGAAATTTTTTCTCATAAATATTTCAAGGTATATCAGATGTATGTCAAGTCTACATTCTTGAATGGAGAATTAGAAGAAGAGGTGTACATGGAACAACCAGAGGGATTTCAATTATCAGATAAACCAAACATGGTCTGCAAGTTGAAAAAGGCATTGTATGGACTTAAACAAGCTCCCTTAGCATGGTATGCAAGGTTGGACATGTATTTGACACAACAAAGGTTCAACAAGGGCTCTACAAATAGTAATCTCTATTTCAAGGTTGAAGGATACAAAATTTTGATGGTGGTTGTGTATATTGATGATATCATTTTTTGAGGAAATGAAGGTATGTGCAAGAGGTTTACAAAGGAGATGCAAAAATAATTTGAAATGTCTATGATTGATGAGTTGAATTTCTGCCTTGTACTTCATGTGAATCAAATTGATAAAGGCATAATCATTTCACAATCAAAGTATGTCAAAGAGTTTTTGAAGAAGTTTGGAATGGATGACTCCAAACCGGTTAGTACCCCTATGGTGATTGGATGTAAACTGAGTAAAGATGATGAATTTCATAAAGTTGATTAGAGCATGTACAGATCTATGATTGGTGGACTGTTATATCTTACTACTACTAGGCCGGATATCATGCATGCAATATGTTTGGTTTCCAGATATCAAGAAGAACCTAAAGAAAAACATGTTACAACTATGAAGAGGATATTCAAATATCTTAAAGGAACTCTAGATTATGGCTTGTGGTATCCTAAGGATACTGATTTCACTTTGAGCACTTTCACTGATGGTTGTGTGGATGAATGAAAGAGTACAAGTGGTGGTGCACTCTTTCTTAGAGGAAGATTGGTTTCATGGCTAAGCAAGAAACATGATTCAGTTTCTTTATCCACTGCAAAATTTTAGTACATCGCTATAGCATCTTGCTGCACATAGGTATTATGGATGAAGCAAACATTGAAGGACATAGGAGTGATGTGTGATGAGCCTATCCCTATCTTTTGTGATAATACAAGTGAAATAAATGTTTCAAAGAATCCAATAAAGCATTCAAGGAAAAAATACATATCTATCAATTACCATTTCTTGAGAGAAAAAGTATTGGAGAATGAAATCAAATTTGTGTATGTACCTACAAAGGATAAGATTGCAAATATATTTACTAAGGCTCTTCCGAAGGATACTTTTGAGTATCTCAGGGAGAAGTTGGGGGTTATTGCCCCTCCTTCCTTGAACTAGGTGCACATGGAGGTGCATCAGTCTAGTGGGTCTACAGATTCTTCATTTGTCTGGAATGATGAATGGGTCTACTCCTCAGAGGGAGTAGGAAGTTTCATTGTTGTATTATGAGATGTGAAATGTGTAGGTGCACTCCTAAGAGGGAGTGATAAAATTTTTTGGTGTTTGCCATTTATGTCAAAGGGGAGAGAGAGTCACGTGAAAAAGAAAAAGTTGGAAGGAGGAGAGAGTGCATGAATGTTGTGTAGGTTATCTAATTTTTAAAATAAAGGAGAGTGTGTAGTGTGTATTTGGTGGTTTTTCACATCATGTTTTTCCATCAATGACAAAGGGGGAGATTGTTCCAAGTATGAGTGAGTTTGGTGGTGTTGTCATTTATGTCAACACAATACATGATGTTGCAGAGAAAGGAATCAAGTGATTGTAGGCTGTGCATGCATAGTTGAGATATTTTTAAGATGTGAGTACATGGAGCTATCTTTATAAGTGGTGTAGGTGTGTTGATATGATGAGTTACCAAGTGCCTTTGGGAAATAGTGAAGAAAAAGTTGTGTGTATGTTTAGAATGTGCTTCGATTTGTGCTCCACATTTCTTCTATGTTGATCCTATGCTTGTGTGGATCTGAAGTGTTTGTTATTGGCATCATTGGGTGATATATCTTGGATTGTAGCTTATGGTTTAATGGAGAGTGAAAGTTGTGTTCACCAGTGTGTGAACTGGTCTAGAAAAGTTGTTTGTCTGTGGACTGGGAGAAATGTATCTAATTCGTAGTCCTCCATTGGTTTGTTTTAGGTCTTGCAGATTTGGAAGATGGATTGTAATGGCGTTATCTATGTTACATCAAAGGTGTTTGTGGTTTGGTGCTCCAAAAGTTGTGTTTCAAAGTTGTTGTGTGTGTCTGTATAGTCCGGATGGACTGATGGAAAGTGTTATGTGTATGAAGGTTGTTGCATTTGTCGCAGATGAATCTAAAGGAATTTGAGATGTGTTCCAATGTATGGGGAAGTGTTTTATGTGGTTCACATGTTATCTTCTTGTTGTGGAAGCGTGTACTTCAAATTTCATTGGTGTTTTCATTAGGTTTGGCCGACCTAGTGTCTACACATCATGTGAAGGATATCAATTAAGGAAGCATGTTTTTTATCCAAGATGTTGTTTTGGGTCTTGGTTAAGTGTTGGTTTGGTCCACTCTCATTCTCTTCCACCACAGGAATGTTGAGTTTCTGACCTAATTTGAATTTGTAAAATAAAGCATGTATAACTAACCTTGGAGAAAGTTTCTAATGTTGAAGATGGTATAAATACAAGTCGAGATGTTATGGATTTTATGTATCAAAAATTCCATGATTTTGAGAAGCAAGATAGTGTGAAAGTGAATTGAGGTAGTAGTAATTTAATGTGTTAGACTCCTAAATGTAGTGAGCTGATGGTGTTTGCAATGTTCTAAGCAAGGCTACAGATGTGTGCAATTTTTTGTGGTTTATTTTTTTGTTATCTTTTGTATCTGTAGGCAGTGAGCCTCCCTTCTGGATAGTGAGTCCTATTTGTAGGTAGTGAGCCTTGTATCCAGACAATGAGTCCTTCTTGGGTAGTGAGCCTTTTGGCAGTGAGCCTCTTTGTAAAATATTTGGCAATTAATTTATATTGTGAGTTAATCCTCACTGTGGTTTTTCCCTTAGTTGATAAGTGTTTGAGATTTGTAATTGAGATTGGTGAAAATTGATTCACCCCCCTCTTAGTTGTCTAGCACCTTTCAACACTTTTTCCTCTCCCAACAAAAATATATGCTTTAGAATGACGAGCTTCAAATCTAGTAGCAACAACCCCCCAAAAATGACCATAATAAAGTATATAAATTAAGTCCACAACTTTCCTTTAACTCCCAATTTTCTATGCCTAGAAATGGACAAATATTCTTTCAAAAATGAATTAGAAAATAGTAAATGTTGAACAGGAATCTTTTTTGTAACCTTCATCCATGATTGGCTAAGAAAAGAAACCAATTCCTCACAAATAGGAGCCCCATAATAGAAAAAATACAAACTACTTGCTCTTGGGCAGTCAAATTCCTCATGCAAAAGTTTAGGAACAATAAATTAGCTATTATAACTTGTAACTCCCCAAATCCCATACCCATGAAGGCATATTTGAATATTTGTTCCTTTTGGAACTTCAAAAACTGAAAATTTGCTTCCTAAAATATCTCCAACACCCCAATTTTTGTAACAATAAAATAAGGCCAATTATTTTAATTCCATATTTTGGCCTTAATGTCACATTTATTCTCACACAAAAATTATTAAAATTAAATTAAAATCAAACTTAAAATTACTCCTTTTTTTGGTTGATACTGACCGCACTTTCACCTAGGATGCTCCTACATCACCATATGTATACCCTTCCATATCAATATATTTCCAATGTTATTCCTCCCAATCAACCATATCAAGCTGGTTATGCTTCCCATTTCATTCTACAAAACCCTATTGTTGTGGGTTCTCAATCTTCTAAAAATGCATACCACCCACCCTACCCCACTTAGTCTTCTTGGATGCTTATACATTCTTATCAACAATCCCAAGAGACTTATCATTTTTAAAATCAGCCTAGTTTATCTTCTACTCAACCCCAAAATTTTGATAATTTAAGTGCAAGTGAAATCACAAGCATTTTGCTTGATTTCAATAGAAAAATTGATGAGCTATGGAGACAACAAGAGTTTGACATACAACAGCAAGAGTGGGCTAATCAAGCCTATCAAGGGCAGCAACAAGGTTATTTTCCACAACATGAGGAGTTTTTCCATCAAGCTCATTATTCGTAGCAAAAAAATATTGAAGCTCAGTGGAGGTATGAGTAGTAGATGGAGGCACAAAGAAGGCAACAAGAAGAGTGTACAACAAGTGATGTTTCTAGGCAAGAAAAAAACAACCTTTCCCTTGCTCTAGCACAAGTTCCCGAGACTTAGGCAACCCCTTGTGTGCCTAGTTTCAAACAAGCACCTCCGCCATTTTCATAACAACCTACTAAGGAGGAGGTAAAAAAACATAAGTTTATGAGTTTTAGGAACCCTAGCAAGCCTCTTGAAACCCCCATTAGCCCTCCTTTTGTTCTAGAATATCCTATTGTGCAAGAGGTTTTCAAGCACAAAATTTTTAGTTTCAAGAATCTCAATCAGCCCCTTGAAACTCCCATTCAACCTCTTGTTCCATCAAGCCGATCTTCTATGTTGGAGATCCTAAGTTTTGCAAGCATCCACTACTCGCAAGAACCTATCCTTGAGGAGGCTCAACATTTTACTCCTATTGAGCAATTTCAGGCTAGGAGTGAAGAAGTTGTTTTTGTGGAGCCTTCACGTGCTCAACATAATGAGTGTATTGGTCTTCTACAAGAAAAGGATGAAGATGAAACATTGTTACAGTAAGGCATTAAGAAGGTAGAAAAAATTGATAAGAGTAGAGGAACCAATCCTCTCATTTGATGTCCTCCCTTATTTTATTGAAGATGATAAGGATAGATCACATATACCTACATCAGTTGAAGCCTTTGAATAACTTGGTTTGGGCTTGATGGTTGAAGAAAACTCCATGGTTTTGGAGTAGCAACAACACACATGTTTAGCCCCTATTATTATGGATGATGATCCCCAATCTATTAAGGTCTACAATTCTGAGGTGGAGGACCTCTTTTGGGATGTTATAAAAACCTTTTGTTCAAGTTTAAACATCAAATCATCATCCCCAAAAGAGGAGCTTTGTGGGAAACAACATAAGAATGAAGAAACAACAGAGGACATGGCAACCATTACATGCCAAAAGTCTATTTCTATTGTAGCTAGTTGCCAAGAATAAATTAAAATAGAGAGACAAGTTGAAGAATTCAATTCTTCACTTGAAGTGTCTCACAAATATGAGGTATGTGTTGATGAAGTGTGCATCAATGCATGCAATTATGAGGTTTTTTGGTTTTCTATTGTCCCTAAATGTAGCAATGTTGAATATGAGGTCTTCATTCAAAATGAAGATGTGACCTTTGGCATTAGGGATAATGTGACTAAGTTAGAATGCTTCACATGGAGCCAAAACACTAAAAAATTGACCATTGAGAATCCACACATTTCATTGGAGAGTGATGCTCTCGTTGCTCAATTTGTTTGGATGCCTGAGTTTCAAAATTTCTCTTTTGAGGTGCATGAGGAAGGTCTGTCTTGTGCAAATAAAAAATCAGATTTGGCATTTTATACATCACCATGTGAGCTAGAAACATTCTCCTTTTGTTTTAGCTCATGCAATGAGGAGATCATCAGTGATGACACAGACTTATCCTTTTGTGAGGTGATTTCTCTTCCTTCTACTAAAGGTTCTTTCTTGGAGTCTGACCTATCTTCATAAAGTTTCACCGCTGCTACTATATGTTCAGCTAAGACACTAGTGTTAGATGAATTTGACACTTGCATCATATGGTTCCATTGTAATGGAAAATTTTATAGTGAAGTGAGGCTTCACCTTGTATGAATTTTGTGCATTCTCATGCATGTTGGCAACATTTTTTGGTGGTTACAATTGGGTGAGGTTTACAACTATGGTTGAAGGGAGATCGGATCCTTCAAAAGGTTCATCTTTCATAGAGGCAAGCTTCCATTCTTTTCTTCCTGTTAGTGTAATGTATATATTGTAAATATCTTGCTTTCCATGAAGTGCATTTGCACACCCTGCATTCTCCTTAAGGGAATGTATGCTCTTAGATTTTATTCTTTTCTCCAAGTGCAACTGTACATGTTTTTTTTTCTTTGAGGAGCTCCAACTATTAAGTTTTCCCCTTCATGAATTTGTGCCCAATGGACTGATAAGGCCTCTAGATCCCATGATAAGCAGGCAATTATCCTACAAAATTTTCCATTAATGTTGACATTTCATGCTCGCCTTTGATGACCCATCACTAATATCCAATCTAAGAGATTCCCCATCATCTTGCATGTTTTCCTTGAGGGTTCCTAAATTTTGCTTAGTCCCAAAATTTTAGGTTTTCGGGTTGTCTCTTACCTACTTACCCTGCATGCTTTCTTCATCACTCTTTCTCCTTCTCTTCCTTCCCCTTTTTTCTTCTAAGTATTTTGGGTGTTGGCCTTTGGCCTTACCCTCTATGCCTTACTGATTCCCTCTCTTCTTCCATTTTATTTATTTCTTCATTGGCCTTTGGATTTCGGCCTTCCCTCTTACATCTTACCTCTTACCTTTGGAGGTAAGAGGTAAGTCTTCCCTCTAATCTCCAAAGGTCAATCTTCCTCCTTTTTTCGCCATTCTTCATCTTTCCTTTTGGGTGTCAGCCATCGGCTTTCAACTTTAACATCTTCTTGTCTCTCCAATAGCTTCCTTTTGAAAAAGGACTAAGTGTCATGTTTTCGGGCTTCGAGGGTATGGTTTCTTCCTTATCTCTGACTTTCAGAGGTAAGCCTTCCCTCTTACCCTTGATCTTTCCTCTCTCTTCATGGTTTATTTCTTTATTTATTTCTTCTATGCAATTGGTAAGTGGCAGGCCCAATGCTCAACCCCCGAGGTGTGCTTTGTTCAGGCCCTTGGACCATTTAATTCATATGTGCTCACAAAGGTGTTTTTCGGGTCCGATGCCTCGACCTTCCTACATATTTTGATGTATTTTTCTGGGTGACATTTTTGATGCTCAATTTGACTTTTGAACCCCAAAATTTGATTCTTGAGCTTCAAGTACAACATTAAATGCACCCTTTAACTCCTACAAGTGGATTTCATGGACTCCCATGCTCATTTATTATCTCTTGTTGACTTTATTGAAAGATCTATGACCTAATCGTGATTTTCATGGAGGGCTCCATTCTTTCACACCACAAGCTTCATTGCTAACCATGGTTAGGGTTAGGGTTCAGTTTATGTTTCTTAGTTATGCCTGATCTATAAAGACCAAAAGTATATTCATTTTTAGGGTTCTTCCTCTAGCTCCTCTAGGATTTTTCGTTGGTAGAATTGCATTTTTGCATCCCTGTTATTGTAAAATTAGGTTTTTACCTCTACATCAATGAAATCGATCAAGCTTTCCTCTTCTCAACTCTTTTTTGTTTGAGTAAATTATTACCTTCATGTCCAAGTGTTTATTGTATTATCTTGCATGCATTTTTGTGTTAAATGGTTTACAATTGTTGGTTTGAGAAACCTTCCTTTCCTTCCAGTGCCTTGTCAAACCCTAACCTTCTTGTATCCCTCTGAAATTTGACCAAATAAAGAGTTGTGAAAGTCCCCTTGCCCCTCTTCAATGATGTACTATGTAATATTGGTCAAGAAGAAACAAAATTTTCATCTTGGTGTATCACCTCCATTTCCCTTTCATGCTCTCCTTCTCCCCTTTTCCTTGCGACCTATTAGTGGTAGGATTCCATGTGCTTGGTTGGACCAGCACATTGCACTGGGATTGAAAAAGGAAGCCAACCTTCTCTAGAGATTCAACTTCATATGTGCAAAGGTCCCACACCTTGAGGCTGTTTCCATTGTGTCATTGGAATGCTGAGCTTTGTGCTCAACAAGGTGAAATTTCATGTGACAACACCTAGTATAATGCATCTTGCTATCCTTGTGACCATTTCTGTTGCACCTTATCAATGTTATCAAGAGGTATAACTTTGATATGGTTAGTAAAATGGGAGTTTATAGACTTAGCACGACTTCCCATTAGCCACTTTTTGTATCATAAGAATGACTATTTTTTACATTGTGAGTCCATTACCCGTAGGCCCTAAGATCACCTCCACAACTCATAATTGGTCAACTATTTAATGTTGTGTTAATTAAATAGTAAAATAATTTTTAAAAGATAAATAAATTGATTGTCTTGGGATAAGGCATGAGGACATGCCTAACTTTACAAGGGGAGAGACAACCACTAAATTTTATATGTATATATTGAATATAAATTTGTTCCTAAATTAAAATGAAATGAAATTACCTTAATTACTTAAACAAATGAAAGATTGGACCTACTATTTTTATGAAGTACTCTATGGGTAGTCATAACCTATTTTTTTTCTTTTTATTAAGATGCTTAATGGATCTTTTAGTACCATGTTTATATATTGTACTTTGTTATTGGACTTGATCAACCCAATAACCTTGTATATGTGATTTATTATATAGGACTAAGATTCTTTGATACTCATGTAGTCCGGAATGCATGAATATCATATTGGAATGTTTTTAATTTTAGTAATAGGTGACTTCATAGCACACGTTATGCAATAATAAGATAAAAAAATTATTCAATTTTTAGTGAAGACATCTTTGTAAAATAAGAGTTTACATGAATGAGCAAGTTGTAAAATTTACAAGATAAAATATTTAGTATATAAGTTACTTGAATGAGCTCCTTATAAAAACATAAAATACTTCGTGCAAAATTGCATCTATAGATTTAAAAGAATGTTAATTATTAGCAAAGTATTTCCATTTGATCTAATTTTTAATTGAAAGAATTGATAAGATCAATAAATTATAAAAATAAATTATAGATGAAATAAAATAAAATAGTTTTATTATGATATCGATAGTGTTATATCAAAACTTATTTAAAATTGGTTATTTTTGGTGAGTTATGATGTATATTGAACTTAACCTACTAAAGACAACAACTAAATTATAGGGGGATAAATGTTATGAAATTTTTCCCCCAAAAAGAAAAAAATTATGAAAGTACTAAAAAGAGATAGAAATATAAATGATAATATGCACCTTTGGTTTAAATGAAGATTAATGAAGAATATTTAAGAAAACACTTTTAAGAATGGGATAAATAATTATATTTATTAAATAATAATTAAATACAACCTTTGTGAAAGGGTGTAATGGTTTGGAATCCACCCCTGAAGGCTTGTATAAAGCATTTATGTGAGTTTTGGAAAGGTATGTGGAGAAAATTCAAGGAATAAGAAATTGGTTTGGTGAGCTATGGGCGTTGGAGAAAGGGGCACATAGAGTGTGTCCAACTCGAGATACAAAGTACACTCAGGGCTCAAGCTATTATGCATGTTGAGTAGTTATTAGGAAGCATGTTGTATACATGTTGAGCAATTACTCTAAAGCATGTTGTATACATGTTGAGTAATTACTTTGGAGCATGTTGTATACATGTTGAGTAATTACTTTGGATCATGGTGTGCACTTGTGTTGCGTATTGTTCTATTGAACCAACACTTATTTATAGCGTAATAGTGCATTTTGTTTTAAAAGGAATTGTTTCCTCCTTGATTGTTCCATAGCAAGAGCCAATGCCACCAACATCTTTCTAGGGTGAGAGTGGATTTTCCAAGTGTCATTATTTGGATATTAAAAGATATTAGAATATTATGATTTTGATGTTAATTTAATTGAGTTATATGGATGTGTATTCAATTCACTATGTTAATTATTCACTTTAGAATCTTTTTCTAATTATTACATATTATAATTAACATTGGTTATTTTATTTTAGTTATTCACATAATTTTAGTAGCATTACATCTTGTAAATTATCTTAACTCTAACATTTAATTTATTAAATCCACTACTAATACTTCAAAAACTTAAGAGCAAAAGTAACTTCACACATTGAGACTATTCATCTAAACTAAAAAAATATAGATATACTTTCGAATACATAGTAAAAAACCTCATTTTTTTTTATCAAATGGAGGGTGGTATGAAGAACTTGTTGGAGTTGAAAGTGTACCCCCATCTCCCAAAAATAACCTGTAACCAAAACACCCATCACAAACAAGAGATGAAAGAAACTAATTTTCTATGAAACCAATAGAGAAAAAATTGATCCACAAAGCATCTGACATGCCTTCTATATTGAGTAGAATACATGGATAATGATAACAATGAAAGATCAATCCTTATAAAAGGAAAACACAAACCCTTGATGAGAATTTGATTAGATTGTGACAAGTTTCTTAATCTCATGCAATAAGACAACTTAACCTATAAATAGCCCAATCTAATAATTAAAAATCACTCAGAAGTTTAGCTTAAGTAATTAAAGCAATGAGAGACTTAATAATTAATTAATGATTACTTAATTATTGAGTGATTTCGTAATTACTCCAACAGAACTGAGTCAATTGACTACCCAAACATGAGAATAAGTTTGTCTAAAAGTGACTAGTATAGATAGGATCACAATAACTGACAATAACCTTAGGTGTACCATGTGCCTTTTGTATATTCTCCAAAAAATTCCATTGTACTTTTTGTAAGAGAATGTGGTAATGCAATGAAATGTGTATATTTAGTGAGACAATCTACTACAACCATGATAATATTATTACCTTTAGATTTTGGAAGCCCTATGATGAAGTTCATGGATACTTCTTCCCAACATTGGCGAGGAATAACTAAGGGTTTCAAGAGACCCGATGTCTTAATGTTCTCCCCTTTGTTTTATTGAAAAACCAAACATTTAGCTACAATTTAAAAAAAACACCTTTTAGCCCTTCCCAAAAAAATATTGCTTGACTCAATGATATTTCTTCAAAAAACCCTAAATGACCACCAACTAGAGACTCATGAAGTTCTATGAAAATCTTGTGTTTAACATTGGAATTTTGACAAAGATACAATCATTCTTTATACCACAGAGTATCCTCCTTCTAACAAAACTTATCTAAACTACTGGGGTCACTTTGTAATTGCTAAATGAGATTACTTGTAGCAACATCATTCTTCCACTTTACTTTGGCTTCTATTCCCATTCTTCTTGTAATATTTGACTAACAAAAAATAAATATTCATCTTCCTCATCCTTCCTAAAAATTTTATTTACCACAAGATTTTCCTTCCCTTTCTTATATACAAACTCAAAGTCATATCCCAACATCTTAGAAACCAATTTTTGTTTCTCCTTAGAAGATAATTTTTACTCCAAAAAATATTTTAGGCTATCATAATCTGTCTTAACCTTGAAGTGTCTACCCATTAGATAAAGCCGCCATTGTTTTACTGCATGAAGAATAGCTAGCATTTCCTTGTCATAAATAAGTTTGAGTTAATTCTTACCCTTTAATTGAGAAATCTCAAAAGCAATTAGTTGACCCTACTACATGAGAACTACTCCTATATAATTTCCTGAAGCATCACATTCCATAATAAAATCCTTGGTGAAGTCTAGAGTGGCTAGCACTAGAGATGTACACATAGCCTCCTTCAATATCTCAAATATTACATCTTAAATGGTGTAGGAGCATCCAAGGTGTAAGAGCAATCTTGCATCACCCAAAGATAATTTCTTTTGTTTTAATTTTCAATAAGAGCTTATGTGGGCTAATGTTGTGTGGGAAATTAATTATTTTAAATTTCCAAATATTGCAATATTTCTTATTTGTGTCTAGGGTATGTGCAAGATCATGATGGGCCAAAAAGTGGTGATATTATGGGTATGTGTAGGGTATGTGGTTAACGAATTTTTTTAATCCAAAATTGATGAAACAAAAAAGGTTTTTTAAAGGATATTCTCAACTTTCCACCAATATAAATTATTCTTTACTTTGAATTTAATAAATAATTATTATTCATTTTCTATTTGAATTATGAATAAAGTCTTGATCGATAGGATGATTGAAAAACATCTATATCTTTCAAATGGTATCACATTTTTTTAATCCGAAATATGCGTCACATTCTATGTATCGCATACTATAGGATTAAAAAAATAAAAATTGAATTTCATTAAGTTTTGACCAAGTTAAGGTGGTCAGACATACGAGTTTTTATATTTTTTAAAAGTTGTAATAAAAAATTCATAATTAATTATTTACTTGGAAAAAAATTACAAAATTTTTTGCATCACATCCGAACATGAATACTCTACTTATATCTAAAATATTATAAAAAAAATATTATCATTTTATTGTGGTTAGGGTGGTCAGACAGACACCTACTTCTTATTTTTTCCCTGAAATTTAAGTACTACTGCATTGAAATTTCAAATTTTCACCAAATAGATTTTTTATTTTTTTTACATAAACCTAGTAGTTTAGAAACTACATTCAATTTTCTACAGATTCTATTCTTACATATTTTGGAAATAATATAGATAACTTATTCAAATTTTTATGTCAAGTTGCCTAACTCTGATTTTTCTGAATTTTTTGCCACTTAAGGGCCTGATTTTTCCATGATGATCCTGTACATACCCTCTATAGTTGTAATTTTAATGGATATTTACTCCGGTAAATGTTACACATGCATAAAAGGGGGAATATTCTCTTTGGGCATCCCATTTGTTAGTGGGGACCACTTGTAAGCATGCTCTTACATGTTGAATTGCATGATTTTCATGCATTTGCATGTTGGGCCACCAGCTTTGCATGTTGGTGCATGTTCATATTTGGAGCCATTAGAGTTGTCGAGGAGTTATGGATATTTTGGAATTGACCAAATTTGATTGGCCATGAGTTAGGTTCCCATGTGAGGATCATGCGAGCATTTAGTAATTTTAATTATTTTATGATTTCTCCATAAGGTGGGCGTGGATTTTCCAAGGAGGTTTTTGGCATGTTGTTTTGGAAACCAAAGTATTTTTCTCATTCTAAAGATTCTATATTATGATGCCTTGTCATTTGGGGAGGAGAATTTGGAGTTTTTGCAGATTGAGATGGGTATGGTTAACTTTAAGAACCCCCCTTGGCAAAGGTGTAAAATCCTAGAAAATCTTATATACTTCCTAAAAAATATTAATTTATTGGCAATTTCTTTTTGTTTTGGGGAAAAAAAATCTCAATTGGTGAATCTTTTGTGATCGCTAGAAGTCTATGGAAAATCCTGGAAAATTGCAATTTTTTAAAACCAATATAATATTTTCATTGGCGATTAAAACCAATTTTCAAACCAATAAAATATTTTTGTTGGCAATTAAAAAATGTTTTCAAACAAAAAAA
Organism: Sequoia sempervirens; assembly: GCA_007258455.2. NCBI lineage: Eukaryota > Viridiplantae > Streptophyta > Pinopsida > Cupressales > Cupressaceae > Sequoia > Sequoia sempervirens. The sequence goes on from VDFB02000015.1 coordinate 339,353,756, forward strand.
TTTCATTGGTGAATTAAACCTATTTTCAAATGAATAAAAAAAACATTGGTGAATTAAACATAATCTAAAACCAATAAAAAATTTCATTGGAAAAATAAACTTGTATGCCAATAAAAAATCATAGCGTGGGTGGCGAAACTATTAAATGCTACATATTGTTCTATTCCAGGACAAATTTTTCACACGTCCAAATTCCTTTATAATGTGTCTAGAATGGGGACAAGTGTCAACATATTTATTATGTCTAAAGCCAAATGTCAGCATAAATCAATATAACCATGACCGTTTGATGATTTTTTTATGGACGACTATAGTTGCATTCTAGAAGAAAATATCCAAAGCACTAGAATTACAAATTCAAACCTTCAAAATAACACTAGAACCATTAGATTTCCAAAAAATAATGGTTTACATTTATTACTTATTAAATCACTTAAAGTCATGACACCCAAAATAATATTTCATCATTGATTGGCTACCGATAGTTGAAGGTCACTTAAGTTATGACTTAAGCCTTTAGAGTCATTGTGGTGACTGTCCCCTCAACCTAGGCGATCAACAGTTCGATGAAGTCCTAAGTTAGGTGATAAATATTTTCTCATGAAAATCAACGGTTGAGATTGAGGATTAACAATCGGGTGGCTCTCGCACACCCACACTGCTGAGAAGGTGATGCCATGAGTTTTCCACGATAATGCAGGATGATGACATTTTACCTTGGTGGGTTTGAGCTTGATCTTGTGGTTAATGGTCTAAAAGGAATCAATGATATATGCTAAGTTCATCAAAGATCAACGATTATCACAAGATGGATGACTATAGTTTCATTCCAAAAGCAAATGTTTGAAGCACTAGACTTGTGAATTCAAACCTACAGAATAATACTAGAACCATTAGATTTTAAAATATCAATGGTTGATGTTTTATTATTTTTTAAATCACTTAAAGTCATGACTCATTTTTTTTGAAATAATATTGTCACATCAAGTGGTGAATTAAATGTTCAAGTGTTGAGTATTTGATGTCATTGTCTTCATACTAACTTCTATATATACTTCACCAACTTGATGTTTTTCATATCATTTATAATATATTTGGCTTTGCTTTCTTTCTTCTCTATTCTCAATTTATCTATGATAATATGGAGTCTTCATGGCATGCCATACTACCCAAATATTTTTGGGAGAAAAGAATCAACGATGCCTACGATAGATAAAATTTGGGTATGGTTTTTACTATTCCTTGTGTGAAGGTTGAGGATGTTATAAGAATAATTGTGGGTAGGGAATGGCTTTAGAACAACCCTCATGCTGTATTTTCTGAGGTAGCTTCTACTATCTTATCCAATTGCATGCAAATTTTGTTAGATAAATATTTGGTGAAGATGCTGGAAGTATGTTATTTACAACCTTTCTTTTACTCTCTTTCTTCATTGGAGTTGGAACTTGAGCTTTACAATTTTGAAATTAGGTTAAATCCTATTGGTGGAATCTTCCCCAAACTTGAACTAGCTACTTCTACAGTGCAAGCTCTTTCCATGGTTACTATGAGGTGTGGTCTAGCATGTGATACGACCAATGGATCATTGTAGAGTTTGGAGTTTTGGAGGAAGGATTTGGGTGGTTCCCTTTGCTTCTTTGTTGTTACTTTGTTCAATTTGATTCACGTCCTACTCAAACACTCAATTGACAGCCTTTGCTATTGTTATAGAATTTTTTAGTAATGAATTGTGTCTATATTTTATTGTACAACTCTTGTAATATGTATTTTACGACTAGTTTTTTTGTCACGGTTAGTGGATTTTTGGCCAGGCTGGCTATGTACTTCATGGCTACTTAAATTAAAATACTTTTCATGGCTCAATTCTTGTAAATTGTTTTTTCTTTGTTCAATATAAAAATGTGGCTTTTAAGTATAAAAAGATATTTATGTTTTTGGTATGATTCAAGTTCAACATATAGTTATGATTATAAGTGAGTGAAATTTATTGACTTATTAGTGGATATAGATAATGATTAAGCTACAACAATCCATTTAATTCTCTCTTTTCAATGCCTCAAAGTACTCTACCTTTCATTTAATTCTCAATATTTTTATCAATTTTTGCATATCCATCAGATAGTCTTTCATTGAAGAAAATGTGGTTGTCATATTGCAGATTAATGCCATATGTACCTAAGAAATATTTAAAAGATTCAAAATTAAGTTTCTCTTCTAATCCAAAGTGAGTGAAATGTTTGATTTGATAACTTAATATTGAAAGCGACATAAATTATGGCACATGGCACATGCTTTCTTTTGATCGATTTTTGTCTTTTTATTGATTTTCGTATATCCATTAGATTGTCTTTCTTTGAAGAAAGTGTGGTTGCAGTACTGCGGATTAATGCCATATGTACATATGAAGCGATTGATTGGATAGATTGATATTGAAAACTACACGATGTACTATAAATGATGATGTCATTAATCCAATAATCAATTGAAATAAGATTTATAATGATTTCATATCGTTTGAGTGCCAATTTTGACAACTTGTCATCTTGAGGTATAGTTTGCATGTAGCCAAATGTCAATCAAAATAAAAATTGTAAATGTAAGACTTAAGTTACACGATTAAGTTGGTTACTTGGTTTACACGATTATCATTATACCTCACCTCAACTCATGAGTAAATAGGGATCATATCTAGTAGTGGTGGCCCATAAATAGGGATAGTGAGCATAACTAAAATCATTCGTAGAAGGCTAAAGGCTTTACTATTGAGTGTAATGTTCTAAATTTTCATAAGGGTTTTCATTTTGCATGGTTAATAAGGAAGAAGATGATGTGGTATTATTGGGGATACTCTAAATTCTCCTACCTCCACTTATGTAGTCACGGAGTAAAAGACCAATTTCCTTCAAGTTCAAAATGGGTGGAATTGGAAAGAAGTTGATCTGGTTGACTTGACTTCTCAGACAAGTTTTGAACCAGGATGAGGAGCTCTTATAGATATAAGTGATTTCATAGAGATTACACCCACATAAGTATTTTAATCTTGTTTTCATTCAAAGCCATAGAATTCTCATACTCCATTTTGATAGAGACCCTTGAAGAGGAACTGTGGACTTTCAGACTCATTTTATGCTATGTCGATGCATAGAAGCAACACACAGAAGGTGGAAGTAGATTTACTACCCCCTATCTTCTACATGAATCTAGTAAGGTACATTTTGTATCTTCACAAATCCCATTTCCCTAGCATTGTAGGAAATCCCTATGGACTTTCAAAGTCATTTGTTTGGTAATATGGTCTGGATCCCATAGCTGCCACTACCAGCTTGGAATCAATTGTGTCATTTTGGGTTGTTCTGGTGCATTATATTGAGCATATTATAAATGTAGAAGCATATTCAAGATCCCAAGATCCAAACCATGGTCGACAAGACTCATGGTTTGAGAATATGGTATAATAAATTATGCTCTTCCATGATCACCACTAACAACTCATAATCAACTATGTCTAATGTAAAGTGACATGTGTCATTTATACAAAACAAGATCTTGCATGCTCTACTCATCTTTAAAAATCTATGTAATAATGTAACATTGTAATTCAGTGGTAATAAAATAAATGGTTGTGTTATTCTTTGGTATTCATTTATAGTAAAGATTTTTTTGTGTTTATAGTGTCTATTCAAATTATACAAGTAATGTAAATGGAATAAAATAATGGAATGAAATATTTAATAAACTTAGAAAAATCAGATTTTTTTTCCTTAAAGAGATTAAGTATATCTATTTATGAAATATTTGCATGCAAATTTAAAACATAAGCAATAAAAATGAAAAAAAGAAAGTTTTCATCAAATTGAAAAAAAAGACTAAAAACACTAAAAGTTGTCAATCTTGCTAGGGCTTTCAGAAATGTTATTGATTTCTAATTTATCATTGACTTGCTCCCTCAGTTCTTGATATTATTAGTCATTTTATAGGGATTCCACGAGTTCGTAGGATGCTTCAAGTAGATCTATATGTGACTTGCGGAACCATAAAATGGATACGTGGACTCATCTCAATGACTCCATTAGGATTGTGTTTCCTAGCGCCACTAAAGTTTAAAACAACTTTTAAACACATGTTTATTGTTTATATCATAAATTACTCAACTTTTCGATGAACATTGATGGATGGTTATATTTTCATTCCAGAATGAAATGCACAAAGCGCTAGGCTTGCAAACTGAAACCTCCAAAATCACCCTATAACCGTTAGATTTACAAGGATCAATAGTTGAGAATTTATTTCTAAATTTCATCATAGAAATGTAATGTACTAATTATGTAGTCCAAAGGAAACATGTTGACATTTCAATTACTTTAATATTCAAACAAAATAAGTGAATTTTCTACTGCTAAGTGATTTTATTTTTAAGTGAGAGAGTTAGTACACAGGGAGATTTCAAATTGCTCATTGTAGTACACTAGGGAGATTTTGGGTTCCAAGAAAGCTAGTCCATGCCTGTCAGTATTAATCTTTTCAAGAATCAAAATCCGGGTAAGTGAAAGACAAAATTCCTATCTCTATGTTTCGTCGTTTCTTAAAATCTTTTTTTGTGAAACTTTGAAGTTTGGGTCTAGGGTTGAGAGACTTAGGAAAATTAAGGACTAAGAAGGAATTCATAATTTCACATTGTAAAACCACCACTAGTAGAACAAACAAAATTGTTCAAAAAGGAAAAGGAAGATCAGATAAAAAAATGAATTATGCTGGATTGCTTAAAACCCTAGGTTTCACTGATCGATACCATGATATTTATGATCTTGAAATCTATGGTAGGCTTAACTCAGAACTTAGATTTTCATCTAAGAATAAGGCTATAAACCAAATGAAAAATAATAGTTTTAGTGCACCATGGGTAAGTGGATTAGGGTGCATGATGTTACAAGATGTTTTCCCTTGCCTAGAATTTATCGTGCCCATAATTATGATGATAACAATAGAGTAATTATTTTTGATTAGGGGTAAAAAATGAGTTTTGATGGGGCTCAGAACCCACTACAAAGAAAAGCAAGCTGCAATTAAAATAAACCATATACCAATAGCAACCCCACAACAACCACTAAAGATTAAGAAGACTACACACACTGCATTTTACAAACAAACAAGGGCCTGAAACCCTATAACAACCTGGTTTTAACCAAGACCAGAAACCAAATTAGATACACAAAAAATTCGTCTGCATCTACCAAGCATCAGCAAACCAACTACTCATGGAAGACACCATTGATCCAAGAAAGATAATTTGTATAATGGTGTAAGACACCATTACACCCCTAATTAAAAATTTGAGCAAATCCAAAAACCCCACCTCAATAGGGGAGATGGAGAGCACAACAAACCATTGGGCATAAAGCCACTGCTTGAACTAGGAAGCCAACCATGAAACCACCTCAACAAGAATTAGCTCCCCTTGATTGGAGAGGATGATATGCCCACCATTTCCACTACCACAAGAAGACTCCAACACCCTCAACCTCCACCTCCATAGGAGAACTGTCCACCTCAATAGGATCAACAAGTGAGGAAGCCAGAAATAAACACCTCTCAACTCCACCTCCATAGGAGTAGAATCCACCTCCATAGGATCCAGTAAGAAGATAAATGCAGTAGTAGAACAAGTAGCCATACCACCCTTAGGAAAAACCTAGTAAGAAACCATCACCTGTAGACATCAGTCCCCAAAAGAAAACCACAAAAAAGTAAACAACATTAAGCAACCCCCAACCACAACATCCACAAGAAACTTGGAGGGAAAAAAAAGAGAGCATAGAGCTCCCATGACCAGAAGCACCAAAAAAACACCCCACATGGTAGCAAGCACCAACAGGGCTGAAAGGAACCACAAACAAGAATGAAATAGGGGAAAGATCACCACACCAAAGCTTGGTAAGAAAAAAATACCGTTCCAGCATAGCTCTTGCCACCCCAAAAAAAGAGAGCCCACAAGACCAAGCATGACCAAACAAAATCCAACAAAGGAAAGACACCAACAGATGGCCTAGATGAGACCAACTAGAGAGCCCAAACAAAAACCCTATAAAGGGCCAAACTAGTCACAAAGCAAGCCAAAATAAAATCCACTCGCCAACAACTTCAAAAGAATACCACATAAGTCCTCAACCAACAAGGCAAGGCTAAGGAAACCCTTCAATGGAGAGAGTGGAGAGAGAGAAAAATAGTGAATAATAGCTTCCGGCCCAACAGACTAGTCAGGACCTAACATATGCCAAAATATCACCAACACCAGCCACACCATAGGATTCCCATAAATGACACCCAGCGAAGGACAAACATCAGTGAGCTAAACCAGAGAGGCCCAAGCCAAAGAACATAAGCCGACAACAGAGCACCTTCCACCATAGGCAACAAAATCGGCTCCAAAAATGAGCCGCAACCAACAACAAGTATGTTGGCCAAGAGAAGGAAGGCAACATAGTTTGTTATTACTCCACACTCCATGAACAACATTAGAGGCTCCAACATTAAGCCGCCAACCAAAACCCCTAGTCCCTCCAGAAGTAGCTGGAACTGCATCCAAATCTCCTGTACCAACAACAACTTCCTCAGATAAGCTGCTCCCTCTCTGGAACCTACCTAGCTGCTCCTAAGAAACAACCCACATGCCAACATTTTTGGAAGAGAAGAGAGCCCAAGGGGGACCCTCAAAATGCACTCCAACCCATTTTCCTCCATCTGTGTCATCATCCTCTACAAATTCTTCATCCGTAGAGCTTGAACACCCTCCAGATGCCCTACAGAAGTTCTCGCCCGTCGCCCTATTCAAACCTCTCCTCCACATGCTTGTCATTCCTTATTGGAAATTTTCCAATGGTAGCTTAACAAAAGAGTAATTGTTAATAAATATAGCAAAGAATAATTGTTATCCATTAATGTAAAATAATTTGGAAAATTGTTGGGGTTTACAATTGAAGAATTTGGAAACATCCACATTAACCTAGGAAACCTTGCTAGTTATTATGAAGCAGTGGATGAAAGGGAGACAAGTTCTTTCCTAAATAAAATAGTTTAGGATATGAAAGAAGTTAGAAAAAAATTGAAAGGAAATCATAAGCCTCCTTATTATTTTGAAATCTTTTAGACCATGGGTTTAGGATATTGTTTCCATGCTATCAGTTTTCCTCAGACTGGATAGCGATTGAGAAGTGGGTGCAAGCCTCCTTCAAATGGTCTATAATATCCATTATGCTATTCAACCTATCAAATATAACTTTATTGAGCACATTTTATAATCCATACATGAACATTTTTTAATGATTAAAGGAGGTCCACACTCAAAGTCCACTAAGACATTTAGGTTCATAGCCTACTTGTGCTATTTTTTTCTTTTCAAATTTAATAGAATGTTTCATACCAATAAGCTTCAGATTCAACCCTATAGGAATGTTGCAGAAAATAAAATGGCTCTAGTATATGATTGGAACACTAAGATAAGGATACATGATTCTCAAAGGAACTTCAATAATTTTGTAGACTACCTTTTAGCTTCATTGCATCAAGTAATTACAAATACTCCAATGCCTAGATTTCCTATTTCATGTAGAAATTGCATTCAACTAGGAAAAGAAATAGAATTGGTTGATTGATACGTAATGGAAGAATATATTGTGCTAAGATTTTATGGATCAGGGGTAGAGCCATACAAACTTCTAATACATGTGACAAAAATGGTTTTTGCATTCGAATATGTAAGGTAGATGTATAGTACTAATGAACTACACTTTGTTCGTCAACAAAAGAAGACCTTATTTCCTTCTTTACCTTTTTCATGTGCAGGGTTCACATTCAAGAGAAAAGAATTTATGGTGGTACATAATATTTTGAATTTTTTTAATCTTGATGCTATCTATCACTAGTAGTATGATCCATGTGACACCATTAAATCAATGATTGTGGCCAACAGGAATGCTGCAAGTCGAATTTAACATCAAGGTAAACCATTTATTGAAAACTTGAGAAATAAGGATTCTTGGGATGAAGTCAAAATAGCAATGGAGAAAACTATTGCTGAGAAAGATATTTCTTTTGAACAATTGTCAACAAAAATTATGGCATTGCACCAAAAGACAATAAGGAGGTACAACAATTTTTATGAAAAAAGTGATAAACCATCTAGTAGAGTAAAAATTCTAGATTTTCTAGATAAGGAAGTTACAAAAAAATTGGTCACAATAAAAAATTACTACCTTTTGGTCTATATGAGGAAGGAGCTAGGTGAACCAAGAACTTTTGCAAACATTGGAGATAACGAAGAAGATTATGAGTTTAGCAAACTGTGGAATATAAAGCATCCCAATGAACATGAAGATCAAGAAATAGATGATGAATCTAATGATGATAGGGAAGAACAAAGCTATGCCAAAGTTGGTTTAAGTGAGGCCACAAAAGAAGCATATACTTCAGGAGCAGCCATGACCAAAAAAATGGGTTATGAAGGTGGTCCTTTGAGGTCCCAAGGGTAAGGCCCTTCAATGGTAACATATGTAGAGCATAGAAAACCAATTGATAAAATTTTCCTTGTTACTGATAAAGTAGACCAAGGGCATACAAGTATAGCTGAAATAATTCATTTTGTTAGAGCTTCAAATCCTGATCCTCATGCTTAGATACAATCACAACTAGGACATACCCATGGTGGAGAACCTAGTGCAACTGGCACTGCCATTGATGGCAATGGTATGGGTAGTAGTACTAGTAGTGGTCAACATGTGATACAACAACAAATTACACACAAGAGGACAATATTACAACATACCACACAAACACCAAGTGATCAAGGCATACTAAAGAGGGAAAGGATTTTGACAGGTCCAAGTCCAATTCCCAGTTCCACCACAAAGGATTTATTTCTAGGCACTCCCCCAGTTGGTGTGGCTACAACAATAACTACAAGTACTCCTAGTCCTTCACCATTCAAGCATTCCATTATTCCTACATCCCTTAGTTTTGATTACATTGATGAGTTTAAAAAGAAATCAGAATTGTATAAAAAAGAAAGGAAGTAACTGATGGAGAGTGCATCTGTTGTAACTTCAGAGCCCACAACAACCATGGTATTACCCACATTTAAAAAAAATAAAGAAATCATGGAGTACATGTTTGTTGTTCCCATCGTTCACAACAAACTAGCAAATCATATGGATCAATCTGAATTTTAGGTGAGTAGTTTCCAATTGGATTTTTCTGGATTCAAAAACACTAAAAAAATTAATGTATCAAAGAAGAAAAATGAATTGGTGTACACATCATTGCTAAAGGAAGAGAGAGAAAAAAAGGTTTCAAAATCAAATAGAAAAGTTACAGGAATAACTAGAAAATGAGAAAGCAAAGAGGAAAGTAGCAAATAACAAGAGCAATGAATTAGAAAAAAAGAATAAAAAAATCTACCTCTACATCAACAAGCAAAGAAGATATACAAATAGAGGTGGAATTGAATAAACTGAAGCAAAGGTTAGATGAAAGAAAAAAGAAATATGATGAGGAAAAATCCACTTCAGAAAAATTAAGACAAAGCATTGGGAAAGAAAATGAATGGTGGGAACAAAAATTGGAGTAAGAGAGAAAAAGAAATGAAAGATTGGTTGTAGAGCTGATGGAAGCAAAAAATGAAATTAACTCTTGTCAAAATAAGTTAACTACATTTTGTAGAGAAACAACGAGGGAAATGAAACAAAATATTTGGGAGGAAATAATGCAGAGGGTTTGATCATTTGTGTGAATTTTTTCAATTGATTGATGCTATGATACTACATTATCAGAAGCTCAACAAATATTTAATGGATAACAAAATGTGTTGGCAGTAGAGAAATCTGCAAATCAAGTTCAACAAACAGTCTACCAAGATAGTGAAAATGAATTGAAATCAAAAGGGATTAATAATTAGATTGAAGCCTCAACTAAGGTGTCATCTATCATTCAAAAGTGTTTGAAAATACGTGAAACAACAAAATTTGTGAATCTGGCTACAACAAAGATGAAGAAGTTGGATGAAAAGGTAAGGAACATGAAAGAGCTTGATTTTATAGAGGCTTTGGACACAAATGAGCGATTCATTAGAAAGGATTGTTTCATAAATAAGATGGAGGGTGCAAGGAAGATTGATTTGGACCAGTTTCCTCATAACCTAGATGAGGCAAACTATTTGGATTCCATCAAACCACTAATAACCTTGAATGTAAATTTGGCTGAAACATTCAAGTCAAGATCCAAATTCAATCATCCATTGTTAACAAATTTTCAACTCAGACAACATTAGTTGGAAGAAATGACAATTCCATCACCTGAACAATGGAAGTTGCTACAAAAGGTGATAGAATGATTTGATATTGATAAAATGAGTTTCCAAATTCCAACTTAGCTCTATGTAGAGCTGTCTTTGAGAAAAAAATTGTATTGCCTCTATGTATTCCTTCATTTGAAAATCAATAGAAAACTCAAATTCAATAATGTGTTGATGTTCAATTATCTGTATTATTTATTTTATCAATTGAAGAAAAACTCTAGTTTCAAATACTAGATACACATTAAAAAAAATTTGATGTTCATTAGTGTATATGCTAATATTGTTAATATGTTATTAAGCATTGAGTTGAGTGATAACATATTAACATATTGAGTACATAAGCATTTAGGATAATAGGGTTTTAGAAAGCCCTGGGTTACAGAACTAACAACCCTAATTTAACCAGTTGAGGATTACCAAGAATTTTATATTTCAAACTGTAGTTGATATTTTATATTGTTATTCTTGAAGCTCATAATCAAGTCTGCAAACTATGTTGCAAAATACAATAGAAATCAGTTTTAAATCATTCTGGAATTATGAGTCGGTAAAACACCCAACCCTCTGCCTCTACATCTAAAAGACCTTTTGAGGATGATATTTTGGCCCAGTTATAAAGTTCCTGAAAAAAGTCTCAATGTCAACGCAACCTTAGCCCTAATGCAGTAGAGGGGATGGTAGACATAGCTAGAAATTGTAGAGGTGTTGAGTTGAAGTACCAGGATGACATAGTCACTAGGTGGGAATTGTTCCTACATTGGTATGAAAAAATAAACCACCATTCCCTTGTCTCCAATGCATGGACCTATGATTTGGGAAAGCTGGTTATTCCTAATGTCTTTATAAATGTGGAACTCATCAGACGCCTTGCTTCTGGGTATTATGAAAATATCAGAGTAATTAGGGAATTGGATGGAAGTATCGTAATGGATATAACTAGGGACCTTATTTGTGAGGGTTTTAGGCTCAATGTGGTTGCAAATAAGGTTATAGACCTTGCTTCTTTCAAAAGAAATTACAAGCAAGATAGAAATAGCTTCAGAGTGAAATGGCTCCCTATGTTTAGACATAAAATCTTCTATGGAAACCCATTGAGAATCCTTGAGATAAAACATGAGCCTTTTGATGTCAAGTCTTTTGAGGACTATTTCAAAAGAACATATTAGGCATTATGCTAGGTGTTGGGACAAGGTGCAAGATAAAAAATGGAGACACCTCTTATGTATATGGTTGTTGATGTACAACATCCTTTTGTCAATAGTGACTTTGACTATGCCAAATTTTTAGTTGATGCTATTCACAATTAGTTGGTAGAAATTAAGAGAAGGCATAGTGGTAAGGATCTAGAGGTGAATTTCATGTGGTATTCTCTCCTTTTCCATATGATTTTGTACAAAGGGAAATATCATTTCAATAGAGTTTTACAACTGAGCATGAAAGATAAAGAGGGCAATGATCTCCTAGTGCAATGTTGGACCCATATTTTGGACAAAAATTGTAATGAGTCTGACTATATTTTTTTTGAGAATTGCTTTGTAAGGCAAGTCATGGAAATGTTGGGTGAGAGTCTACCTAGAGTCAGATTACACAAGGAAAATTTGAATTTCCTTAGGCCCAAAAAGAGGAGCCCAGAGTTAGGAGTACAACATAAGGGTAAGTGCATGGATCTATGACATAATTTTGATGCCAAATTGGAAAAAAATGAAAAAAACCACAAAAAAGATTATTTGGCGCACACCAAATTTGGTGCACACCAAATGGATTAGTCATTTGGTGTACACAAAATTTGGTGTGTGCCAAATGACTTACCCATTTGGCATGCACCAAATTTGACACTCGCTAAATGTGAAAAGTGAATTAAAAGCCAAAAAACACATTTCAACCTCCATTTTCTATTGAACACGTGACTTGGCTTGTAGTTTTCTTCTCTGCAACTCACGTTTTCCAAATGTCTTCCATTTTTTGCACTCTTAGCTTGAAATTCTTCATGAGTATGCCACCAACATGTCAGAGAGGTCAAATATTGCGAAGAGGTATTCATTTTTATTCTATTTATTTCAAATTTGATTTAGAATGTAGATTGAAATAGGTTTTTTAGTAAAAAAATGTTCTAATTCTCAGGGAATGAATCTCCACCTCCAAACATTGAGAATTCACAATCACCCCCTCATGAAGAGCCTCCTATATAAGAACAACCTCAAATCCCTCCATCAGTTCATAGGAATCCTCAAGGAACACAAGAAAATATCCTAAATCAAATTGAAAACAATAAAAGAGACATTGAATAATTAAGTGGAAGATTAATCGAGCATGCCAAAACCCACCCTTATAGGTGAGGAATTCTGAATTTTTGAAGTCAATTGTATCAAATGTAGGAGAAATGAGCAAGAAAATAATTTTTTCATCAAATAAGAGGCATGAGTTGAGACAATTTTATGCTAGTGGTTTGTCATACGTAGATGTGAAAAAATAAAAAAAATAGAAAAGTCAACTTGTGTGCCCTATTTATAAACCTGAGAACCAATACACCTTTATCTCATGCATGTAGGAGAATCCCCATCCATTGGTGCCACCATGAATTAATTAAAAATAAATTTTGGGAGTGGTGGTGGATGGTATTTGACCAACCTCCATGCAATAACCATGAGGTACCATAATACTTTTTGAGGAAAATATATTGTGAGTTTGTCCTCAATAAGATGCCAAATTATTTTGACATCTTAGACTTTCAGGGTGGAGGTGGAGGATACACACATGATAGACCTAGTGCATGACATAATCCATAGCTGGAACTAAGACCCTTGGTCAAACCCATGGTGGAGCATGTCACCGTTCCTTCCATTGTTAAGGATAGTGTAGAGGTGGACATGTTGGAGTCGATTAGCTCACTCACCTAGACCATTATACAGTGTACGAGGCCACTAGTAGAGCCTGTTGTGGAGGAGACGTGTAGGCCCCGAGCTCCACTCCACCATTGTGGTACTTGTGGTGTTGTTTGCATGTATGATTATTAGAGTGCTTGGGATGAAACTACATAGCCTACATCAGTTGCAAAGGCGATGGTTATGATAGATGAATTGCTAAATAATATATACGACATTGATACTTAGGTAAAATTCAGCAAGTTCATTTAATTTCGTTTCTTAAATTATATTTTGAAATTTTGCGAATAACTAAATTAGTAGAATCAATATGTTGAAATTTTAGGGTTGGAGTTTTCATGAGACATGCTCCATTCTTGTAGACCCTTATTCGTTCTTGACGTTAAGTCCATAGGTATGCAACTATTATTAAAGATATTATTATTACATTTGAACAGTTGAATGTTATATTTGAATGTTTGTCTCATAACATGCTTTGGATGTCAAATAGTTCCTATTGGACCTTCGATCTCCACACCTCACTATTCATGTCCTCAAATAACTTTCACTTAGGTAACCTTCATTCATTAATGGTGTTGTAAAACAATGTTAGCTAGTTTTCGTAATTTTGTGTATACAAATCTAAAAAAATGATGAGAAACACAAACATTGGTTGGTCTTGTGAGATCCTAATTATATTTACCATTCAACATACATCTCATTCTTCCATTCCTGTCATCACACATATTTTAACCATTTTATATCACATATCCCAATCTTTAACACCTTATATATTATACCACGTTCCTCCATATTTCATCTTATACACACATCGTTACAAGAAACCTATCATTCTACTCATTATTGACCAAATCTCTAATACATTATTACTGCACACCTCAAGTTCCCACTTCATGTCCTATATTCAAACCTTAGACACCGCCTAATTCACTTTATGGTCTAACATTCCCTTCTAATTACTTCCCATTAACCTTTGGTATAGTTCACCTGAAAAATGTTTTATTATCCCATCCTAGCTCATCTAATTAATCTCTAACTTCCATTCTATGTTCCATCATCCCCTCTTGATCATGTTACATTATCTTGTCCTAATTCACTTTTTGTTCATTTATTCCTTCCTAATCCCATCCCATTAACATTTAATAGTTCACCCTATTTTCCATGATCCCCTCCTAGCCCATCCCACTAATGTCTACTAGTCCATCTTATGTTTCATTATGCCCTTCTACTCCCATCTTATTGTACCCTTTATTATTTCACCCTATGTTCTGCCCTATGTTCCTTTACACATTCTATGTTATACTATATTTATCCAAGTTTCATCCTATAACTCTTCTCTATTATTACTACACACAAATCAAGTTCCCACTTTACGTACTATACTCAAACCCTAGACACCTCCTAATTCACCCTATGTTCCATTATTCCCTACTAATCCCATCCCATTAACCTCTAATTGTTCACCCTATATTTTATTATCCCATCCTAGCCAATCTCATCAATCTATATTAGTACATCCTATGTTCCATTAACCCCTTCTATGCCCATCTCATTACCCTCTCTTATTTCATTGTATGTGTAGACACCTAAATTTGGACACTTAATTTATCCAAATTTGTCCCTTTTCGTCTAAACATCCCCTTATCTGCATTAATTAAGTAATATCACTATTATTTAATTAATACCTCTAAAGTTCTTCTAATCCCTAAGGTATCTAGTTAAATAATTAAATACCTTACCTCTTTAATTACCCTTTCATCAAATGAATTAAACAAATATGACATTTATTTAATTCCTCACATGTCACATCCTTTTTCTTAATCCTAATTAACCTCTTAATTCCATCATTAGGAATGTGCACATGCCTAATCCTTGATTAGGATGTGTCACATCCTCCAAATTTTGCAAGTTGGCCCCTAATCTCTCTTAGCCACATAATCCTCCTCGAATCCTTTATTAACTAGCCTAATCAACATCTCAAGGAATTTTTAATTCTTTTTATCCTTCTAAGGAATATTAATTTTTTTTTTCTCTTCCCCATGTGATCTTTGACTTGTCACATCAAGTCACATGTGAACTCTTCCCCATGGAATCTTTGACTTGTCACATTAAGTCACATGTGACAAGTGCTTACCTTTTTAGGCACCTTGTCTTATCCAACGTTCTTTCTACCTCTCCCTTTGGAACCTTGTCTTATCCACAAGATTCCCCAATCATGTGAATTTTAAATTCACTTTTTATTCCTCCAAGGAATCTTCTCATCCCCCAAGGTACTTGCAAAGTACTTGTCCTTCTTCCACATCATGTACCCTCCTTCCATCTCATTTACACATCATCATTTCCAAGCCACTTCACATGCCACATGTGAAGACGTGAGGGCTTGTGAGTCCTCAACTCACCATAGCCCTACATCTTGGCCTTGTTGGTTTAATCTCGACCATCCATTTCTCTAGAGAATTCAAAATTCTCTATAAATACCCCCTCTTTTCTCTCATTTGGGGACTTTTGCATGCCATAGCCAAAATCTTGCAGTTTTGTTATTTGAGTCCACACTTAGCATTTTCATCCATTATCATACAATTCCAACCATCTTGCATCCTCATCCATTTTCCATCAAAGGAGCATACAACATCACAAATCAAGGGCCAATCAAAGAACAGTTCGCCAAGGTGAAATTTTCCATTTTGTTTTGTTAAGCTAACCATTTGCCCAATCTTGAGGTGTAGGGTGTTAATCTTTGTTTTCTTGCACTTTTTTGTTTGCTGCTTTTTTTCTAACATATATTTTCACCCGTTCACATTTCTAGCATGCTCGGTGGGACCCACAGATGGGTTTGTATCTTTTATGTTCTCTATTTTTTAAATTTTCGCAGGTGTAGATTGCAAAGGGGTGGACCCGACCTAGTAGAGGGGTGGTCTTGACCTTGAGGGGAAGACCTGACCTGAAAGACAAGAGAACCTGAACTCCAGAGGCAGACCCAACCTTGCGTAGGGGTAGACCTGCCCTCCACAGACTCTAGAAACTAAAAATTTGTAGTTTTTCCTTAGAGGGGTAGACCTGACCTAACAAACAAGCAGACTTGACCTCGAGAGGTGGACCCGACCTTACCCAGGGGTAGACCTACCCTCCATAGATTCCAGAAACTAAAAAATTGTAGTTTTTTCATAGAGGGGTGGACTTGACCAAGCAGAGGGGAGGACCTGACCTCTTCCAAGGGCGAACCTGACCTAAATTTTTTTTTTCATAAGGTCAAATTGAGTTTTAAGCATTTTTTTGGCTATTTTGAGTGTTTTTGACCTCCTAATGTGTCCTGTTTGTGTCTATGCAAACATCTAATCAACATTTGGCAAGGAACAAGGAGAAAAATCACTAATAAATTTTCCTTGCAGGGTTATCTATTTATCAATTGCTGCTTGTTGTTTTTGGATAACTTAGGCACATAGTTTAACTAGGCGTGTAAATTAGCCTTGTGTGTCATGCTTGTTGGTAGGCTATTTGATATTCCAATCCCCTTGTGCATTTGGTGATCCTGGGTGATGAGAAATCGTAGCTTACTAAGTCTTTGTGTCTCCCTTTTTTATTTTTATTAGGGGACCTGCTTGGGGATTTCATCACCCCAAGGGGTGATCCCAACCATGCATACCGACGAGGTATATAAAGGGGGGAGAGCCAAAGCTGTACCCCAATCCAACCACATTGTAATGGGTGAAGCGTCGGGATGATGTGAAGAGTTGTTCTGAGCCTCTAGTATCTCGCTGAGGTTCCTGACTCACACTTATAATGGGTTGGTGTTCATAGTTTGGGCCTCACGTATAGGGTGTATATCGAGGAATCCTTAGCAACCATGTTCATCCTAGAATATAAGACTTTGCTAGCCATACCCCATTCTACTAGTCTTAGGATCGTACTACTTGAATTGTATTCTTTGTGTGAAACTAGTAATTTTCCAATCAGTTGAGTCAGTCATATCCTTTGATTGATGCTTGTTGTGTTTTAGGTCCTTTTCCTTAGTCTTCTTTTCAACAATCAAGTTTAAACCTGGCTAGGGGTGGACGTGACCTCTGAAATAGCCCCTTTTCAGCCTGTTTTAGCCAATTTTATCCAAATTTTTGTCAGATAGGCATAATTGACCTCTAGGGGTAGACTTGACCTCTCTGAGGGGCAAAATTTCCCTCCAGGGGTAGACCTGACCTTTAACCAATTAGTTTTATCACTCGTTTCATCATTCTAGACACCTGTTTCATCATTTTGAGTGCCCATTTTTCCATTCCGATCACTTGTTTCCCTATTCCAAACATTCATGCACCCATTCTAAGAATCCATTCCTCATCCCAAGCATTTATCCCCTCGATCCGAGCGTTCATTTCCTCATTTCGTGTGCCCATTTACCTATTTCAAGCAACTATTTTTATCCATTTTCAATTCCAGGGGTGGACCTGCCTTCTAGGGGAATACCTACCCTAGTAGGGGTGGAATTGACCTTGGAGGGGTGGACTTACCCTTGGATAGGCTTCCTGAACCCTAAAACAATTATTTTTACTTGCTTTTTTGGCTGTTTTGTCTTCATTTTTCATCATTTTCAGTCAATTTCACCCATTCTTCTTTGGACGGGTGGAACTACCCTAGTAGGGCTAGACTTACCCTAGTAGGGGCAGACTTGACCTTAGAGGGGCGACTTTCCCTTGGATAGGCTTCTCGGACCCTAAAACAACTGTTTTTACTTGCTTTTTCGGCTATTTTGTCTTCATTTTTCATTGTTTTCAGTCATTTTCACCCGTTCTTCTTTGGAGGGGTGGACCTGCCATAGTAGGGGCATACTTTCCCTTGGATACACTTCTCGGACCCTAAAACAACTATTTTTGCTTACTTTTTTAGTTGTTTTGTCTTCATTTTCCATCGTTTTCCATTGTTTTCACCCATTCTTCTTTGGAGGGGCGGGCCTGCCCTAGTAGGGGAAGAATTGACCTCTAGGGGTAGAATTTCCCCTTAGTAGGGGTGGACCTGACCTTCAGACAAATTTTTTGGTCCTCTGTTTGGTCGTTCTGGGTGTCATTTCTTCATTTCGATTGACTATTTTCCCGTTCTAAGCACTTGTTCATCCATTATGAGCTTCCATCTCCTCATTCTGAGAATCGTTCATCCATTCTTAGTAGTTGTTTACTCATTCTAAGTAGTCGTTCATCCCTCTTGATCATTCGTTTACTCATTCCAAGTAATAATTTGTTCATTACGAACCTTCATCTTCTCATTCTGAGAATCATTCATCTATTGTGAGTAGTCATTTACTCATTTTGAGTAGTTGTTCATCCCTCTTGATCATTCATTTACTCATTCTGAGTAATCTTTCATCTATTCTGAGTAATAATTCATCTGTTCCAAACACTTGTTCACTCGTTCTGAGTAAATGTTCATCCATTCCGAACCTTCTATCATTTTAAGCTCTTGTGCAACCATTTTGATCAATCATTTTCTCGTTCTGATCACTCATTTCTCCATTCTGATCATCTGTTCACTTGTTCTGAGCCTTCATCTCTCCATTCCAAGAGTCATTCATCCATTCCAATCATCCTTTCACTAGTTTTGAGTAAACATTCATTCATTTTGAGCTTTTTTCTCCTCGTTCTAAGAGTCATTCATTCATTCTTAGCAGTTGTTTACTCATTTCGAGTAGTCGTTCATCCCTCTCAATTATTCGTTTACTCGTTCTGAGTAATAATTCGTTCATTTCAAACCTTCATCTTCTCGTTTTGAGAATCATTCATCCATTGTGATTAGTTTTTTACTCATTTCGAGTAGTCATTCATCCCTCTCGATCATCTATTTACTCATTATGAGTAATCTTTCATCTATTCCAAACCTCCTTCTCTCATTCCAAGTAGTCATTCATCCATTTCTATCATCTGTTTCCCCAATTAGATCATCATTTTCTCAATCCAAAATCCCCCGAACTTCATCTAAAGTTATTATCCAAATTGACCTAAGTGTCTGAATTGATTGTCATCATCAGCATTTGCTTAGGATTTTCATTCATCCTAAGTTAATCATCATCATTGCCCCAATCAATCCACTTTTAATCTCAAGGGGGATTTGGTGTCGTAACCATCCATTTATCCTTTAATCTGATCAATCAGTATCCTAAGTCACCTAGGGTAATCTCTGAATGGGATTTACAGTCCCTTTCATCATCCTATCCGATTCGTCAGTCGATCTTATCTAGCATCGATCAATCTTATCCAATCCAATCAAGTCACATCCCTATCTGATCACCTTTGACCCAATCAATCTACTTGCAGCTCGAGGTAGATTTGGTGTCGTAGTCATCCTTTGATAATCAAATTAGAATCAATCCCATCGCATCATCCAATCATCCTAATCTGAGCTTTAATCCAATCCCGATCCGAGCTTGACCTAAATCCCGACTTGAGATTTTAGTCCGTTTCCACCCAAAATATTTGATCCATCCTATTTATCCTTTCATTATCATGAATCCTTATCCTCCATCAATAGTAGTCAAGGGAAACCCTAATTATGTCAATGACGATAATGAGAGTCTTGTTGATCCAAAAGTATATGACATAGATCTCCTTGACGCTATCATTGCTAGTAAGCTTTCTCCACCCGCTTTCCAAAATCTAATCACCTCTTCAAGCTATCCCGTTACGTCTTCATCCATGCCTAATCATGCTCCTTATGCTACCTTTGACAAGGGATATCTAGTATCTTCCTCATCTGCATATTTGTCATGTCCTTCATCTACATCCTCTTATCCTACATCCCAATACTCTTATCATAATCCCTCATCCATGTTACACTATCCTAATCCTCCATACCAATCAATCGATCCTAATCCTACATGCAAACCTTTTTATCTTAATCCTATGCCTCCATCAACTTACCCTAATACAACATCCACATCTTCTTATCATAATCTGTTATCCACATCTCCCTATCTCAATCCTCCATCTCAATCTTCCCATCCTAATTCACCATCCCAATATCCTTACTATAATCCTAATTCACCATTCCAATATCCTTATCTTAACCCTCTATCCAATCCTAATCCACTAATCCATATCCCTAATCCCCTACCAATCCCTAATCCTTCATCCACTCCTACCTCGCCATCCAAGTCTAGAGTATGCAAGTTCCTCACTCCAGAAATTCTCCAAGGACTTATGACAAAGAAGACATTCCCCACTTCACTTCTTGAATTAATGGAACCATGCCATCCTAATCCGTCATCCATGGTCACTAATGATGAGTTCTCTCTCCAACCCACACCTATCATTGATGCTACCACCCCTAGCACCACTCAAACCGTCGAAATAATCAAACCCGCCAAATCCATTGAACCCCCATCTCCTACTCCAAGATCAGCCGAGCCCATAAAAAATAACCAAGTCCAATCCACTCCTCCCACTCCTAGTATTATCAAAATCCATTCCCATGAACCTCATGAATCCTACATCCTTCCATCTCCCCCACTTGAAGAGTCCCTTCAAGAATCCATTATCATACCATCCACACAAGATGAGTCATGCCAAGATCCTAATCCAAAGCATGCTAGCATGTCCCCTTTTTCACATCAAGATCCTATCGACCCATCTATCTCATCTCCAGATCATAGTCTCTCATCCATTCCATCCCATGATCCCCTTTTCTCTCATGAGACCTTATCACCTACTACCAAAAATCTAGATCCTATCATATCCCCTAATCCCTCTCCTAATATCACCCATCTCATGATCCTCCATCATCGCTTAAACCTACTATCCCCACACCGCTTGTATATCCCCTTGGTACCCTCACATTTTTCCATGGTGGTCTCCTTGCAGAAGAAAAACAAAGCATATATACCACCCATCATCCTCCACCTAATAATGGACTCTCATCATTCTTCCAGAATAATAAAAATCTTGTCATGGATTAAATGCTTAAGAACATGAACTATCAAGGGAAAGGTTTAGGCCTTCATGAGAAAGGTATTTTAGAGCCCATCCATGTCAAGGAACAACTTTGTATGCGAGGTCTTGGACCTATTTCTAAAGACTCACAATCTAAAGATGTTGGTACAACTTCTAGACGTCCTAAATGAGCCTCTTCCACAACAAATATAGGCTCTTCCCATCACTCCACTAGATCATTTTCTACCATCCCTCCTCCTCCATCGTATCACCTCAAAACAACCATCCATATTCCTCCTTCATCTGCTCCATCGATTTTGGTTCCTTACATCCCTCCATCCACCATCTCCCATCCTCCATCTACCCCTTCCATGTCTTCTCTAGGTCCTATGTCCATTTTGGGCCCTTATATTGTTGGATCTAAGTTGTGTTCATGGTTTTTCCTTGATGACAAAATCACTTATTTGGGTCTCATGATTTGACTGCTTCAGATTTGGTCTCTCAGGATCTTTATGCTCTCCATATTAGTTTTCAGCTATCTTGACATGATACATATTTGATTGCTCTTGGCTATTGCAAATGGAAAATCATTATGATTCAGGTCATTCAAGATGATAATACAATAGGTTCAGGATATTCAATATGACAGGTATATTGTTTATGTTGATATTTGGTTTGGCATCTATATCATCTTGGCATCTTTCTATCTTCATGGTATCAATGGTTATGACTTGCTGATTGATAAATATGGCTTCGGGCATTATGGTATTATCACTATGACCTATCTTAATAAAATTCATTTTCAAAGGTCATGTATTTTAAAGCCATATAGGAATTGGCATCTAAAATGAAGTAAACCCTATTGGGTTTCCTTAAGAATTCTCTTGAGGTGATATTATTCCTATTGATCTCAAAATTTATTGACTTTGTGTAAAGTCTTGTGAAAGTAATGTTTGGCAGATTATGGTGGGAATTCGACAACCTTCTTATATCAATATCTTAGTTGGCATTTTTGAAAACTTGGACATGGCACAATGTTTAATGTGTATCGATTACTTTGCTTTTAACTTTGAGTAAAGTAATTTTGAAATAACCTTTGGCAACAACCATTACTTTTATTTGAATGGCTGGTGATGTGGCAATTTGACATCCATTGTGAAAGGCTTTGATTGCAGACTTCAAGCATTATTATATTTTCAAATGAATCGACAACAAGGATACAATAATCAAGATCATTATTGTGTCGACATATTTGGTAAAAGGTTTTTGATAGCAGATTTAAAATCATTATGATGTTTTTAAAAAAAAAAAAATCATTCGAAATAGCTTTTTGTAGACTTGAAATTTCATTATGATATTGAAAAGTCATCGTATGACTTGGTGAAAGAATAGGGAAAAATGACTTTGCATTTTTATTATGAATAGGGATTGGAACCCTAACCACTGCCATGGATTCTTTGTAACTGATAATTCACAGTGTTTTAGCTGGCTATAACATCATTATCAGGGAGAAATTCATTGTGTTTAAGCATGATGAGTATGGTTGCTCTGTTTGATTTTTTTCTTTGGCTGAAAGCTTGAATCTGGAAGGAGATTCAATGGCATTACTTAGTTGGGTTGGTAAATAATTCATTACATTTTCATCATGCATTTCTTTTTCAGCTTCATGCGCATACAAGTATTATCTATTTCATATGGAAATTGGCTTTATGGCAGTTTTTGTTTCATTCTGCTCAAATGATGACAAGATTTGGTGGGTTCAAATAGGATATCATGGATTTCATTTCTATTTTTTCTTGCAATATGGGTTTGTGAGTTTCGGTTGATGGGAAGTCATTCATTTTGTGAAATTTGTCATTATCTTTGTGGATTAAAAAATGGACTTATTTCATA
This sequence comes from Sequoia sempervirens, assembly GCA_007258455.2. NCBI lineage: Eukaryota > Viridiplantae > Streptophyta > Pinopsida > Cupressales > Cupressaceae > Sequoia > Sequoia sempervirens. The sequence goes on from VDFB02000015.1 coordinate 339,376,780, forward strand.
TGTTACAAAAATTGATGGTAATATGCATATGGTGTTTTTGAAAGAGGAAAATTATATTACTTGTTCATATTTCTATACTTTCAGATCTGGGTTTTGGAAATTTCTTGCAGTTTGAAAAGGGAACATTACTTGAAATATTCTGGTCTGCTTTTTGAAACGGCCTTCTGTACAGCCGTTACATAAGACTTTCTCCATCTGCTGATATCATTCTACTGGTTCAGTTTTCTAAAAATAGCATGAGGGTTTCAGATTGTATGATATTCTTTAAATCAGAAATAATGTTCTTGATATATATGTATATAGTTACAGTGTTTCATCATTGTGGTTGGCTGATGTGATTTTGTGATAGCGTAACTTGTATCAAAAATGAAATTGTGAAAAAGCTCTGTAATAAAAGCTTGAAAATATGATGCAGAGTGTAATTATGAAAACCTTAATTTATGTAATAGTTTAGGGATTCATTGTTTTGGATCTTTAAGGTATTAGATGGATTAAGGGTGTGAGGGGTTCTATGAGCTTTCTGGAAAATAGAGAAATCCTCTGTATTTTTGTAATTCTATAATCTAAAAAAGGGGTTGGTGCTCCTTGAAATTGGTGTTTCAAAATGAGGGGTTGGTGCTCCTTGAGTTGGTGCTCAGAAATTAGCCTATAAGACATTGTTAAAAGTGTTTTTTTAAATAAGAGCATAAAAGGAAATAGTTTAGGAGTGGTTTTTCTACCCCAGGTGGGTTTTCCACTTGACAAATCTTGTGTCTCATTGTTCATCTATTGTTTCACTACTTTATTGTGAGAATTATTTATTGTTCATTGTTTTGCAATTACATTTCTCATTTCAGTTTATGAATGATTGCATTCAACTCATGAATGCATTTATCATTGAAATATTGAGAATAAATATGTGTTATGGTTTATTTTTCTGAAAAATGGTAAAATTTGTTAAGACACTGATTCACCCTCCCCTCTCAGTGTCATTTTCACTCCAACAATCCATTATCCTCCATCCTTCCCTCTCCCCCAATTGAAGAGTCCCTTCTAGAATCCATTATCATACCACCCACACAAGATGAGTCATGCCAAGAGCTTGATCCAAAGCATGCTAGCATGTCCCCTTTTTCACATCAAGATCCTATCAACCCATATATCCCATCTTCAGATCATAGTCTCTCATCTGTTCCATCCCATGATCCCCTTTTCTCTCATGATCCCTTATCTCCATCTCAATCACATGAGCCCTTATCACCCGCTACCACAAATATAGATCCTATCATATCCCCTAATCCCTCTCCTGATATCACCCATCTCGTGATCCTCCATCATCACCTAAACCTACTATCCCCACATTGCTTGTATATCCCCTTGGTACCCTCACATTCTTCCATGGTGGTCTCCTTGCAGAAGAAAAAAAAAGCATAAATACCACCTATCATCCTCCACTTAATAATGGACTCTCATCATTCTTCCAGAATAATAAAAATCTTGTCATGGATCAAATGCTTAAGAACATGAACTATCGAGGGAAAGGTTTAGGCCTTCATGAGAAAGGTATTTTAGAGCCCATCCATGTTAAGGAACAACTCTGTATTTGAGGTCTTGGACCTATTTCTCAAGACTCACAATCTAAATATGTTGGTACAACTTCTAGACGTCCTAAACGAGCCTCTTCCATAAGAAATATAGGCTCTTCCCATCGCTCCACTAGATCATTTTCTATCATCCCTCCTCCTCCATCGTATCACCTTAAAATAACCATCCATATTCCTCCTTCATCTACTCCATCAATTTTTGGTTCTTACATCCCTCCATCCACAATCTCCCATCCTCCATCTACCCCATCCATGTCTTCTCCAGGTCCTATTTCCATTTTGGGCCCTTATATCCCAAAATTACCTCCTCCATCTTGTCCTATTTATCCTTTCATCCATCCATAACCTATCCATATCACCCATCATAAACATACCACTCTCATATCCCATAGTCAAGATCAACAAAGGAACATACTCGCACATCCTCCGTCCACACATAATCCTCAAAATCCTACCACCATCATTCCACACCATCCTTCTCCTTACACCCATCCCATTACTATTAAAATCACTTTGGATGCCAAAATAAAAATGCATTAATCTAAACATCCACATGAACGTAAAGCTTCTCATGTCCCCTCTAAATGACATGTTGAAGAAAAGAAAAATAAAATCCAAAATCAAAATCAAATCTATAGCCCGCAAAGGTCCACCAAAGAAAAGATCAAAACCATGTGGATCCCAAAGAAAAAAGATGCAACACATTCAAATGAAAAATCTGTAATAACATCCAAATTTTCTAATCCAAAAGCTAATCATACACCCCCTTCATCTCTTAAATCTATTTTGGGTCCTTATATCCCAAAATTCACTATCCCATCTCCTTTGTTATCCCCACATTCTCCATCCATTAATCCTCCTATCCTTTCACATACACCACCACATGTGCCAATGTTGGTCTTGAAATCACCACCTCGTTACACACCTACCCAATTATTCTATCCATATCCTTTCGAACATCCCATCAATTATCCCACATATCTTCCCCATCAAATCCTTTTAATCCATCCCCTTGCATAATCCGTTTATCCTAATAAGGTTGCACCAACATCTGATAGTCATCTCAAACATGGGCTCTCAATACCTCATTTGGAACTTGATGCTTGAGTCTATCATCCTAATCCCTATCAGATGTCTGCTAAATCTGCTTATTCACATTTCTATCCTTGTCCATCTCCATCCACCTTCTGTCCAAAAATCCAAAAAATACAAAAAGTAAAAAAGTAAAAAAAAAGAAGGAAATAATTCGTCCAATGGCAAAAACTTGGAAAAAAATAGCCTTGGATAAGTACCATGATGAAAACCTGGAAAATAGGCATCATGCGTAAATCCCCATCCATCCTTTTTCACACTTGGGGGTAGCTTTTTGATATAAATCCCCTCCATCTGCTATGCTTCTAGCTATGCACCTGACTTCCTGCCATACATCCTCTTCCTTCATCCCATCCATCTAACCTATCTTGCACATCCTGCTTATCATATGCCATTTATCCCAATCCCTCCATCCTTCTTGTGATCTTGATCAAAATAGGGGCACCTAAATAAACATACTTTGGACACCTCTTAGTATGCATTCCCTTCATCCACGCTCTATCGTATTCCTTAGTCACCCATCCTATCCTCCTCTAGTTATCTCCTTTATCCTCCCATCAAATCATCTTGCATCCTTCCTGCCTCATGACACATGACATATCTAGAGTGAGGGAACTTATCTCCCTTTGTGACACAGTCCTTGGAGACATCCTTCATCTAGAAAAAAATACCTTCCATCTCCCCATCCTTATCCTTCTATCCATCCATCACAAAAATCCTTTCCATCACCCAAATTATTCTCTATCCATTTATCTAGCCAATAACCTTTTCCTCATCCAACTCCTTATCCCTATATCCAATCCATCCAAACAATCCTTTTCCTCCCCCCATCCTTTTCTCGTTATCCATTTGCCTCTATCCTCATCCCATCTCATAATCCCTTGTCATTGGAATCTAGCTATAGGCTACTCCCCACGCAATCCAATGCCATCTATCTTATCTTCATCACTTCTACTTCTTTTGCACATCTTTTCAATCTCCTCTCCTTTCTCATCATTCATCTATCCATCATAGCATCCTCCCAATTCATCTTTTGATGGTTTGGATAACTATCTCGTCCATGAAATTCGTGTATTCACCATCATCCTATCCAATCCAATAGGTCTATCTTTGTCTCATTGTATCAGCCCCATCTTTTTATCTGCTTATCATGGTTATCACATCATCCTTTATCCATCATTTTTCTTTGGCCTTTGGTCGAACTATGTTGCCCCTATGCTTTCACGTAGGCAAGGTCGATCATTTGATTCGTCCCTAGGGCTCCTTTATCATCTATCATCATTCTTTCTACTCTCTCCATCCACTCCTTTCATATTTCCTAACTTTTTCAATCTTCATCATCCTATTTCCACTTTTATCTATGGTCAGTTGTCAGCCTTTTATCAAACTATGAGGGTTTTGTGCTTTCACATAGGCAAGGCTAATCTTTGATCAGCCCACGAGCCCCTAGATCTCTAGGGTGTGTTAGTCTTGTATCTTATGTCTCATCTGTTGTGTCATGTCATCAAGCTATGCCCTTATCTAGTTGGTTCTTATCAAATGAGATCCACCTGTATCACCAGATCCAATTGGCTTTGAATATCCTATGTCATATCGATCTTTTAATTTAGTATCCATCATCGGTCTCAACAGGATGCATCCTTCCTAACAAACCTCATCAATCCCATCCACCCCCTTGATCCTATGGCAAAGGATGTTTTAAATTGATTGCGATATTTTGATGCTTTTGGACTTTTTTATCATTTGAGCTCCCTATCATCACTTTTCATGGTCTTCTTGATCCATCATATCATGGTGTGCTTTGAATAGTCAACATAGGGGCGTATCTTGATCTTTTTGCTTTATTGTTGTCTTCTCAGTTGTCTCGCGTAGTACCCACCTAGACTCTTGCAGTCTTGTGTTACACTGGGGCATCCTCTTGTGCTTGTGGCTACTCCAATGCCTGGCCCGACCAAGGTCTTTATGAATTTGGGGTGTTGGAATAGCCTTCTTGGCTTTTGTGTTTGTTTTATGCATTAGACACTAATCTGCCTTGGTTCTTCATACCCTAGCATCTTGTGTCTGATTCTATAGCAAAAATTAGTGCTCTGAAGATGGAAAATTGCATTAGTATTGCATTTCATCTTCCCCACCCATGCATTCATCCTTCATCAATCTCCCTCCCCTATCCATCTGATCTCTTATCATAATCTCTTTAATCATCATCATCATCGAGATGTATCCTTCCCTATCCTTTTGTGTTGTTTCGGGATATATCATTCCCTCATCAAACAACACTCCATCCATCATCAACCCACTCTGGCTTGTAGCTTGACTGGGGCAACATCACCTTCGTCCTTACATCCATTTATTCTTCCCAATCTCCTATCACCTTTTCATCCTTTCTTACCCATCACTTTGCATCATATTCCTCATCTCCATTCTCATCATCTCATCCATTTCAAGAGCACACCCATGTTCTCTTGAACCTTCATGTCATCTCGAGGGGGCACCCTCCATCCCTAACCTTCATCTTCACCCTCATCATCTTCCTTCCCAGTCGATCATTTAATGACTAGGGCATCTTTTCCAATCTAACCATCTTCTTATGGGTTCTATGTTTTAATATTATTTGAAATGATGCTGCTTCATAATACCATCTCGAAGAGGGGAAAAATGTAGACACCTAAATTTGGACACTTAATTTATCCAAATTTATCCCTTTTCGTCTAAACATCCCCTTATCCACATTAATTAAGTAATATCACTATTATTTAATTAATACCTCTAAAGTTCTTCTAATCCCTAAGGTATCTAGTTAAATAATTAAATACCTTACCTCTTTAATTACCCTTTCATCAAATGAATTAAATAAATATGACATTTATTTAATTCCTCACATGTCACATCCTTTTTCTTAATCTTAATTATCCTCTTAATTCCATCATTAGGAATGTGCACATGCCTAATCCTTGATTAGGATGTGTCACATCCTCCAACTTTTGCAAGTTGGCTCCTAATCTCTCTTAGCCACATAATCCTCCTCTAATCCTTCATTAACTAGCCTAATCAACCTCTCAAGAAATTTTTAATTCATTTTATCCTTCTAAGGAATATTAAAATCTTTTTCTCTTCCCCATGTGATCTTTGACTTTTCACATCAAGTCACATGTGAACTCTTCCCCATGCTTACCTTTTTAGGTACCTTGTCTTATCCAAGGTTCTTTGTACCTCTCCCTTTGGAACCTTGTTTTATCCACAAGATTCCTTAATCATGTGAATTTTAAATTCACTTTTTATTCCTCCAAAGAATCTTCTCATCCCCCAAGGTACTTGCAAAGTACTTGTCCTTTTTCCACATCATGTACCCTCCTTCCACCTCATTTACACATCATCATTTCCAAGCCACTTAACATGCCACATGTCAATATGTGAGGGATTGTGAGTCCTCAACTTACCATAGCCCTACATCTTAGCCTTGTTGGTTTAATCTCGACTGTCCATTTCTCTAGAGAATTTGAAATTCTCTATAAATACCCCCTCTTTTCTCTCATTTGGGGACTTTTGCATGCCATAGCCAAACTCTTGCAGTTTTTTTATTTGAGTCCACACTTAGAATTTGCATCCATTTTCATACAATTCCAACCATCTTGCATCCTCATCTATTTCCCATCAAAGGAGCATACGACATCACAAATCAAGGGCCAACCAAAGAACAACTCGACAAGGTGAAATTTTATATTTTGCTTTGTTAAGGTAATCATTTGCCCAATCTTGAGGTGTAGGGTGTTAATCTTTGTTTTCTTCCACTCTTTTGTTTTCTGCTTGTTTTCTAACATATATTTTCACCCGTTCATAGTATGTTCCATTATCCCCTCTTGGTCTTTTCCCATTATCTTCCCCTAATTCATCCTATGTTCATTTATTCCCTCCTAATCCCATCCCATTAACCTCTAATAGTTCACGCTATATATTTTTTATCCCATCCTATCCCATCCCATTAATCTATTCTAGTGCATCCTATGTTCCATTAACCCCTTCTATTCCCATCCCATCACCCTCTCTTATTTCACTGTGTGTTCCATTATCCCCTCTTTGCCTTATCCCATTATCTTCCCCTGATTCACCCTGTGTTCCTTTATTCCCTCCTAATCCCATCCCATTAACCTCTGATAATTCACCCTACGTTCTACGATCCACTCTTGGACCATCCCACTAATCTCTACTAGTCCATTCTATGTTCCATTATCGCATTCGAATCCCATCCTATTGTACCCTCTATTATTTCACCATATGTTCCATTATCCCCTTTTGGTCTTGTCTCTTTATCCCTTCTATGCTATAGCACCTCCATCCAAATTTTATCCTATACACTGTACCATTACAAGAAATATTTCCTTCCACTCATTATTGACCAAAGTTGTTTTCTCCATTATTGCTGCACACCTCAACAACTATCTTTAGGGTTTGAGCAAGAAGTTGGGTCCACATTCAGGGGAAGTGTCATTTTTCTCCATTAAAACAAATACCCATTCATTTTTTAAAATAGGTACCCATTTTCAAGTATGTGCTTGTTCCAAAAGCTTTGAAACTCACAAGAGATTATTTTCATTTCAATTTAGGCTTAGAAAAGGCATGCTAACCCAACACCTAGGCTTAGACCTACAAGTACAAGGTTAGGGCAATTTTGAGAGAAAAAACTTTGGCAATATGGCTAATGGGCATTTTTTTTCTGAATAAATCTATAAAATTAAAACCAATTAGAGAACACAATGTCTAGTTTCCAAATATATAATTTTTATTAATATTGGATTATATTTGTTATTTTTTATGTAATTTTTAAGCAAACTAGTCCTTAAACTTGAAATATTAGGGTTTTTTTTTGTTTTTTAATAACTTTTTTTTAGTTAAGGTTCTTGTAAAAAAAATAATATGACATCAATCTTCAGACAATTCTCTACACAATGAAAATGAAAGATTCAAAAAATGTTTAGTTTAGGTCCAATTATGCTGTCCGTGCACATTGATTTTTAAAAATAGCAATTAAGGCCAATAAAAATTCAATTAAAAAAAATATTCAAAAAAAAAATCAATTAAAAAAATATTCAAAGAAAAAAACAAAAAACTTTCCTCATCAATACATGTTGTTAGCTCTCTTTTCCCAAAAGGAATTATCAAAATACTTTTATTTGGGTAAAAAAGTTGTGTCTATACACGTGCATGGTATGGTAAAAAAAAGGGACTTTTAAAAAGTGGTTTTTTATACATCCATATCAAAATTTAATTTCTATAATTTGGGTATTTTAATAAATTACATATTTGGAAACTAGATTTAAAATTCAAAATTTCATATTATTGAATTTTTTTAAGATTCATTGTGTAAGTGCCTCAAATTTTCAGTCCAAGTGTGACAAATTCTAAAAAACAACAAAAACACTTCCACTTTTTGAGTTTTTTATGGACCCAACTTCTTGCATCAGCCCTTCATGTGCTGTAGTAAAACCCTAAACATGTCCTAATTCATCGTATATTCCATTATCCCTTTGAAAGCTGCTAGTAGCATAGTAATTCTCACTTCATTCATGTGAACTTCATTGTGGCATTATCACTATGTTGACAACATGCCCTCATTAACATTACTTCATCAACATATGTAATTTGAATCTCAATGAGCACTTGGGCATTTGGAAGAGTTTGGACTATCCCAGCGGACTTAGTACTTTCACCATTATGTGATCTATAAGCACTATACTACACTCTCAATTGAGGCCAATCATTTACTCTTTCATGCAGGGTCACTGCACCACCAATAGGGATTGTACTATTGCATATACTACCATCACTTCCCAAAGTTTTCTTAACATTGTGTTTCAAGTTCTTTCAACTATCATTGAAATTTACCTTATATTGATTTTTGTTATCAGTATCACCATTGTTGACTAGCTTCCTTCAAAAGTTGCTACACCCATGATGCATGAATTTTCTACATTTTTATCTATGAAGTTGCTGCAGTTTAAATTTTTAGTTCCTTCTCATTTATGATATTCATATTGTTGCTCTTTCCATTTTCATTTGCTGCTCATTTATGACAGTTATAAAGGGACTACCTAAACTTGTTTATATGACTGCTAGATATGTTGTTTCATTTTTAGTTGACATCAAACAACCTTGGCAATGTTGGTGGCATGATGGACAATGGAGTTGCTATAGCGATAGCCAGTTCTAATCCTTTGAGAGAGGTATACAACAAATTAGTCAATTTGACATTATATTTTCTCTTGTATGGTCTATTATTGAAAATTTGCATGATACTTGTATGTAGTTTAATTTCTATCTTGATGGTTGCCATAGGTGGCTGTCACTCTAGATCATGGACGTGGTAATGTTGTAAATGTGCATGATGACTATTTATATGTGGTAAGTGACTATATTTTGTTATATGTCATTCCATAATTCAATTTATATGTATTAACATGTATACTTTTTATTGTACCAATTTCAGCTCCAAAGGAGTCTAGAGAGGAGAAATAGTGAGCATGTTCGAAAGACAAGAGAACCAACATGCACTCCATCTAGTCAAATTTTAAAGGTAGCATGGGATCTTTTTCCTTCCCCTAGAGGGAAATGACTATGTATTAGGTCATTTTTTGTATGCCTATGTGGAATTTTGGACCATATGTTTTGTACTATCGATATATATGTGACATTTTATGTCCATATGGCTCTTTTGTAGTAAGAATGTATGGCTTTTTTGGATATATTGTATATACTTTTATCAATATATATCATTGTATAGCCTTACAAATTTTTTATTAAAGAAATCTTATTTTGTTGCTACCATTCTTGAATGATGTTATCATGCATATTGTGTAAATTGTATGCTTGAATGTTGTAGTCATGGGTTTTGTTTACATCTAATGCTTAAATAATTACTGTCGATTGCTCAATAAGCTCCATCTAATGCATATTGTGTAAATAAGCTCCATTCATGGTGGTTTGTATCCTTTGCAATGCTTCCATTATTTGTGCTTCACTTATTCACATGTATGCTTCACTTATTCATGTGTATAATTCATGTATATTGTATATATTCATGTGTATGCTTCATGCTTCCAATGTATAATTCATGTGTTCACATGTATTCTTCATGATTCATGTGTATAATTCATGTATTTATGTGTATGCTTCATGCTTCTTGAGTTCTATTGCTGTCCAGTGGCAGGGATTTTAACACCAAAAGATTTCAAATGAATTCTAAGAACTCCTTCCGATAAAAAAATACCATAGAAAAATGTATTGCTTTTAATTCATGGTTGAGGCTAGCATCCAACAAATAATGGTTTTGATTCTAAAGCTTAGCAATCATTGCATTTGAATCTATAGAACAAGTGAATGTTTCAAACCTCACAGACATATATATATCTCAATGAACTTGTACAAATGTGCATCAAAACACATGATAGTTTTTTGATCCAACTAAAAAAAGTTATTTGTATTTACTAATATCACAACACTTGACTTCTCATTAAATGAAATCAATGCACATGTTAGTTCTAATGATATTCTTAAGATATTAGATGTGTATGAACAACAATATAAGCTTGATTTCTGGATGCACCACCCATGTGCTATTATCACATTTCTCCCATATTCATTATTTAAATAAATAAAAAAAACCTCCTTCCATTTTCTATGCATGAAATAACATGAAAAATCATTGGGAAACATGGTCCTATAACTATCATCACATTATGCTTTATAAATCTAGTGCATGGAAAACCATATTTCATGGATATTGAATATCTAAATCCAATGTTCCACTAGTAGGTTGAGTTTTGCATCTCAACAAGGGTACACTATTTGGTGACAACAACTACAGTTCAGACTGTTAAGGAATTCTGCTGGTTGAATGTAGCTCAAAGCAATTCAACATGTTTGGGTGCCAAGGAGGACCATTCCTAGCGTAAACGTACCCATATAGATGTATTTGAATAATTTGTATGGTCACATGAGTTGCAGTACGAAAGTTACACCATTTTGTAACTTTACACTACTTGCATTTGACAACTTTTTCCCTAAGAGAAAAGTGACCACAATGAAAAAATGCCTCTGAGATAGCAAAAACCAAGAGATTTTATTGTAGAGGGTCCCAACATGATCCCATAGGCACAAATGAGAAGTCTTTAAGCATCACGGTATTCGAGTAACAACCCATCGAAGATTACAACCATTTTTCACGTTGGACTCTTAAGGGATTTTGTCGGTTGAACGTAGCTCAGAGCGATTCAGCATGTTTGGGTATGAAAGAGGACCATTCCTAGCATAAATGCACCCACATAAACATGTTGGAACAGTTTGTTTGGTCACACGAGTTGCAAAAAAAAAGTTGCACGACTTTACAACTTTGCACTACTTGCATTTGACAAAAATTTCTCCAAGTGAAAAGTCGCCACCATGGGAAAATTCTTCTGAGATAAAAAAAATGAGAGAGGTTATTGTAGATGGGCCCAACACAATCTCATCAATACAAACGATAAGTTTCTAAGCATCATGACATCTGAGTAATAGCCCTTCGAAGATTGCTGACATTTTGCACTTTGGACTCTTAAGGGACTCTTCTAGTTGAACGTAGCTCAAAGTGATTCAACATGTTTGGGTGTGAAAGAGGGCCATGCCTAGCTTAAATTTAACCACATAGATGTGTTGGAATAGTTCATTTGGTCATGCGAGTTGTAGAATGAAATTTGAACCAATTTGCAACTTTACATTAGTTGCATTTGACAACTTTTTTTTCAAGTGAAAAGTTGCTACCATAGAAAAAAAGCCTCCAAGATAGTGAAAAATGAGAGGTTATTATAGAGGGTCCCAATGAAATACCATAGGTGCAAATTAGAAGTTTCTAAGCATCATAGTATTCAAGTAATATCCCATTGAAGATTGCAGTCATTTCCCACGTTAGACTCTTAAGGGATTCTGTTGGTTGAATGTAGCTCAGAGTGATTCGACATGTTTGGGTGAAAAAGGGGACCATTCCTAGTGTAAACATACCCATCTTGAGGCATTGGAATAGTTCATTTGGTCATGGGAGTTGTAGAGTGAAAGCTACACCACTTTGCAACTTTACACTACTTACATTTGACAACTTTTTCCCCAAGTGAAAAATTTCCACCACGGGAAAATGCCTCTAAGTTAGTGAAAACTAATAGAGGTTATTATAGAGGGTTCCAAATTATCCCATGGGCTTAGATGAGAAGTTTCTAAGAATCACAGTATGTGAGTAATATCCTATTGAAGATTGTAGCTATTTTGCACTTTGGACTCTTAAGGGATTCTATTGGTTGAACATAGCTCAGAGCAATTCAAGGTGTTTGGGTACAAAAAAGGACCATGCCTAGCATAAAATTACCCACCTAGATGCATTGGAATAGTTCATTTGGTCATGCGAGTTGCAGAATGAAAGTTGCACCACTTTACAACTTTGCATTGCTTGCATTTGACAACTTTTTCCCCAAGTGAAAAATTGCCACCATGGGAAAATGCCACTGAGTTAGTGAAAACCGAGATAGGTTATTGTAGAGGGTTCCAAAAAAATCCCATAGACTCAGACGAGAAGTTTCTAAGCATCACGATCTGAGTAACAACCCATCGAAGATTGCAACCATTTTGCACTTTGGACTCTTAAGGGATTTTTTCAGTTGAACCTAGCTCGAAGTGATTCAATGTGTTTGGGCATAAAAGAGGACCATTGTTAGTGAAAAAATACCCACATAGACATGTTGGAATAGTTCATTTGGTTATGCGAGTTGTAGAATGAAAATTGCACCACTTTGCAACTTTACACTACTTGTATTTGACAACTTTTTCCCCAAGTGAAAAGTCGCCACCACGAGAAAAAACATCTAAGATAGCATAAACCGAGAGAGGTTATTGTAGAGGGGCCCAACATGATCCCATAGGCTTAGACAAGAAGTTTCTAAGCATCACTGTATCTGAGTAATAGCCTGTCGAAGATTGCAACCATTTTGCACTTTGGACTCTTAAGGGATTCTATCAATTGAATGTAGCTTGGAGTGATACGACATGCTTGGGTAAAAAAGAGGACCATTCATGGTGTAAATGTACCTATGCAAACATGTTGGAATAGTTTTTTTGGTAATGCGAGTTGCAGAACAAAAGTTGCACAACTTTGCAACTTTGCACTGCTTGCATTTGAAAACTTTTTCCGCAAGCGAAAAGTCACCACAACAGGAAAACACCTCCAATATAGCAAAAATGAGAGAGGTTATTGTAGAGAGGCCCAACAATATCCCATATGATCAAATGAAAAGTTTCTAATCATCACGGTATTCAAGTAACAACCCTTCAAAGATTGCAACCATTTTGCACTTTGGACTCTTAAGGGATTCAGTTGGTCGCACATAGCTTAGAGAAAAAACTAGTGCCTCACCTAAATAAGCTAAATTTTACTAAAAAACTATTTATTACCACACGTGTATATCCTTGGAAAATTTGGAAATCTCCTTGCTTCAAATGAAGTGTCTTGGAAACATTCACTTGGAAGTCCTTTCCATTGACCTTTTGACTCTAATTGCAAAAAAACACACTTTTAATGACTCTACCACTTTTCCATCACTTAAGTTTGTTGTTTCAACTTCACTTTAACAAACACATTTCTATGGAGAGCAATAAAATACTGTGTTAGTTGTAAGATAGTGCTAATAAGAAAGAAGGGGAACTTTATAAAGAATGGACAGTCATGCCTTTAGCAAATTTGCAGGGACAATAGGGTGTAAATGTCACTATGCACGAAGGTCAACACCATAATGTAAGGTAAATGACAATAAATACAAAACCACTATAAAGTATGAAAAGGATCATCAAATTATACATAGAGGAAAAGGAAATACTCAGAGAACAACCATAAATTATTTAAGTCAAAGGTCTTTTATTTTATGGCAAAAGCATTGAAAAGACATTTTAATTATTTCATGAGACTTATTTTCATGATATTCACATGCACAAGTGAAAAGGGATTAAGTTTCATCATTGATTTTTTAGTTTGGAGGGAAGCCCATTGATATAGGTACAATAATTGGTCTCACTATTTTTTGTGTAATGATATGAGAAGACAATGCCATGTTTTGACAAACAAGCTTGGATAACAGATTTGAAGTGACAACAGGAGGCAGTAGATTGTTTGGAGCAGCACTATCAAATTTTGATGTGATTTTCCTTTATGGATGTAGAGAAACAAGCTACAATCATTATGTGTAAGTGTGGTTCATGAGGAGGTAGCCAAAAGCAAACCCTACGTTTTCATGGAAGTTAAAGACTTGGTAGTGAGCATTGACATGTTTCAAGTTGAAAACTTAATTCCAAGTCCCTATTGAAACCATATCACATTGAAAATTTGGCTTGGTGCATAATGAGGAAAGCCACATCATGATGATAGTGATTTAAGGGTGATCATGATGCATAATGAATGAAAGCTAGATCTTCATGATGTGGTGCAGGGGCACCCTGATACACTTTGATCCAATTTTGGGTTGTATTTTGAAACTTTGGTTTTTGATTTGTTTTGGTTTGATTGATGTAAATAATGTCATTTAAGACCATCCTAAGTGGTTTAGGACCATTTTTGGTCATTAGGTGAAATTTAGGCAAATATTGTAAAAGTTGCTAAAAATTTGTCAATGTTGTAAAATGACAACTTTGCAAATTTGTTAACCAATTAGTTGTGGGTCGGTTGGGGGACTAGAAATCATTGTAGAATCATAAATATGTCTTGAAAACATGAAATTAAAGGTTGGTTGAAGTTTTAATGAATAAAACCTAAAATTTTCATGTTTTAAATTGCATTTTCTTGCAAAATCTAACTATTCTTTCACATTGTGCGACTTTGTACTTGCTGGTATAGACCATAAGTTGATTGTAAAAGTTGAAGGGGTTCATCACCTTTTCAATAATTTTTTTTGGACTCAAATCCATTGAGTTTTGAGGAATATAGGAGCATTTTTGTGAAAACTACTCTAAACCTTACCTAGGGTTTCAAACTTGTAAAAAAATGCCATAACTCGAGATTCCAGCATGGGGAAATGCTAAAATTTTGTGGAAAATTGTGTTTTGACCTCATCTACATCCTTGCAAGGTTTGGGTTCATTTCTTGCACGTGGGTGGAAGTTCTTCCTAATAGTTTGTTTCTTTCCATGGTGAAACAGTCATCACACACCCCTCCAACCTAGGGTTTGATTAATCCATACATTGTTTGATGTTGTATGGATACAAATAATTATTCCATGTTATTTCGAGCTTGTGTAGACCAAATGTTCCATCAGATCAATTGTTCTTATGTTGGTTGAGTAATAGTGCATCATTTATGCATTATGTCAATAAACCATAATTTTGATTTGTGCCTTGGAAGTCTGAGTGCAAAAAGGGTTGAGAATCATCATGATATGTTTTTAATAACTTAAGAGAACCCAAGGTATGTGCTCATGTTGTTCCATCCTTTGTTTGTGCTATTGGCCATGTGACTATGTTGCCAAAGTTGACAAGAGCACCAAATGCCAAGTGACTGTTTGGAGAGATTAGTTGGTTGAAGAATGTTTTGGAGTTTTCAAAGGTGTTGGAGGGTATTGAAACATTGTTGACCCCATTGTCCATGTTTTTCTACCCTTGTTGGTGTGTTTTACCTTCCATGGATGCCCACTAGGCTAGGTTGGCAATGGTGGCAAGGTGTACTAAGATGTCTTGTGCATTTATTTTCAATGAAACCCCTGAAGGGTGACTGAGATTATGTAAAAAGAGAGATCACGATGATAGTGAATCTAAAAATCATCCAAGATTAGAGTAGATTTTGGAACATTTGGCAACCACAGAAAACCTGAGTAGATAAGCTTGACAATGATGGATTCCCTTTTATTGGTTTAGACTTTATATAGTGGGGACATATTAATTGAAAAGATGAGTTCACATTAGTTTGATGCAAACTTTATCCTCAAGTTGAAGCATACTAAACGAGGAAGATTTGATCAAGTTTTAATGTCAAATAATGATGATGGAAGGAGTTCTAGCGTTTATAGAAGAGCAAGAAAATTTACCTTTGTACAATAGAAGACATTGTTTCATATTTTTTAATAAATCCACATGATTTTCCTTCAAGAAAACTTTAAATGTAAACAATAAACCATTACAACTAACTTTAAATGTAATATACACATTTAATTGAGGCATATATTGAGGAATATACACATTTGCATATATTAATTTCTCATAATTTTTGTATTTCAAAAAATACACTAATACAATAAAAAATATTACAATAGTGATGGAAGAACATCTTGAAAATCCTCCCATTTCTTAGTACTTGTAGCAATACATGTAGGGAAATAATCCTCACATTTGCAGTGCATATCATGAAATATATTATACAAGAAGAAACAAAAGGAGATGCTACCCAGTTTGATTTCTCCAATCCACCTTAGGTAGCCTAGTTATTTGCATTCCAAAATACTTGAAAACATGTACATCCCCTTCTCCCTTGGAAACACATGGATAGTAGCCTCTCCATGGTTGTGTACTTTCACTTGGATTTGGTCCACAAAAAACCTACAAAAGCCTAACAATCTAAGACATGAAGTCACATAAAAATTATTAAAAGACCAATAATTGAATAATGTCAAACATATTCCTTTTGACTAGATCTATTATCACCTTCATGCATGCTATGGTGATGTGACCCATCTTTTGCTACTTTCTTATCTCTCGATGATCCTATGTATCAATTTAAAATATATATAAACATAATTAACATAAAACATGTTGCATATAAGAATCCGACAAAACTATGAAATGGAAAATAAAGAGAAGATTTAAAACTAGAAAATGCACCTGGAACTGATGTTTCTCATACCACTGAACACTTGCACCAGAAACTGATGTTATTTTCTTAAGTTGATAATATTTAATGAAGTCTTTCCCTTTTTCCTCCACTAGTCTTGCATATCTCTTCACTAAAGAAAACATATAATTAATAAGTGGGTGAAAGTAAAGTCACAAATGCATCAATGACAGTCCTAAATGCATATGAAATAAAACACCAATAGAGAATACCAACTTAAAGGTAGTCAATAGAGAGCAGCCCTCAAACCTCAACCCTCTACCCTCTACCCTCAAATCAATACCCTCTACCCTCAACCCTAATCCCTCAGCCCTCTACACTTAATCCCTCAACCCTTAAACCATCAACCCTCTACCCTCAACCCTCAACCCTCAACCATTAAACACTAAAACGTAAACCTTGAACCCTCTACCCTTAACCCTCTACCCTCAACCCTAAACTCTAAACCCTCTCTCTCTCTCTCTCAACCCTAAACACTCTACCCTCTACCCTCTACCCTCAACCCTCTCTCTCAGGTCTATCTTTCTATCTGTCTATTGGTCCATCTGTCTCTCTCCCTACCTCTCTCTCTCTACCCTAAACCTTCAACCCTATAGTTCATCAACCCTATACCCTCAATTATCAACCCTCTACCCCATACATTAGATCCTCAACCCTCATCCATCTCTATCCATCCCTCCTCTTCACTCCTTCTCTCTATCTCACTTCTCCCTTCATCTCTCCTCCATCCATGCCTCACTCTCTACCCTAATCTCTCAACCCTATACCCTCAACCCTTAAACACTCAATCACAAACCCTAAAACCTAAAACCTCAACCCTTAAACCCTCTACCCAATACCCTCTACCCTCAACCCTAATCCCTCAACCCTTAAACCCTTTTAAACCCAACTAAACTCTCTACCCTAATCCCTCAACCCTCAACCCTTAATCCCTCAACCCTTAAACCCTCAACCCTCAACCCTCAACCCTTAAACCCTTAACCCTTAAAACCTTAACCCTCTACCCTCTACCCTCAACCCTAATCCATCAAACCTATACCCTCTACACTTAAACCCTTTTAAACCCAAATAAACTCTCTACCCTGATCCCTCAACCCTCAACCCTTAAAACATCAACCCTCTACCCTCTACTCTCTACCCTCTACCCTCAACCCTCTACCCTTGAACCCTAAACCCTAAACCCTCTACCCTCAACCCTTAAACCCTAAACCATTAAACTCTTAAAAACTCAACCCTCAACCCTTAAACCCTAAACCATTAAAACCTCTACCCTCTACCCTCTACCCTCAACCCAATATCCTCTAGCCCCAACCCTAATCCCTCAACCCTTAAACCCTTAAACACACATAAACTATCTACCCTAATCCCTCAAACCTCAACCCTTAATCCCTCAACCCTTAAAACCTCAACCCTCTACCCTCTACCCTTAATCCTCAACCCTAAAACCCTAAACTTCAAAACATAAACTCCTAAACTCCTAAACCCCTCTACTCCTTAACCCTAAACCCTAAACCATTAAACCCTCTACCCTCTACCCTTAACCCTTAAACTCTCTAACCTCTACCCTCTACCCTCTACCCGCTACCATCAACCCTAAACCCCCCCCTCTCTCTCTCTACCCTAAACCATCAACCCTTTATGTCCTCAACCCTATGCCCTTAAGTATCAAACCTCTACCCTAAACATTGGATCCTTAATCCTCAACTATCTTTGTCCCTCCCTCCTATTCTCTCCTTCTCTCTATCTCACTTCTCCCTGCATATCTCCCTCCATCAATTCACCCCTCTCTACCCTCAACCCTTATGCCATTAAACACTCAACCTTAAATCCTAAACCCTCTAACCTAATCCCTCAACCCTATACCCTCAACCCTTAAACACTCAAAAATCAACCCTAAAACCTAAACTCTCTCTCTCTCTCACTCCCTCTCACTCTTTCTCAATATTCTTCCTCTAACTTGAGAGAGAGAGAGGGAGTGGGAGAAAGATAAAGGGAGTCAGTGAGAGTGGGTAGGAGGGAGAGACTTGAGAGAGAGGAGGGAGAGAAAGGGGGTGGGAGAGAGAGACCTGAGAGAGAGGGAGAGGGAGAGAGGGTGGGAGATACCTAAGAGAGAGGAAGAGAGAGAGAGAGGGAGGGGGTGGGAGGGAGATACCTGAGAGAGAGGGGGAGAGATAGAGGAGGAGGAGAGAGAGAGGGAGGAGAGGAGGAGGGAGAGGAGGGTAGGAGGAGAGAGAACCCAAGATAGAGGATTGGAGAGAGATAGAGGGAGTGAGAGAGATAAAGAGAGAGATAGAGAGAGAGGGGGTGGGGAAGACAACCAGAGAGATAGAGAGAGGGTGGGAGGGACACACCTAAGAGAGAGGGAGAGGAAACAGCGGGGAGAGAGGGGGTGGAGGAGATACACGGAGAGTAGGAGAGAGAGGGAGGGAGATAGAGGACGGGAGAGAGATAGAGGAGGAAAGAGGAGAATGGAGAGAGGGAGAGGGGGTGAAGGGAGAGGGAGGCTTGAGACAGAGGATGAGAGAGAGAGAGACAAAGAGAGAGGGGGTGGGGAGACACTTGGAGAGAGAGGGAGAGAGAGAGAGGGAGGGGGCAGGGAGGAGACACCGCAGAGAGGGGAGAGAGAGATGGAGAGAGATAGAGGAGGAGAGAGACAGAGGAGGAGGAGAGAGACACAGAGAGACCAGAGAGAGGGAGAGGGGGTAGGAGGAGAGACTTGAGAGAGAGAGAGATAGAGGGAGGGAGAGGGAGAGAGAGGGAGAGAGAGGTAAGAGAGAGAGGAGAGGTGGTGGAGGGACGGAGAGAGAGGGAGAGAAAGAGAGGGAGAGAGATAGAGGGAGTGAGAGAGGAGGGAGGGGAGAGAGATAGAGGAGAATCGAGGAGAAGGAGAGAGTGGGCAGGAGGGGAGACTTGACAAAGAGAGAGAGGAGAGTGGGTAGGAGGGAGATACTTGAGAGAGGGGGAGGGAGAGGTGGTTGGGATGAGAGACCTGAGATAGAGTGAGAGAGATTGAGTGGAAGAGAGAGAGAGGGAGTGAGAGAGAGTGGGAGAGAGAGGGAGTGGGAGAGAGAGAGGGAGAGGGTTGGGAGAAACTTGAGAGAGAGAGAGGCAGTGAGTGAGAGAGTGAGAGTTCTGAGAGAGGGTGGGGTAGGAGGGAGAGATGTGACACAAAGAGAAAGATAATGACCTAAGAGAGGGAGATGGAGTGAGAGAGACAAAAAGACCAGAGGGGAGAGAGAGAGGGAGTGTGAGAAAGAGGGTTTGAGTGAGAGATTTATCTAGGTAGGGTGGGAGGGAATGAGACTCGAGACAAAGGGGATTGGAGTGAGAGAGAGAGTAGTCTAGGTAGCATGGGAGGGAGTGAGACTTGAGAGAGAGAGAATTCAGAGGGATAGAGAGTTATCTAGTTAGGGTAAGGAGGTAGAGAGCACATGAAAGGTAAAACCTCAACTATCCATCTATGATCATAAACTATGCACTCTTGAAGTGTTATCAAAGTGGTTGAGCAAAGAGAGGGGAAAGTTATATTTTATTCAAATCAGGTCATTTTGTGAGCACCAAATTTGGTGCTTGCCAAATGACACATCACATTTGGCGCATGTCAAAATTGGTGCTTGCAAAATGTGTTGTGCCATTTGGTGAGCACCAAATTTGGCACTTGCCAAATGAACTGCTTTGGATGAGTGAATCAATAGGATTTTCCAAATTTCTTCACATTTTCATCTATGCTCACTATCACGTTTGCACATCTTTTAATGCAAGTTTATAAAAACCATGACGGCGTTAACCTCTCTCTTAGTTATCTAAATATATAATTCCTTTTTTGTTTTGATTTAGTTAAGGTTTTGATCCATAACTTCTATTGTAAATGCCTTCATTTTTGGTTAAAAAGCAACATGTGCTATTTTTAGGATATATTTTTACTTGTTCATCAAAATGTGAAAGAAATTACATTTTTTTAAACTAGACTCCATTCTACACATTATGAATTTTTTTTTCAATTTTCAATTAGTTTTCAAAAAATTTAGGGGGGATCACACTCAAATTTCAGCTTTTCAGGATGTGTCCACTTTCAAAATTCATAATTTTTTTAATATTCATTAAAAAATTATCTAAAAGAATGAGGATAAAGTACATGGTGTTAGCTAATTTCTCACCATTCAGATTTTTGAAATTCTAAAAAATAGTTAATCAAAAAGGGGGGGGGGCATCAGACACTATGCTATTTTTTTTATAAAAATAGGACCTATTTTGCCCCCCCTTTTTGAGACCCTTAATTTTCATTAATTTCAAAAAGAATTAGTAGCTTATAAACTAGACTCAGAGCACTTCAACTCTTGTTCTTGCTGCATCTTGAGATTTTGACCGTAACTATCTTCATTTTCTTGAGCAAATCAAATTTTGCTGATTTCAAAAAAAAAGTGGCATCTTAAGAGCCAAAATTGTATCACAGATGCATGCACTTACCCATAACTAGGGAGATTTTTAAGTCAATGACAACTCATTTTTTATTAGAATATATGGGTTCCCTAAAGGCCCCATGTGCTACCCAGATATGTGTCACCCAGGTTGGCATTCATGGAAATTATTATGTGGCAATTGAATGAGATTGATCAGTTTCATTTTGGAAAACAAAAGAAAGAGACTTTTTTCCCTTATGTTACTACATTTTCACATTTCACTTTTACCAGAAAAGGGCTTAGATAGTCTAAAAGAAATTCCTGGGGAATATAGGTTATCTCATTTAATTCTTATGGATTTTGACCTTGAAGGTTTCATACATAAGGTTAGGAAAAGACTTAGAAGGTCTGATTTTTCCATCAATTTGATTTAAATGAAGATTTCATAAGAAATTGCAAGGATGAATCTAAGGTAAAAAGAAAAAAGGTGAAATAGTTTGCATTCAACAAGACAAAGGCTGCAAGGATAAAAAATGATAAGGATTATCATGGAACCTTTTCTGATATTGTTAACCTAATTGCCAGGATTGAGGTGGTGTTGGAGAATTTTGATAGAGTTGTAGGTAAGGCCCCTATCTTGGAAGAGAAACCAAAGCAGAAGCCAAGACCCGACCTTTCTATCAGAAGGCCCCAAGGGCCTACTATTAGAGAAAATGTGCAATTAGATCCATCATAGGTCACTCCCTCTCCTTCCCCTAGCCCTCAAACAATTAGTGTGGATTCTGATTCTCCCCCAAGAGAGCAACCATAGAAGAGGATGAAAGTTGAGAAACCGCCATTATTGGTTGAAAATCCTACCAATTCAGATGAAATTGAAGATTTTCATACCACCATTGATGAAATTCAACAATATATACCATCCCCCTATACCAAATATTGCTAACCTTATTCAAAAAAGGTTTAGGTTGAACTTGGCTATGGGGAGAGATAACCTCAATGATGTGATGGAATTTTCCTATACAAAATTAATGTTTGATGATGATTTTATAAAATATCAAGAGTTTAAAGAGTTTGTTTTGAGATAAAAGAGGGAGGAGTACCTTAAAAGACTTTAGTTGGCACATGCAGATGTACCTAGATAAAAGTATGATAAAGTAGTTGTAAAGGTAAGGACACAAAAGAATTTTGAGTGAAAAAAAATTATGCCTGATGAAGGGAGAAGAATGGTGGAAGATAGTGGATTGCTATTGCTCCCTAAATGGGACATTGCTTCTACAATTTTCTTTGATACTATTAGGAAATAAGGAGAATTTTTCACCACAGAGGATGAAGTAGAGATGGAATTGCCAGGATCAAGGTTCGATAAACATTGGGAAGCCCTTGCCCCAACTACAAAAAATCCTCCAATCATTGAAGCATTGGAGGGTAAGGGTATCAAATGGAGCTTGATTATAAAGAGGGCGTCTGACACCTCTGCTCCTAAAGCTGCTGCATTAGTGGTAGATGTTTCCAAGTTTAATGAAGCTAGTGTTCGAAGGCTGCAAGATATACTTAATATAGTGTTGAAGGAACATAATGATCATATGGAAGCTTATAACCAACAACATGTATTATTGGATAAACAAAAATTCCTTCTTGAAAGTGTGTAGGAAGTAGGCTCCTCTTCTACAGTCCCCCTACTCATGTGATGATTGAAAATGTAGAGCTTAAAGAAAAGATTCAAATGATGGAAGAGTAGTTGAAAAATGCTCAACAACATCAACAAAAGGAGAATGTGCACATTCCAACGTGCATCCTAGAGCACAAACCGTCTAAAATCTTAAGAAGGCTAGAAAATACCCATGTGTCATATTTGAATTTGAGAAATTCCATTATTAGAGTAAGCGGGGATCAAGAGCAGCTCAAATGTATATTTGAACAATGGATTCCTAGATTTTCATCTTTGGAAACTATGTATAAGGTATCTAAACACACATTTGATGTTCCACCTAGTACCTATCTTACTTTTGAGATTGTCAAGATGACATGAAATCATAAAGGGTATTTGAAAAGTATAATTGAAGCTACATGAGTAAGAATGAACTCTTTCATAAATGTTGACAAAAGGGTTGTACCCATCCTGTTAGAAGATAATGGGGAGTTGAAGACCCTAGAGAAATGGAAGGATAGTTTCTATATTCTAATCCCCACACTCCTCCCTTTGATTTGCAAATACAACAATCTTGATTTAAATCAATTTGACTCTTATTCAGACATGATGGTCGATGGAAAAAAAAAGATGGAAGCTTTTTGTAGAGAGGACAGTGCTTTACTTGATGCCAAGTATCATCAAAATTTGAAGAATTCAAAAAATATTTTAGATCATGACTGGCCTTTGTTGGAAGAATGAAGAAGAATGGCTATCTCTACAGTTTTGTGTTGCCATTGATGTCACCAAGTTAATCGAGTTATGATTGCAAATCTAAGTTAGTGCTTGATCTGGTATTTTGGTTTGGTATCTGGACTGGTATACAAGTTACACCCTCTAGTATTTTAGTCTACAATCCTCTATGGTTGGTAGTTGTTGTCTACAATTTAGGGATAGAGTTTATGGTTGTTGAAAGCATGTATGTTTAGAATCTCTCATGTTCTGGTGCTCGTACAACATATTGACATTATTCTGTTGATTACTTTTTGCAATGAATTCTATTTCTGGTCAACTTCATGGATAAGTTGTTATATGGTGAAAAAATTTATTTTTTATATGCGGATATATGTGCGACCTATCCTAGGTCTATGCTAACATGATAAAGCATACTACACATTATGATTTATTGGTTGCAAAGAATTTTGCAAATACTTGAAGTCAACAATTGGTATTTTTGGTAAACAAGGAAATGCATCTAATTAGACCGACCTAGTTGATGCTTGCAGATTGATCAAGTATATATGTTGAATAGTTTTTGAATATTGTGAGATCGATGAGGCAGTTGTGAATGAAAAGGAGAAGAAGTGTGAATATGATGAAGTGTGTCAAGTCAGTTTACTGAGCAACACTGAAACTATATCAACACTTATTAGGTGCACTCTCATCAGTTCATTTTGGCTGTGAAGCCTAATTTTTGTTTTGTAATCTTTTGTAGGTAGTGAACCTCCTTGTAAGTAGTGAGCTTTTGTATTCAGATAGTGAGTCCCATTCTGGGCAGTGAGCCCTTGGCAGTGAGCCTTATATATTCAGTTTTGGAACTACTTTATATTGTGAGTTAATCTTCACTGTGGTTTTTCCCTCATTGGGTTAATCACGTAAAATATGGTGTTCATTGTGTTGATTTTTCTTTTTGTTATCTACATTTCATGTTCATACTTAATAATAGAACATTGTGGCTGTGAAATTGATAAATGTTGAAGTTTTGAGTTTAAATTCGGTGACAACTGATTCACCCCCCTCTCAGTTGTCCTGTGCCTTTTTAACAATTGATATAGAGCTTAACCGCTTGAGGAAGATCCTGAAGGATTGATCAGATGGATGATAAAGAAGAACTCCAGGCTACACTTGAGGATCTTGAAAAAGTTGAAAATGAAAAAAGAGATCTGAAAGAAAATCTTGAAGATGAATTGAATGTGTCTAGAAACTAAAAGAACAATTAAAGAAATTCAAGGAAAGACATATAGAAGTGAGTGAGTAGTAGAAACAAGAGATAATTGGATTGGAAGTGCTTGTATAAGAAAAGAAGAGAATTGAAGATTGCATGAATACAATGGTGTAGAAAAAATCTGATGAATGCTCTAAACTTGAACATGAGGTAGTAAACTTGAGAGTAGAACTAGAGAAGGAAAAAATTTGTTAGAACAATTTCAAATCTAGCTCCAACAAGCTTGAAGAACTACTTGCAAGACATAAACCAAGTAAAGAAAAAAGTGGCTTGGGAAATGAAACAGGTGAAAGTTCAAAGGACAATCAAAAGACTCAAGAGAAAGGAAAGAAAAAAATAAATTCAAGAAATTTTGCAAAGAGACCACCTGTGAGATAGCCTAATGCACAAAGGTATCCATCTTTCAATAGTATTTGCTCTTTTCGTAGTAAATATGGTCACAGAGCAACAAAATTTAGGAGCATGATGAATTAGTTTCCTGGTTCTTTCTCTGGATTTTTTTTGTGTGCAAGAAAGTTGGACATAAAGCTATTGAATGTAGATCTCAAGTGAGAATGATCAGTCAGGTGATGATGAATAGGTTTAATGGAGGTAGAATGAATCAAAATTTTAAGGGATATTGCTATACCTACAACAAATTTGGACACAAAGAAAATCAATGTAGATCAAGAAGTAATGAAGGTCAGACTAATCAAAAAAGTATTGTCTTATATAATTGTAACAAACCTCGACATATCTCAAAGGTTTGCAGGAGTAAGAAGGAAAGCAGTCAGCTCAGGTAGAGAAGAATGAACTGGTAAAGAAGATCAATAAAGAAGAGATGAAGCAAGAGATGAATAAGATATGGAAGAAGAAAGAAGAAGAATAACCTGAAACTGTTGATGTGTCTGTGCCCTCATCCGGTATGGACAATTCCTCTGGGAACTAGATTGAGCATGACCTTAGGGGGGGCATTATCATAAAATTGTAAAATCCCCCTAGATGAATGGCGTGTCTAAGGTTGGCACGAGGATGTAATGTGATGAATGAATAAATAGAGGTTTTGGAAAAGAAATCAGAAGAAAACATGTTGGCATGCTAATTTACGGATCAAATTAGGGTTTTCTATGTTGAGAAGAATGGTTTTATCAGATTTTTGTTGTTTGTCACATTTAATACAAATTAGGGAAAATTAATTGTGTATAAGGTGAAATTCATAAGTCATTTTGATCATTTGAGCACTTGAAGAGGTTGAAAGGTGCATTGGAGCGATCTTGAAGCGATCTGAAGCAATTCTGAAGAAATTATTTTGGATACTTGGGAATTATTTCTTAGTTTATGAAGGGGAAGAAGGGAAGAGGAAGAAGTTTTGACTGAACAAAGATGAATTCAAGAAAGATAAGCACAATAATGGAGAGAGGAGCAAGTGACATCATTCCACCGAAGTTGAAAGGAGTTGAATTGGAAGAATTTGATCATAGGAAGATGAAGGAAATGGAACTAGGGCTAAAGGAATATGAGTTACAAAGCATAAAAACCCTAGGTATGGATTTATGGGGAGAATTTCCCTAGTTTGCAAATAAAGATTTCATCTTGTTCTTGTTGAGTCAATTCAAGAATGATAGTATTGTGTTGGACAAACCCTACCTGATTTCGATGGAAGCGATCAAAGCGATTACTAGTTTATGCAGTATTGGGGATCTCCCTAGGAAGAAAACCATGAAATACAAAGATATGGAGGAACTTACTGGAATTAATAAAGAACCTCGAGCTCTATTGATAAAAAATCTTGTGGATTTCACTATAAGGTATGTTGTGTACGACATTTCTTATAAAATATATTTCAGAAATCATGAAGGTTCAACTTCGGCTATTGCTATATATCTTGCACATATGATGGTCAAGGAAGCCAAGTAGTTTGATTTGTGTAACCTATTACTTGAAAACCGAACTGAGAATGCTCGAATGTCATTGGTTGAGGGTTATCCTTTTCGATTTGGATCTTTGCTTGTGTGCTTGAATTTTTTCTTTTTGAACTCACTACTAGGAAAAGAAAATGTTGAGTGGGAATCTAGTATTCCTGTTGGAAAACAAGTTTACAAATACTTGGAATAATTGGTGGACGATGTGAGTGTCTGCAAATCATATTTCACATCCTTACAGATAAATCTGTGCTCTGATATGTTAGTACCTATTTAGTTTGAAGTAGGTTCATCCTCCGGTAAGAAAGAGTTGGAAGTTATCATTGGTGAGTCCCCTTCAGAACTTAAAAGGAGGAAAGCTATTGTAACAAATGTCTTGAAAGAAAAGAAGAATGAAGAATAATTTTTGTCTAGATCTAACTTCTTTGATCCAAAGGATATACAGATGTTGTTGGACAAGGGTGAAATGAAGAAGATTGGTGAAATGTGGAATGCATTCTTTCCGATTGAGAAACTTAAAATTGATGATGTGCTGGTTGATTATTTTCTCAATAAGGGTATTTTAGTTTTAGATGTGTCAGATTCTTTTCCTGATGATCTAGTAGAGATTATTGAAGAGAGAACATTGTTGGAAGGACTTGAAGGTTATAAGTTCAAAGCTATGCTTGAAAGAAGATGTAACAAAGAAAAACAAGTGATATTTAAACACATGAATGAGACAAAAGAATGCATCAAAGAAATATATGACATCTACAGGTATTGTCTCCGGTGGCCACCAACTGTTGACAATTTCAGAAGGCTAATTGAAGCCATTGAATCTAAGATGAATAGTATTGGAAATAACTTTGATTTCATCAAAGCTAGGGATGGAAAACAGAGAATAAGAGTTGGTGAATTGTAGTTAGAATTGCTGACTACCTAGAGGAAAAGATAAGATATGGTTAAAACCTTTTGGTTGGTTAAGGAAGTTGCTGAGGTCTGGTTGGATCATCTCTCCAGAATTCTCTCTGATGCAAAAAATTATGAATGATTGTGTCTGTCTTTTGATCATGCATCCTCCTTTACATAGTTAACTTTGTTGGAAGGTATGAGTGTAAGAATGAATTCAGATGTGCTTGCATGGAAAAGGATTCTTTCGATTATAAGAAAGAGGTACAAGAAAATATTTCATGTAAAAAGTCTCATTCTCATTTGAATGTTTGAAAAGCTGGAATTTATGTGTATATACAAGGCTATCATATACATACATTTATATCCAATCTTTTGGTCACCCTTTTCTATTGATGTCAAAGGGGGAGAGAGTCATGTGAGTGGGGAGAGAGTTGTGGAGAACAACTAAGGTGATAGGAGGAGAGAATACCATGTTTTGCAAATTTTGGCACATGTTGCCATCAATGACAAATGGGGACATTGTTGGAAGAATGAAGAAGAATGGATCATATCTCTACAGTTTTGTGTTGTCATTGATGTCACCATGTTAATCAGGTTGTGATTGCAAGTCTAAGTTAGTGCTTGATCTGGTATTTTGGTCTGGTATCTGACCTGGTATACAAGCTACACCCTCCAGTATTTTAGTCTACAATCCTCCGCGGTTGATAGTTGTTGTCTGTAGTTTTGGGATATAGTTTATGGTTGTTGAAAGCATGTATGTTTAGAATATCTCATGCTTCGGTGTTCATACACCGTATTGGAATTATTCTGTTGATTAATTTTTGTAATGAAGTTTATTTCTGGACGACTTCATGGATAAGTTGTGATATGGTGATTTTTTTTTTGATATGCAGATATATGTGCGACCTATCCTAGGTCTATATTGACATGATAAATCATACTACACATTTTGATTTATTGGTTGGAAAGAATTTTGCAAATACTTGAAGCCAACAGTTGGTATTTTTGGTAAACAAGGAAATGCATCTAATTAGACTGACCTAATTGATGCTTGCAGATGGATCAAGTATATATGTTGAACAACTTTTGAAGATTGTGAGATCGATGAAGCAGTTGTGAATGCAAAGGAGAAGAAATGCGAATATGATGAAGTAGGTCAAGTCAGTTTACTGAGCAACACTATAACTGTATCAACACTGATCAGGTGCACTCTCATCATTTTTTTAGGCTATGAAGCCTAATTTTTGCTTTGTAATATTTTGTAGGCAGTGAGTCTCCTTGTAAGCAGTGAGCTTTTGTATCCAGACAACGAGTCCTATTCTGGGTAGTGAGCCCTTGGCAGTGAGCCTTATATATTTGGTTTTGGAACTACTTTATTTTGTTATTTAATCTTCACCATTGTTTTTCCCTCATTGGGTTTTCCACATAAAATCTGGTGTTCATTGTGTTGATTTTTCTTTCTGTTATCTGCATTTCATGTTCATACTTAATAACAAAATAGTGTGGTTGTGAAATTGATAAGTGTTGAAGTTTTGAGTTTAAATTTGGTGACAACTGATTCACCCCCCCACTCTCAGTTGTCCTATGCCTTTTTATTTTGAGGATATGATTAATGCATGAAATGAAAATTATAATTTTTTACCCAACCTGTGAGTGGATCCATGCTTTTATTCCTATGCGTCTTGTTTGAGAATTTGGTTGTCAGAAAGTTTTGGGATGGGGTTCTTCACTTATTTGCTTGTTTCTTCCTTTATGTTATAAAAGGGAATCCTAAGCCTCATTCAAAATTTCAAAGCGTTCTTATTTTTTGATCTTTCATCTCATTCTTTGTAAGCCCTTTTGCACAGTTTAAGCTATTTGATAGCACATATAGGAAATGTATTTTTCTCTGTAATAACAAAAGATGACTCGAATACTTAAGTGTATTTCCTTAATTTTGAATATCAACATATCTTTCTCTCCAGTATTGTATTCACTATCTTTTGACTCAAAATAATCAAGGGTTATTTATAAGTTGTCATATCACATCATGTGTTTATGTTATGGATGTTGAACTATTAGCTTCTATTCAAGGAATTGATTAATATTCCTTTCAGTTATTTATCAAAGATTGTGTGGATGGAAATGCAATAATAATTTATAAGTAGTGTGATAAGTGTTTTTCTTTGCTTGGTTTCTCATTGTAAGGCAGTGAGGTTATAAGAAGCCATGACTATGAGTTGGTCTATTGTAGGAGTATATTTCATTTTCTTACTCAGTCACAGATAAGGCACTGATCAATATAATTCATAAACCATGAAAAATGATGCAGGATCACATATCAAATTGAATATCATGGAATACAATATAAAACATAAAATATCATCAACTACAGTTTGGAATATGATTCATGAAGTGCAATGTAAAATAAAATATATCATGAAGTGCAATGATTCACAATTTCATGGAATACAATATAAAATATCAACTATAGTTTCGAATATGATTCATGAACTTGAAGTGTAGTATAAATACCTAAAAAATGCTAATTCATTTCCATCTTCCAAATCAAGTCAGGGTCCTCAAACTGATGTTCAACTTGAGATAAAGTAAAAGAGTCATCTTGATTCTGAGTCTAGTCTTCATTTTCTTAAACCTTGTGTCTCAAATTCAACATTCATTGTGTCACTATCATGTGTCCCATTGCCAGTGCCACCACTACCAACATTTGAAGTGTTGCACAACCCTCTTCTTTTGCATATAGACTTCCATATTGTGAGTACCCTTTCAAAAGGAAAAGTTTTGACATTATATGCAGTTCCAAACATCCTCAAGAAATTTTCCAAATTCTTGTCTAGTTTGTTTCTTATCTTTGATTTCAAAAATGCCAATGAACTAAAAACTCTCTCATCCTCCATTGACCCCAATATCATTGTTTGACATAAATCAACAAGTCTAAAATATTTTGATATCGAACCATGCAATATTTCACTCTAACCTAAGGTTGTCTAAGCCTTTCTTATTGATCTTGGTTCAAAGGGATTCTCCATGGAATCAAACTAGTCCATAATACTTCTTGAAAAATGCTTACATTGTTTTCTAAGCTTATCTCCATTTATAAGTCCTTCTATTGTCTATTCATTGTATTTTACACTTTTTGAAAAGTGTTCAGCCAAGATAATTACTTTATCATGAAAATAGATTGGGATATCTTGGTTGCTTTGAATCCAAAATTGAGGGTACAAATAGCCACGACTTCAAGTATTTCTTCTCAAGGGAATCTATTATAAATATTTGTGGAAAGAGATTTTGTAGTTTCCTTCAAGTTATCACTAATAGATTTAACAATGTCACTAAAAGCTTCCTTTGTAAAAGGTAATTCTCTGATAGAGAGCCTAATTGTCGTACAGTGGTACATTGGTATCTCAAATCCATGTACATAGACACATAAGTTCCCACTTGCATTAAACTGTAAATAATTTTCAGGATGATTCAAATCTGTAATTTTCCACCAACTTAAAAAATTTGGGCTTTTAGAAGTTAGATCTAGATATAGATGATCGGGGGCCATGCATGTCATTCTACGTAGTTTGGTATATTCATAGATATACATAGTTCTATCTTGGGATTTATTCACAAGATTGTTCATTTCATCCAACATGGGGAGAAGACTAGCTAAAGTCAAGAGTGTCTCTATATCACTTAACCTATGTAAGAGGTTTGAAGCTTTATCTACTGTGTTGTGATGCTTGTACATTATTCCAATCAAGGATCAATATTCTAAAAGAAATCATTGTGCTGATCCATGAAAGGAGATCCATCTGGTATCACCATCCTTAAGAAGCTTGTTTCCTATTGTTATTCCCTTAGCAAAATTTTGAAATTGTGCGAAACGTTTGGGACTTTGGTAGAAGTATGCGTAGAGCTTGAGCACATACTAGATTTTCAACTTTTGATAATGTAGGATACTTGCTTACAATTCTAAATGCTAAATTAATTCTATGGGCCATGCAATGAATGCCAAGAATGTATGGTGCACAAGTAGTTTGTTTGTACAAACACCAGTCCTATGACCTTACATTACTGTAGCTCCATCAACTCCTACACACACCAACTTTTTGGAATTTGTCAAGTCATCAATACCTCCAATTTCATTCAAATATTTCTTGACTAGTTCAAATAGATTTTGTGATGTTGAATTGTCCTTCACTTTATGAACACAAAGAAGATGATCTTGGTGGACATGTTGTTTTATAGTATACACATGCATACAAACCTAAGAAGTATTAACTACCACAGTAACTTCATCTAAAGATAATGCAATGGAGTTTGAATCTTTTAATTTCTCGCTAAAATCTTGCTTTTCCACTGCAACAAGACAACTTTCCCATTCCCATCCAACGTTTACTGACCAATGTGTGCTAGAAAGTGAGGAACACCCAAAAAAGACAATAAATTAAAATAGTTTGGGTAGTCTGTCATAGGACACCCTATGGACAAAATATGAAAAACAACACTCATTTGAAATTTTTTTGCTAGTTTTTCTCCTTCCATTACTTTTCCAAATTGTTCTACCTCCACAGCAACAAGCTTCACATTATTTTCTTATTCTCTTCATATTTTACGACATACTTAAAAGGAAGAAATTCTTCCTTTGCTTTCCATCGTACTACTGATTGTTCCTTTCCATCTATGATTTTTTTTTCATAAACTTTACCGATATGCTTTTCTATAGTGTCAAGCTTTAGCTAAAACTTCTTGTCTCTTTTAAATTTCCAACTACAAATCATACACTTTCATTCTATTGGAGGTTCATATTTGTTTGCTTTCTCCACCGCTTCAATGAATGGGTACTTTGACACTCGATCAAGCTAAAAATTCCTTGTCATTTCCCACTCATGCCCCATTTTTATTTTCCTTTTCTTTTCTTCCTACCAATATCATCTACGACCACAAAATTTTCATCTAATTCAATTATCTCATTTTGGCTTTAACTAGGGTATCCCTTGGAACATCTTTTGTGGTATTTCCATCCTCATTTGAATCATTTAACTTTGAAAATCCCACCTTCTGGTGGTAGTGAGGTATTGTGAATTACTTCTTTAATATTTGGTGGAAGAGTTGATGATGTAGCTCCATCTTGATCTAATGGATTAGAAGCATTTCCAATTCCAAAGTAAGATTGTATGGTAACTAACATTTTAGGTGTTTTGATGGCCTCTTAGTCCCTTCACCACCTTGAGGAGTCTTACCTTGTTGCAATTGTTGCTCAACATCTTGATCTCTCACTTTGAATAAAAGCTAGAAAAAATGTCTTCTTGTTTAAGAAGTACAGAGAATATAGATCCCATTCCCTACTCAATATCATCTTTAAGATTGAAGCAAGAATGGAAAAGAGATAAATAAATATTATCACTATGAAGAAATGATCACTCAACTTTAAGTTTATGTTTTCACTGACTTGCTATTTGTTAATGTAATAATTCCTGTTTTGTAAGTTTGTAACTTGCATATAATCAACTTCAAGGTTCCAAGTCCAACTTCTAAATTGAGAGCTCACAAGTTCATAACTCAACAAAATGTGTAATAATAAATGACACTTTTGATTGTATTTATATCAATCCATATTTGGAAAATTCCATAGGATATTTAAATAGTATATTAAAAAATTGGCGAATCTCGTGTGATCATACAATGATACATTTAAGTGTTGGGCGATGATACATTGTAATTTTCAAGGTGATCATGGCCATACGATTATCATGGAGGTGTCATGGAAATTGGAGAAATGGGTCTTCATAAGAAAATATTTGTAAATTTTAATTGGCAAAATGGGTCCTCATAAGCAACTATTTATAAATTTTAATTGGCGAAATGGGTCTTGATACATAATGTTGTTTTAATAGTATTGGTGAATATGTAGGTGATTTATTACATGCTTATGAGATTCCAGGCGAAAAATATTAATTGGTCCCATTTAAAAAATGTAGTTTGTTACGGTGAATTTATTACTTAAATATTCTTCATAAAATAAATCGATCATGAATGGACAAGCATTGGACCAATAATTCCTAAAATCTGGGAAATTTGGCCACCCTGTTGGGTGTGATTTATTCACCAATTTTGACTTTCCTGATATGTAATATTTTCCAATTGGAAAATATTTGGCACTAAAAAAATCCTTGGAGATGGGGAGATGTTGCTGGATTTTGAGGAAGATGTATGACTTCATGATTGTAGATTTATGAAGTAGAAAATCCTATGTCTGAGGTGTTAAAAACCAAGATTAGACATGCAAACCAAAAAACCTTCCACAAAAGAGAAAATCATAAAAAGCAAAGCTATTGCAAAAAGATGTGCAAATAATATTATTCAGGAATTCATAAATTACATGAGATTATTTTCTTTATAAAAGCAAGTATGGATAACCCTAATCTTATCTTGAGCAACAAGATAGCTCAACAAGATAAGGATGACAACAACTAACCTAGGAATTAAAATATTACCTAAGTAAACTTATGCAACTGTAATAATTAATTAATTACACTAACACTCCCCCATAAGTGAAACTTAGGGAGACTAAAAAAGCATGCACCTAATGCTAAGATGAATGCAAGAAATCATGAATGGGTCCCGACAACAAGGCTTGATTAGGTACCCATGTACAAATGCAATAATGAGGTAGAGAAGGAAAACCTAGTGGGACAAAACCCCCCTACAATGAGATGACTGCTGCAAAGAAGCACTAAAAGAACCTTGTGGAGTAACACTGGAACCGCAATCCGACAAGCAAGGAAAGATACTTTTGTTTACAAGAAACCAAAGCAGAATCATAATAATGCAACAACATACTCGATGCCACAGAACACTGGAAACTCACAAACTGGAACAACCCTGGAATCTGTGAAGCAATAGTAGATGATATGATGATAGAATCTAGAAGTCGTGTATCTCGATGTCAATGCCAAAATGAGACTAAAAATCTTCCATGGGAACAAGTACCATAAAGAATATGGAACATTAACTATAAAAACATGGCCCTCAAACTAAGATGGATCTGAACCAATGCGGATCAATAACCATAGGCTCTGAATCTGAAGTGTGAACCGATGTGAATCTGATATGTGTCAATCTAGAGCAAGATGTGGCCAAAATAAACTAATAAACTAGATATAACCCATGCGAGCTATCATCAATAACAAGATGAAGATCAAAGTGCATGCACACTCTAATCAAATTATTATGCAAGAAACCCCCCTGATGGAACTTTATCTCAGTTCATTTATTACAATAACCCAATGATTGTAAAATGAGAGAATGCTAAACATGCATAAACAAAAAATAAAAATAGACCTTAGATTTGTGTAGAGGACTGAACCAGCTTTCCAACGCTGCAAGAATGGAAAAAAAAAAAGGATCATTGAGTCAAAAGATATGCCCTTCGAAGCTAAATCTGAACATCTGACTTCAATAGGTAAAAAATCCCTCCAAATAGAAAAATCTCTAAAAAAAAAGTACAACAAAAAACTGGGCTCGCTAGCTTTCTGGCAATATCTTGTTTCAAAAATTTAGCCTCCGAGATCAAAAGTTATGATGAAATGAAAAAAATGGCTATATGATGGCATTTCGGGGAAAACACAGGCTAAATGGGGGCAAAAAATAGCTCCCAGGCACTAGCCCCTGGGCATTCATGTGACCAACCACACAAAAAAATGAAAAAATAAAAGTGCCACCCCCTAGGCGACGACAGAGCGGAGGTGAAGTGGTGGCTTGGTCGGGCGCCACCGATGGGTGGCTGAGCTCCTGGGCGTGCAAAGAACCATGGGCTGATGATCGAGGGCTTAAGCCTGGAGCGGGCGGTGGAGGATTTAAACAACCGGTGAGAGTAGAAAGCAGTAGCTAGGAAAAGAAACTGGTAGGCGCAACTGAAAAACAAAATCGATGGTGGAGGAAATGTCGACTAGCAGGGGGTGAGAGAAGATCGGCCGGTGGGCCGACCAAGGATTGTCAGATTTGACAGGTCTTGGTACAAAGGTACCAACATCCCACAAAAAATAAAAAACAACCCCCATTTAATTAAAAATACCACCATATATTTAAAAAGCTCAATTTTTTTTTTATAAAGCCCGATGAATCAATATAGTCATGCATATTTTTTTTGAAAGTTGTTTTATTCTGCAAAATAAATCGTACCCTGTACCTGGCAAGCCGTACGACCTGTCGGGTAAATTTTTTTTGCCTCGCGAACAACTGAAGGCGAAATAGGGCATATTATATGTCAATTTTTATCTCTCAGATGCTCTGGATCTGATGGTGAGGTTCGATCTACCTAAAAATGCACCAAAAGCTTCACAACTCCCAGATCTAGAAAATCTTCAAACCCTCATAACTTTGGCATAAAATGTCAGATTTAGGTGAAACAAAAGTCAATCTTGAATTTTTCGATAGCCCTAGGCTTGAAAATGAGCACACATTTCCTCCAATGAGCACCAAAAGTGACCATGCAAGAGCACCCAAATAGAGAGACAATATTAAGGTATGAAACCCTCAAGGATCCCCAAATGAACTCTGCAATGATTTTCTCAAAAATATGAGAAGGGGCTGCAAATCAAGGCTCTGATACCATGTTAAAAACCAAGACCAGACATGCAAACCAAAAAACCTTCCACAAAAGAGAAAATCATAAAAAGCAAAGCTATTGCAAAAAGACGTGCAAATAATATTATTTAGGAATTCATAAATTAAATGAGATGATTTGCTTTATAAAAGCAATTATGCATAACCCTAATCTTATCTTGAGCAACAAGATAGCTCAACAAGATAAGGATGACAATAATTAACCTAGGAATTAAAATATTACCTAAGTAAACTTATGCAAGTGTAATAATTAATTAATTACACTAACATGAGGGAGCTAGTGAGCTCCACTTTTGTAATCCATTATTCCAAAATTTGGGAGAGGAGGCCCTAGGTGTATCTCTTTGAGATGGAGACCAAAAATCCATATTTTGTAGGTTTGAAGATGTTTCTACAATAGCAAGAAGATTGGTTAATCCATGGTTTATTAGAACAATGTTTTTCCATTGAAGATTTCAGGTTGAATGAGCTAGAAGCTACTAAAAGAGGATAGATTGAAGGAGACTAGTTTGTGTTTGGTATTTTCTATTTTGTATAAGTCATATTTCAATTTTGTAATTCCATCTTCCCATATGACTGCAAACAATCTAATTTCAAAATTTCTATGTTTTTGATAAGATAAGTAGTATTTACAAGGTGTTGTACCCTTACACAACGAGCCTCAGGGGCCAAAAAGGACCAAGTCTATATAAACATAACAAAAATTTACCAAAAGAAAACATAGTAACCATAGACCAATAGCCGACCAAAACAACCTAGTAGTTGAGACACAAACAAAAAACTAGCTAGCATTCTCTCAATTCTGAGAGAGGAGGTAAACAACATCCTCCCCAACCTAGTTGGGGCCTTCCTCCATAGCCTTCTTATCCATTTCATCCTTAAGAATAGTGGAAAGGGTTCCAGCCGCATGGTGGACCAACTTGATAGTGAACCAAGCCAGACCTGTGAACTTATTTTTGAGTTTCTCCACCCACTCCAATAGTATGTGATGATCCTCCCCTTTTTCCATAGTCTTCATGATGTCTTCATGCTCCATTGCTTGAGGTTAAGAGGATTGGGAAGTTGAGTTCTCCTTTAGAATTTTGTTGAGTTCAGAAAAGTGGTTAGGCACTTCAACAAATTCCTCCTCCTCCTCCTCCTCCTCCTCTGTGTCTTCCTCATTCCTATTGCCCTTGTTGGAAAACTGCTGCTCATTAGTAGAAATTTCATTAATCTGCACTTTCTTGCTATTTTTTGCCAGCCTTCTAGATCTCGTAATGCTAGTATTTTCAATCCCAATCTCGATCATAGAAACAACCACAACATCCCCCTTGGAGTATCTACCCACCACTTTCTTCTAGTTGTTGTCAGTGGCTGACGACACCACCAGACCTTTCCCTTCTTCTTTCACTTTTTTCTTGGCTATAGTTTTGCTATCAGTCTTGTCAGGGGTAGATTTGAGCTCACAGAGCCCAGCTACAATATTTGACTAAGAAGGCCCCACAATCCCCTTTTTCTTTTTGGTGGGTGGTTTAGGCTTGGGGGTATTAGTATTCCCTGGAGGGGTTTTCCTTTTGGGTCCTTTAGACTTAGTCGGGGAGATATTGGTTTGAGCAGGGGGTTTGACTTCCTCAATACTGACAGTGGACATGGGTTTGGGTGGGAAAAGCGTGGGGTGAAAATGATAAAGCCTAAAGATGAGGCCTTGGTGGAGTGGTAGGGGAGGAGAATCCTCAAGATTTTGGGTAGCAGATTCTAAGCATTTCTCAACGGAGCTTTCCAAATTAGTGAGTAAGAAAAACATGAAGCTCAAATACATTTTATGGCGGAGGTGATTTAAAAGAGGCAAATGATAATTATAGAAAGTATTACATTTACCCTCTAAAGTGACATACTTCATGAGAGCGAAACAGACCTAGTCCCATGACTGTGGGAGAGCTTCTCTTGTAAAGCCAAAGTATGAGTGAATAGGTTTTTCATTTCCTCTAAAGAAGGAATTAAGGCTTTCATTATTGTGAGCCATGGTGTGCTTAGGGTACTTCTTCCCAATACAAGAGAGCCCCGTCACCTGTGCAATCACCTCCTTGAATTGACCTCAAAGGAGATTCCACCCATTGTAACCCTTATTTCCTTCTAGGAGCTTGCAAATTTTGCCAGCATCCTTAGATCATGACCAACCAAGCATTCCATTAAAGGTGCCAACCCACCTTTGACACAGATGTGCCAAACTAGTTAGTCCTTGTGAAAATCCCCACAATTGTCTAGCTTTGTCCTCACCCTGTCACCACCCATTTCACCATTCTTCACCCTACACAACTAGGAAATTGGTGAGAGAAAAAGCTTAGAATTTTTGTTAATGTGAGAGGTCACCCAAACACTTCTTCTTTTAAGCCAACCAAGAAGGCTCCAGGAAGTCAAGATGGTATGCAGGGCACATGCTTCAGGAGTTAAATAAAAAAAGGTAATCTTCGTGAGCCCATTAATGAAAATCTTTAAACACCTACCACTAAGTTTGTGAAAAATTATGATATTGGAAGGTTTTCCTTCCACATTTCCATAGCACAAGTATCGATGATGGTTGGTCGTGGGGCCAAATTTAGCCTTCCCTAGAAATATCTTCCTTTTATCAATAGAAGCTTTTTAGTGAAGTTGATAAGACAAGGCAAGAGTTTCATGTCATAATTATTAGTCACATTAAATTTGAATTTGAAAATCTGAAAGGATATGCAAAGACTGAGAGAAGACCGCAAATAAAGATTGCATAAGGCTAGACCCAACTTGGTCGTTACCTCATTGTACTTCCCATTACTCCTCATAATTAGCTCCGTAAAATCAATCTCCACCCCATTATTCAATTTATGCTACGTATTTAACAAGTCAACCTTCATCTTTGTCCACATCACCCAATAAGAAAATGTGGACCACCGAAAAAGCCATGAAAAACACAAGTTTAGATGTCATCATGAAAAACAAGTGAGCTCTGCTCCTTAAGGATGATACCTTATATTCTTGGTGGTAGGTTCCCCATATTCCTCCAACACTTAGAATCTCTCCAATGGGAGTCGAGATTCGCCAGGGCATCAACAACTTTATTACCCTCCCTATAAATGTGAGTAACAATCTTCATGTCCAACATCAACACCAAATGGTTTATATCTAACAAGATATCCTTGGTACTCCATCCTAATAATCTTCCCAAATTTATAGAGTTAACCATCAACTTAGAATCCCCTTCTATGTGCAGTCTCTTTATTCCCATAGTAACAGCTAACTAGACTCCCTTTAATAGTGCCCTTTCTTGCATAGTCATGGAGGTATGAATCCCTATACCCCTCGAGTAACCAGCCACAAAGTTTCC
Source organism: Sequoia sempervirens (assembly GCA_007258455.2). Lineage (NCBI taxonomy): Eukaryota > Viridiplantae > Streptophyta > Pinopsida > Cupressales > Cupressaceae > Sequoia > Sequoia sempervirens. The sequence goes on from VDFB02000015.1 coordinate 339,416,111, forward strand.
CCTACAGTCCCTGATTATACCCCCTATGCTTTCCCTACTCAGGTTTCCTTTGGCAGCACCATCAAATCTGAGTTTATTCCATCCACAATTCGGGGGTTTCCAAATAGTTTCTTGTCTATCTTGGGATAGAGAGCTATCAAAGGAGTTGACCTCAAGATTTTGGTTTCAAGCTTTAACCATTCTAATCTCACATTCAGTAGGAGCTTTGTCTAGGGTTTTCCCATTGAAAATTGAGATATTTTTAGAAATTAACCTTAGCCCTCTACCAAAAACCTCCTTAGGACTCATCTCAATATTCCTAAATATCTGGTTGTTCCTCTCTTTCCATAAGCACCAACAAATGATGGGGGGACTTGGTTCCAAATCACTCTAGGTAAGGGGTGATGGAAAGGCCCAACCTAGCTCAAGATGAAGGATTTGATGTCCCTACACATAGTCCAGTGAGTCCCCAATCTTTCCAAAGCCAACTCCCAGACACCAATAACAAACGGGTAGTGCAAAAGTAAGTAATCCACATATTCTTCATTTCATTTGCACATCAAACACCTGTTAGGGATATAAAATCCTCTTTTCCTTAGGTTATCCTGAGTGAGGATCCTGTTATGGTAGGCTATCCACCAGAAGAAATTTATTTTCAGAATCATGTGCCAATTCCAAACCTGTTTCCAGGGTCCATGCTCAATACCCTGAGCCGATAATAGATTGTAAGCCATTCTGATTGAAAGATTGCCCTGCCTGTGATAAGTCGAGTAGAATTCATCCTCCATGTTGGATAAAGGTAATCTGGTAAGGGAGAGTAAGTCATGCACAGACTTACCCAGAGTTAAAAACTCAGGGGACAAAGGACAACAAAGAAGCAGATCCTTCCACCTCCTAGCCCCCACTAGACCAAGAAGGTAGTCACCAATGTACATATTGAAGAAGAGTTGTACCAGTCTTATAGGATTCCTAAAGTCAGACTGTGAAAGGGGGGTGTCTAACAACCAAGGTTCTTCCCAAAATCTAATGTTATTACCATTCCCAAACTTCCATTTCATCTTGGTCATGAGCAGCCCCTACATTTTGCAAATGTTATTCCATGCTAAAGATCATGAGGGATGATCATTAGAGAGGAATTTAATCATAGGTCTATTGTGGAGATACTTAGCATTCATAATCTTGCACCAGTCCTTATTATTCCTCAAATGGTCCCAACCAACCTAAGAAAGTAAGGCCTTGATGGTGTGCATAGGATATTCTAGATTCCAAGCCCACCACAAGATTTAGGCTTATAGACTTTGTCCCAGCTAACCAGAGAATTTTTTTTCTTTTCTTCAGTCCAGGAGCATTAAAAGTTCCTTTGAATTTTTTCAAAATTCTCTGCAATATATTTTGGGATCTTAAAGATAGAGAGGAAGTGAATAGGGATCCCCTGAAGGGCTGCAAACAAGAGTTACAATTTTCCAGCATGACTTAGGATGGATCCTTTCCATCCCACCAATTTCATTTGAATCCTTTCAAGAACTGTATTCCAAAAGGTAGGAGTGATGGTTTCCTTAATAGTAAGGGGTAACCCTAGATACACCGATGGGAGAGAGCCACTCACACAACCAAGGACAACAATCACCTGATCTTGTAGAGCAGGAGTGCTGTTGAAGAAGTAAATCATGCTTTTATTATAATTTATACATTGGCAAGAGCAAGCAACATAATTATTAAGTCAACTTTTCCATTTACTTGATTCAACCGTAGAGGCCTTCCCAAAGAGTATCATATCATAAATGAACTATTGGATAACAGTAGGTTCCAAGGATGAGGTAGGTTTGACTCCCTATATAGACCCCTCTGGCAAGAGTTTAGATATGTTACTACTCAAGACATCCATAAACATTATAAAAACATAGGGATAGAGGGGATAACCCTATCTGATACCTCTCCTAGCTTTGAAGAAACCAAAGGGGCCCCCATTAACCAACATAGAGTATCTAACTGTAGTAATGCATTCCATCAAGAGGTTGACCACCCCTTAGTCGAAACCAAACTTAGCTAGGACTTTGGGGATAAAGTCCCATATAAAATTATCATATGCTTTTGAAATATCCAATTTGAGGGCCATACTGGCATTTTTGCATCTATCCATGGAATGGAGTATTTCATGTGTAGTTATGGTGGCATCCAAAATATGATGACCAAGAACAAAACCTTTTTGGGTAGGGCTAATTATTTTTTCTAGGAGGGGTTTAAGGTGGTTCACCAAGACTTTAGAGAAGATATTGTAACTAGTATTGCAAAGCCTAATGGGCTTGAAATAAGTCATTAACCAGGGTTCATAAACCTTGGGAACTAGGGAAATAAAAGTGTGGTTCAACTGTTTGAGAATCTTACCAAATTTGAAGAAATCCCTGGGAGTCAAGACAAGGTCCTCACCCACAATATCCCAAAATATTTGTTCAAAGAAAGTAGGGGGAAACCATTCAGTCCAGGTGCCTTGTAGGCACCCATACTAAAAGCATCTAGAAAAAATTCCTCGAGAGTGATAACACAAAGAATGCTATAATTATCATCCTGAGTAATGGTGGCTGAGAGAGGGTCCAACATCAAGTTATCTAAAGTTGGATTGGGAGCCTCAACAAGAGCTAAATAATCCCTTTGAAAGTAGTTTGATGCCAAGAGCCCAATCTAGGTAGGCGTATTTACCAAGATCCCCTGCTCATTTTGAAGCTTATATTTTCTATGTTTTACATGTAATTTCTTGAGATTTTTGATAAGAAACCAAAGTTACTTCTTGCAGATTTATGAGTTGTTTCAAACAATATCTAAGTTGCATTTTCAAATTATTGGGATTTGTGTTTGAGGGTTGGTTTTCCCCTACATTAGTGGTATCAGAGTGGGATTTCTTGAGTATGTAGGAAATAGCATTGATGTGAGGTAGTTTTCACCAGGACCTATGGGTAGAGAGTGTTGAGGATTTGTAAAGAAATCACTAAGTGAGGCAGTTTACATGTGAAGACATGGAGAATGAGATCTCAAAAATTGGAAAAAAGGAAAGTCTTTGTGAAGACTTAAAGGAGATGACAATAAACAAGGAAATTGAAGTGTTGCAGCAGTGGATGTAACTCAAGTAACTTTTAATTTTACTAAATATTCTTATAAAGATGGGTGTGAGTATAATGAAGTTCCAGCAGATGAGTCCTTTGGAGGAAATAGAAGGAAAAGAGATGATTTTTTGATGCAGATTGTAGTAGTGGAAGAAGAGTGTGATGAACTAGTTATAGGACAAGGAAGTGATATGTAGTTGCATGTATTACTAAAGGCATGAAAGATGAGAAGTTAAAATCATTTCTTATTGAATTTAAGAAAGATTATTTTCATGTTTAGATGGATGAGTTAGTGAATGTAGATGAAATGGTTTAGCTAGAGTTTGTTAGAGATGATTGGTATGCAATGAAGGGTTTGTATGGTGTTGCAGAGTTAAATGAAAGTGAAAATTTGTGGAGGTGGATGGACTATGGTGGGATGAATCCCACAAGATTGGAGGAGAATGTGAAATACACTTGGAGGGGGTGGTTAGGTTATGGTGGAGCTAATTCCACATCAAGAAAGAGGAGTAAAGAGTAGAGTTTTCAGAGGAGAATACTTGTTCTAACTAGGCATTGGAAGATGAGAAAGAAGAATTAATATGAGGTACCAAATTCAATGATGGAGTTTTCTAAGGATTACTTGCAATCTGAAAGGGTGGTACTACCACTCAACTCCATTTTGTGAATCCATATTCACAAAAATATTCCTACCTTTGGTGTTTGATGTAGGAGCATCTAGGGTGTAGGAGCAATCTTGCATCACCCAAAAATAATTTCTTTTGTTTTAGTTTTTAATAAGGGGTTATATGTGGGATAACGTTGTGTGAGAAATTAATTATTTTAAATTTCCAAATATTTTAATATTGCCTATGTGAGTCTGTAGTTGTAATTTTGATGGGTATTTACTCCAATATATGTTACAAAGGCATAACAAGAGGAATATTCTCTTTGGGTATCTCATTTCTTGGTGGGGACCACTTTATAAGCATGCTCTTACATGTTGAATTACACGATTTTTCATGCATTTACATGTTGGGCTACTAGTTTTGCACGTTGGTGCATGTTCATATTTGGAGCCATTAGAGCCATCAAGGAGTTATGGAGATTTCAGAATCAAGACTAAATTTGATTGGCCTTGAGTTAGGTTCCCATGTGAGGGTCATGTGAGAATTTAGTAATTTAAATTATTTTATGATTTCTCTTCCAGGTGGGTGTGGAATTCCAATGAGGTTTCTAAAATGTTGTTTTGGAAACCAAAATGGTTTTCTCATTCTAAAAATTCTATATTATGATGCCTTGTCATTTGGGGAGGAGGCTTTGAATTTTTTGCAAGTTGAGATGGGGAGACATTGCTAGATTTTGAGGAGGATGTATGGCTCCATGATTGTAGATTTATGTAGGTAGAAAAGCCCATGTTTGAGGGAGCTAGTGAGCTCCACTTTTGTAATCCATTATTCCAAAACTTGGAAGAGGAGTCCCTAAGTGTATCTCTTGGAGAAGTAGGCCAAAACTCCATATTTTTACATGTTTGAAGGTTCTTTTACATCAACAAGAAGATTTGTTAATCCATGGTTTATTGTAGTAGTGTTTTTCCATTGAAGATTGTAGGTTGAAGAGGCTAGAAGCTGCTAAAAGATGATAGATTGAAGGAGACTAGTTTTTGTTTGGTCTTTGTTATTTTGTATCAGTCATATTTCAGTTTTGTAATGGTTTCCATCAATCCATATGGTTGCAAACAATCTGATTTCAGATTTGCTATGTTTTACATGTAATTTCGTGAGATTTTAAATAAGAAACCAAAATTACTTCTTGCAGATTTATGAGTTGTTTCAAAAAAATTCTAAGTTGCATTTTCATATTGTTTGGATTTTTGTTTGAGGGTTGATTTTCCCCTACATCATTAAATAATTTTTTGAGGGTACTACTATAAGGTCATAATTCTTCACAAATATTTTATAGTATCTAGTCAACCCAAAGAAACTCCTAAATTTCTTAATGGTTTTGGGAATAGACCATTCCATGATAGCCTTAATTTTTTTAGAATCAACCTTTAATCCTTCATATGAAACTATTTTTCCCCAATTACTCCACCTTGTTGATACCGAAAGCACACTTGGATGGCTTAACATAGAATTGATGATCTTCAAGAACTTGTAATGCTTGATCTGCATGTTGTAAGTGTTCTTCCCATGTCTTGCTATAAATCAATATATCATCAAAGACAACTAGTACAAACTTAATAATGTCTTAAAGATGGAGTTAATCAAACTTTGAAATGCATATGGTGTATTGGTAAGATAAAATGGCATCATACAACACTCATAATGACCCTCATGAGTCGTAAATGTTGTCTTAGAAATATCTTCTTCCTTAATTCAAATTTGATGAAAACCTAATCTAAGATCTAACTTTGTAAGATACATAGATCCATTTAATTCATCTAGAAAATCATCAATGACGGGAATATGAAACTTATCTTTGATGGTATACATGTTGGGTACTCTATAGTTTGGGAAGATGTCCCAAGTTTCAGTCTTCGTATGCACCATCACCATGGACAACCTGAGCAAGAACTTGGGCTATGCTTGGTAATACTTGCCTCTAATATATCCTCTACAATATTTTCAATCTCACTTTTATATATATAGGTACTTGTAGAGCTTGATATTGGGTGGCTAGCTCCCTAGAACTAGTTGTATGGCATGATCTTGATACCTCTTAAGAGGAATTTCTTTAGGCATGTCTATGAAAACTATTGAGTGATAATCAATGATTTCTTGTAAATCAGGATGGGTAGGAGCATTAGATGGACATGCTTCTAATGAACACAATTGGGCCACAAACTTATCAACTCCTTTCTTAAGAAACTTCTACCTTTGATGAGATCTTACCATTTGTAGGGAATTTTCCTTCAACCCTCTTAGCTCTACTGCTTTTCCTTCTTATTGAAATCTCATGAATAGTTACTGGAAGTTCATCTCAATTATTCCCAAAGTAGTAAGCCATTATAATGCCAAATAAATATTTGCTATACCCATGGAGATAACATACATTGGGCTATCAAGGTGATAATACCATGGATAATTTAATGCTGTGATATTTTTCTTGAAAAACTAATAGTACCACCATCTACAATCAAGATCTAAAACTCTGGAGCTCAATATATATAACAGTTAAGATGGTAGCCAGCTATTTGTTGATGAAATTTTGAGTACTACCTATGTCAATCAACAAGTTGTTACTTTCTACTTCTTTAAGAAACCCACTACCTTGAGAGTTTGTGGGGAACTTAAACCTGAGAATGCATGACAAGAAATTATTGGTTTGGAATCATGTGATTCCTCATCTGAGTCATTATCACCCTCTAATATCATGTTCCTCTTCTTCCTCACTTGTACCTTCAATATTGAACAATTCATTTTCACTACATTTATGTCCTCGAGTATATTTGTTGTCACAATTGAAACACAACCCTTTTTCTCTTTTCTCCTTAATTTTTGTGGAGTATACTTATTAGGTTGAGGTAATGAATGTGTAGGATATCTCCTTTCACTTACATTTACAATCCCTTGTTGCTTATTAACCAAAAAATTCTCATCAACTTGTCTTTCCATTAGTATTTCTTGTGATAAGGATTGTGGTTAGAAAAATAGTACCTCATATTTTATGTGATCCTTTAGACCACCTAGAAATAATTCTTTCATATTTTCTTCTATTACATTCCCCACTCTTCAAAAAAGGGTTTGAAATTGTTGAATATATTCCTTGACCATACCTATTTTATTTAACTTAGTGATTTGGTAGAAGTAACTATCCATAAATTTATCGTCATAATGGTTAACAAGTTCCTCTTGAATAATTGGCCATGTGACCACACAACCGTTCTTTCTCTTTTCATCACATAACCAAAGATACCAAATAAATTGATCTAGCTCAAAGTATAATGATTCCATATCCACCTTCTGTTCACTAGGAACATGATGAGGATCAAATTTTTGCTCCATTTGGAAAATCCAATTGGTTGGATCCTTGCCATCAAACTTTCTCATATTCAGATTGGGTATGAATTGCCTAAGCATAGGATTATTAAATGGATGATCATTCTTAAAATTTGAGTCAAGCCCAAAGAATTCATGTCCAACAAAATAATTATCTTCCACCTTAACATGTTAATCTTCTCCTTTCCACTTCATACCTTGAATAAGTGATTTTAATTCACTCATATCCTTTTGCATGTCCCTTTTTAGTGACAAAGTTTCTTAAGCCATCTTCTCCTCCAATGATGAAATATTGCCCTTGACTTTGTTGATTTCATCATAGGGGTTAATATCTTTAATTTTTGTCTCATCCTTATTTAAAAATTTCTCAAGTGTGGCAGCATTCTTTTTGCTTCTTATTGTAGGCCTCGTCATGATGGTGGGAAATTTTTCAATAAATCACATAAAAAAACTCAAAATAATTTAAAACTTTTACTACAACTTACTAAGGCCTAGGTCAAAATTTCTTAGAAAAATCTCTCAAATATTAGGTGTTTTGTAGTCTTGAGAGTGATTTTTTTGGAATCCTTAATTTTACAATAAGTCACTTAATTTTGTACTTCAATTATGACATTTCAAAACCACTAAAAATACAGATCCAATTTTGTAGGATGTGGGAGATATGTGCTTTGCGAATAAATTGGGTAGAAACCCTAATTCTATAATAAATCACTCAATTCTACTCCAAATCCTCTAAAATTTGGATTGTAGATATACACTTCCCAAAAGGACCTCCAATATTAAGAAAATGCCTTGCCTCTATGGTGCTAAGATCATGCTCAAATACTAAATGAAATAACTTGCACAATAGATAATATGATAGGAAATATGGTGCAAACACTTTATAATAACCAATAATAACAAGCCACTTCGAGGGAGAAAACCTCCAATATCTCCAAGGAGAACACAAATCGTAATATGATGATGAAATAAGACTTGCTATCTCATATATATACCTTATATATGCCTAGGATATCACTTAGGCTGACTTAGATAGCCCTACATAAGTCTTAGGAAAAGCTAATTAGCTAAATAACAATATAATAATGATATTATGACTTAATTAAGAGTTAATATACTCATAAGCCGACTATTCATTTACCCTATGTACACTAATATTAAGGGTGTAGAAAACAATGAATATTTAAGAGGGAAAGAAAACCAATCTTATGAATATTTTTAAGACTAAATATCATGTAGATTGATTTTATCATAAGATGACACCTTGAAAATAAAATTTTATAAATGGTATATTACTTAGCTAGGTAATACTTGAACTTGTCATTTAATAGTTTCATACATGACTTTTAAGGGAAGCACTCCATGGTCACAAGGATCAAAAAAAAATTCAACTCTAATGTAGACTCTATAACTTGATGATGGTATGCATCCTCCATATCGATGCAATTCTTTGAAAGAAAATTTGATTATTGTGTGCAATATAAATTCTATCTTGCGAAAATTGACTTACACTTGTCAATTGTATTTTCTTGAAATAATTTTAAAGCCTTTTCAACATTATCTTCTTATGTGTATATCCTACAATCATGGCATTCCATGAGACAACTTTTTTTTGAAGCATTTTTTCAAACAATATATATTCCTTGCTTATGCTTCCACATTTTATATAAATGTCTATCAAGCAATTGCAATTATAATATTTAATGAAATTCCTCTATCCTTTATGCTTTGTTAGATAACAAAAAACCCAATCAATTAATAACATATTAAGAAATTTAATGAACATTACTACAAATAAAATAATTTTGAATCTTAAATAGGACCAAATTCAATACTAAGCAATTGTAATAGAATGAAATTGTAACCTCAAGTTATAACCTCAATATCCAACTAATTGCATACTTTATTTTAATGAATAGTATATTTTACTATATTTAAATGATAGTATTATAATATTTAAAAAAATGGAAAGAAATAATCACCCCTAAAAGGTCCAAACAAAATAGAAAACTACAAGAAGTGGTGAGAGCACAAGAGAGAGAAAGTGAATCCAATGGTTTCCTTTGTACAAATACAAGGACCACTCCATAAGGTATCACCCCCCATTAATGAGGGCGGGGCCCGAGGGTACCATGCCCTTTGTGGATACCCTTCAGGACCCAAAAAATAAATTATTTTTAAAATTATAATAAATTTTTTAATAATAATATTTTTTTGACAATTTTTTTATTTTATTTTAATTTTTTAAAATATTGCCCAAAAAATAAAATTTTCAAATATAAACAAATTTATTCATGAAATCAATTTTCTGAATGCAACGATAAAGTTTCAAATCTTTGTTTGTTCCAATGTCAAATGGTGGCCAAATTGAGTGAAATAAAAGTCAAATCTGACATTCTCAAGCCTCCTAAATGCAATGGATCAGCAAAAAATACTATCACTATAACCAAAAGAACTGCAATCACCAAATCCTGCCAAAAAATATATATGCAATATAAAATAAAAAGAAAAAAACATATTAAAATTTATAAAATCATAAAAGAAACTGAAAACAAAGGACCTACATTTAAGGAGATAAAGTTTGATGTTGTAACAAACAACATTTAGAGAGTTAAAACAAAGGCCTGCCACCTAAGAAGCTATAAATTTCCTATGTGCTGGTTTAGAAGCCTCATTCCAAGTATACTTTACTAATCAATCCGTTGCATGGTATTGTCTCCCCGTTAATAAATATTTCTTTTGGGTATTTGACTGGCGGATGTTTTAATGTGCAATCGACTGAACGTTTAGATTATTTTCAATATAAAAAAACAGTTAACATTGAATCCAATGTCGTATATCTCTGAAAGAACCATCATGCCTGCGCCCACATAAAAATCATCTGCCCAACAGAGATTACTCCGTAGACAAAATTTGAAAACAAAGAATCATTAAATTCTTTTATCGTCTAATGCCGTACCGAGGTATAAAAAATCGATACTGTTATGCATTAAAAGTCGGCTCGCCGTCCTCCACTACTTCTGGAGGCGTCTTTGTAAATTGTGAAAATTTTCGTTTCGTAGCGTTGGATTAAATTGGTTTTCTCAGAACTGAACAAGAATGATAGTGAGTTGGAGATATTGTTAAGCTATAAATAGATCACAATTCCAGTACGGATCATTCCATCTCTTTACTGTTGTTCTTGTGTGACTAAAATAGTTCCAGTCAGTGATATAAGAGTGGGAGTATTTTAGGTTAATATAGATAATGGCCAAACAAAGTGAGAAAGAATTCCAGGAACAAAACGGGTTAATGGGGAAGGATTACACAGATCCACCACCTGCTCCTTTCTTTGATTTTGAGGAGTTTGGACTCTGGTCTTTGTACCGTGCCCTTATAGCAGAATTCGTTGCAAGCTTTCTCTTCTTGTTTATAATAGTTTCTACAATCATTGGGCATAAGAAGAATAGTGAGCCCTGTGGTAGTGTTGGCCTCTTAGGAATTGCATGGGCTGTTGGAGGAATGATATTTATACTGGTCTACTGCACTGCTGGCATATCAGGTGACAGAAAAGTCCATACTACTTACATGACAATATGTTCGTACATTTGTAGAAATATTTTCTCAATTCTGTGTGAGTTTTTTAAGAATAACATTTTGGATCATATTATGTGATCCATCATAATAGTGTTGAAGAGTCATTCTGATGATGGATCGCAAAATGTGATTGGAACGTTGATCCTCTAACATTCTGATAATAGATTGCAAAATTTGATTGAAAACGTTGATGCTAAAAAATCTCAAATTGATAACATAAATCGTTTCAACATTCTTATAGTTGTTTTGAATTTTAATGTGTTTACTTTGATGGATTTATGTAGGTGGGCATATCAATCCAGCAGTTACATTTGGGTTGTTTTTGGCTAGGAAGGTGTCCCTTCCAAGGGCTCTGCTGTACATGATGGCCCAGTGCCTGGGAGCCACATGTGGGTGTGCAGTGGTGAAGGCTTTCCAGAAGCATGATTATGAGAGGTTGGGAGGTGGAATTAATTCTGTGGCTCACGGCTACACCCACACTGTAGCTTTGGGTGCCGAGATCATTGGTACTTTTGTCTTGGTTTACACAGTTTTCTCTGCCACAGACCCCAAGCGCAATGCTCGCGACTCCCATGTTCCAGTAAGTTCAAGTTTGTTGCACTTTAATGCAAAAATTCTGTCTTTTGAATTCAGCCAGCTAGATCAGAGTGAGCTTGGTCAGCCAATCCAGTACTATTTTACAGATTCCTTTATAGAGTTTTAATTGTTGGTTTAGTTTGTTACTTCATTTAAAAGAAAACTTGGTTTATATCTAAATAGTTTTGGCAGCCACTCTTTTTATACTGAATTAAAAAAGTTTATATGGAGAGACTATTATCAATTGTTATCACTAGAAATTGGTAATCTATTTAGAGGATCCTGATTCACTTAATAAATTAATAGAGATTTATTTAATAAATCAATCGTATAGTATTTGTGTTCATAAGATTAAAAATTACATATATATCTTTCAAATTTATGTTTTATATTTTCTTTACATACATTAATATAATTTAAATACTTTCTTATTTTGACCAAATATTGTATGTACTTATTTTAGTTACATTTCTATATATTCTTATTCTTATTTATATCTCATCAACCAAAGAAATTAACCACACCTACATCTAACTTAAATCTAACTTTACTTACCATGTCATATATTAAAGCCTCAATGAACTATGACAAATATGTTATCTTGTAGAAATGCATATATCTCCATCCCCAAAGCTTTGCCATGCCAACTCTAATAGTGAATCCCCTAATAATAGATATTTCAATTATAAGATAGAAATTAGTCTAAATTATAATTGAAATTTTTTAAAGGTACCTAGTGATTCTTCAATATAGAGACAAGACATTACGAAAAAGTGTTTATTAATTGGTTTTAGAAAATTTTGATAGGGTCTATTAATCATGTATGAGCTTAGTGTGATATTTTTTTACTTTGTTAACTATATTAAAATTAGGATTAAGCAAGAACGTGTAGGGTTATAGAATTTAACACAATACAATTTAGTGTTGTGTATTAAAAATTATATAGCTTCACATCCTTATCAAGACTAACATAGTGAATGGCATCTCTTTTGGTTAACTTGTGTCAAGTGATATCTAGAGGATGTGGAATACCACTTACAAATGTTTCACCCCTTTCTACAAAAAATTCCAACTTCTAATACCTACTTGTATCGCATTAAATACATTATCTTATTTCCACTAATAGTGAGGTGATATATTAGGTTACATTTTCCTCCTGGTTATTCCAAAATCCTCACTATGAATGCATGCAATAAGGTATTTCTTTAGAGATGAATCCCCTATGCCCAAAGATAGGTGATGTAAGTTTCTTTTCTTTTGTTTTGATTTCATGCCCATTAGTAGGCATTTATAGCTTCTCCTCATATTTCTCTCGAATGGAAGCATTGTGCAAGAGATATGAAATCACATTTATGACCCCACAAACATAGTCTACCATGGAACCAAGTTCTTTCCTATGTATGCTCAAAGTTAGAAGAGTCAAATAGTATGGAACTAGGGTCAATTTGTTGATCTATTATTCTTGATTGAATTTATAATAACCAATGAACCGACCTCTATCCTTGATATCATTTGATTCACATATTTGAAAGCCACAAAAAATGGATTGCACTTCTACTTCATCTTTAGTTTCATCAATTAGTGACTTAGAGGCTACAAAAATCACTTTTTATCCCCCAAGGTACATGGATTACTCTTAAATGTGTCATCAATGTTTAGTTTAAGAATTATGCTCAATGGAGGGTTCTATTGAATGTCAACTCATAATAATTTCACATGGTTTAACTTGCAAGGCATTTGGATGGGAAAATAAAAGTTATATATATATATATATATGTTGTTTTACAAAATATTATACTATTTGAAAAAATCCAATACATATAAGAATTTTATAGATTTTAATATTGCACTAAATAATTATGAAGGTTAACCTTACTTGTAAGTAGAATAATTTCCAAATTTATACCACTTTAAGATTTAGGGCATGAAAGTTATAATCAAATCCAATATGTTTATCTTTAGTTGTCCAAAAACTTAATAATAAAAGACTAGCCCAATACATATATTATGTGTAAGTGCATAATTATTTTTATGCCACTTGTGAAAATAATTACCTTTTGTTTAATTATGAAAAAAAGAAATACAATTAACCCATCTTTATCTTCCTTTAAACTATTTTAATTTATCAATATATATAAAAATAAATTAATAATAATAAAAAAAAACATTTTCTTTCATTAAAAAAAATCAATTATTAATCACCAATTTCACAAGTAATAGATAAAAACCTTTTCATGTCAATACACTCATGCTACTAAACCCATCTCAACAGCGAATTCCCCTCAATAAATAATTTTAGCTTTAAAATAACAGCTCTCATATCTATTAATTAATTAATATTTTTAATAAAAATATTTTTTTTACTAAACTTATTTATTTGAAGTATTTCATATAACATTAGTAAGACATAAATATATTGCATTTTACTTTGTAGGTGAACAGGATGTTAGTTTTGAGTTGGGGTTGACAATGGCTTGTTTGTATTCAGGTGTTGGCTCCATTGCCAATTGGGTTCTCAGTATTCTTAGTGCATTTGGCAACAATCCCCATCACAGGCACAGGCATCAATCCTGCAAGGAGTTTTGGAGCAACTTTTATCTATAATCACCAGCAATCCTGGGATGAACATGTAAGTTAGTGACTACTCCTTTGTGTGCCATAGTTCTTCAATATGTATAACAATATTGTCAAGTTTATGGAGGGACTTCTAAGTTTGTAAGGAGGATTGACAATGTGGGTGTGTGTACATGTGCATGCAGTGGATATTCTGGGTAGGTCCCTTTATTGGAGCAGCTATAGCAGCAACATACCATCAATTTATACTAAGAGCAACAGTTATAAAAGGTCTTGGGATCATTCCATAGCAACCTAGAAGTCTGACTTCATATTATGGGTTCAATTGTGATCTGTATCTAGTTTTAATTTTAACTATCAGCTATTGGAAGCCCTTTTTGTCTCTGGTTCTGGTGACGTGGAAAGTATAATGGGTGTGGAGCAGGGACATTCTCTATCATGCTTCAGCAACTGTAGCCTAACATTATCTTTCTTTTCATACATTGGATAAGATGTATATATTTTCTGCCATAACTAAGTAATTATCATCTTGGAGGAAGTGTTCAAACATGGCAATGAAGGTTTCTGTAGCCATGATAATTGATGTGTATAATTCTTGCTTTGTATAGAATGGTTTTCTATTTTAAAAATTGTGTTTGCCTATTTTTATTTTCTTTCATTGCACCTCGTTTGTAAGCTTAAGAATTTGAACAGCGTGCCCATGCTGTAAGGGTGCATACCTTCCACTTTGAATTTATATTTATATGTAATGATTAATTTATATTTGGTATGTTTTTGGATTGATAATTATATAAGATTTTGATTGAATTTGTGTTGACACTTTTTAAAGTAGTTGGATTCATTTTTAAAAAATGATTTTATAATTGGATAGATTTTTTGATATTATTAAAAATTGTAATTGTAGGTTTAGTCTTAAATTTTTAAATTAAAATTTTAATTATGAGTCTAAGCTGAACAATTTCTCATTAGTTCTTAATTATCAATTTAGGTGTGAAATGTTCAAAATTTTGGCATGGGAGTATTTTATCAAAAGGTTACATCCTAAATCAATACTAAGCATCCAAGATCTATAATGATGCAATTAGGACTAGAGAGTCCCCGAGAGGAATGTCTAACCATATAGACCACACAAATAAACACACATAAAACAAAAACACACTACACTTGACACTAGATATTGCCTAGGAAAACCCTTAGTCAGGGAAAAAAATGGTCTCCAAAAGAATATCTATTATATTGTTTCCACAATCACAATTAGAATTTGTCAGAATAGCCTCTCACATACACTAACACATAACTTGGAAACACCACTTTTAGACTTGCTATATGGACTACAAATAACTTTAAAAACTCCACACATGATTGCACCTCATATCATACTCTTTGTTTCCTTACTCACCTTTTAGTGTTCACCACTCACTACTTAAACTTACCTATCAAACCAACACAATTCTTAATCTTCTTTGCTTACAAATGAATTGAAACCACATCTTTATATTTTTCTCTAGCTTCCCAAATAATCTATGTTAGCCTCAATATGGCACAAAGCCCAAAACCATATGAAACATGCCACTAACTTGAAGATTAAAAAATTATAAATTTTTAATGGTTTATTGATGAAGAATTTTCACATGGTGCAACTCATATCTTTACAAAGGTCATCATAGCTGTCCAGATTATCCAACCTTTGGTGAAAGCCCACAATAACCTTCTACAAACCAAAATGTTCCAAGTAAAAACCGTTATCAACCCATAGACATCTATTCACACAATCATAGATGTAAAACAATCTAAATCACCTTAAAACTTAATACTAGACTGATCAACCATACACAAATTTGAGACTACAAAAAACAATTACACAATGTCATAAAATACATCCACTTTTCCTTAGGGTGCATATGCATCAAACACCCTGTTGGGTGAAAATTATGTAATCAACATTTCAATAAATTACACAACTAGGACTTCAGCCACAACTATGTGAGATGTGAATCTCTCCTCTCAGAAAGGGGAGGCACCCTTCTTACTGCTAAGAGGAGAGATTCACATCTCACATAGCTGTGGCTGAAGTCCTAGTTGTGTAATCTATCGAAAAGCTGATTACATAATTTTCACCCAACAATTTTTTGGCGACTCTGCTGGGGAATGACATATGCAATCCAAGCCTCACACTTTTGATTGAAGTAGATAAGTTTCCTTTTTCTTTCTATTCTTTTGTATATTGCCACTTTATAATATCCATCGTATTCAAATCTACATTCTGGCAGACCGGATATACACACGAGGATTGAGGGCTCAAGGAGTAGTAGATCCACTTTTTGAAGAGTTGTTGCAACACGATTTTCCATTTACTCTTCCACGAGTAAGGTCACCACTGCAACATGCTATAAGCTACCCTCCACGTAGCCAAAGATCTCCTCTCCCAAGTGTTTGGTTTGTTTACCGCAAACATCTTATTTAGGTACCTATTGTGCAACCAGTCATGGCCGTACCACCTACAGGACCATGGGGAAATGCTTTTGGTCCCCTCCGTTTGGCTGCACCTTTGCACGAACTGTTGCACGTATCCAGAAAGCATCTCCCGAAGTTTCAAGGTGATGGAAAACAAGACCCCGATGAGCACATATCTGCATTCTACATCATTTGTGGTGTTCTCGGCATTGAGCATGAAGATGTTTCTATAAGATTGTTCATTGAATCCCTTCAAGGGGTTGTAGCTGAATGGTTCTTTACTCTTCCTAATGCCTCCGTCACCAATTGGGCCTCTCTTCGCACTAAATTTGAAGAAAGATTTAAGCTTGCTAAAGATTCAAATGCTCTATTGGCGCAACTCACCACCATGTGTAAATAAGCTCACGAGCCCATGTGCGAGTTTTTGGAAAAAATTAATAAATTGGTGACACGGATCCCAAATGATGCAAGACCAACAAATCATAACCTAAAGTGCTTCTTCATCAACACACAACTACCCAAGGTGAGTTTCTACTTGTGTAGGGAAAATCTTGTGAATGTTGAAGCAGCTCAGCAACTAGCTACCAGTCTGGAGGATGACATGATCCTTGCTAGAGAGATCAGAATGGGAACTAATGGAAACAAAAGGATGCAAGCCTCAGGGTCTTCGGCATCTAATGTTAGTACTCCCAATGCCAGCTCAAATTTCATAGATCCCATTATTCAAAGGCTAGCAAATGAATTCTTGTCTCTCAAAAAGCAAGTTTCAAGAAAAAACAACAGTAGCAATTACAAAGACGTCCCTAGAAGGAATTTCCCTAATTATGCTGGCAACAAAAATCAAAATCATCTCCCAGCACCTCCAGGAAGGCTTGCTCTAGAAGCCCCGCCCGCTAACAATGCTGCGAGATACTATGAGACTGAACAAGATGATTATGCGCAGCAGGAATACCTTGAAGAAGAAACTGAATCGGCTAGCGACTCCAGGATTAGCTATTTGCAAATGGCAGAGGAAGATGAAGATGAATTGGTGACTGATACTTACGCTATTTTTACGCGGCATCAACAAAATCAGCTTGATAAAGCTCAAGCTACTACTATCCCTGAAAAAGAGAAGCCACTGATAACGATTACCAAAAGAGGATCTCCCCTCCCTTGGCAACCCAAGAAAGCAACAAATCCACAAGAAAGTACATCTCACTCTCCTTCATCAACTCCCATTATTCCTAAAGCTTATCCTCTTGTTCCAAAGACCAGTGTGCCTTTTGTAAAACCAATCAGTGAAGTTACGACTTCCAACCTACAAAATTCTTTCCAGGATTTTTACATTATTGACCATGCCAAGAAAAGCAAGGTTCAAGTGTCCGAGGCTGAATACCTCAAAGCCAACCCTGACCAATTTGATAGGCTTGTCAAGTTTTTCAATGATAAAAGAATTTCCCCAAGTCAGGATACACCTCCTGACATCCTTGTTACTCCTAAACCTAAGATATCACAGAGTAACCTTGTATCTAATCCTCCAACCGCCTCTGGATGCATTGATCCATTTTTCATCTCCCTACTTGTAAATGGTTTCAAGTTGAGTAACTATGTCATATACTCTGGTGAATCCGACAATGTGATGCCCACCAAGGTAGCTACTACTTTGGGCCTTGAGATGACCAAGACTTTCAATCATTATTTCTCCATGGAGAATAAACAAGTGCCATTAATCGGCCAGATCAAAGATGCGCAATATACATTCGCCGCGTACCCGGAGAAGAAAATAAAAATGACGATCCCTGTGGCTGATGTACCAGCATCCTAAAAAATCCTCCTTGGATGCAATTTCTGCAAAGATGTTGGAGGAGAACTAAGTATGGATATTTTTGAAGCAAGAATACCAGTAAAAGGTGTGATGTAAAAGTTGGTTCCTGAAAAAGAGTCAAAGTTTTCAGTTGCCAAATTAGATGATCCCAGAGCTCAGATCTTGTTTGAATCCTCAGACGTGGGAACTTACTATCTATAGAAAAATGAGGTGGGTGAATCCTCAACTCAAAATGAGTTAGAAAATGATGATATTTCCTCCTCTTCAAATGAGACATCATCAGGTGATTTGTCTATCTCCGACCATGAATCCTCATCAGATGATGAAGCTTTGGACTTCAACACTGTTAGCATCGGTGATCCAATTTGATAACACCAATAACACCACTGAGTATGAAGCCCTGTTGTTGGGAATGCAAGTTGCATTGAAGAAAGGTATAAAAAATCTTCATGCACAAGGTGATGCCAAGCTGATAGTATGTCAAGTGAGAAATCTCTATCAGACAAAGAATGATAGACTTAGGCATTATCATAATCTAGTGTGGGATTCCGTTGAGGAATTCGAAGCTTTTGATATCTCTATTGTTCCTAGAGAATACAATACTAGAGCTGATTCCCTCGCAATCTCTACCACACTCTTGGTACCACACAAAGACTTTTAAGGTTCTACCTATACCATAGAGTTTGTTTTCTGCCCAAGCGTCCTTGATAATTCAGAGAACTGGCAAATTTTCAATGATGATCATCAAATCATTTCCTTTCTAGAGAAAGCATAGAATTTTGATGAGTTGTATTTTGAGGGTAGCGATTCTCCGCCTCGAGAATCTGTGTCAAATATGGATCATGTTACAGGTGAAGAATATTTACAACTCAAAGGGAATAAGATTCCCAAAGGATTGGTATCCTTAAAAAATATTTTTGATAAGCATGATTGCCACGTGAAAAAGAAACTCTCAGATTCTGACTCATCTAATGAAGTGGAATAGATAAATCTGGGAATCAAAGCTAATCCCAAGATGGTGAACATTGGAAAATGCTGTATGGCCAAAGAAAGAAGACAATTTTCTCAGCTATTACAAGAGTATATTGATGTCTTAGCATATTTGTACGAAGATCTAAAATCATTTCAGCCTAAA
Source organism: Sequoia sempervirens (assembly GCA_007258455.2). Classification (NCBI taxonomy): domain Eukaryota; kingdom Viridiplantae; phylum Streptophyta; class Pinopsida; order Cupressales; family Cupressaceae; genus Sequoia; species Sequoia sempervirens. The sequence continues at coordinate 339,435,290 of VDFB02000015.1, forward strand.
GAAGTACAACATGATATTCCCCTCAAGGTTGGAGCTTTGCCTTACAAACAAAAGCAGAGGTGCAGTACAATCCCAAGATCTCTAGAAAATTTTTTGCGGAAGTTCAAAAGATGTTGAATTCCCAAATAATATTCCCTATCCATCATTCGACATGGATAGCCAATATCATCCCCATTCATAAGAAGAACGGTGAAATCCACATTTGTGTAGATTTCATAAATCTAAACCAATTGTCGCTCAATGACAATTACCCACTTCCAGTGATGGACCAAGTCCTACAAAATGTAACTGGATTCGAGATGCTCTCCATGCTAGATAGATTTTCAGGCTACAACCAAGTTGAAGTTAATTCAAACGATCAACACAAGACTACTTTCACAACACCATGGGGAACCTTTGCCTATTGCAGGATGTTGTTTGGTTTGATCAACGCTGGAGCCACATTCCAACACGCCATGGATCTCACTTTCTATGATGTGATGGGTAAGTTCATTGTGGTGTATCTTGACAATCTCACAGTATTCTCTAAGCGACGTCATGAACACTTCTACCACTTGAGGCAAACTCTTGAGAGATGTCATCAGCATGGTATTTCCCTAAATCCCAAAAAGTCAACTTTTGGGGTGACAGAAGGTAAACTTCTTGGTCATGTTGTATCTACAAAGGGAATCAAGATTGACTTGGAAATGGTTAATGGAATTAAATATCTCACTCTACCGTCAAGCAAGAAAGTTGTTCATTCCTTCTTTGGTAAAGTAAACTTCTTAAGGAGGTTTCTTCCAAACTTTGCTGAAAAGACTCGTCATATTGTAAATATGATGAAGGGTAACACCACATTTCATTGGACGGTAGAAGGAAAAGCAGCGTTTGATGATATCAAAGAGGCCATTGCTCATGCACTTGTGTTGGTCTACCCCAACTACACCAAAGATTTTGTTATGTACAGTTATGCTTCTGAGCATACACTCTTAACAATTATGGTACAGGAAAACGATGAAGGCTTTGAATCCCCCATTGCATTCATGAGCTACCCCCTGAAGAATTATGAATTGAAATATTCTCAAATGGAGAAACATGCTTTCGCAGTTGTCAAAGCTGTCAAGCATTTTCGGTTCTACATCTGAAGTAGCCATGTGAAGGTTCTTGTCCCAGATTCGACTGTTAAGTCTATCCTAACACAACAGGAATTTGGAACAAAAAGAGGCAATTGGATTGCCAAGATTTAGGAGTATGATTTGGAAAGTAAACCCACTAAGTTGATACATGGATGTAGACTTTGTCGTGCTGTCTTATTGTCGAAAATAATTTGGATAAAGAAATTTCAGAGGATGAAGAAGTTTCAGACGAGGAATAGGTGGATCCAAGTACACTCCCAATGGTACTATTTGTTAGTACCACTGACGAATGGTATTCCAACATCGCTCATTTCCTCACATACGGAGAATTCCCTAATCACTTGACTCCAAAAGAAAAGAGAACCATCAAGCTGAAATCAACTAATTTTGTCTTAGGGGACAACAACTTGTACAAGTGTGAAATGGATGGGACTTTTCTCAGATGCGTTGATAAGGAACAACAACAAAAATTGCTGAAATCTTATCATGATTTGGTGTGTGGCAGGCATTTCTCAGTGCCGGTAACTACTCACAAAATCATGAGAGCAAAGTATTACTGACCCACTCTTTTTCAGGACATGTACTCTTGGGTGCGTAAGTGTGAATTGTGCCAACAGTTCGTCGATCAACCTAGGTTGGCATCTTTTCCCTTGAAACCTATTGTGATTGAAGAATCTTTCCAGCAGTGGGGGATCAACTTCATAGGCGCAGTTAATCCATCATCGAGTACTGGATATATCTATGTTTTGATTGATATTGACTATTTCACCAAATGGGTGGAAGCGATACCTACCAAGCATGCTACTTTAGAAGTGGTGTGCAGTTTCTTAAAAGAAAGCATTATTTCCAGGTTCGGTGTGCTGAACAAGATCATTGCTGACAATGCTTCTGCCTTCTCATCAAACGAGATTACTGAGTTTTTTTTTTAACACAGAATAACTTTGTCGCATTCTTCCAACTATTATCCGCAAGGTAATGGTTAGGCAGAATCTAGCACCAAAAATTTGGTAACTATCATCCGCAAGCTGGTGGGCGAGAATCAACATTTGTGGCACAAGGCCTTGTTCGACGCTTTGTGGGTAGACAGGATAACTCTGAAGCAAGCAATTGGCATGTCTCCTTTACAACTCTTGTATGGATTGAATGCCGAGATTCCTATAACTTTGGAACTACTAGCCCTCAAGTTGGCTAAGGCCATTGAGGATGAGACGTTTGACAACTTTGTTGATAAGCACATCATGCACCTCTCTGAATTGGAAGAGAACCAGGTTCAAGTGGTTGACCTCATCGCGGAACACTAGGACCAAGTGAAGAAGCTTTTTGACAAAAAATCCAAGTCTCAAGAATTTCAAATTGGTGATCTCGCTCTCATGTGGGACAAACGAAGAGAACCAAAAGGTATGCACGTGAAATTTGACTCACTGTGGACAGGACCTTTCCAAATACATTAGCTGCATGGTGAGAATAGTTTCTTGTTGACTTACGTAGATGGAACGCCACTTGCCCTTCCTCACAGTGGGCAACATCTCAAGCACTTTACACAGTAAAGCAATTGGCATTGGTATGTAAATACTTTTTATTTTTTAATTCATTTTAAGTCTTTATGTTTTAAGTTTTGTCATCATCATCGTCGCCTAACTCTAAGCCCAATGGATGGATAAAGGTACCTAAATTTTGGAATTCTTCTCCCTTCATTCATTTCAAAGAACGGTTGAAGGAAGATCCCCAGTAGGAGCCAGCTGTTATCACATAATCTAGCAATGCTCATTCCACAGATAACTCCCCTACAAAACTTGTCCGTTTCCTAGGATTTGTGAAGTTCAAACATGCAAAACAAGGTGATTTCCAAGCCACCTCAAAATGTGTTCCCAAGTCTCAAACACTCGGTTTGAGTGTCCCCCTATGTTTTCCTCGCGAAGACCTTTGAAATGAGCCCCTTTGCGAAGTCTTACTATTCGTACTTAGTTAATTGTGAAAAATGCAGTTGCACTGAAAAAGTGCGCTCCTGCTCACAAGCCAAAAATTGGCTAGGTATAAAAAGTGCAGGGGTGCTGATTTTCAGTGCCTTTGCATGAAAGTGAATTCTTAAAAATGTAATGGTGCTGAAAAAGTGCGCTATTACACTTTTTATCAAGACTTAGTCATTTTCTTGCCTCTGCGAATTTCTTCATGTGTTTTACATTTTTCGCTCATCGTGCCACTTTTTGTGCCTAAATTAATTGCTCGACTTGAGTTAGGTTTTTGGGTTACCATTTACTTAAAAGTGTTTTATTGTTCCTTTTTCATTGTTTATGATCTTCAAACTATATTCCTTCTTGCTAGGCGAAATCCTCTGAAGCTGTAAAACACGTTTTTGGAGAATTTCAAAGTTCCTCTTAACTAAATTCCATGTTTTCTCTTGGTGAGTTGTTCTCCTTGCTTTCTCTCCATTCTCCTTCATTATTTCTGTACATATCTAAGGTTTTACTTATGTGTTTTTGTTTATCTTTATTTTCTTCTCACATTTTTCTTCTACCCCTATGTTTTCCTTATTTCGCCTTTGGTGTGGAGTCTTGTCATTTTTCAAGCACATCTTTCCTCTTGCCCTAGTCATGTTATGGTTTAACTTCCACGCGTTCTTGTTTCCATCAATTTTTTTGGTGATGGCCTCTTGCACATACGTGTTTACCTCTTTTTGTTTTATCCATCCTTACCTGCGTATTTTGGTCTCTTCATATGTTTCCTATGCCAATATTTTGAAATGGAAATAGGTGAAGATTTGATACACTTCAAAATACGTTCTCAAGTGTTGCTTCTAACCCTCTCAATACTTCCATTTTGCCAAAGCATTGCATTATGTTTTCATTTCCCTTCCCAAACGAAGAAGCACACCTTTTCAATGCCAAGAAAGCAATTGTTAACTTCATTGTGAGAAATGTCATAGCACTGAAAAAGTGCACCTTGACATTTCAAAATTTGTTCTAACACTGAAAAGTGTAGGAGTGTTGTTTTCTAGCGCCCCTACATCAAAGCAAAATCCTTCAAAATGTAAGGGCACTGAAAAAGTGCGCCCTTACACTTTTCACATTTTTTTTCCTGAAACACTTCAAACTTGCTCAATTCAGTCCTAAACCTCACTCCCTCCATTTTGTGCAAAAATTTGTGTGCCTTGTCATCTGCTCCACGCTTTCCCATCATCGTTACTCATTTCGCGCATTCCCATGCTATTTAACGACTAATGTTTGTTTTGCCTTGACACCTTGCAGTCTCTTTTCAGGATCTTCAAAGTTGATTGATCAAAGATTCAATCGCTCTTGATGACTGCCAGTAAACCTCCGTCTTCTTCAAAAGCAAAAGGAAAAATGAAATATAAATATCAAGGTGTCTATCTTCCAACTGTAGTGGTCTCCAAGGTGGAAGAAATAAAAGACACAGAGGTTGTCCATCAAGACTTGGTTGATTTTGCAAAGAAAACTAAGATGAAGCCTCTTCCTGACCCAATGAGAGCAACTGTACACAATAACTTGCATTTGGTAGCTATGTTTCCTACTACTGCACACAATATGAAATTTTTCCTTCAAGTGGCATCTCATTACATTAGGGAAAGTAGAAGTGTGATCAATTCTTCCAGGCACGAGATTTTAAGACTCAACCTTGACTTCTTTGACATAGTGTTTAAGGTTCCTCAAATGGAGAAATACATTGACATCTCTATACAAAAAACACAAGAAGTCTTTAACACTGATCCCAACAAGGCTAAAAACCTAATAAATACTCAATGGTTGAAGAAGCCTAGACAATTTGTTTCCAGATGGCCAAAGGGACTCCTACGAAGTGATTTCAAAAATGACATCAAAGATATGATTACATTTTTAAGAAGAGTAAAAGGCTTTCCTGAATCATCCACTTTTCATGATTGGATGTATGGATACATCAGGATTATAAGAAGACAAAAGGTGCACATTGACTGGGGAAAATAGATTAGTGATGAAATACATGAGTAGTTGATCAATGCACCTTCCACATTGAAATTCTATATGACTTCTTACTTGGTGTACACAGCAGCTATAATGAGACAATTTCCAGGTCTATCCACAAAAGGAAATTGGATGATGGTACCTGTGTACATATTTTTCTATCAACTAGAATTGAAAAAAAGCTTTCATCACTTCAGGTAAGTTATAGATGCTTTCTTCGCACCTTTTCTTTTCAATTTTGATCCAACTCTCAAAAGGAGGAGGGTATCTGATGAGGCTTATAAGGTGGTAAATAAAGTTGGATGCTTGTTTATGCAATTCCCAACATTTACTTATTTGAGAGTAGGGTGCTACAATGGATGTCCTTACATGTTTCCACGTTATCCTTCGGATAAGTGGGTTCTCATGGAGACATGCAGACAAATAATTTCAGTGCATAAAGAACGAACAAGTAACCACAAGCGTGGATTCAAG
>VDFB02000015.1:339440934-339585727 GCA_007258455.2 Sequoia sempervirens
TAGCTTGTTCGAAAGTACTTTTTTTAGGCTTTCAGCCATAGCAACAAGGCAGTGAACTATTTGACAAAATTCTTTAGTAGACATGTATCAAAAAATGTGGTAGTATAGACAAGGCAATGAATTGTTTGAAAAAATGCCTCAAAGAAATGTGGTCTCATAGAATGCCATGACAAGCAAATGCAATTGGGAGTTGCTCCTAGTTATTAGTTATGCAATGTGAAGTAATTGCATAACTACTTAGGTTGACTTTGTAAAAACTATATTGTAATTGAAATTTTGTCATCTATCAGCATCTAGTTATTAGTTATGCAATGCGAAGAAATGCTTTGAGTTTGAAATATGTGCAATGTCAATGTAATCAACGATATGAATATAAACTACAAAAATCTATTTTTACAATTTATTAGTTAAACTCTTTATTTTATTTTCTCTCTATATCTCTATGCTATGGAAATGCCTTTAATTTTTTTTTTTTAAGTTTTTATCTCTTGTTCTACTTTTTTTACCTTTTTTGTAAATTTGATTTTTTCCGATTTTTTCTAGACTTTTTCCCAATTTTTTCAAAAAATCTTATACTTTTGGTTTGCCAAATTTTTCCCCAAAATATTTTTTCTACTATGGTATAAACACATATCTTTTTGTAATATCAAGGATACTTTTTGAAACTTCCATGCATTGCTAATCTAAAAGGAAAAGTGTTTTTCCTAATCTGTATGTAGCCATGTTTTTGACATTGTCAAAAAGAGAAAATATGGACACCATCGATAAAAAAGATTTGTATTAACCAAATATCCATGTACACATACATCAATATATGTTGATATAAGTATAAAATATAGTTACAAAATAGCCATATAGGCTTACGCTTGAATGCCATATAGGCATACAATGTCAAATATATCCAATACAAGATATGTACAAAATTGCCATGTCTAGGCATACAACAAAGGGCTCTAGAATCAAAATTCATTTCTCTCCATGCTCTGGAAATAAATTCTTTCCCTTTGTTTGGCGATCTGATGGCGATAAGTCCATCTGGTGTTTCTACTGTGCTCGAGGAGTGCTCCTACTGCTCCTCCTACAGTTTAGCTCCTAGTGAAGTCTTAATTGTTACAATAAGAAGTAAAGACATTAATATATAGAAATTACATTATAAGAAATGATATATTTAACAAAATAATCACTTACTGCCATCTCATGATCACTCTCCATGATGGAAATATATGCATACCAATGCTCAGGCGTGCTCAAGACCTATATAAACTATCCAAATAGGAATTAAACTATGAATCAATAATGGTTTTATTTTTCACTAGAACTAACATCTATAACAACAAATGTAAATTAAAATTTAGTAATTTTCCTCATATACCTCCTCTATCAGAGCCATGGAGGATTGTATAGTAGATGAAACACCGATATCCATTTCCCTTGTAACATTCAGAGGTGTTCCCACAACCAACATCTAAAAATAAAACAACAAATTATTAAATCACAAAAAAGTTACAATAGCGAGATCCACATCATGACTTATAATGTATGAGATCTAATGAACAAAATTTTGAGTACAAGTATTAAGCTATATATTTCTAGTAGGCCTTGGCAATTTGATAGGAAGACCAAGCATGATGGGGAGAAGAACACACACTCCTAGAAGAAGATGGGCAAAGCATGAAGGGCCTAGTGTTTTGATGGTAGGTGAGAAGGAGTTCATGAAGACCTTGAACGAAGGAGGAGGAAGAGGATTCTTCCTGATTATGAAGCCAAAAAGTGAAGCAGATCTTCCCACAAAGAAGAAGGAAGATGCACCAAACAAAGTCCAAGAGTTGTTGGAAAGGTACAGGGACATAATGGTGAATGAATTACCTAGTTCCCTACCTCCCATTAGGGATATAAGCCACCATATTGATCTGATTCTAGGGGCTACATTTCCCAATAAGGCTGCATACAAGATGACACCTGCTCAAAATGAGGAGATTGCAAGACAAGTGCAAGAGTTGATGGATAAAGGGCTAGTGAGGAAGAGTTTGAGCCCATGTGTTGTTCCTACTATCCTAGCACCAAGGAAGGATGGGAATTGGATGCTTTGCACTGAGGACCTCATGGATTGTCTATTGAAGGAGCATATTACTTTTCCAAGATTGATCTAAAGAGCGGGTACCATCAGATAAGGATCAGAGAGGGGGATGAATGGAAGACAACTTTTAAGACTAATGAAGGGCTCTATGATTGGTTGGTTATGTCCTTTGAGTTATCAAATGCCCCTAGTACATTTATGTGCCTTATGAATGAGGTATTGAGACCTTTCATTGGAAAGTTTTTTGTAGTTTATTTAGATGACATCCTTGTGTTTAGCAGGTCTAAAGAAGAACATTTGAAGCACCTTGACCTGGTACTAAGGAGGTTACAAGAGGAGAAGCTACTGATCAACATGAAAAAGTGTGAATTCATGAAGGAAGAACTAGTCTACCTTGGTTTTTTCATCTCCAAGGGAAGTTTGAAGATGGATCCTTCAAAGGTGCATGCTATTCTTACTCAAGGCCAACACCAAAATCCATGGGAGATGTGAGAAGCTTCCATGGACTTGCAAGATTTTATAGAAAGTTCATCAAGAACTTTCGCAAAATTTGTGCACCAATCTTGGACACCATCAAAGGAGGTAACAAAGGTAAGTTTTCTTGGACCAATGAGGATGATAAAGGGTTTGAATATCTGAAAATGAGAGTAGCACAATAGCCTATAATTGTGCTCCCTGATTTTGATAAAGTTTTTACCATTGAGTGTGATGCTAGCAATCAAGCAATAGGGGCTATTTTGAGCCAAGAAGGAAGACCAGTTGCATTTTACAGTGAGAGGCTGAATGAAGCAAAGAGGAAGTATTCTATGATTTGGAATTGTATGCTATGGTCCAAGACCTCAAAAAGTGGAGGCACTACTTGTTACCTAAAGAATTTGTTGTTTATACTGATAATCATGCCTTGAATTTTTTAAATGCACAGGACAAACTCAGTCATAGGCACATGAAGTGGGTAGAGTATTTGCAAGCCTATACTTTGACAATAAAGCATAAGAAGGGCCAAGTAAATAAGGTGGCAGGTGATCTCAATAGAAGGGAACTTGTAGTGCAAGAGATCCAACTCCAAAGCATGGGGGTTGAAGAATTGAAGGATATGTATCATGAAGATTCAAATTTCAAGGAGGTATACAATGTTTGTGAGCAACACTTGAATTCTTTTCATGGTGAATTCTCTAACTTTTTATTGCAAAATGGTTTTCTCTTCAAAGGAAGCCAATTGTGTGTGTGTAAATGCTCAATGAGGGAGAATATCATAAAGGAGAAACACAGTGGGAGTCTTGGAGGTCACTTTGGCCTTGACAAGACCTTAGAACAAGTTAGGAGATTTTACTATTGGCCAAAGTTGCAAGTGGATGTGAGAAGGTATGTGGAAGGTTGCACAATATTTCAAAGGGAAAGGGGAACTTCATCAAATGTAGGACTCTATCAACCACTGCCCATTCCCAATAGGCCTTCGTAGTGTGTAAGTATCGACTTTGTCTCGGGGTTGCCTAGAACCCAAAAAGGTTTTGATAGTATCTTTGTGGTAGTTGATAGATTTAGTAAGATGGCACATTTTCTTCCTTGCAAATGCACCAATGATGCATCTCATATAGCAGGTATCTTCTTTAAGGAGGTTGTTAGGATACATGGATTTCCTTTAAGCATTGTTTTTGATAGGGATTCTAAATTCATTGGTCACTTTTAGAGGACCTTGTCAAAGAAACTCAAGGAAAAAAATTGTCCTTTAGTTCAGCATACCATCCAAAAATGGATGGAAAAATTGAAGTGGTGAATAGATCATTGGGAAACCTCTTAAGATTCCTTACCAAAGAGCATGGACAAGCTTGGGATCTGATTTTACCTCTGGCTGAATTTTCATATAATGACTCCATGAATAGGAGCATTAGTAGAATCCCTTTTGAGGTAGTCTATGGCATGCACCCTAGAGGGGTCTATGAACTAAGAGATGTACAAGGAGTTGCTAGGAGAAGTGCTCAAGGTGAGGACTTTGTTTTTACAATCAGGGATATTCATCAACAAGTGAAGGAAACCCTTCAAAAGAATGTTGAGAAGTATAAGGAAAAGGTAGATTTAAAGAAGAGGAATGTCCAATTCAAGGTTGGAGACTTGGTGATGGCACACTTGAAGAAAGAGAGACTTCCAAAAGGAAAGTATACCAAAATAATGATGAAGAAGATAAGACCTTGCAAGGTGGTCTACAAGTTTGGCCAAAATGCTTATGAAATAGAGCTACCTCCTGGGGTGGCAATCTCTCCTATCTTCAACATTTCTGACTTGTATCCTTTCAAAGATTTTGTGATATGATTGAGTGCTTGGTTACTATCAAATTAATGATATGATTGATATTACTAAATTTGGTTAAGGTGTATAAGACAGGTTTGGTGACTTTGATTGTTGGATGGGTGACTATTATGAAGCCTTTTGAGCAAATTGGTGATTAACCACAAGATGATAATCAATATTTTATTGTAGCAGTTGTTTGTAACCTGTAAATAGACTGTTGCAGTCAAAATATGGTGAGTAAAGTGCTTGATAATGGACTGATAATAGTGAGGTATGGTTTAATTGATTTGTTGCCTTGGTGAATAAATGAAAGGATGAATTGTTTAAGTGTTAATAATCAGGTTTATGTTGTTTTTATGGTGGTTGAGAATGATGTGAACCTAATTGATTAAGTCAAAGTTTTCTTTAATATGGTTTTTGCTTTAAATGAATCAATTGGAATACTGATTAGTGGAATGATGAATGATGGCCTATGGAATGGCTAAGAGAATTTGAGTGGATTTTGGTTGAATGAAAAGTAGATTTCTGATGAAATTATATTTGATTCTATTTGGGATTGAAATCCCTTAAAGAAATGATGTTGATGGTGTTTTTTGGATGCTCTGCATCAGATGTACCCTGATGATTGAGTGTTTTGATATGATGATCTGCATCACTAACTGCCTTATGTATGCTATTGCTTACTATTATGGTTTCATATATTTTTTCCAAGCATCCATAGTTTTTCGTGGTGGTGCACCTTTGCAAGCACATGCCTCCATGTGAAGTAATTGCATCGTACTGCTTATGTTGACTTTCTAAACAACTATATTGTACAGTTGAAATTTTGTCATCTATCAACATCTAGTTATTAGTTATAGAATTTGAAGTACTAATGCTTTGAGTTTGAATGATGTGTAATGCAATGTAACCAACAATATGAATATAAACTACACAAATCTATTAAGTAGAATTCATTAGTTAAGTTCTCTTTATTCTATTATCTATGTGTACGTTTGAGTGAATCCACTGGCACTAGGAGGTGTTTGCTTGAAACCACCAATATTAGCCTGTTCAACATCCAAAATCACATGTAAATTGAAATACCATTCGTAAAACAATGCTATTAACATGTAATAAATTCATAATTGTTTACTAGTTACATACCCCACTGATAGGTGTACTGCAGAAATAAGTAGGTGGAGGACCGATGTATCCAATCTCAACACTGTGACCCTACAATTTTATTAAAATAATAAAACTAAATTAGTTAATCATGCATTTCAGAATTAAATTTTAATAAATTAAATTCAATGAACATGCTGACTTTTACTGGACTATCAATGCCATATGCATGATGCAAAATGTCAGTCATCCTCTCCATCCCCGTAGCAACATACAGATCCTGTGTAGTAGTATACGGATCCTATGTAGCAACATATGGATCATGCGTAGCAGCATACGGATCCTGCGTAGCAACATACAGATCATGCATAGTAGCATATGGATCCTGCATAGCAGCCTCCTATGTGCCAGTGAGGTCATATGAACAATTCTCCCCACAAGATTAACACACATGGGTTTGAAGGCCACCACCCAAAGACTCCCTTGCATGGTGTTGTACAATAGGGCTAGTATGATGGATGACACTCCAGGTCAAAGTGTTGATCGCCTATAATGTCTCTGCGTTAGCACTCTCCTTCGCAACAACAGGCATAACAATGTTCTCATGAGGCAGCTAGCGAGAGGTCATCTCCCTTGCCGCGTAGGATTTGGCTATGCATCGGGCCTATCCTGAGCTGACCCCCCACCTCTCCCCTGGAACTCCCTCATCAAAATAATTTGGGATTTAGTTCAATACGAACTCACTGTATAGTTTCCTAAGAAAATATTGGGGGACTTCATAATTATTGCACGATGGGTAATCCAAGACCAAGTACCACCTATCTTAAAAATGGTTCCTAATCTCTTGGTGGTGGCACCAATGAATAGGAAACCTATTTGCATTGAGGCTAAGATTTTGATTTGTTCTAGGGTCAGTGAATAGAGAGCACAAATCACCTTTAGTAATTTTTAAATCTTTTACTTGTTTATATGATAGTGTATCTGCATAATATGCCTTATTTTCCTGCCTCCTATCTTTCCATCCCGTTATTTGTTGGGTTATTGAATCTACATTTTTTAACATCTCTTTCATTGAATTTTCTAGTGTAATTATTCTGCAATTAAATCATTTGGATCACTCAACCTACTGATAAGATCCTCAATTTTTTTTTTGTTGTTTTCAATTTCACTCAAATTTTGTTGAGTGCCAGGAGGGTGTTGAGTGATTGGTGGGGGAGGTTGATTTTGTTGAGGAGGATTTTCCTATTCTTCTTGTTGAGGATTTTCAGGATTATTTGCATCTCCTATAAATTAAAAAAAAAAATCAAATCTAACCTAAAACAAAAAAAATTAACTTGAAACTAAGAAATTCAAAACAAATAGCAAACAATACTTACCTCTTGCACCTCTTTGTCATCGTGGTGCCATCTTTGCAAATGAAAAACAATTATTGTTGATGAATTTTGAAGAATGCCTCCTCCTAGAACGCGAGAGTGAAAATGAGCGTTTTTGGCCATGGGCAGAGCAGAAAAACATAAAAGATAAAATGAAAAACTTTCACTTTTTTTTCTTTTAAAATGAAGTAACGTGAGCATGTTATAATGCGAGCATGTTATAATGCGCTTGCGTTATGTCATTTCCAAACTTTTTTTTGAAGTTGGCCACAAAAGTGTAACCCAACTTCATGCACCCGCCCAATGTAATCCTTTATAGTCATCTCTTCTTGGTACAAATTGTATAACTCCTTCAATAGATCAAATTAGTGATTTGCTAGAATGAATTTGGATTTCAATTTTATCACTATCTAATCCCACTTAGAAATGTTAGGCTGCCCCATTCTATGTCTTTTCAATCATACTTCCTTCCACCATGTTGTCACATGGCCTTTCAATTTGGCTTTCATAAATTTACCCTATTTAATTTTGTAATGTTCTCCTACTCAAAAAAATTATTTTAGATTAGTGATTTAATTTATCAATTCCTTAGGATCGAAATTCTCAAAATAGTTTAAAATTTCCACTCTTGTCCTCTAAAAAATGCTAGAATTATCCTTCAAAGTTATCTTCCCTTATCCTCTTTGATTCCAACTAATTCCATGGGATCTTCTTCTTCTGCCTCTTCATCGCTTTCCTTAGCCTTAGGGTTAGAATTCCTTTGGTGGTATTTTTCTAACACATTCATCTATTTTTTCTTCACTTTCAACATCTCATCTAATTCTCCCATTCTCCATGCCATATTCAAGATTCCACACTGTCTCTTTAATGACATATTTTCAATTCCTCTTTGTTGATTATCTAGCCACAACCACCTATTATAAACTACCTCAACTTGCAAACCTTATTTTATTCCTACAAATTTAAAATTATCACAATGCACTTCCTTATTAGTTTACATATTCCTTAAAATACAATGAGACTATCCACATCATTTGACAAACATATTCTAAGAAAATACATATAATAGGTGTGCTCATGCCAACACTAGTTTCAATCCATTATCAACCTTTCTCTAATACCATTTGATGTTGTCATGGATAAAGGGTCTCCAAGAAGACCATCTAACCATGTAGGCCAAACAAATAAACACACATAAAATATTAAAAAAATATAATTTTACACCAAATATACCATAGAAAAACCCTTATTGAGGGAAAACCTATCCTTGAAAACATCTTTTATTATATTATTTTTATAATCACAATTATGATCTACCACAATGACTTCTCACATACACTAACACATAACTTAGAAAATACACTTCCAAAACTACCACATGGGCTCCTCACATGATCCACTGACATGATTGGACCTTATATTATACTCCTTGTTTCCTTAAATTCACTAACACATAAATTGGAAAAAACACTTCCAAAATTACCACATGGGCTCCTCACATGATCACTGGCATGATTGGACCTTATATTATATTCCTTGTTTCCTTACTCCTCAATATTCCCCCCTCACTACTTAAAATTTCCTATCATACCCCTCTCCTAATCTTATTCACTTACTTAAAAATGACTTAAAACCACATATTTATATAAAATTCTACTTCCCAAATAATCTACATTGGACTCAAGATGGCATAAATACTAAAACCACATGAAACTTAAAGGAAATATGCATCCAACCAAGATAATTTCCACATAATCTAAATAGATAAATCTATGCGAACAAGTATTTAGAATCCATATGCAAAATAATAGACAACACACCTTCAAAGATGACACAAGATATCACCTAGGAAAAACTCATCCTCCAAAAGCATCCATCACTCATTTATTATTCAACAATAAAGATTACAATACATCTTGTAGCCTCCATGAATGCCCTTGAAACATCAAACCCTCTACAAGAACTCCATGTGAACAAGCATGTAACCACACATCTCATTCCATGCTTCAAGCATCACAAATACTAACAAGAGATGATCTCAACCCCTTAGCCAAAAATAACCAAATAGCCAACCAACCAACCTTATACAACTACCCATGTGCATGCTTTTATAAAAATAATCTCACACTATTGGAAGTATGAGTAGATATGTGTTGTCAGTGATGTCAATAGTTCTAGGTTTTTGCATTATTGTCAATAGTGTTGCAAGATGGTGAGTCCCTTGGTATCCTTTGTGTGGTGTGATGCTTGGGTTCGTGACATGGCTTAATGGCCCCATATGGATCTTGTATAAATCTAGCAATTGTATCATGAATTAACAAGTCTATATTTTGGTGCAACAACAACCACCAATGTAAAAATTGGTATCAGAGACGAGGTCACAGGTTTGAACCCCACTTTCATTGGGAGGATTGTTGCAAGATGGTGTTTCCCTTGGTATCCTTTATGCAGGGTGACACTTGGGTTCGTGACATGGATTAACCACATCTCGTGGATCTTGTATAAATCTAGTAGTTGCATCAGGCATTAACAGGTTGATATTTTGGTGCAATGACAACCACCAATGTAACAAACATGTCTATGGAGAGATTATTGGAAGTCTATGGTGATGGTTTGATTGGTTGCATTATATTGCCATTAGTAGTATCATTGATGTCAACCTCTAGTGTTTCTTTGATAAGCATGTGTTGGTGATGTTCAACCTCTTGTGTGGTTGAGATGTTGTAGAGGTGTTCCAAGTGATGGATTTGTGTTTTTGGTGCTTGGTTTCCAACTGCTATTGAGAGAATTTAAAGAAAAGAGAAAATAGTGTGGTGAAGAGTGTTTAGTGTGAAAAAGTGGTGTTCAGTTTTTTAATCCAAATTTATTCATGGTTGAAGATCTACCTGTGTGGTTCAGATATGTTGATTAGAGGTGCTCAAAAATTTTATATCTAGAGTTTTGGATGCTTGATAGTTGTCCAAAGAAAGTTGTGTTCACTAGTGTGTGAATTGTGAAAGCAGTGTTATTTGGGAGAAATGGTTTTTCTCCACATTTCTTTGTAGTATGGTTTATGTTATTGCAGATCTGAGGGTGTGCTTATATCACTCATATCTATCTTTAGTATGAGTTGTTTGATTTTTGGGGCTCTGCAAGGTAGGATTTAGGTATTTCGGTGTGTGGAAAGTTAATTGGTTGTGTAGAATGAATATGGTCTTTTGGTGTATGATGTTGCGAATAAGTTGTTGAATTTTAAGGTGTTGATGGAATATTTCAAATTGTGTTAAAGTGTTGTGAGTGGCCCATGAGTCATCATTGGATCAAAGGAAGTATGTACTTAATTATTTAATGGTGTTAACATAGTTTTGACCAACCTTGGGTGATTACACTAATTGCGGATATGTTTCGATGTTTGTGGAATGTATGAGTGGATTTAGGTATGAGTTAAGGTGTGTAGTGATCCACCTTCATTCCTTTCCACTGTGGGAATGTTTTGAAGATGACCTAATTTGAATTTGCATGGTTGAAGTTCATAGTTGACCTTGTGATTTTTTTTTAGGATTGAAGATGTTATAAATAAGTGTTGATTTGAAGGAGAATCAAGTAAAGTAGTGTGTGATGCAAAGTGAAAATATGTGAAGTACGAAAATACAAAATGCAATGCGAGCTTTAATTCCTAAGACTATTGGAAGTAGTGAGCAGAAGGTGTCTACATTCTATAGAGAGAGTGTGAATGTGTTGATGAAGAAGTGATGGATTTTTATGTTGCTTTGAGATGGATTTCTTACTGTAAAATTCTTCTTTCTTCTTCTTTCTAAATATGGCAGAGGGGTATGTGCAGGATCATCATGGAAAAAATGGGCCCTTAAGTGGCAAAATTTTTAGAAAAATCAGAGTTAGGCAACTTGTCGTAAAAATTTCAATAAGTTATCTATATTATTTCAAAAATATGTAAGAATAGAATCTATAGCAAATTGAATGTAGTTTCTAAAGTACTAGGTTTATTTTTTAAAAGAAAAATCTATTTGGTAAAAATTTGAAATTTCAATACAATATTACTTAAATTTCAGGGAAAAAATAAGAATTAGGTGTCTGTCTGACCACCCTAACCACAATAAAATGATAATATTTTTTTATAAGATTTTAGACATAAGTAGAGGACTCATGTCTAAATGTGATACATATTTTTTGTAATTTTTTTTCCAAGTAAATAATTAATTATGAATTTTTTATTACAACTTTTACAAAATATAAAAACTCGTATGTCTGACCACCTTAATTTGGTCAAAACTTCATGAAATTTATTTTTTCTTTTTTTAATCCTATAGTATATGAAGCATAGAATGTGATGCATGTTTTAGATTCCAAAACTGCGATACCATTTACAAGCTATAGATGTTTTTAATCAGCCTATCAATCACGACTTTAGTCATAATTCAAATAGAAAATGAATAATAATTATTTATTAAATTCAAAGTAAAGAATAATTTATATTTGTGGAAAGCTGATAATCTCCTTTAAAAACCCTTTTCATTTCATCAATTTTGAGTAAAAAATAAGTCATCAACCACATACCCTACAAATACCCATCATATTGCCACTTTTTGGCCCATGATGATCCTCCACATACCCAGAGAGCCATTGATAGTGAACCCTCTGGCAATGAGCCTATTGTATTTGACATTTCAATTAATTTATATTGTGAGCTAATCCTCACTGTGGTTCTTCCCTTCTTGGGTTTTCCACATAAATATGGTGTTCTCATGTGTTTGGGTGTGTTTGCATTACTAGTTTAAATTTTTCTAATGCATGAGAAGGGTTTAATGGTCATTAGGGGTTTAAGAACTAATGTAGATTTGAATGTCAATGAGGGTTTTGATGTTTTAATGTACAATTGATTCATCCCTCTCTCAATTGTCTTATACATTCAACAATTGGTATCAAAGCAAAGTTCCTTAGAAGAAAACTTAACCACTTGACGTAGATTTTGGATGGTGCATAAGAAGGAGGCTCCTCTGTTTGATGGATCTAATTATGCTTTCTGGAAGATCGAGATGGAAGGTTTTCTTATTTCTTCAAGATTTGGAGTTTGGAGGTCTATTGAAATTGGATATAAAATGCCTACAAATGGTTTGAGTACTAATGATAAGATTAAGGCATATGAGAATAATGGAAAAGAAATATATTATCTTTTAAGTGGTCTTTCTAATTCAAAACTTGTGGGAGTTATGAGTCTTAAAACTTATGGCGAAATTTGGAAAAATCTAGAAAGTATCTATGAAGAAGATGATAAAGTTAGGAAAGCAAAGATGCAAAATATGAAGACTAAATTTGAGACCTTAAGGATGACAAAAGATGGAGATATTACAAGATACATGCATAGAGTGGACAAAGTTTTCAATTCCATCAGAGGCCTTGGAGGAAAACTTGAAGAAGAAGAAGAAGAGGTGGCAAATAAGGTACTAAGAACTCTTACTAAAGATTATAGTCATAAAGTTTTTGCTATTGAAGAATTTCAGAATTTAGATTAGTATTCCAAAGATTAGTTGTTTGGCACTTTAATTGCTTTTGAATTAAGAGATTTTGGTCCAAGTGATGTAGAAAGGGAGGCTTCTTTTAAAGTTGGAAAAGAACATAATGAAGAATCTGATCTGGATGAAATTGATGAGTTGGAAGAAAACTTTATGAGGAAGTTGAAAAAGGTTACTAGAAAATATAGAGGTAAGTTACCTTTCAAGTGTTTTAACTATGGAAATACTGGTCATTACGCTTCAATACATCCTTTCAAAGCTTCAAAAGATAGACCTAAGGAGAATAAAGGTAAATCATTTCAGAAAAGCTATTATGTTAGAGAAAATGCCAGTATATCTAATGATGAATCTGATTACCCTAGTGATGAAGATGACTAATTCTTGTTCATGGTTCTAAATGCTAGAACTAATTCTACTAACTTTGAGAGATGTGTGAAGGAAGGTGTTCTAAAAGCAAGTCTGGTGACTTCTTTTCATGCTAGAGAAGAGAAGAACAACTAGATCATTGATATTGGATGCTCAAATTACATGACAGGTGATAAGAGTAAGTTTGTTAAGCTTGAGAAGTTTAAAGGTGCTTTAGTCAAGTTTGGTGATAATACATTTTCTAAGATATGTGGAAAATGTTTAATTAGTTTTGATGGAAAGCATAATACTGATGAGGTTCTTTATGCTAAGGGTCTATGACATAACCTTTTGAGTGTAAGAAAATTGTGTAGAAAAGGATATAATCTTATATTTCAAGACAATGCTTGTAAGATTAGAAAAGGCTCCAAAACTATGTTTACAATAGGAAGGACAAATGGAAATGTTTATCAACTTAAGGAAAATGGTTAATGTTTTATGACTCAAATTAATGAAAGTTGGCTATGGCATAGAAGAATGTGTCAAATCAATTTTGATAGCCTGGTGAGAATCAATTCAAATCAACTTGTGAGAGATCTACCGAATATTACAAAGCCTATTAATGCTATCTACAAGGAATGTCAAATTGGGAGGCAAGTTGGGAAGAGTTTCAAAGTCAAAGAACAATATACTACCAATCCTTTGGAGTTGGTGCATACAAATCTTTGTGGACCTACAAGAATAAAAAAATTTCAAGG
Source organism: Sequoia sempervirens (assembly GCA_007258455.2). Lineage (NCBI taxonomy): Eukaryota > Viridiplantae > Streptophyta > Pinopsida > Cupressales > Cupressaceae > Sequoia > Sequoia sempervirens. Next base: position 339,454,388 of record VDFB02000015.1, read on the forward strand.
TGACAGGTATTTCATGATAGTAATTGATTATTATTATAATAGAATGACTTGGGTTACTTTTCTCAAAGAAATACCAAAAGCCTTAGATAAATTTAAAGCATTCAAAGCTATGGTTGAGAATGAAATGGGTATGAAAATCAAATGTTTGAGATCTGACAGAAGTGGATAGTTCACCTACAATGAGTTTAACACTTTATTTGAAAATCATGGAATAAAGAGGCATTTGTCAACCCCTGAGCAACAAAATGGAGTTGTGGAAAAGAAGAATAAAATTGTTGAAGAAGTAGCAAGGACAATGATGAAAGAAGCAAATCTACCAAATGTCTATTGGAGAGAAACAATTCGTACTATAGTCTACATACTTAATAGAGTGCAAGCAAAGAAAAATAGTTCAAAGACTCCCTATGAATTGTGGTATGGAATGACCCCTACTGTGAATTTTGAAGTATTTGGAAGCAAATGCTATATTAGAAGAGATGAAAAAAGCTTAGAAAAGTTTGATGCAAAATAACAAAAAATCCAATCAATTAATAACATTAAAATTTTTAATTAACATTACTTCAACTAAAATAATTATGAGTCTTAAATAGAACCAAATTCAATATTAAACGGTCGTAATAAAATAAAACTGCAACTTTAAATTATAACTTGAATATCCAACTAATTACATGAATAGTGTATACATTATTATATTTAAATGGTAGTATTATAATATTTTGAAAAAGTGGAAGTAAATAATCACACCTGGAAGGTCCAAACAGAACAGAAAACTACAGGAAGTGGCGAGAGCAGAAGAAAGAGGAGGTGAATCCAATGGTTAGCCCCCAATATGCACGTTTATTCGAAAGTACTCGAGGAATTGTTTCATGTTGTAACAAACAGCATATAGGGAGTTAAAACAAGGGCCTGAAAGTGACGTCAAGAAGTTATAATTTCCTATATGCTGGTTTAGAAGCCTCATTTCGAGTATATTTTATCAACCAATCCGTTGCATGTTATTATCTCCTCGTTAATGAATATTTCATTTGTGTATCTGATCGGCGGATGTTCTGATGTGCAATCGACTGAAATTTTAGATTATTTTCAATATAAAAAACAGTTAACATCGAATCCAATGTGGTATATCTCTGAAAGAACCGTTATGCCTGCACCCACATTTAAATCATCTGCCCCACAACAGACATTACTCGGTAGAGAGAAAATTTAAAAACAAAGAATCATTATATTGTTTTATCGGCCAATGCCATAACGACCTTACTAAAATCAAAACCAGGTATAGCAAATCGATACTCTTATGCACAAAGAGCCGATACGTCGTCTTTGTAAATTGTGAAAAATTTCGTTTTGTAGTGTTGGGTTGATCATGATCAAATTGGTTTCATCAAAACTGAACAAGGATGACAGTGAGTTGAAGATATTGTTAAGCTATAAAGAGATCACATTTCCATTTCTGATCATTCCGTCTCTTTACTCTTATTAGTGTGTGACTAAAATAGTTCTAGTCAGTGATATAAGAGTGGGAGTATTTTTAGGTTAATATAGATAATGGCCAAACAAAGTGAGAAAGAATTCCAGGAACAAAACGGATTGATGGGGAAGGATTACACAGATCCACCACCTGCTCCTTTCTTTGATTTTGAGGAGTTAGGACTCTGGTCTTTCTACCGGGCCCTTATAGCAGAATTCGTTGCAAGCTTTCTCTTCTTGTTTATAATAGTTTCTACAATCATTGGGCATAAGAAGAATAGTGAGCCCTGTGGTAGTGTCGGCCTCTTAGGAATCGCCTGGGCTGTTGGAGGAATGATATTTATACTGGTCTACTGCACTGCTGGCATATCAGGTGACAGAAAAGTCCATAGTAGTAGTATTTATATGACAGAAATATTTTCTCAATTCTATTGTGTGAGTTTTTTTAGCATAACGTTTCGGATCATATTATGTGATCCATCATAATAGTGTTAAAGAGCAATCCTAATGATGGATCATGGAATGTGATGGAAACGTTGATTCTCTAACATCCTGATAATGAATTGCAAAATTTGATTGAAAATATAGATGCTAAAAAAATTCATACAATCGAATCCAAAAAATACTCCTTTATAAAATGTGTTTGATGGATTTATGTAGGTGGGCATATCAATCCAGCAGTTACATTTGGGTTGTTATTGGCTAGGAAGGTGTCCCTTCCAAGGGCTCTGATGTACATGATGGCCCAGTGCCTGGGAGCCACATGTGGGTGTGGAGTGGTGAAGGCCTTCCAGAAGTATGATTATGAGAGGTTGGGAGGTGGAACTAATTCTGTGGCTCACGGCTACACCCACACTGTAGCTTTGGGTGCCGAGATCATTGGTACTTTTGTGCTGGTTTACACGGTTTTCTCTGCCACAGACCCCAAGCGCAACGCTCGCGACTCCCATGTTCCAGTAAGTTCAAGTTTGTTGCATCTTAATGCAAAACTTCTGTCTTTCGAATTCAGGTGGCCAGATTATAGTGAAGTTGGTTAGCCAACCCAGTACTATTTTACAAATTCCATTAAAGAGTTTTTATTGTTGGTTTAGCTTGTTTCTTCGTTTTCAAAAAATCCGTGATTCACTTAATAAATTAATGGGTATTTATTTAATAAATCAATGGTATATTCATAAGATATTAAAAAATAATCATAATTTTACAAGTTTAAAGTTATGTTTTTATATTTCTCTTACATATATTAATATAATTAAAATATATCTTTTTATTTTTATCAGATTATGTACTTATTTTAGTTACATTTTTATATATTTTTTGTTATTTATATTTTTACGATATTGCTATTAGGATTCAATCATGTAGTTTTACGAGTCAAACTCATTGACCCATGTTTGACAAGTTGTGGAAAATACCTCCTATTTATTTATATTCTATCAATCAAGAGCATTACCCACACATACATCTAACTTAAAACTCTTTACTTCTCATGTCATATATTAAAGCGTCAACGAGCTATGACAAATATGTTATCTCGTAGAAATGCATATATCTTTGCCTCCAAAGCTTTGTTATGCCAACTCTAATATTGAATTCCCTACTAATAGATATTTCAATTGTAATATACATTAATTTAAATTATAATTGAAAAGTTTTAAAGGTACCTTGTGATTCTTCAAGATAGGGACATGACATTACCAAAAGGTGCTTATTAATTGGTTTTAGAAAATTTTGATAGGGTTATTTAAATCATGTATGAACTTAGTGCAATATTTTTTTTTACTTTGTTAACTATATTGGAATTGGGATTAAGAAAGGACCTATAGGATCATAGGCTTCAACACAATATAATAGTGATGTGTATTACAAAGATAGCTTCACGACCTTAGTAAGACTAGCATAGTGAATGGCACCTTCTCTAGTTAACTTCCATAAAGAGATATAGAGATGTTGTGGAATGCCACTTATAAGTTCACTCCACCCCTTTCTACAAATATTTTCCAACCTCCAATACCTACGTGTATCACATTAAATACATTACCTCATATCTACTAATAGTGAGGTGATTTATTTGGTTATTTTTAAACCCTCAATATGAATGCATGTGATAAGGTATTGCTTTAGAGATGGATCCCCTATGTGTAGAGATTGGTGATATAAGTTTCTTCTATTGTGTTTTGATGTCATGACCATGAGTAGGTATTAATAGCTTCTCCTCATATTTCCCTTGAATGGAAGCATTATGCAAGTGATATGAAATCACATTTATTTCCCTCCAAACATATTCTATCATGGAGCCAAGTTCCATCCTCTGTATGCTCAAAGTGGCTTGAAAATCTACCAATAAGTTATCCCCTTAAGTAACCCTTGCATCTTGTAGAATGTATTTCACCACTACTAAGCATGCCAATTGATCCTAAGGGAATAGAAACCTAATGTCCACCATTCCCTCATCCTCATCATATGCATCCATGACTTTTGAAATTCTAGAGCCACCATTAGAACTATACTATACATATAAGCATGTGTTGAATTCACCACAATTTCCTTTTTTTTTCCAAAATGGTCATTATGTTTGAGAGAAGGATGGATACCACTATGGAATTCATGTATTTTGAGGAAATTCCATCAACAAGTTTAGTTTGATAATCTTCCTCGGGGAAATTTCAAGTAATGGAAATCATATTGAAAATACCATTCACATATGTTCCAATTCAAATCTATATGTTCCCAACACCTTCCACTTTTCTAGCATGAGGTAAACCTCAAGATTCATATTTTTTATGAAGGATTTTATTAAAAAAATAACCTATGTTGAGCCTAGTGAGAGCACACATGAATATTTATCATTTCATTAAACAACCTACCAACCACTCCACACATGTCACAATGGAATAAGAGAGACTATATCAAATGTAATCTTTCATTCAAGATAAATATTTAATGAAAATATTTAGTAGAGCTTAAGATGAGAGTGCTAGTATAGGAGGAAAATTATGTAAAGTTAGTTGTCGACAACCTTTCATTAATTAAGGAATTATTATTTTTTTCTCCTCTTAGGTGAATTTCCCCCCTTGAATTATAAACTCATCACTATTATTTGGAAATGATTAGATTCCTCATTAAAAGTAATGATTAGTACCCAAAGTGTCTAATGTGTTACCCCATCATTTGGTATTCTAAATTTCATGGTGTCACAACTTATGATTTCACTTCCTTGTCAATCAATTACATAATTTTACATATGTATTTCTAATTTATCCCTCAACGTTGTACCATGTAAGAGTTCAAATTTGATAATTTTTACCATATGCCTATTTTATGATATTTTATAGTTTTCAACTTGTTGATCTATTATTCTTGAGTGCATTTATAATGACCAGTAAACCAAGCTCTATTAAATGTCCTTGATATCATTTGATTCACATAATTGAAGGCCACAAAAATGTCTTGCACTTCTACTTCATCTTTAGTTTAATCAAATAGTGACTTAGAGGCTATATAAATCACTCTTTTTGGCCTCCAAGGTACAAGGCTTGCTCCTAAATGTGTCATTAAAGTTTAGTTTAAGCATTATGTCCAATGGAGGGTTCTATTGAATGTTGACCCATCATTTTCCATGGTTTAACTTGCAAGACACTTGGATGAGAAAGTGAAAATACTCTATAAATTTATATCATGGTTAACTTTTAATAATAAATAATAATTTATCTATAAAATATAAAAAATGTTGTTTTACAAAATATTATACTATTTGAAAAATATAATATATATAAGAAATATAGTTTATAACATTCCATTAAATAATTATGAAGGTTAAACTTGATAAGTAGAATAATTTTCAAATTTATACAACTTTAAGATTCAAGACATGAAATTTATAATCAAATCAGTTATGTTTATCTTTGGTTGTGCATGATTTATAATTTTTATGCCACTTGTGAAAAAAAGGACTTTTTTGTTTATTTATTAAATAAAGAAATACAATTAACCCATCTTTATCTTCCTTTAAACTATTTTAATTTATTCAAAATATATATAATAAAATTTAAAAATAAAAAATGAAAATTTAGATTTATTTTCATTTAAAAAATTAAATTATCGATCACTGATTTCATATGTAATAAATAAAAACAAAACATAAACCCAGCTCAACAACGAATTCCATAATTTTAGCTTTAAAATAAAAATTCTCATATCAATTAATTAAAAAATGTTTTAATAAAATAAGACTTTTATAATATAAAATATAATATTTCAATGATTAATTAGTCAACTTATTTATTTGAAGTATTTTATATACCATTAACAACACATAAATATATATTGCATTTTACTCTTAGGTGAACAGGATGGTAGTTTTGAGTTGGGGTTGACAATGGCTTGATTGCATTCAGGTGTTGGCTCCATTGCCAATTGGGTTCTCAGTATTCTTAGTGCATTTGGCAACAATCCCCATCACAGGCACAGGCATCAATCCTGCAAGGAGTTTTGGAGCAACTTTTATCTATAACCACCAACAATCCTGGGATGAACAGGTAAGTTACTGACTACTCCTTTGTGTGCCATAGTTCTTCAATATATATAACAAGATTGTCAAGTTTATGGAAGGACTTCTAAGTTTGTAAGGAGAATTGACAATGTGGGTGTGTGTACATGTGCATGCAGTGGATATTCTGGGTAGGTCCCTTTATTGGAGCAGCTATAGCAGCAGCATACCATCAGTTTATACTAAGAGCAACAGTTATAAAGGTCTTGGGACCATTCCATAGCAACCCAGAAATCTGACTTCATATTATGGGTCCAGTTGTGATTTTGTGTCTGGTTTTTATTTTAACAATCAGCTATTGCAAGCCATTTTTGTCTCTGGTTTTGGTGACGTGGAAAGTAGACTGGAATGGATGTGGGCCATGGACATTCTCTGTCATGCTTCAGCAACTGTAGCCGAACATTATCTTTCGTTTCATAGATAGGATAAGATGTATATATTTGCTGCCATAACTAAGTATTATCATCTTGGAGGAAATGTCAACATGGAAATGAAGTTTTCTGTAGCCAAGATAATTGATGTGTATAATTCTTGCTTTGTATATAATGGTTTTCTATTTAAAAAAATGTGTTTTGCCTAATTTTTTAATTTTCTTTAAGCTTAATAATTTTAATAGCACGCCCATGCTGTAAGGGTGCATACCTTCCACTTTTCTCTTTTATTTGGAATTTATATTTATATGTAATGATTAATTTATATTTGGTATATTTTTAGATTGGTAATTATTTAAGATTTTGATTGAATTTGTGTTGACGTTTTTTAAAGTATTTGGATTCATTTTTAAAAAAAAATCATTTTATAATTAAGATAGAGGTTTTTGGTATTATTAAAAATTGTAATTGTACCTTTAGTCTTAAATTTTTAACTAAAGTTTTAATTATGAGTTCAAGATGAACCCTTTCTCATTAGTTATTAATTATCAATTTAGGTTAAAATGTTCAAATTTTGACACAAGAATATTTTATCAAAAGGCTAAATCCTAATTCAATATTAAGCGTCCAAGATCTATAATGGTGTAGTCATGACTAGAGAGTCCTTGAGAGGAATGCCTAACCATATAGACCACAAAAATAAACACACACAAAACAAAAACACACTATACTTGACACTAGATGTTGCCTAGGAAAACCCTTAGTGAGGGAAAAGCCCAGCCTCCAAAAGAATATCTATTATATTATTTCCACAATCACAATTATATTTTTCCACAACGACCTCTCACATACACTAACACATAACTTGGAAACACCACATTCATACTTGCTAGATGGGCTACAAATAACATTAGAAACTCCTCACATGATTGCACCTTATATCATACTTCTTGTTGCCTTACTCACCTTTTAGTGTTCACTCCCTCACTACTTAAACTTACTTATCAAACCTCTACTTCTTAATCTTCTTTACTTACAAATAAATTGAAACCACATCTTTATATGTTTCTCTAGCATCCCAAATAATCTATGTTAGCCTAAAGATGGCACAAAGCATTAAACCATATGAAATATGTTACTAACTTGAAGATTACAAAATTATACAATTTTAATGGTTAATTGGTGAAGAATTTTCATATGGTACAACTCATACCTTTGTAGTGGTCATGACAACTTCCCAAATTATTCATCCTTTGGTGCAAGCCCACAATAACCTTCTACAAACAAAAAAAAGTTCCAACTAAACACTACTATCAACCCATAGACACCTATTCACAGAATCATAGATGTAAAGCAATCTAAATCACCTTAAAATTTAATAATAGACCAATCAACCATACAAAAAATTGAAACTACAACCAATTACACAATATGGTAAAATGCATCCACTTTTCCTTATCATAGACTATCAACTGATTGTGAAACACACACTTTGCCACAAATTTCTAATTTCCATGACCCGATGCATATTCCTCATGATTCCCTTAGGATGCATCTACATCAAACTCCCAAGGTAAATAAAAAATGAGTCCCTCATTTTCTAGAGTTTCTCACCTCTACCTAGAAATTCCAATTCAATATTTCCTCTTCAATTCATTAGTTTTTATGTCCTTAGGTATGCCTCAAGTTATCTACCCTAAGAAATACTTTTCCCCTTTCATACATCACTTTGTTATGTCAGTAGTCCTCTACACTTCTCATCTTGGTCTTGTATTTGGTTATAGCCCACTTCTCTTCTCCATTAACTAGACCCTCATATCTACTAGCCTCTTTCTTAATCATCTTATATCCTTGCATTTAACCACTGATTATATGTTCCTCAAATTCACCTATCCTATATGTTAGAATAATTTTTTAAACCTCCCATCTTACAACCAACTCTCTACACTACTTCTTTTGCATTTGTGTTGCTACCACCTATTCCATAATTGTTGAACACCTTTGGAATTAACGTGTATAATTCCTCCTCAATGCAGACCCCTATGATACTATAAAATTACCCCTCACTTGTGCTGAGTGGTATCAACATGTACTTTTGACTATCCTTCCATATGGTATGGATGTTCGCCCTTCCATCATATATCACATCTCTATGAATTTTTTATGGTCTTTCCAATAGAAAATGACACACATCCATCAGTGTAATTTCGCATAGCACCTCATCATGGTATGCTCCAAAATTCAATCTCACATAACATTATTCCTCTACCAAAACCTAACCTCCCTACTACAACCAACCAAGATACTATGGGCTTGAGTGCCTCATCCTCCCCAACCCCAAATTATCAACCATTTCTACACAAACTAAGTTATTCATGTTGCCTCTATCCATTACCACATCACAAAATTTACTATCTTCCAAGTTATATCATATCCTAAAAACCACTACTTTTTGTCAATTCATCCTTCCTATAACACCTCAAAATCCTTTGTGAAAAATAAATCTAATCTTCAATTTCCCTCTCTAAAGCAGGTGACCTCTCATCACTAAACATAACTCTTACATTCTCTTCTACATGTTTTCCTTATACTTTAATGCTTCATGTCCTTCCTCACAACACTTTAAACAATTTCCTCTAAACAATTTATTGCTTTTCCTCTCACATCCTCTTCTATCTTCCTAATAATATCATATATTCTCTTCCTAAACCTCTCAACGATAAGAATCTTATAATCTTTCATATTTGTAATAGCTTCCACCACCATTTCTACCCTTGCAATAATTAACAACCATCTCTCTTATTTTAACTATCCTTCATATCATCTGCTTTCTCTCTATAGAAGAAATTTCGATCTTCTCTTTTGTTGTAGTACTAGTTACCCCTTCTTTGACCTTCTAAGATTTCTCTCATATCATTGCATCTTATTTGGTTTCCCTAGTTCTTTTATCTTCCTCTCTAGTGGTTCTATGTATCCCCCTACTTCCCATTCAACTTCATATTTGTAGTGAGGCCCAAATATTAGGCTTCCTTTGTTATTTGGGTATTCCAAATACCTAATTCCTCTTGGATGGATTCTCTTATCCCATTGAAATATTTTTCCACCATCTTGAATCCTTCCTCATATTGTCCTAACCTAATTGTTAGCTAATAATATTTCTTAGTGCACTCCTTTATAGTCATATCTTCTTGCTACAAATTGTATAACTCCTTAAATATATCCAATTAGTAATTGGCTAGAATGAGTTTGGATTTCATTTTTTTCACTATCTAATCCCACTTAGAAATGTTAGGATTCCCCATTCTATTTATTTTCAATAAGACTTCATTCCACCATATTGGCACATGGACTTTCAATTTGGATTTCATAAATTTACCCTAAATTCAATTTCTCAATGTCCTCCTACTCAATTTTTTTTATAGATTGGTGATTTGCTTTATCAATTCCTTAGGATGTAAATTCTTAAAATAGTTTAAAATTTCCACTCTTTTCCTCTAACAAATGCTAGAAGTGGCCTTCAAAATTATCTCCCCCTTATCCTCTTTTATTCCAATTAATTTCACATGATCTTCTTCCTATTCCTCTTCATCACTTTTCTTAGCCTTAGGGTTAGGATTACTTTGGTGGTCTTTTTATAACACATTCATCTAATTTTTTTCTTTCAGCATCTCATCTAATTCTTCCATTCTCCATGTCATATTCAATATTATGCACCTTCTATTTAATGGCATATTTTTAATTCCTCTTGGTTGACTATCTATCCACAACCACCTCTTGTAAACTACCTCATTTTATTCCTAAAAATTTAAATTCATCACAATACACTTCCTTATCATTTTACCTATTCTTTAAAATACACTGAGACTATCCACATCATTTGACAAAATTATTCTAAGAAAATATATATAATAGATGTACTCATACCAACACTAATATCAATCTATTATCAACCTTTCTCTAATATTATTTGATGTTGTCATGGCTAGAGGGTCCCCAAGAGGACTATCTAACCATGTAGGCCAAACAAATAAACACACATAAAATAGAAACACATTATAAGTTGACACAAGATATACCATAGGAAAACCCTTATTGAGGGAAAACCTATCCTTTAAAACATTTTTTATTACATTATTTTATAATCACAATTATGATCTGCCACAATAACTTCTCACATACATACATTAACACATAACTTGGAAAAAATACTTCTAAAATTACCACATGGTCTCCTCACATGATCCACTAACATTATTGGAACTTATATATTATACTCCTCATTTACTTACTCACTCCTTGCTATTTTCCCCCTTGTGCTACTTAAACTTACCTATCACACCCCTCCCCTAATCTTATTCACTTACTTAAAAATGACATTATATAAATTTCTACAACTTCCCAAATAATCTGCATTGGCCTCAAGATGGCATAAATAATAAAACCACATGAAATTGAACAAAAAATATGTATCCACCCAAGATAATTTCCAAATATTCCAAATAGAGAAAATTATGAAAAAGTATTCAAAATCTACATGCAAAAGAATAGACAACATACCTTCAAAGATGACACAAGATATACCCTAGGAAAACCCTCAAGAGGGAAAAACCCAACCTCCAAAAGCATCCATCACTCATGTATTATTCAACAATGAAGATTATTATACAACTTCAGAGTCTCCATGAATACCCTTGAAACATAAAACCCTCTACAATAATTCCATGTGAACAAGCATGTAATCAAGCATCCCATGCCATGCTTCAAACCTTACAAATAATAATAAAAGGTGCTCTCAACCCCTTGACCAAAAAATGACCAAATAGCCAACCATCCAACCTTAGAAAACTAACCATGTGCTTGTTTTTATAGGTATAAACTCACACAAAACCACCAAGTGGTATTACATAAAACCATGTGACTAATACCATGAAATTACAAAACCATTAACTCCCACATTTAATTTTTGACCTACTAAGTTTTTCCAATATTAAATATTTTCCCAAAGTGCGACCCCGTGCATTAAATATTTATCACAATGTTACATACAACACATAAAGTGGCATGAAGAATGTTAACCCATGTGATGCAGGTATCCCTAGATCCCTTAGGTACACCACAAATAATAATATGTTGCATTATAACATTAAGCAAGGTGAACAACACACCTTTTCATAATAGAAACATATCACTAACATGAAGATAACAAGCTTATAAATTCCTATGGTTCATTAATAGAAAATTTCCACATAGTACAACCCATATCTCTTCAATGCTCATCACAACCTCCCAAAATATCCATCATTTGGTACAAACATAATAGAACCTCTCACAAACCAAAATAGTTCCAAAAGAATGCAACTATCAACCCATATGTACATCTATTAACACCATTGTAGATGTAGACCAATCCAAATCACCTCAAGATTTAATGCTAGACCAATCAACCATAGACATAAATACTCCTAAAACCATAATGACTACTTGCATAATAAAATAAAATTTCTCCGCTTTTCTCTGAAGGGCACTATTAGCTCTCAAAAACGCAGGAAAGATACCACAAGAGGCTGCCAATCTCTTGATATGCTTCAGGGTAACAGACAAGATCGAAAGAATTCAACCTTCTACGATTTAGGTGCTGCAAGACCTGGGTGGGTGTACCTCTTCAAATGGTGCAGACTTAATTTGTGATTATCTTCTTAAAGCAATTTGTTCACAATGGCAATGGGAGGTGAACAAATGAAATCCAACTTGAAAATAGTAACAATATTCTGATATGAATCCTAAAATGAATGCTTGACTAATAGATGTAAAGAAAACTAAATAAGTCCAAATAATGAAGTGCAGAGACCAGTGCCTTGTTGGGTATGCAGAGTCAAATGAGATCAAGATGAGCAACACTTCTCTGAGAAAATTCAAGTTATCTGGCATAGATTATGCTTACAACTGGTATAAACATGCAAAAATATGATTACTAAGCTCTACTTGAATAATCCAATTGAATCTCTCTGATTACTGTGATTAACTAAAAGGATTTAGTCTTTACTTGAAAGAACCAATCAATCGATCACACAAGTACAACAAATGTGCGCTGATAAATTGAATACAAACTTGCCATATCAATTTAAATAATCAGAAAGAATCCATCTTGGAGACAACTTAGCACTTCTCTTATTAAATTCAACAGATAACTAATACCAGACATGTGCAGCAACATCAATTGACATTCATAAATACCTCCATTTTAGAACATGCATCATAGCCTCTGATTTGATAAATTTACTCTTCTGTATCCATACAGTTTGCCTACTATATCGAATAACTGATAACCGGTCCTCTATTACAACTACAAAATGCCTATTTATACACTAGCATGAAAAACAAATCAAAATGAAAGAACATGTCGGCCCCCCATAGAAATCAGGCTCCAACCAAGTCGGCCTGCAATGGTCATCCAAGCAGATACATGTCGGCCTTAGTGTTTGAAACTCTGTTATTCATCAGTGAGCAGTTGGTGAGACAAGACGACAGCTATGTTGAAGGAAATTCGCTCATTAATCGCTTCTTATCCCGTGTTCCCCTGTTCTTCATGATATTCACCTTCGCCGAGATTTGCTTGAGTCGGGGAGGTGTCATACATAAAACACTATGCTTCATCGATATGCCTCATACCACCTGCAGATCGCTATATCATTCTTTTTGCTACACCGAACTCGCAGAGTATTCCCATGTTCCTTCATCATAACACTTCGACATCGGCAAGACCTCTTGTAGATTGTTATGTCACATCGAAAGCCAACATCTATATTCAAGTTGCTGAGATAAGAGAGAAACTCTCGCCGAGAAGCATCATTCCATTTGATTTACTATCGCTGTGACATAACACACTCGGGGAGACCTTATAGAGATTACCGGGTTATAGCGAAGGCTCTCAACCATCTCTGAGTCGCCGAGACAAGAGAGAAACTCTTGTCGAGAAGCATCTTTCACATGTATGTCGCTGTGACTTTTCACCGTCGGAGGGACATCTCGTAGATCACATTATTATACCGAAAGACCCTGAGCTCATACCTGTTTCGCCAAGACAACATAAAACTCATGCCGAAAGCCATTCGATAGAAACCCTTTAGTAACCCATTGGTGAGACACATATACTTCGCTATGACTTCCTACCACAAACTTCAACTCATACCGAAAGGTCTATGAGAGGCAATCCATGTGTAAGGTCGACGAGACCGAAGGTCACTCGCCAAGACCTTACAATGATAGCAATATCTCCCACCGAAAGTCATTTGGAAAAATCTTGTGTGCTCCATCGGTGAGACAAATGATACTCGCCAAGACCCTCCGCCGATAACCCATAACCTTAGCCGATGAACCACCACAAGCATAGTCGGGGAGACATATTGAATTCGGTGAGATACCACCCTGACAGCCACAACTTACGCCGATAGATGTCTCTGTTGTCGCCAAAATAGCATGGATGCTATGCCGATAGCCAACCATGGATGAATGCCAGTCGCTGTAACAAAGAACATGTCCTGCCAAAACATCTGCAACAAACGAATGTTAACTCACAAGCAGCATGGACCAGGGAGACATAAAAGGACCTATGCTGATAGACTCAACAAGATGGAAAATGCACAACCCGATGGGTTCCATAGGGAAAAAATGGGCAAAATGTAGATGAAAAATGCATACAGTAGGACCAAATCAGGAAATTTATGAGTGAAAGCATATGTAAAGCATTAGATTTTTACAGTCCCAACAGTGGCTTTGTCTAGGGATGAATGATAGTCAGATCATTGCAAGGATCCAGAATCATGGGTGAGCAGACCAGACATAAAATGATGAAGCAGTGAGCAGGAATGGAATGAATGGCAATGGAAATGAAACATGAAGGAATGAATGCAAAATGAATGCAAGATGGAGGTGAATGGAAAATGAGAGTGAAATGGAGATGGTAAAAATCCTAAACTACTGTGCATGGAACATAATTTTAAAGAGGATAAGCAAGAGTTGTCCATGCACTGGCAACCCTTAATCCTCTATGTTGCTCAAGAGAAAAATTGCTTCAAGAATTGCCCATGAATAGGTAATTCTTAATCTTCACCAGCCATGTTCTGTAGATAGTATGAGTATTCACCCTTCTTTCCAACAACAACAAAAGGTCCCAGCCAAAGAGCTTCAAATTTACCCTGCTTGCCTTTCTCTTGACACCTTGCATTCCACATTAACACCAAGTCATTCTCTTCAATTTTTCTATTCTTTGCCTTCTTGTCAAATAAATATTTCATCTATACCTATAACTTCATGTTTTGGCTTTGGGCCTCTCTCCTTACTTCATCAAGTTCAGCAAGTTGCTCCATTTTGTCTTCCATGGGCTCAGGAACTTCCACATCTTCCTGTAAGACAAACTTGTAAACTGGTAACAAATTCTACAGAGGCATCATGGCCTGTGCTCCATACACTAATTCAAATGGAGATCTTCCAATTTCCCTTTTCATAGTGATCCTATCATCCCACACAGCCAATTTTAACTTTGAATCCCAAGCCTTCTTGTTTTGTCCCAGCATCCTCTTTATAATCTTTAAGAGACTCTTATTGTTGGACTTTGCTTGACCATTGGCTTGTGGATGATAAGGAGATGCATAAGAAATAGTAATGCTAAATCCACCACAAAAGCTTTTGAACTCATCTGATCTGAAGCACATCCCATTGTCGGTGATTAATCTCAATGGTGTACCAAACCTGGTGATAATGTTGTCCATCAGGAAATTTGTTACAACTTTACTTGTAGCCTGCTTGGTTGGGATTGCCTCCACCCACTTTGTAAAATAATCAGTGGCAACCAGTATCCATCTATGTCCTCCAATTGACTTCTCTTGTATCTCTCCAATGAAATCAATTCCCCATTGATGGAAAGGGGCATCAGCCTACAAGGGTCGAAGTGGCAAAGCACCCTGGTACTTCAATTTTCCAGAAAACTTTTGGCAAGCCTCACATCTTCTCACATGTGTAAAAGAATCATTAAAAACCTTTGGCCAATAATAACCTGCCCTAAGAATTTTGTGTGTAGTTGTCTTTGCTAAATAATGTCCTCCACAAACTCCCTCATGCATTTCTTTTAGAACATGCTTGGCCTGTGACTTGTCCAGACATAATAACAATATGCCATCCCTGTTCTTCCAAAAGAGATCCCCATCCATAAAAACATATTTGGATTCATGCAACTTCAAAGTTCTCCTCTAGTTGTCACTCAATCCTTCTAGACACTTCATGCATTTAAGATAATGCATGATATCAGTATACCAAGGAGTTCCTGGGGGAATAAGCAGTCAAGTCATCCTGGTATACTACCATAATAACATTGATCAAGTATGCAAATGCTACATACATGGCTCTTTGGAAAGTCGCTCCAACATTAGTGAGACCAAATGGCATTCTTATGTATACATATGTTCCCCAAGGAGTTGTGAATGTTGTTTTGTATTGCTCAGATTCCTTGACTTTAACCTGGTTGTATCCTGAAAACCCATCCATCATGGACAACAACTCACACCCTGTCACCTTATGCAATATTTCCTCCATGTTGGGTAGAGGATAATTATCTTTGAGAGATGCCATGTTCAGATTTCTGAAGTCCACACACAATCTGATATCACCATTCTTCTTTCTCATAGGAACCAAATTCAAAACCCATGTTGAGTACCTGATTGGTTTGATAATTCCTCCATCTCTGAGCTTTGTCAATTCCTCCTGCATCTTAGGCTCCATTGTTGGATTTATAGGCCTTTGCTTCTGTCTAAAAGGCTTGGTGTCTAGCTTCAATGGTATTTCATGCTGAAATAAATCTTCCCTATATGATTTTAGATCCTCATAAGACCATGCAAAGACATGCTTGTACCTTCTCAGCAATTCTATCAGCATTCTTCTGATTGTAGGGCTTGTTTTCTTGCCTATGTATACCTTTCTTGGTGCTATTTCAGTCCCCAGATTAATTTCTTCAATATCTTCCTTTTTGACTGGTGTTTGTTTCGTAAGGGACTGATCATTTCCATCATACACCCTTTCTAGTGCCACCAAACCTTTAGGAAGCTTATTTGTTTTGAGCTGCAATATTTCTTTTCCAAACACTGTTTGCTTCCCATCAACTTCTTCAACAAAAGCATTGAAATCAATTTCCTAGGCTTCATATTGATCTATAAAATTAAGGAATTTCAAAAGGTCATCATCATCATTGAAGACCTGCCAATTATAAATGTTATCCAGAATAGCAGGCCTCGTCTTGAACTCAATCTATGATACCCCAGCCAATGTGACATCATCTCTTTTCAGCGCCACATTTGCTAAAAAATTAGCCATTATGTTCTTTGATCTGTCAATCCATTCAATTGAAAATGCATCAAACAACTCAATTGTGTCCCATGCAGCATTCTTGTATTGCTTTAATCTTTTGTGCTTTGCTGCATACTAGGATTTAATTTGTGAAACAACCAACTCAAAATCACCAAAAACAGTTAGCAACTTAATCTTGTGTTTCACAGCTATGTTCAAACCTGTCAATAAAGTTCATACTCTGCCACATTGTTTGTACATTCAAATGCCAACAAGAATAAATATTTAAAAGTAGTACCTTCAGGGGAAACAAAAACAATCCCAGCACCATTACCTTCTTGGCTGCATGCTCCATCAAAATACATCTTCCACACTTCATTGCAACTTTGTGCCACACACTTTTCAATTAGATCACTATTAATCAATTCTGACTGGGCAGATTCAATCTTAAAACTTCCAAGATCAACATCACAAAAACAATTGATCTGATCTTGTGGTACACACTCAACAAGCTGGTGCATTCTTGGTTCTCTATACAACTTGACATCCTGACCATTCATTGGAATAGTAGCATAAGATAAATCAAACTGGACATTTCCTCCAACTGTTGTTGTCCATTGTCTTGACAGAAGCATACCAAACTACGGAGGAGTATCAATCACTATTATATCTATATTATAAGCCACCTGTGGATAAGTAGCTAGTTTGACTTCAATTCCTTTAATAATGCCTACCACAAGTACAGGTCTGTTATCCATTGCATAGCACTTCCCTTCACATGTATCAACCCACATGCCAAGCTGTTTCATTACTCCTATTGGCATAATATTTATAGCAGCACCAGAATCTATCATGCAATTTCTCAGCAGTTTGTTATTTATAAGCAATGTGGTGAAGAAAGGATCCACTTGTGGGGAGGTTGTTAAAACATCACCCAAACAGACTTCTGAATTATTTATCTTTTCCTGCCTATTGACCTCTTCAGAATTCATATGTTTTTCATTCCCATTTGTAATCAATTAAACAACATTATCTCTGTATTCCTTAATTTTCATCAATTCAAGTAGTGGAACATACATTTTTACCTGGGATAATGCCTGTGTGAAGTCAAAAGAAGAGCTCTTCATCTTAACAGTCTTCTTTAGTTATGATGTTTCTCCCCTGTTTTCTTCTTTTTCTTTTTTATTAGGCTGATCAAACTTTTGCATCTCCTTGTGTAATTCTTCAACTTTCTACTTTTGGGCAGGCTTCTCTCCAATTTTACTAGGCTATTTATTTTCTAGCTTTTTCATAAGTTCTTGTGTTGCTTTCTAATCTTTCATAAAAATTCCCCCAGGAACGCCTTCCATTTCATTTACTTTTCTATTTCTCAACCAGTATTTACTTATTGCTTCTTCAACTGCTACAACAGCGAGCCTTTCTATTTCTTCTTTGGTGAGTCTTCTAACACTATTCTGATTAGGTGCCTCAACTGAATATGGCTCTGTATAATCTTCTTCAGAATCAGAAAGGATTTGTTGTTCAGCCATATGGATATTATATTTCTAATTTGAAACATCATATTCATAACCTTCATCCTCAGAAGATGAATACTCCTTCTCAGCATGGTAAAAGGTGTTTGAAGTCAAGTAGACCTTGTGATCTTCTCCATTATTTTCCATCAACATTCCTTCTTGCATCCTTTGAGCTACAACACAATAGTCTGGAGAATGAGGCTGATTACAAACTTCACAGAAGTAATTATTACTCACCATGTAAGTTCCCCTTTTGCTCAATGGATCAGGAGTCTCCTTACTTTTAGGCCTGGCTACCATAGGTTTCCCATCTTTCTAGTCTGTATTGTAAGGCATATCATGCAACCTTGGCCTTTCATTTATGTTCTCATTTATGTATGTATTCTCTTGTTTGTACTGATAATTATTGCTTTGTTGAGGAGACCTCGAGTTGTCTCTTTTACTAATTATACCAGAAGCCTTCCTGTTATTTTCAATTTTTAATGCAATCTTCTGTGCTTTAGCCAGATCTCTTGGAAATCTATTTCTCAGTTCGTACCCTATTTTGGGATCAAATGCATTTAAATAAGCACTTAAAGCTACAAAATCTAGAAACCTTGATCCAGGAGGTACCTTAGTCTGTAATTTGTTGAATTTTTAGTTAAAATCATAAACTGAGTCATTTTGATTTTTTTGAATTCGCATCAATTCATGAAGAGCTGCATCTGGTGCATTCAGATTCCTATACTACTCTAGGAATCGATCTTGGAATGCTTGAAGATAATTAATTGAATATGCTAGCAAGCTATTAAACCAATCCCTGGCATCTTCAATAAGTGACATCATAAATAGCCTCATATGCAAATCTTCATGTGGCATACCTATGTCTTGAATGAACACATTGAAACTCCCTAGATGTTCTTCAGCAGTGACTCCATTGCTCCCTATAAACTTGGGAACCAGACCTCTCCAGCTGCTATCCATAGGGTAAGGGCATAGATGGAACCCTACCAAATCAAATTGCCTGATCATTGCTGCGTATTGGTGAGGGGGAGGGATAGGTGGATATTGATACTGATGCATAGGATTATTGTATTGTGCATTATGCTGAGGGATGTGATGTTGACCAAGAGGTGGATGCACATTTGTATGCTGAGTGGGAATATGAGGCGGATGATTTGGCTGCTTGTGATGATTTCCTGTTTGATGGTGAGGAGATACAGGTGGACCAGAAGGCCCTGCACCATGATTGCCCTGCTTATGAGGTGGCACATACTTTGGGGGGCGATCAGCTATCTGAGCAATGTTTTGATTTTTCTGCAATTCAAATTCTTTCATTGCTTGTATCATCCGGGCCTTTTCCAGTTCTTCTCTCTCCTTCTAAGATTCAAACTGTGCCTTGACTTCCTCATAGGTCAAAGACTCATAATCAGTTTGAGAAATCACATTCTCATTAATCTGGTTTTAATCATTTTCTATCTTCTGATCATATTCATGTTGAATTCTGATTCGTTTAGGCTCAAGTCTAGCTTCAAACTCAGCCTACTTCCTAGCTTCAAACTCAGCCTGTTTCTGAGGATCGAGAGAAGAGAAAGGATTTCTTTGATCTTCAGGGGTACAAAGTTCTGCACTTGAATCATCTCTCCATGTATCATAGCAATTATATGTTTCACAATGTGCTCTTGGTGCTTTTCCTTTGTCTGTTATGCACATGTCCTCATTGATCCTCTTTCCTTTATCAGCTCTGTCATCTTTGTGTGTCCATTTACTGCTGCCATCAGGGGCTCCAGTATGACCTCCCCTGTACTGAGATCTTCTTCCATTCATGATGAACAGCTGTAAAATTTTTGTCAGAGTCGCCACTCACTTTTATCAAAAATGAGAAAATACTTGATGTTTCTTATTCCCAGCGAAGTCTGTATATAGTTCCTGACTCTATGATTAAGGCCTTGATTCTAAATGTATTCCCTAGTGGAGTTTCCAATTTGTTAGCTCTCAAAAATGCAGGAAAGATACCACAAGAGGCTGCCAATCTCTTGATACACTTCAGGGTAACAGATAAGATCAAAAGAATTCAACCTTCTACGCTTTAGGTGCTACAAGACCTGGGTGGGTGTACCTCTCTGAATGGTGTAGACTTAATTTGTGATTATCTTCTTAAAGAAATTTGTGCACAATGGCAATGGGAGGTGAACAAATGAAATCCAACTTGAAAATAGTAACAATATTCTGATCTAAATCCTAAAATGAATGCTTGACTAATAGATGTAAAGAAAACTAAATAAGTCCAAATAATGAAGTGCAGAGACCAGTGCCTTGTTGGGTATGCGGAGTCAAATGAGACCAAGATGAGCAACACTTCTCTAAGAAAATTCAAGTTATTTGGCATAGATTATGCTTACAACTGGTATAAACATGCAAAAATATGATTACTAAGCTCTACTTGAATAATCCAATTGAATCTCTTTGATTACTGTGATTAACTAAAAGGATTTAGTCTTTACTTGAAAGAACCAATCAATCGATCACACAAGTACAGCAAATTTGCACTGATAAATTGAATACAAACTTGTCATATCAATTTAAACAATCAGAAAGAATCCATCTTGGAGACAACTTAGAAATTCTCTTATTAAATTCAACAGATAACTGATACCAGACATGTGCAGCAACATCAATTGACATTCATAAATACCTCCATTTTAGAACATGCATCATAGCCTCTGATTTGATAAATTTAATGTTCTGTATCCATATAGTTTGCCTACTATATCGAATAACTGATAACCGGTCGTCTATTACAACTACAAAATGCCTATTTATACACCAGCATGAAAAAAAAATCAAAATGAAAGAACATGTCGGCCCCCCATAGAAATCGGGCTCCAACCAAGTCGGCCTACAATGGTCATCCAAGCAGATACATGTCGGCCTCAGTGTTTGAAACTCTGTTATTCATCTGTGAGCAGTCGGCGAGACAAGACGGCAGCTATGCCGAAGGCAATTCACTCGTTAATCACTTCTTATCCCATGTTCCCCTATTTTTTGTGCTATTTGCCTTTGCCGAGACTTGATTGAGTCAGGGAGGTGTCATACAGAAAACACTATGCTTCATCGATATGCCTCATACCACCCGCAAATCGCTATATCATTTTGTTTGTTACACCGAAGTCGCGGAGTATTCCCATGTTCCTTCGTCGTAACACTCCGACATCGGAAAGACCTCTTGTAGATTGTTATGTCACACCAAAAGCCAACATCTATATTCAAGTCGCTAAGATAAGAGAGAAACTCTCGCCGAGAAGCATCATTCCATTTGATTTACTATCACTGTGACATAACGCACTCGGGGAGACCTTATAGAGATTACCGAGTTATAGCAAAGGCTCTCAACCATCTCTGAGTCACCGAGACAAGAGAGAAACTCTCGCCAAGAAGCATCTTTCACATGTATGTCGCTATGAATTTTCACCGTCGGGGGGACATCTCGTAGATCACATTATTATACCGAAAGACCCCGAGCTCATACCCATTTCGCCAAGACAACATAAAACTCATGTCGAAAGCCATTCGATAGAAACCCTTTAGTAACTCGTCAGCGAGACACATATACTTTGCTATGACCTCCTACCACAAACTTCAACTCATACCGAAAGGTCTATGAGAGGCAATCCATGTGTAAGGTTGGCGAGACCGAAGGTCACTCGCAGAGACCTTACAACAATAGCAATATCTCCCACCGAAAGTCATTTGGAAAAATCTTATGTGCTCCGTCGGTGAGACAAATGATACTCGCCAAGACCCTCCGCCGATAACCCATAACCTTAGCCAATGAACCACCACAAGCATAGTCGGGGAGACATATTGAATTCGGTGAGATACCACCCCGACAGCCACAACTTACACCGATAGATGTCTCTGTTTTCGCCAAAATAGCACGTATGCTATGCCGATAGCCAACCATGGATGAATGCCAGTCGCTGTAACAAAGAACATGTCCTGCCGAAACATCTGCAACAAACGAATGTTAACTCACAAGCAACATGGGTCGGGGAGACATAAAAGGATCTATGCCGATAGACTCAGCAAGATGGAAAATGCACAACCCGTTGGGTTCCATAGGGAAAAAATGGGAAAAATGTAGATGAAAAATGCATACGGTAGGACCAAATCAAGAAATTTATGAGTGAAAGCATATGTAAAGCATCATATTTTTATAGTCCCAACAGGCACAAAATATACTGAGAGGGGGGTGAATTAGTATATGCAAAAACTCTTTAATTCAACATTAATTACCATTTTAACAACTTCTCCAATCATGAACATAAAAACATTAAAGTAACAAGTATTAATTAACAAAAAAGCACACAATCCCATAAAGAACACTAGATTAACATATGTTCAACAATCTCCCCTTTTGTCATTGATGGAAAACAGCAAAATTTTGTTAGCACATCAACACAATTTCTCTAGAACTCCCCTATGTGATACAATTGGAGTTCCTGAGCTTTTGAAAGATATAGCATTTTGGATTTCTTTCCCCCCCTTTGACATCAATGGAAAAGTAGAACATGATACCAATTTAGCACTTGGAATCCCTTCAAATTCATTCCTCCTTTCATTTTGAGATTCTCTCTTCCCCGTATCTTTTCCTACCTGACAACTATTCTGCAAGACCAACAAGCATACTTGCGGTAGGGAGTCAATACTCCCCCTCAACTTGTACTTCAAGATGAAGGAGAAACCACTCCCAACTTATGCCGAAGATTCTCAAAAGTTTCCTTGGGAAGAGGTTTTTTGAAAATATCTATAATTTTCTCCTTAGTCTCAATACACTCCAACTTAACTACTTTATTTGCAACATTCTCTCTCAGAAAATGATAATTAAAATATGTTTTTTCCTTGAACATATCATTGGATTCTTGGAAATATTTATAACACTAGTATTGTCACAAAGAATGGAAATGGGTTCATCAAGCTCTTTTTTTATCTCCTTCACGTTCTACTTCGTACACAATACTTGAGTGCAACATGAAGCTGATACAATGTCTCCGCTTCTACTATAGATA
Organism: Sequoia sempervirens; assembly: GCA_007258455.2. Lineage (NCBI taxonomy): Eukaryota > Viridiplantae > Streptophyta > Pinopsida > Cupressales > Cupressaceae > Sequoia > Sequoia sempervirens. Next base: position 339,477,669 of record VDFB02000015.1, read on the forward strand.
AAGATATTAAATCCTACTTCTTACTTAACTAGGATACAAGACTAACACCAAGGAAGAAAGCTCCACCACTTTTACTCTTATGGTCATCTATGCTTATTGCCCAATTTGTATTAGTGTATGCAATTAATGTGAATTTTTCACTCTTAGGATACCACAAACAAAAATCCATTCTAGCTTTCAAATATTTAAATATCCTTATTACTGCCTTGACATGAGTTTCCTTAGGCTACTTGAAATATAGCTACCATCCCTACTACTTGCATTATATCTGATCCAGATGCAATTACTGTAAGTGTGGAATAAGTAATGAGTAAAATAACAAAGAACACTTCTTAATAAGATATTATATCAAGAGAATCAACAATAATTAATCTAATTAACAAAGGAAAACTCTCAAAAGCGTCATATTGCTCTCTATCTCCAAAGATTTATTAAGTCACTGGGCTCTCAGATTTTGTAAGCATTGTGATAGTTAAAATGCCAATCTAGAGAATGAGATGCTGCTAAATGCAATAATCTAATCCTATATGATGATGTCTAAATGATATGATAAAGCTACTTTAATCTAAACTGACATGAAACTTAATAAAAGAAGCTAAAAAATATATATGATGCAGCCATGATATTGATTCTAAAATGCTATGATTGCTATTGCTAAATGATAATACTATTGCTAAGATGTTTGATTGCTCAATTAGTGTTTATGTAGAGTAAGTTTGCACAAAGTTGGGATCCATTTCCTATGGAAAGAAGTTGTATTTATAGATTCACGACAACATATTTGTGATGTGGCAACAAGGGTCTGGATTTGATCTGAAGAATTGAATGGTGAAGGATGAAGAAGCCTGAGCTGATTATGGAGATTGTTCCTCACCACAAAACCATTCAACTAGATGATAAGAAGAATAAATGGAAGAATATGAATAAGTTTGCCTACAAATTTGTCTCCAAATTTGCCCATGAAGGTTGAGATGAATTAAATTAGACATTTCATATCTAATTTGGCAGGTGGATATGATTAGCTGTAGAAATATGTGCTTAAATTTGAATATTTGGATTTGTTTCAAATTTAGGAAGAAATAACAATTATTAAAATAAACAAATGTTTTTTATATTGTTTAATTTAATAAAAGAGGGATAATGATAATTAAATAAAAACTATTGAAGTTTTGATTATTTAATTAAGAGAGAATAATCAGAAGAATATAAATGTGAACTATATAAATAAATATTTCTATTTATTCAATAGTAGATGAATTTAAGGTTAATTAATCAAATAATTCATATTTAATTAATTAGATTATCCAGACCATTTTTAGGTGTATACATTTTGCCCCTTTTTGAAGTGATGTGTTTATGCATTGCTTCAAAGAAAATTTTGCTGCTACTGCTAGTACTGACAAAAATAATTTTCAGTATGTCCTAGACATTGATTTTCAGATGATGATGAATATATGCCCCCTCAAAAGATAAATTGATGAATGATTGATTTTTTTGGAATTCTAGAATTTTTCAAAATTTTCAATCATTTTCTGATGATTTCTGATGATTTGATAAAGATTTGATGATGAAATAATTTATCTCCCGAAAATAGTTTGAAAGATGCCCATGTGATGAATTTTGAATTAAGCCCCTTAGAAAAGAAATTAAATAAATCCCATAAAAATCACCTTTAATCACTTTATTAAAAAGCTAAAAAGGGTGATTTAGAATTCATTTGTGCAATTTGAGTTTTGGAATTTGAGAGAGAGTGATTTGGAACTTTTTGGAGAAAAATGTCAATCCCCTACCACACTCACCGTTTTGAATGCGTTCGTCGACACAACCACCCAGTCGCCTACGGACCTCTGGTACGTACTCGTGAATCTCCTTGTTTTTTTTGTTTTCTTGTTTTTCACGCGTTTTATTTGGTTTTAAACTTTTGAATTCTTTTAGCACATTTGTAGCCCGCAGTAGCGCATCTTCCTACTATTCTAGTGCATACACTAGTTTACTACGTAAGTCAATTTTTGTAGCGCTTATGTAGGATGAAATAACACATTCATTGGTTTAGCGCTTAGGATAGATTATTTAGTGCATACATAGGTTAAAGTAGCGCATAGGCTATAATGATGCATATGTCATGTCTGAAATGGAGCATCGACTTTCAGAAATGGCACATCTGTTTATTTTGTGCATTGATTGATTGTTTTAGCGCATTGCACCTCTAAAATGGCGCATTCAATGTTCTAGCGCATTGATCGCCTATTTTAGCGCTTTGAGGTATTTTAATGGTGCATTGAATGTTGTGGCACATAAAAACATTGTTTTAGCACATTCAAGCCAGAATGATGTAATTTGTCAATTGTGTCCCTGATTTTGTCAATTTCTATCATGTCATCCATTTGATTTGATATGATTGATGATCTCAATAGATTAGATGATGTTCAACCTCATGATAAGCGAGGTCTGATGATTGATTGGTGATAATTATCCTCATGATAGGAGAGGAATAATTATAGTTTGATTGATAAACCTCATGATAGGCGAGGTTGATTTGATTAATTGACCTCACGATAGGTGAGGTTCAATTTTAAGATTGATGATTGTCCTCATGATAGGTAAGGTTCAATGATGCTTGCTCATGAGATTTGATCAAAATCTCACCAGAGCTGATTAGATTTGATAGGCTAATTGATTTTTAATGATTTGACAAAGAGTACTAACTTTGAATATTTCGTGATGATAGGAGTCATTAACGAACTTGCAGATTTGAGAGTGGTTCCCTAGGACATTTGATTTGATACTGCAACTAGTAGAGCCTGAGACAACAGTCATTACATGTTGTGGTTTGTCTTCTCTATTAGATATGCCCCAGATTAGGATTAATCGGGGTCTCCTGACAACCCTAGCAAAGAGGTGGCATAGTGAGCATAATACCTTCCACCTTCCTACTAGTGAGATGATAGTCACTCCTGAGGATGTTTGGCGGATTTTGAGGATACACGTTGTTAGTGATATTGTAGTATATGATTCTTCATAATAGCCCGTGGGACCGATGCTCTACGCAGAGTGTTCCAGGATGATACTATTTGTGGATACGAGATTCCATGGTGCAATATGGTGGATACCTATGCCACCCTACCTTCTGTTCTTGCTGGTTTTATTGGATAGTTCCTTTGTCCTGATCGCAGGTCAAAGGGACTTTCTATTGGTTGGGGTTGTGTGTTGGAGAGTATGATTGTACATGGTACCAGATATGCATGGGGCATGTGTATGCTTTCTCATCTTTATCACAATTTGCATTCAATTGTCTACCTCTGAGGTCACAGTTTGTCTGCAGGTGTTACAATACTATAGCTGTGGTCATGGAAGCATATAGTTGTTACATGTCCAGTGATGGTGAGATAGTGGCCCACCATGAGGCCATATGTGCATATTTACACAGGTCGACTTACTCAACCTAGACTGGGTAAGTTGGAGCATTGAAGGAGAGTATTGGATGATTTAGAGGTTGTCACATGTCGACCTATATAGATTGCGAGCACTGGGATGACGATGATATTTAGTTTCCATATCTCTCTCAGTCGATGTTGTTGATTGGTCAGACTTGTTTGGTTTTGGAGAGATTTTTGTTCAGGAGGGTGCTCAAATAGTATGGTATTGTACAAGGCATGCCCCAGGGTGTTTCCCATTATGGTCATCGTTAGATAAATTCTAAAGAGTGGGGACCTTGTCTTCCATATGATTCTGTTATTTAGGAGTTCTAGGGTCTACAACCTTTAGTCTGGGAGATTCATCCTGATATTACTTAGGCACCTGTTACAACGGATTATGCAGAGTATCTGGCTCTACATCCCTTTCCATGAATTACCATTCCTGATGAGCCAGTTCCATTACCTAGTAAGGAGGAGAGTAGTAGCAATGATGAGGGGGATGGAGATGAGGAGAGAGATGATGATGGTGATGGAGGAGGTGGGTCGGGTGCAGGTGGGTTGGGTGCAGTTGTAGATGTGCAGGATTACATGGTACCTCGTAAGAGGCGATCACTGGTAGCTCCTGCAGAGCAGCATGTTCAGATTGGGGTACCTTCATAGCATCAGCAGATGTAGATTGTGAGTTTACAAGGGCAAGTACAGACCTTATAGGGGCATTTGATATAGGCATGAGGTTTATTGGTTCAAACATAGGCCCAGTCTCATGCATAGACTCTCACTCAGGTACAGGGACAGTTGGCATCTACTCAGGCACAGATTGCCTCATTGACAGTTGAGAGAGATGTAGCTAGACGGGCTGTAGAGCAGACAAAGTTGACAGCTGAGAGGTTACAAAGATTGGTTGATGGTACATCTATAGCAGATTATATGAGAGAGGTTCTCCATGTAGGTTGAGAGGCAGAGTACTACAGAGGGTGGTACCATGATGCAGTTCCCTCCAAGGAGTGAGTTATGCCTAGTATCGATCTAACAGAAGCCAGTCCAGGACCATGAGTAGGGGTGTTACACAGCCTCTTCCGAGAGACCCGAGAGATCCTGGTACGTCTGGTGGTGGAGGGGCTGGTCCAGAGATGCCTGCACCATCTAGAGCTAGTAGCACATAGCCATATGATTGTAATTTCTGATGTATTTTGAGATATGATGTATACTCTGGTTTTTTTAATTTACAAACATATTTGATGCTACATCTCCTTATATTTTAGACATCATTGTATACTTGACATTATGATTTTGAGATCTATATGATATGCAATGGATTGATCAATCTATATGTGTTCTATATGGTTCTATGATGGATGCATTTAATTTCCCTGTTCTATATGTCATATGATGATTATATGATATTGTTATGGATGCATTTAATGATCATGATGATATGCTATGATTTATGATGTTATATCTATGATGTTAAAATGTGATATGTGAATAATGATGATGTATGGATGCATGATGTGTGTTGGATGATAATGGATAATAGATGTATGATGATGTGTATATCTAAATTACATGATAATGTAACCATATGCATAATTATGGATGTGATGTTTCAATGATAAATGAAAATGATGTAAATGGGATATGATGCACTTTTATTTTTGGGTATTCTAAATGCAGATATATGATATAAGAAATGGATGAATGAATAATGAATATAATGGTACTTTTAATGTATTTTTTTATGATATGATGAATAGATGAATGAAAATGCAACTACATAGAGATTTGTTTTTGATAGTTTTTTTCTCATGCAATTTTATGACGTGATACACAAATGAAGAAATGACATGATTAATGCAAATTATATGATCAAATTTTTGAATGATTAAATGATATAATAGTTTTTTCTAATGTATGCAATGGAAATGATTATGCAGCTACATGATAATGATGATGTTTTTGTTAATGTCAAGTATACTCAATCCATTTATGAGAAAAGATAACATCGTTTTTGAATCCTTTACCAGATTTTGTAACAAATACTCTGTAGATGTAAGACTAACATGAATGCAATCTAATTTTATCATGAAAATCTACATGCAAACATTGGCACGTTAGAAATCCATTTATATTTCTTTTTACCATCATGAAGCTTTTTAAAATGTTGAAAGTGAGTACAAGCATCGATGGTATAATTTAGACCATGATGACCTGAGTACTACTTTCATGATTTTTGATATTGCAAGTGAACACAAACATCTAGGTATAATTAAACTGAGATTACTTGAGCATTTCTTGCATAAAAAGACAAGAATTAATCACTATAGTGTGTGAATTCAGAATGTCATCAGTGATACTTTGTAGAGCACGTCTCGCGACAATTCACACAATAAATAATTAATTTACAAATGTTCAACAAACAAAGAAAATATCATTTTTCTTCCTATCTTCTCTAGTTCAATACATCATCGAGTTGCTCCAAAGAAATTATAACAAAGAACAAAGTACAACAATTCAACCTCTACTTAAATTATTTCAATCATTATTCAGATTAGATCATCCATTTTGATTTGAAAAACCTAGTTTTATGCTTTTCGATGAGTTTTTTGATCATGTATGATTGATTGCCAAATGTTGTCTTGTCATTGTGTTTTGGTTTCAAATGTTTTTCACGTTTGTTGTACTGATGTTTGTCTATTTGATTAATCTCAAAGTTTATTTCCCCAGTGAATTCATGATTTTTACCTCAAGCTAGGGTGAGACATGACCACGTTGTAATGATATGATATTGGATGGAAATGTTCATGAAATTGAATGACCATGACATGCCTCTAATAGATGGAACTATTGGCTTAAATCACAAGTAGCATCTGTTTCCAGGTTTTCACATGTTTTTATTTCACTTTTTCAAACTTTATGATTTTTTTTGTATTTTTTTGTTTTCTTATTTTCTTTTGTATTTTTGTATTTTTGTATTTTTTTTGTATTTTTCTATCACCAAGACGCCTATTTTCCAGGTTTTCATCAAGGCAACCATTTTTCCAGGACTTGAACCATGCACTAGGTGATTTAGGTGTAGAACTTTCTGAGATGGATACTGTTGATAGGTTCATCGAACAGATCCCCTTCAGGTGTAGATAGTTGATAGGCCCCAGATCCATAGAATGATGTGACAACATAGGGACCTAGCCAATTAGGTTCAAATTTTCCTTTCTTTTCCCTATCCTGTTGATTTCTAGGGTTTTCCTTTAGGACCAAGTCACCAACCTAAAATATTCTAGGTTTTACCCTATGATTGTAGCTTCCAGACATTATTTGTTGGTATGCCTTCAAATGGTTTACAAATTTTTGACGACGTTCATCCAACAATTCTAGTTCTTGAAGTTTGGACACTCTATAATCCTCATCTGTAATAATACCCTTCAATGATACAGGGAGTGATGGTATTTCCACCTCAATAGGTAGGATGGCCTCTAATCCATATACCAAGGCATATGGTGTAGCTCATGTTGGTGTTCTGATGTTGGTTCAGTATGCCCACAAAGCAAGGTTTAATTGACTATGCCAATCACGTCCAACATCATTGACCGATTTTTTTAGAATTTTCAAAATTGTTTTGTTGGAGGCCTCTGCTTGGCCATTTCCTTGAGGATAGTACGGTGTTGAAAAACAATGTTGGATATGAAACCTTTCACATAGTTCTTGGAAATCTTGGTTCTTAAAAGGTCTACCATTGTTTGTTACAATGGAATGAGGTATGACATACCAACAGATGAGGTAATTCAGAATGAAAGAAGAAATTTTCTTTCTAGTGTTTGTTGTTAAGGGAACCGCTTCTATCCACTTTGTAAAGTATTTTGTTGCTATGATTATGAATTTGTGTCCATTGGATGAAGACGAATTAATTTTTCCTACCAAGTCTAGTCCCCACTGAAAAAAGGGCCATGTTGAAGTAAATGGTTACAATTCTTGTGTTGGTGCATGGATTAAGGTACCATGGATCTGACATTTCTGGAATTTCTTAACAAACTGATAAGACTTCTTCTCCATATTCAGCCAGTCATACCCCAAACAGAGGATTTTCTTTGCTAGGGCTAGTCCACTTGAATGACTTCCACAAATACCTTCATGAACCTCACGTAAAGTTGTCTCAAACTCGTTATGTTCTAGACACCGAAGACGAGTACCATCTAGACCTCAACGGTAAAGTATGTCAGCAATTAAGGTATGTCATGTGGTTTGGAGAATGAAGTTGCATTTCTAGTTTATGGAAAGATCGAGAGGAAGGATATTGTCTTTAAGGTAAGCATAGGTCTATCCATAGATTGAGAATTCAACATCAACTATATGGCATATGGTTTGAGATTTAGGACTATCATATGTAGGATTAGACACTTGTTCTACCATAAACTCATAATGACCTCGCTTTTCTGGAATCTACAATAGAGAAGCAATTGTCACCATTGCATCAACAACCTTGTCTTCTGCCCTTGGAATCTGTTCAAATTTGATCCCAAAAATTACTTTTTGAGATCATCCACCATGTTATTATACAACATCAACTTCTCATCTTTGGTTTGATATTCATCATTTACTTAATAAATGACTAGTTGTGAATCTCCATATACTTGTAGCTTTGTGATCTTTCATTCAACTGCCATGACTTTCATGCCAATGATTAATGCCTCATATTCTGCTACATTATTTGTGCATGGAAACATGAGTCTATATGAATTTGGGATGGTATATCCTTGAGGTGTAACAAATAGAATTCATGCACCTGATCCACATTGCGTGAATGACCCATCAAAATAAAGTAACCATGGTTGTGTGGTCATAGTAAGAATGTCTGCATCAGGAAACTCAATGTTCATTGGACAATCATCTGATAATGGAGCCTCAACTAAATGATCTACTATTACCTGACCCTTGATGGCTCTTCGATCTACATACTAAATATCAAATTCACTTAAGATCATGACCCACTTGGCCAGTCTGCCTGTGAGGGCAACTTTGCTAAGTAGACATTTTAATGGATCAATCTTTTCTATGAGCCTAACTGTGTGAGTCAACATGTAATTCCGCAATTGCTGGGTAGCAAATACCACCACCAAACAAGCTTTCTCGATGAAGGTGTAATTTATTTCATAACCATTCAAAGTCCTACTGATATAATAGACAACCTATTCTTTTCCTGCAGGATCTTCTTGTGCTAATAAAGCCCCCAAAGAAATCTATGTTGTTGCAATGTATAGGAATAAAGGTCTATCTTTTGTAGGTGCAATGAGTATGGGTGGTGACATCAGATATTTTTTTATTTGATTGAAATTTGTTTCACACCCTTGATCCAACTTGAATGAGACATTCTTATGTAGCAAATGATTGAATGGATGACTTTTGTCTGCTAATTGGGAGATAAATCTCCTAATGTATTGTAGTTTTCCTTGTAGAGACCATAGTTGACTGATATTCTTTGGTGGTGGCATTTCCATTATGGCTTGAACTTAGCAGGATCCACTTCGATACCCTTTTCTGATACTATGTATCCTAGAAGCTTTGTTGATGTTACACCAAACACACATTTCTTAGGATTTAATCTGACATTGAACTTCTCCATCCTAGTAAAGATTTTATCTAGGATCTCTAGATTCCCTTCTCTGGTATATGAATTTTCTAGTATATCATCCATGTAATCTTCCATAAAAGTATGCATCATGTCATGGAAGATGGTCATTTCCTGCTGATATGTGGCCCCTACATTTTTCAACCGAAAAGGAATGATGTTCCAATAGAATGTGCCCCATGGACATGTGAATGCGGTCTTCTCTTGATTTGGTTGTAGCTTGAAAAACTATCCATTAATGATAACATGGTGTGTCCAACTATTAAGTCTACAATAATGTCAATGTTTGGTAAAGGAAAACCATCCTTTGGGCATGCCTTGTTTAGATCTTTGAAATCAGTACATATTCTGATACTGTTATCTGGTTTAGAAATAGGTACAATATTAGAAATCCACTTAGTGTAATCAATAGATCTGATAAATCCTACATCTAACAACTTTTTCAACTCTAATTTTACCAACAAGGCGATATGTGGATGCATTTTCCTTAGTTTTTGCTTTACGGGTTTTATCCCAAATGGTAGAGATAAATGATGCATCAGAAGATCTGGATCTAACCCTAGCATATCAGAGTAAGATCAAGCAAATTTAATGTGTCTTTCTTCAAAGAACTTGGCGAATTCAGGCTTTTCTTGTTCACTCATAGATGTTGCTAGATGTAGAGTCTTTTCCTTTTCTATTGTGTCGATATTGATAGACTGTGTAGGCTCTACCAACACTGATGTTCTTTCATGATAGTGTTCTAGAAGGGTGTAAAATCTCCCATCTTTTGGTGCCTTTGAGAGGTTTTCACCATCAGATGTGTTCTTTATTTTTACTTTTTTGAGATCTAATGCTGCCATTGAATGGTTTTCACCATTAGATCCATTATTCTTGTTTTCAATTTTGCAACTGAAAGATTTGACACCCTCCTGACCCAAAGCTTCATTATGAGAATTATGATTAGAACTTGTGTCAGGTTCATCATAACAAAGGAAATTTATGATAGCATCATCATTCACAAAGATAGGAATATCAATAGGTTTAGTTGGTTCCCAGTCGATAAGTTTGAGATGTACTAAAGGTAAAAAGTCATCAAATTGACTAGGGTCAATGACAGTGAGGGTTCTTATAGCAATGTTGTCAAAATTTTCAATGGTGATATCAAGGTCTATGATATTACTCTCCTCCAAGTCATCTATATCACTCGATATTTGTCAATCCTCACTTGAATCATCAATATTTTGTGATCCAAATACAAGGGGTCTATTCCTTGAACTTTGTCCCTCCTCACATGTGGGTGCATACTCTTTTATAACATCAACTTGTATGTCCTTGTATGATATTTCTGATAAATAATCCCACTCATACTCATTAGAATCTATTTCAGAGTTATCCCGCATTTGAAGGATCCTTTCAACAATTTCATGAGTGGTTTCCTCTTTTGTTTTCCCTTATAACCCAGTCCTATTTTGTCCTTTGGCTGAAGTGTGAGAGGTTGGATGGGTTCTACATTGCCTTTTCTTTTACCAATAGGTCCTTGTCCTTCATACCCCATTTTCTCCAATATTGTTTTTCCCTTGCCATATTGATCTGTCTTTATGCTAATATTTTCCGATGTAGAGGCTTCCTCATCTTTGTAGAGCTAATTGAGGATGGCCTTATCTTTAGATTCATCTTCTAAAGTACCTTCCTTCACAAATCTATTATCAAAAACCATGGTAGGCTATGATGATTGTTGTGTTATTGTTGATGGTTGTCCATATGACCTTGGAGTTGGTAGTAGCTGTGAAAGACATAGAGATTTCCCAATGGAATATTCTCCCATGCCTTTGTCTGTTAACTGGATCTTTTCTTGAAATTGTTGTGATAGAGAATTTAGTTGACCCTCATTTTTTGATAGAGTGGAATCAACAACACTTGTATCTTTTGATTGGTCCTTTTTCTCAACCCACTTGGATACAATGTTTAATTGTTTTTCATTGTTGGATGAACTAGAAGTGCTTGCTTCCCTATTATGGGGCACAAAAGTGTCTTGTGCCACTTTAAGCGTGTTACAATATTGGGTATTGTTGTAATCAGCTGAAATAGTGACCTCTTGTCCATTAACAAGAAAATTTAAACACTTATGATAAGTTGAGGGGACTGCTTACATTTCGTGAATCCAAGGATGTATTAAGAGTATATTATATGTCAACTCCTTTTCTAGCACTTGTAAAACTATATTCTTCACAATTGGTCCTACTTTAATAGGTAACACAATCAATCCTTTGGAGGATCTCTCTTCATCATAGGCTTTTATTGTAATTTTCCTTCTAGCATCAATATCATTATCAAAATAACCTGGTGCATGGATTAGTTTTAAAGTGAAAATGTTTAAACTAGCTCCACCATCTATTAGGACATGTTTAACATGGTGTTTATGGATTAAGACTTCTATATGAAGGGATGCATTGTGTGGGTGATTAAGTGATACATCGTCTTGTTCAAAAAATGATAGACAACGAGGTGTGGTTAAATGTCCCACCATATCTTGAAATTGACAGACATCTAGATTGTTGGGTACTATGGTGGCCACAAAGGCTTGTTCCAAAACCTCCTTATGGGATGGTGAGATTTTAAGGAATTCTAATATTGATATCTATGCTGGTATTTTTTGCAGTTGATCGACTATATTGTATGGATTTGAAGGGGGAGTAGTGGTTTTAGATGCAACTCCTTTCAATATTACCTTGGATTGCCCCCTTGTTGTCACGTTGACCAGTTGGTAGTCTTTCTTTTCCATGATTTTTATGACATTGATCTCATTGTTGGATGTGTCTATATTCGGGATCATGTTTAGTGATATGATGTCATTGATTCCAACATTATCAGTTTGATTATCTATGAGGCCATTCTTCTCAACCTCAAAAATATAATGAATAGTGTTGTCATAAATGTAGTTCACATTTTTACCTTTACTGTTTGTAGAAGATTCTCCCTTTTCATAATTTGGTAAAGGATTTTTAAATGCATTGTGATCATTGTTTGTTTGATGTCCTTCTATGAATACTTTCTTGTTGTCAATCAAATCTTGTACTAGATGTTTCAACTACATACAATCATTTGTTTTATGTCCTTTGTTTTTATGAAAGTTACAATAGTCAACATCATTCCACTAAGATGGTTTTACTTTTGGTTCCCAATTTCTTGCTTTAGGTAAGGTGATAAGTTCATTTGCAATAAGTTCTCTCATTATTGATTCTACTGTTTGTCCCAATGGTGTGAATCTTCTTCAATTTGATGGTCTTTGATATGATTGTGGTTTAGATTCTCCATTGTTTAGATTGTTATTTTGATTGACACTTTGATTGATGTTTTGGTCATTATTTTGATTGGTCTTTGTAGTAGTTGTCATCAAATTAAATACTAGTTTTGCATTTTGTGTCATTTGTAGCATCATTGTTTCCAGTATTTCTATTCTTTTTCCAAAACTTAGGTTTATCATTGTTGCCATAGTGATTTGAGGAATTTCTATTGTTTGATCCTTCATCGTAATTCCTTATCACCCCTCTTTTGACCAAGGATTCTTTGATCTTGAGCCCATTTTCAGTCACTTTCTCGAATGTAGGTGGACATTCTAGTTCAAGCCTATAGCTCATGTCATCAGTTAGGTTGTCAATGAATAGTTCCATCTTTTCTTCTTCAGGTATAAAATGAGGATATCTAGAAAACAACCATTGCCATCATTGTAGAAATGAGAGGAATGTTTCACCTTTCTTTTGTTTCATGTTATAAAGGTCTTTTATTGTTACCTCATGTTGAATATTAAAGGAAAATTGTGAGATAAACCTATTGACTAGTTCTTCAAAAGATCAAATTCCTGGTTGTAGTTTAGAAAACCATTCCATACATTGACCTCCTAAGCTCCTTGGAAATAACCTCATTAGATAAGTGTCTTCTTGTGAAAATTCTAAACTCATGGTTCTAAATTCCCTCACATGATCAATTGGGTCCATTTTACCATTGTACTTATCGTATTTTGAAAATTTGCAATGTCTAGGATATGGTATCATGTCCACACTTGGATCAAAAGGATAAGGACAAATATCATGTAAAGAGTACCTTTTTTGTGGTTCCTTTTTGCATATCTTGAAGTTGTTGTTGCAAGTTTTCCATTTGATGTGTTAGGGAAACCACTTGATCTGTGTTTTGTGTGTTTTGTGGTTCAGTTTCAACTGCTCTAGGTGTTTCTTTTAATCGATTGATATCAAAATATTTTGGAAGTTTTGCACCTAGTTCAGCTAGCATTAAAAGGTATTTTTCCATATCTTCTTCTAAGACCTTTTCCATAAATTTATGGAAATTGGGATCTTGTTGTGATGTTTGAATGTCTTCTTGGTTTATTTCATTTGCATCATTTTGGTGAAATCTATGAAAGGGATTTTCTTCAACCATTGTGTTTGGTGTTTCAAATTCTTTTTCTTTAAGTTTCTTTGTAACCTTGTCAAAATTGGCATACAAGTGTTTGTTATTCTCACTAAACTTTGATCTTTTTGGATGAGTGTCAAGGATATTAACTTAAGTCAAATAGAATGATAAATTCTATTGATGAGACTAAGTTAAAAATGTGATTATTGTGTTTCGTTTCATGATTGTAGGATGACAAAATCTTGATAAAGAAACTTAACGTAATAATCCAAAATTTTGTGTTTGATGATTTAGACAGTTTATGGTTGTAAGATCTTGGTTTAATTTGATAAAGTTTGACTTGAAAAATCCTATTTTTCTAAATTTAAGGCACTGTTTGGACTGAGAAAATGTTTTTGTTCTAACAAAGATCTAAGTTTTGATGTCAAAAGTCTGATAGGGGTTTCAAATAGCTCTTTGTTTTCTTGTTTTGTGGATGCGCTATTACAGAGGGAAGATGCTCTAAAACAAACTATGTATGTGCTAAAATATATGGTGAATGTGCTATCAGATAGGGTATATGCGCTAAAACAGACTGTGGTTGTGCCAAGATACTGGTAATTCTGACATTGGTAAATTTTGGTGATAGACTACAAATGCACTATAAGATTAGTTAGATGCGCTGAAACAATGGTTGTATGTGCTATTTGGACAACAGATGCACTAAAATACCAGGTGTATGTGCTAAAATCGACTGTGTATGCACTATTTTGGGACTGTTCACAGTGTTGTCCATTTGTTCTGGTTTTTCTCAATAAAAGGATTGATTTTTAGGGTGTAATTTTATGAATCATGGATATTTTGATAGGGTATCTTGCTGTTAAATCTCTAAATTTGATGATCTAAATGGATGATACCTTCAAAAAGTGACCTTTCATGCATAAAAGAAAGTTTGAAAAATGTTGGTCTTCTGCAAAAAAAAAGCCTAATGTTTCCAAGTTTTTTCTCTATTGTAACAATTGATTTGGGTTGTTGGAATATTGTATTGCTGGTTGTAGGATGAAAGAATTATGAATGGGTTGACTATGATTATGCTTTTTTGAAAGAGCTCTTTGTTGGAAATAAGCTTGTGAATATAAAGGCTCTGAAGTAAAATCATTAGTATATCCTCTACCAAAGTCATGATATCTATGGATGAAAGTTCAATGTTCAATCATGATTTTCCTACTTTGATATAAGAAGAGTCTCCTTTCCAAAAAAAAATTGTAGCTAAGTTGCTTCTTTGGTTTCTTGACTCTTTTTGCAAGGGATTTCTTGACAAATGTTGTTGATTTCCAATCCCTTAACATAAATTTTCATAGGTTGATTTTTCAAACTCTTTGTGTTTTTTTGGATGATCTTATCTGAATTAATGTTTGAAAACACAGCAAGCAGTTGTAAAACAATTGTTTGTTAAGTCCTAGAATCTAAACAATTAGTGTATGTTCAAGAATCAAACATGATCCTCTTTGATTTCCACTGGTATTTGACAAAGAATACACTTCAATCAGACTCACTCTTAAGGTCAAAAGGTCATCATAATAAACACAACCCACATCTTAAAATTGCGTCAACTCACATAGTCGTGTCACCCCTAGAGGGCACCCATGTTTTTTTCTTTTCTAGGCATGTACTCAAAGTTAGATTTCTCAATCCCTTGAGCAAACAATCCTTGGAAATTATATGGTGAGTGTCTTGGGGGCATATTCTTCCCTCCCCTTGCACTGTGAGTATTATAATATTTGGATACTAACACAATTGGATTCTACACTAAGGTTCATAGATAGGGTATCCGTTCGAAGTGGCAAATGATAAACTCCCTCAGGATACCTCCTAATCTTTAGAACAAAGATTTTGGGGATGGTTATCTTGCACACTTCCGGTAAATGTGGGTTTCCCCAAATTCACTTTTATTTTATAGTGGGTTGGAAAACCTGGCTTTGGTTGTTCCCACTTATGTCGTTCTCGTAGGGTCAGTACTTTTTCCCACTACGATAGGCCTTCTAAAGGTTTTAATAAAGCATAAAGTGCATGAAATTAAAAGATGAGTCTGGAATTTTGATCACCAAGTTAAGGGGAGAGCATAGGCCTATCACCATACAATCACAACAAACAATGTTCAGTTTTTTAAAGCCCAAATGACAATTTTCTATTCTACATGAAGATATTGCTTCACAAAAGATATGATGTTCATTTTAACTGAGATAGCAATGTATGATGACTACCCTAGGATTGGTGTATTTTAATCCAAATGACTACCCTAGGATTGGTTCATTTTAATCCAAAAGCAGCAATGAAACCATTGGTTGTGGTTGCGTCGGATCCAGACAAAAATTTAGACAAATAACATATGCACTAGAACAGAGGTCATATGCACTATAGAATTGATCATATGCACTACAAAATCAATCATATGTGCTATAGAATTTATCATATGCACTACAGAATTGATCATTTGTGCTAAAACAGAGTTGAGCCTAGGGAACAGTCCAGTGTGCTAGAAGTTTAGTCAAATGCATTGGAATAGTCTTCAAATGCGCTAGAGTTTCTGCTGGATGCACCGGAACAGTCATCTGATGTGCTAAAGTATCTAGTGGATGCGCCGTAAAATCTCTCAATTGCGCTAAAAGAAACACGTCAGAAGCCTGCATAGACACTTTTCAAAAAAAGATGTAAAATATGGGGTTAAGGGCCCCATAGTGGGCACCAAAATGTAAGTGTGGAATAAGTAATGAGTAAAATAACAAACAACATTTCTTAATAAGACATTATATCAAGAGAATAAAAAATAATTAATCTACTTAACACAGGAAAACTCTCGAAAGCATCATATTGCTATCTATCTCCAAAGATTTATTAAGTCACTGGGCTCTCAAATTTTGTAAGCATTGTGACTGTTAAAATGCCAATCTAGAGAATGAGATGTTGCTAAATGCAATAATCTAATCCTGTATGATGATGTCTAAATGATATGATGAAGCTACTGTAATCTAAACTAACATGAAACTTAATAAAAGAAGCTACAGTAAACTATGATGCAGCCATGATATTGATTCTAAAATGCTATGATTGCTATTGCTAAGATGCTTGATTGCTTAATTGGTGTTTTTGTAGAGTAAGTTTGCACAAAGTTGGGATCCATTTCCTGTGGAAAGAAGTTGTATTTATAGATTCACGATAGCATATTTGTGATGTGGTAGCAAGTAAGGGTTTGGATTTGATCTGAAGAATTGAATGGTGAAGGATGAAGAAGCCTAAGATGATTATGGAGATTGTTCCTGCCCACAAAAACATTTAGCCAGATGATTGGAAGAATCAATGGAAGAAGATGAAGTTTTCCTACAAATTTGTCTCCAATTTATCTCCAAATTTTCCCATGAAGATTGAGATGAATTAAATAAGACATTTCATATCTAATTTGGTAGGTGGATATGATTAGCTGTAGAAATATGTGCATAAATTTCAATATTTGGATTTGTTTCAAATTTAGGAAGAAATAACAATTATTAAAATAAACAAATGTTTTTGTTTTTTTTTATTTAATAAAAGAGGGATAATGATAATTAAAAAAAAACTATTGAAGTATTGATTATTTAATTAAGAGAGAATAATTAGAAGAATATAAAGGTGAACTAGATATAAATAAATATTTCTATTTATTCAATAGTAGATGAATTTAAGGTTAATTAATCAAATAAATCGTATTTAATTAATTAGATTATCCAGACCATTTTTAGGCATGTATATAGTTACATACAACAAACTACCAATCATTAACCAATACAAAGTTTGATTTACTAAAGCAGATTCATCATCCTTATACAATTTACATCTGGTAACTATAGGTGTACTCATTGGTTTGCATTCTTCCATCTTAAACTTTCTTAACATCTTTTTTATGTACTTGTTCTGAGAAATGATTATACCTTTATTTGATTGAGAGATATGTAAGCCAAGAAAGAAAGAAAATTCACCAAGCATTGACATTTCAAAATAATTATCTATTGCATCCCACAACCCTTTGTACATAGCATCAAATTACTACCTCCAAAGATAATGTCATCAATATAAATAACAACAATCAATAATTGATTACCTTCTATTTTTTATGTATAAGTTGTTGTATACACTATATCTCATGAAACTTTGTTATTGTAGATACCTATCCAATCTAGAATACCATGCTCTAGGTGCATGTTTGAGTCCATAAATACTTCTTTAGTTTTTTACACAATATATTTTTTATCTGAAAATTGGAACTCTTTAAGTTGTTCAATGTAGACTTCCTCTTCTAATTATCCATTCATAAATGCAGTTTTGGCATCCATCCAATAAACATTGAAATTCTTGAATGTTGATAATACCAAGAATATTATAAGTGCTTCTAACCTTGCTACCAGAGAAAATGTCTCAAAATTAATTACCTCCAATTGAGCATATCCTTTGCACACAAGTCTATCCTTGTTCTAGATTACTTTTCCATCTTCATTCAACTTATTTATAAAGACCCATTTTGTACCAATGACATTTTTGTCTTTAGGTCTCAGAACCAACTCCCAAGTTTTATTTTTCTTAATATGAGTTAATTCTTCCTCCATGGCATCTAACCGGCCCTTTTCTTTTCTTTCCTCTACATAAGAACTTGGTCCATTTTTTGATAATAAGGAAAAGTGTATCTCTACATTCCTTTCTCAATTATTCTTTGAGTCTTGAATCCACTATCCTTATCTCCTATTATTTGATCTTTAGACTAGTTCTTTTGAACATACCTAGATGGAGTCTTATTATTTGTAGTCCCTGAGTCAATTTTTAAGTCTTCATTATCTTCTTCATTCATAATATCAATAGGTTGTATTTTTTCATCAATACTTGCATTGAAATTTTTGAAGATCCCATTCAACCTTTTGTTATAACATTTATATACCTTGCTTGTCATAGAATAACTAAGAAAAATACCTTCATCAAATCTAGAATCAAACTTACCCAAATGTTCTTCATCTTTCTTGATGTAGAATTTTCTTCCAAATATTTTGAGATGTTTGACTAAATTTTATCTTACTTCCCACATTTCATATGGTGTTTTGGTAGTCTTTTTTCTAACTTGAGCTATGTTCAAGATGTAAACAGTTGTCTAAACCACTTCTCTTTAATACATATCTGAAAACTTTGCTTGAATTAACATTGTTCTGGCCATCTCTTCTACAATCTGGTTCTTCCTATCAACTACTCTATTTTGATGTAGATGTTACCTAATTTTCGCTTACAACTCAATCAGGTAGAGCTGAAACATAGTTTGCAGCTAGAAAAAAAGGTACATACAAATTTATGCTAAAGTTTTGTCATTAAACAGAAGATGTTTTCAAATGAAGTTTAGTTTTATTATGCAAATGTTCTTTACAGCAGAAAATTACACAAATTTGCATAGTATTGTTGTCTTTATTCATTTTACAACAAAACATGATGTCCCACACAAGTCATGGGAGTAACTGATCATACATGATGAAATGAAAAATGAAGATTAAACTATACAACTAAAGAAGTAGGAATATGAAAGGAAATTTGATTCATCATTGCATGAATGATGAATTACAAGGTTGACAGTTGTGTCTTTAGCTCCAGCTCCAGCTCCTTCATTGGTTTCTTTGAAGATACTTGCAGAAATAGTTTGTGTTAGAGATTGAAATCAAATTTCTCCTCATATGCATACAAAAAAAGATATACAATCGAATCCTTTGAAAATTTTGATAAAATAATGAAGATTTAACAAACATTCAAGAGCATTCAGGAGTAGAAGAATTAATGCATCATTTGAAGCTTTCAGCTTCATTTTTTTTCTAACTTGTTTGTTCATTGTGCAGGTACAATTTCATTTATCATTTCATGATTCATCTTGTTTGATATCGCAACATGCAGAATAAAATGGGCTCCCATAAGGGTGGAGCCCAACATGCTTCCCTCTCAATGTTGAGAGAGATAGGAGGTAATAAGTGATGTCCTTTCTTTGTAATCAAATGACAAAGGTTAAAATGTCGTGTTTCTATTTATCATGTTATGAAAAAATATGAAAAAATGTTTGAACTTATAATAATGAACTGTTCACTGTTCTAAAAGAGCATTACAAAGGCTTTAAAATGTCATGGAGCAGCGTAAAAGATAGTGATACTTCTTGAAGATAGTAGTACCATGGGATTCATCTGAAATGGTCACTAACATAATAGTATGCAAGTATATTTATAGTCATGTATTTTCATGAAGACATCATACATTCTTTGTATCCACTTAAGACATTGCTCTATGATAACCTTTAAAGCTAATACATGCCAAGGACAACAACACATGATGTCATAGGACAACTAATGCATAGATGATAGTCATAAGAAAACCTAAATGAGTTATTCAATGGAAAAACACTATGAAAGGGAAGTCATATGGAGTGATCTTACAAAAGGGACAACATACAATGCAAAAGATAAAGTCGCCTACAGAGATAGAGAAATCAACATCATGTCATTCAGTGGCATTATTATTTATTATGTAGATTTCTAGGTTCACATTCATTTCATGACAAGATCCAGGTCAGTCAATAGGAAGTCTCATTTGTTCCTTCTATTGAAAGTTTTATAAGGTTATTGCTATGGTTTATAAATGTAAGTAAAATCATCAAGCATTTACTATAGAATAATACCATATCCATAATAGGACAGCCATTAAAATAGCATAAGGAGCATAAAGACAAGGTACATGGGGAGACAACATATTTCAAGCAAGGGGTTAGTCATCACAGCCTGTCATATGCAATAAGGGAAGAGAGCCATCATATCCACAACCATATGGTTTCCATTAAAAGAGTATGGCATAAAAGAGCCATGAAATATTTAATGAACAACTACTTGTCACTCATGACAGTGGGTTTTGATATAAAGCATGGCGGTCCTTTTTGATAATCTGTGTGTAAACCTACAAATGTAGTCACCCAATCACAAGGGTTTAAAGTGCACAAGGAGTTGTGTATAAGCTTTGTTGGTGATGTATGGAGAAAACAACAATAATAGAGGTGCATGCTCACCATGTTGTCCATTAGATATTCAATAGTCATAAGAAGATAAAGAGCCAAATACATAATGAACCTTCAAGGTACGGTTTGCAACCAAGAGATAAGTAAAGCAATTTAAATCTAATGTGAGAAAGTATCTTAACACGATGTCATGATTGACATGAAAGTCAAAGTGACATTGATAAGTGCATTCAAGCACTCAAAAAAGTATGAAGGGCTTATAGAGCACATTAAATAAAGTTTTAGAAATCCACAACAATGAATGCATATGTGGTGCCCCAGAATAACGAATGCAAGGGTTTCCTCTCTGTCAAATGGAACCCCCAATATACCTATTGGTGATAGCAAAGGGAAATGCACACAATATGTTGAAACCATCAAGAGAACCCATGGATAAAATGAGTGATGTTTCATGGGTCAAGCCAAGAACAGAATGGAAAGGAAAGGGAAAATTTGTTGTCTTTTCAAGATAATGAGAAGGAGAAGCTTAGCCATAAAGTGAGAAAAAATCCCTCAATATCTGCAAAGATTCAAACCACGGTCACAAAATAAAGAGAATGTTAAATTCAAAGAGGCTGAAAATGAAGCAAAAGGGAGCTCGAGCTTTAGAAAGAAAAAACCCTCATATGTGCAAGTAAATACAACCCTCAGCTAAAGAGAAGCCCTCAAAGTGTTGCCATGATTTTAAATAAATATGAGGAAATGTGAAAATGCAGAGATAAAAGAGTAAACACTACGAGGAAACGAGAAAATACAAAGGTAAAAGAATCATAGCCTCCAAATAAAGCAAGCAAAGATCTTCATTTTTCCACAGTTAAGGAAAAGATATAGATATCTTATAAAAATCAGAGCCTTACCACTCGGCCTCGACACAAATCCAACATGGAGATCTCACACTCAAGTTCTAGAAGGCTCAAGTTCAAACTCGAGTTGGTAGTGCAAAAAAGTAACAGTGCAATACAAAATGAAGTGAAAATGCAAAATGAGGTTGTGTGTATGCTGTTTAGGGTTTTCTTTTTTCCCTAAGCTTGGTCGACCTCTTTTGGGGTATTTTTTCACTTTTATTTTAAAAATTTACATAAACTAATACCTCCACCTTGTATTAGTTTACCTTTGTATTTCTTGCTTGCAAAGTGCAAACCAAAACTCAAACATCGACCTCAATCAACTTTGCATTATGTAAAATGGAGCTAGATAATGTAAGCATTATTAGAGAAATCAATTAAAATTGCTTTAATAGATGTCATGTAGATGTAGTGAATAGAAAAACCCATAACACGAGTTAAATTAATCCTTAATTGGTTGCTTTAATGCCTATTTAGATCAGTTAACTTCATTTCAAAATCATGCAAAATAGGAGGGAGAGTTAAACTGAAATGGAAACTCAGAGCTGTGGAGTGATTTTCCTTGATTTATGGTCAAACTGATTGTAAGGGGGAGTTTCAAGCTATTTTTTTCTCAATTTACATTAGTTTTGACTCCTCTTTTTATGGATTTTCTCTTTTGCTCGTAAGAGGCATTTGAAGAGATATTTTGAGATGCAATTAACTCTAGTTCCACCTTTCTACACTTAGAGTTTCTCTTCTTAGCTCTTTGAGCTATTTTATTGTATAAAGGAAAAGACAGTCTTTTTTCCTCAATTCTTGCTTTCCACTCTCATGTTAATTGTAGAGATTCTGAGAAGTTTTGTAACTCAAATTGATTGACTTGTAGCAACAAATTCCTTTATTTTCTCAATAAAGAAAGTAGAGTTATCCTTCTTGATACTTCATGTGTGGTAATGAGTGAATGATTGATGATATTTCTCTGATTCATTCTTAAGAATCCTTTTCTTTTGTCTCTTTCAAGTAATAATAATGCAAGAAGATGCATGGTTGATGCAGATCATAGTTTGTGCTAGCTGTTTTTAGTTGTTTGAAGTTGTGAAAATAGGTTGTTTTCCTTCAACAAACTTTAATTTTAGTCCTTACATATGAAATACTTACGTCTTACCTGCTTAGTTGAGTTGTGTAAATACTAAAGGCCTATTTATTGGAATAGATTGTGAATTTGACCAACAAGTAGATTTAGAACTTATGGTGCATCACCTCCTAAGATAAGTTTCAATTTCAAGTTTCTTTCTATCCCTTTTCTTTTCAAAGAAGGTAGTTTGTAGGAGGTATCACAGGGAACCATCCCTTTATCTAGAGATTCATCTTCACTATGAGTAACCCATGGGCTCAGAGATGTTTCCATGTTTCAATAGGATTAGCTAAGTCTAGGCTTTTCTAGGGTGCAATCCTAGTTGACAACAGTTTTTGGCATGCTCGGTGGGACTGATCAAACTATTACAATCAATAAGTTCTCATCCATTGTTGATATTCAGTGTGTATATCAGCAAGATCAGACTTCGGAGGCAGTATCTCACACACCTGGTGACTCTATAGGTTCAATTCTATTGGTTTCAGCAGTCCATAAGCTTAAAGATTATCAAAGATCAGGATTTAGGTGATATTCTTGGTTCTTTCCATCGTAGAATTCTTCCAATCACCTAGCGACTTTGCTGGTATGTACAAAATCCTCCAAATCATAACTATTTTTCTTGATTTAGGAAAGAATTTTATGAGAACCTGACTCATTTGAATGTGCTAATATGTCAAACTATCAAGGAAATTATGTTCCTATCCCTTCATTTCACTAAAATGCAGCTTTACAACCTTCTCAATATCCATATCAGACTGAAAATGTTGCTAGTTTTATCCCAAACAACCATGCAACAACAATATATCAGCATGCTCAACATGCTTACCTCACACCCACCCCTTCTCAACCTTCATGGCAGCATACCTGTGCTCATAACTAGTCCCAAAAAGACTATTTTGATCCCAATCAACATGTTTTTTCTACTAATCAACCTTAGTATGAGGATAGCATGAGCATTCAGGAGATTGCTTTGGATTATCAAAGACAGATGTCAAAAATAAAAAGAGAAAATGAATATAGCATGCAAAAGGAGGAATTGGCTTATCAAGCTTATCTCCAATAGTAGGAGTAACAGTCTTATGAGGCCTATTGTTATCAATGAGCAATGGAAGAAAAGAGAAAGTATGAAAAAGAATGTCAAAATAGGAAGATTGTCATTGACGAGGAACAAATGACACAAATTTTGGCCCAATTTCATTCTTGGTTACAAGCTGAAGCTATCCAAAACCAATCCATTAATCCTTAGTTTCAATCATATCATGAGCCTGAACTAAGTCATCAAAGCTTTGAATAGCCATGGAGGCCTCCTTGGACTAAGCATCATAATTTTAAAATGCCAAATCTTGTTAAGGCTACTCCTTCCATACCGATCCAAGATAAAAAAGAAGAAGAGGTTGTAGAGTCCAAACCAATCAAAATTCCAAATTTTAGGAGTGCTCCTTCAATACAACAACCAATTCCTAGCCAAGAGTAGTCCATAATACCTCATAATGAACTTAGAAATGAGCATATTTATCCTACTTCAGTAGTTGAAGGTTCTTGCAGTCCCTTTTGTGCCACCAAATCAGAAAAATCACATGTGGAGAAAAAGTTTGATGCTATTTATAGTGTGTTCCCAGCTGAAAATGAATATAATGCATGTGTAGCTCATAGGTTGGTTCAAGCTTGACATTGAATCCTTTCCAATTTGATTCATTTGAGAAGTTTTCTAATGCTATTTATGATATGAATGAAAGAAGAATGGAAAGGCTACAAGGTGAAATTCTTTAGTTGCAAAGACAAGTTGTCAAGGTTTCATTGAAGAAGGCACTACATGAAGAGGAAGATTCACCACATGAGGAGGAAGATTCAATTTGTTTATTTAATTAGCTACCTAGATTTGTTGAAAATGAGGAAGAGAGCATACAGGTGCTCAACTTACCAGCTGATTTGGAACAACAAGAACGTGTTAAAGGTTTGTATGAGTTGCTAGTCCATGAAAGCAAGGATGAAGATAAAATCTCAATCCATATAGAAGAGCAAAAGGATAGTTTTGTTTTGGAGTCTCGAAAGCTTGTTTTGGATGAAGATAAGACTGACTATCAAGCTGAACATGAAAATAAATCAAATCAGGCTCTCCATGAAGATGAAGCATATAATTTGTTTTAGGAACTCCCTTTGTACTACAAAGGAGAAGCTAACATAGATACATTGAAGGCAGCTTGCCTTGAAGAATAGTCAAGTAAGGGTATGTGTAGGATCATCATGGAAAAAGCAAGCCCTTAAGTGGCAAAAAATTCAAAAAAAAAAGAGTTAGGCAACTTGACGTAAAAATTGAATAAGTTATCTATATTATTTCAAAAATATGTAATAGAATTTGTAGAAAATTGAAAGTAATTTCTAAACTACTATGTTTGTTTAAAAGAAAAAAAAGCTATTTGGTGAAAATTTGAAATTTCAATGCAGTAGTACTTAAATTTCAGGGAAAAAATAAGAAGTAGGTGTCTGTCTGACCACCCTAACCATAATAAAATGATAATATATTTTTATAAGATTTTAGATATAAGTAGAGGACTCATGCCCCAATTTGATGCACATTTTTTTATAATTTTTTTCCAAGTAAATAATTAATTATGAATTTTTTATTACAACTTTTAAAAAATTATAAAAACTCGTATGTCTGACCACCTTAACTTGGTCAAAACTTTATGAAATTCATTTTTTCTTTTTTTAATCCTATAGTATGCAAAGCATAGAATGTGACACATGTTTTGGATTCAAAAAATATGATACCGTTTGAAAGCTATAGATGTTTTTCAATTAGCCTATCAATCAAGACTTTAGTCATAAGTTGAAGAGAAAAATGAATAATAATTACTTATTAAATTCAAAGTAAAGCACAATTTATATCGGTGGAAAGCTGAGAATATCCTTTAAAAACTCTTTTCGTTTCATCAATTTTGGGTAAAAAAATAGTCGTCAGCCACATACCCATCATATTGCCACTTTTTGGCCCATCATGATCCTGCATATACCCATAAACTAATTGAAAAAGATCAGTCTTTTCAAGACAACTCAATACTTGATTGTTAGGATCCTAGCTGTTTAGCTTGTAGAGAGCTTGCCACTCTGTTGAATTCTCATGATGACCAAGTGAATGATGAGGACAACAAGGTAAAACAAGTTTATGAACATTCCCTATTTTCATTTGAACAAGATGTAACTAATCAATTTGAGGACAACAAGGAAAGTATGCAGCTAAAGCCTTTGGAAGAAGAGGCCAAATGTCAAGAGGCAGTTTTTAACGAGTTCCTTGATCATACATTCACTTAGGATGAGGAGTAGGAATTAGACAACTCTAGATTGGGTAAGTTTTCAGACCCCCCTAATCAGTCCATAATTCATATTTAGGCTGAGAAGGAAACAAAATACAAACAACAAATCAACATTGATTCTTTGCACATTGGTTTATCAAGAGGATGTCCAATTCGAAATCTAATCCAGTCAGAAAGAAGCTGGGAGAAGCCACCGCCTATCAGGCCTGTTGCAAGGCAAGAAGATGATCAGTAGGAAGAGGAGAACCAACTGATTTATCCACCCCAAAACAATTGTATTTTTATTCAAAGAAAGCAGGTATTTTTTTTTGTTCTTTTTCTTGGAGAAGCATCACATGAGTTTATTCGACAACCATCTTTTCCACACCCCTTGTTGGTTGCTTACAAGCAGAGAAGGCAAATTTAGTTGATAAGGAAAGGCAGATATTTTACAAAACCAATTAATGACTTTGTTTAGAAAGCATGTTTGTCTATTTAGTTTAGGTAGGTAGGCCATTTCAGTTCATTTCTATTTTCCAATAAGTGTAGATGCACTGTTTGCTGGTTTTGTCCTAAACATGGCTATGGTAGTTATTTTCAATTTTAGTTTTGTTGTTGTATAGTTCTCGACAGCTGAGTTACAGAGTTCTCTGAGTCACAAAAGAGCAAGAAAATAATCCTATTCCCAATGGATATGCAAGGCTACTGATCCTATTTTTTTAGCAAGAAAATACCCCTAAGATGTCGCCAAAATGTTACCTATTTTTTTCTTACAGCTCAATCAGGTAGAGTTGAAACATAGTTTGTAGCTAGAAAAGAAGGTACATACAAATTTATGTTAAAGTTTTGTCATTACACAAAAGATGTTTTCAAATGAAGTTTAGTTTTATTATGCAAATGTTCTTTACAATAAAAAATTACACAAATTTGCATAGTATTGTTGTCTTTATTCATTTTACAACAAAACATGATGTCCCACACAAGCCGTGGGAGTAACTGATCATACATGATGAAATGAAACATGAAGAGTAAACTATACAACTGAAGAAGTAGGAATTTGAAAGGAAATTCGATTCATCATTTCCTGAATGATGAATCACAAGGTTGATAGTTGTGTCTTCAGCTCCAGCTCCTTCGTTGGTTGCTCCAAAGATACCTGTAGAAATATTTTGTGTTAGAGCCCAGAATCAAATTTATCCTCATACGCATACATAAATAGATATATAATCTACTCCTCTGAAACATTTGATCAAATAATGCAAATTTCACAACCATTCAAGAGCATTCAGGAGCAAAAGAATTAATGCATCATTTGAAGCTTTTAGCTTCATTTTTTGCTAACTTTTTTGTTCACTGTGTAGGTACAAGTTCATTTATCATTTCATGATTCATCTTGTTTGATATCACATGTGGAGTAAAATGGGCTCCCATAAGGGTTGAGCACAACATGCTACCCTCTCAATGTTTGAGAGAGATAGGAGGTAATAAGTGATGTCCTTTCTTTATAATCAAATGAAAAAGATTAAAAGTTTATCATGTTGTGAAAAAATATGAAAAATCATTTGAAATTATAATAATGAACTGTTCACTGTCCTAAAAGAGCATTACAGAGGCCTTAAAATGTCATGGAGCATCCTAAAAGACAATGATACTTGTAGAAGATAGTACCATAGGATTCATCTGAAATGGTCACTAACATATAATAGTATGCAAGTATATTTAATACAATCATGTAGTTTCATGAAGATGTCATACATTCTTTGTATTTGCTTAAGACATTGAGATATGATAACCTTTAAAGCTAATACATGCCAAGGACAACAACACATGATGTCATAGGACAACTAATGCATAGATGATAGTCATAAGCAATCCTAAATGAGTTATTTAGTGGCAAAAAACTATGAAAGGGAAGTCATATGGAGTGATCTTACAAAAGGGACAACATACAATGAAAAAGATAAACTTACCTACAAAGATAGAGAAATCAAAATCATGTCATGTAGTGGCATTGTTCTTTATTATGTAGATTGTCAGGTTCACAGCCATTTCATGACAAGATCCAGGTCAGTCAATAGGAAGTCTCATTTGTTCCTTCTATTGAAAGTTTTATAAGGTTATTGCTATGGTTTATAAATGTAAGTAAAATCATCAAGCATTTACTATAGAAGAATACCATATCCATAATAGGACAGCCATTAAAACAACATAAGGAGCATAAAGACAAGGTACATGGGGAGACGACATATTCCAAGCAAGGGGTTAGTCATCATAGTCTATCATATGCAATAAGGGAAGAGAGCCATCATATGCACAGTAGAAGCACAACCAAATGGTTTCCATTAAAAGAGTAAGGAAAAAATAGCCATGAAATATTTAATGAACAACTACTTGTCACTCATGATAGTGGGTTTTGATATAAAGCATGGAAGTCCTTTTTGACAATCTATGTGTAAACCTACAGATGCAGTCACCCAGTCAAAAGGGTTTAAAGTGCACGGGGAGTTGTGTACAAGATTTTTTGGACATGCGTAATGGAGAAAACAAAAATAACAGAGGTGCATGCTCACCATATTGTCCATTGGATATTCAACAGTCATAAAAAAGATCAAGATCCAAATACAACATGAACCTTCAAGGTACGGTGTGCAGCCAAGAGATAAGTGAAATAGTTTAAATCTAATGTGAGAAAGTATCTTAACACTAAGTCGTGATTGAAATGAAAGTCAAAGTGACATTGATAAGTGCATACAAAGCACATTAAATAGAGTAGTAGAAACCCAAAACAATGAATGCATATGTGGTGGCCCAGAATAACAAATGCAAGGGTTTCCTCTCTATCAAATGAAACCCCCAATATACCTGTTGGTGATAGCAAAG
Organism: Sequoia sempervirens; assembly: GCA_007258455.2. NCBI lineage: Eukaryota > Viridiplantae > Streptophyta > Pinopsida > Cupressales > Cupressaceae > Sequoia > Sequoia sempervirens. The sequence goes on from VDFB02000015.1 coordinate 339,506,301, forward strand.
GAAAATGCACACAGTATGTTGAAACCCTCAAGAGAACCCATGGATAAAATGAGTGAAGTTTCATGGGCCGAGCCATGAACATAATGGAAAGCAAAGGGAGAATTTTTTGTCTTTTCAAGACAGTGAAAAAGAGAATCTTAGCCATAAAGTGAGAACAAATCCCTCAATATATACAAAGATTCAAACCATGACCACATAACAAAGAGAATTTTAAATTCAAAGAGGCCAAAAATGAAGCAAAATGGAGCTTGAGCTTCAAACAAAAAACCATCATATGTGCAAGTAAATACAACCCTCGGCTAAAGAGAATCCCTCAAAGGGTTGCCATGATTTTAAATACTGCGAGGAAATGGGGAAATGTAGAGATAAAAGAGTAAACACTACGAGGAAAAGAGAAAATACAGAGATAAAACAATCATGATCTTCAAATAAAAAAAGCAAAGATCTTCATTTTTCCAGAGTTAAGGAAAAGATATAGATATATTATAAAAATCAGAGCCTTACCACTCGGCCTCGACACAAATCTAGCATGGAGATCTCGCAGTCAAGTTCCATAAGGCTTGAGTTCGAACTCTTGTATGCTATGAAAAATAAAGTGAAAATGCAAAATGAGGCCGCAAGTATGTTGTTTAGGGTTTTCTTTTTCCCTAAGCTTGCCTGACCCCTTTTGGGGTATTTTTTCACTTTTATTTTAAAAATTTTGCATAAACTAATACCTCCACCTTGTATTAGTTTACCTTTTTAGTTCTTGATTGCAAAGTGTAAACCAAAAATCAAACATTGACCTCAATCAACTTTAGGTATGTGCAAGATCATCATGGAAAAAACAAGCCCTTAAATGGCGAAATATTCTGAAAAACCAGAGTTAGGCAACTTGATGTAAAAATTTGAATAAGTTATCTATATTATTTCAAAAATATGTAAGAATAGAATCTGTAGCAAATTGAATGTAATTTCTAAACTACTATGTTTTTTTTTTTTTTAAATATTTGGTGAAAAATTTGAAATTTCAATGCAGTAGTACTTAAATTTCAAGGAAAAAAATAAGAAGTAATGTCTGTCTAACCACCCTAACCATAATAAAATGATAATATTTGTTTATAAGATTTTAGATATAAGTAGAGGACTCATGTCCCAATGTGATGCATATTTTTTTGTAACTTTTCCAAGTAAATATTTAATTAATTATGAATTTTTATTACAACTTTTAAAAAATATAAAACTTGTATGTCTGACCACCTTAACTTGGTCAAAACTTCATGAAATTCATTTTTTTTAAATCCTATTGTATGTGAAGCATAGAATGTGACACATGTTTCGGATTCAATAAATGTGATAACATTTGAAAGCTATAGATGTTTTTCAATAAACCTATCAATCAGGACTTTAGTCATAATTCAAATCGAAAATGAATAATAATTATTTATTAAATTCAAAGTAGAGCATAATTTATATTTGTGGAAAGTTGAGAATCTCCTTTAAAAACCCTTTTCGTTTCATCAATTTTGGGTAAAAAAAAATTCATTAGCCACATACGCATCATATCGCCACTTTTTGGCCCATCATGATCCTGCACATACCCCTTTGCATGATGTAAAATGGAGTTAGATAATGTAAGCATTATTAGAGCAATCAATTAAAAATTTATTTAATAGATGTCATGTAGATGCAGTGATTAGAAAAACCCGTAACACAGGTTGAAGTAATCCTTAATCGGTTGCTTTAATATCTATTTAGATCAGTTAACTTCATTTCAAAATCATACAAAATAGGAGGGAGAGTTAAACTGAAATGCAAACTCAAATTTGTGGAGTGATTTTCCTTTATTTATGGTCAAACTGAGGTAATTTTAGAGTTCAACTTGGTCAAACTGATTGTAAGGGGGAGTTTCGTGCTATTTTTACTCAATTTACATTAGTTTTGACTCCTCTTTTTATGGCTTTTCTCTTTTTCTCCTAAGAGGCATTTGAAGAGATATTTTAAGATGCAGTTAACTGTAGTTCCACCTTTCTACACTTGGAGTTTCTCTTCTTAGCTCTTTGAGCTATTTTATTGTATAAAGGAAAATACTTAGTCTTTTTTCCTTAGTTCTTGCTTTCTACTCTCATGTTCATTGTAGAGAGTTTGAGAAGTTTTGTAACTCAAATTGATTGACTTGTAGAAAAAAATTCTTTTATTTTCTCAATAGAGAAAGCAGAGCTATCCTTATTGATACTTCATGTGTGGTAATGAGTGAATGATTGATGATATTTTTGTGATTCATGCTTACGAATCCTTTGATTTTGTGTCTTTCAAGCAATAATAATGCAAGAAGATGCATGGTTGATGCAGGTCATAGTTTTTGCTAGCTATTTTTAGTTGTTTGAAGTTATGAAAATAGGTTGTGGTCCTTCAACAAACTCTAATTTCAGTCCTTGCATATGAAATACTTATGTGTTACATGCTTAGTTGAGTCGTGTAAAGACTAAATGCCTATTTATTGGAATAGATTGTGAATTTGACCAGCAAGTAGATCTAGAACGTCTGGTGTATCATCTCCTAGGATAAGTTTCAATTCCAAGTTTCTTTCTATCCATTTTCCTTTCAAAGAAGGTAGTTTGCAGGAGGTATCACGGGGAACCAACCCTTTATCTATAGATTCATCTTCACTATGAGAAACCCACAGGCTCAGAGATGTTTCCATTTTTCAATAGGATTAGCTAAGTCTAGGCTTTTCTAGGGTGCAATCCTAATTGATAACAGTAGAGTTTTAGGAGAAAAAAATGTCTCACAAAATTCATCATACCTGTCAGAAGTGAGTTCTCCACCTCTGTTTGATCTTAGACACTTTATTTTTCTTTCAATTTCATTCTCAAACATTGCCTTAAATACTTTAATATTCTCAAAATCTTTTGATTTTTCTTTTAGGAAAGTAATCCAAGTCATTCTAGAATAATTGTCAATAAGCATCATAAATAACATGTGACCTTGAATTATCTTTGTCCTCACTATTTTGAATAGATCTATATGAATCAAGTATGCTTTGTTGTAGAATATTCCTTAGTATAAAATCTAGTTCTTGTATGTTTTCCCTCATGACATGGTTTATAACTTGTGGATGGGGCCTTCTTGATCTTTTGCATGTCTCTTACCATTTATTTTGAACTAATCCTCACAAGGTCATCAAAATTGATGTGTTCCAATATTTTGTTCTAGATCCAACTCTCTTCTCTTTGTATGGAAAAATAAATTTCACATTGATCTCACTGAGGTGATACACATCACTATCAATTTTTCTTCCTTTCGTAACTAACTCATCAGTACCGAAACTCCTAATTTCAAAACCTTCAGCACTGAATGAATGTTTGTAGCCTTTATCACACATTTGAATTACACTCAAAAGATTGTGCTTCAATCCTTCTACATATAAGACATCATGAGTATTTTTCTTTCCCCCAAGACTCAAAATACCCTTACTGATAATCTTAGCAACTAAATTGTTACCAAGGGTTACAACTCCATCAATCTTCTTTAAGTGCATGAACTTGCTCTTGCCTCTAGTCATATGACTTGAACATCCGCTATCAATGATCCATAAATTTGTCTCCTTCTAGGCATATAAAGCAATCTAAGCCACCATGGACTTCTCTAATCTATGCTCCTCCAGTTTCTTCTTCCAAACTTTATCTGTTCCACCACCCTAACTTTTAATGAATTATTTCCTTTTGTGTTAGACATAGGAGGACTGAAAAAAAAATTTCTACAGTTTCTAGCAATATGTCCAAAAATTTTGCACTTGTGACAAATGATATCGACATAAAATAATGGTGCAAATGAAATTTTGCTAACAAAATTATTTCTTCTTGCTGGAAATTTTTTACAATTCATCTGCCTTATGACCAAAATGATTATAATTAAAACAATAACTAGAAAAGGAATGATTAGACCTAGTATCGTATCCTTTTCCTCTTGAAGCATGTATTTAAGGTCTTTTATTATGTTTGTGTACTTGATTGAAACCATCATTCAATACCTCTTTTCATTGATTGCTACAACTTGTTTAGATTGTAAACTTTCAAAGCCATTCTCTTCTGGATGTACTCAATAATTGACTTCATGGGCTACTCAATAACCTTACTCTTTTGTATGTTAGTAAAACCAATTATATTTTCATATATAGTGACCTCTGGCTTTCTATTATCTGATCCAAGATCTCAATGCTCCTCCAAAAGTTCAACTTTAGCTAATGAATTACTTTTTCAAGATATTTTCTTAATGACACAATCTCTTCTTCAAGTTTTTCACAATCCTTATCTCTTGTCAGCAACCTTTCTATCATGACTTATTCAATCATCTTTTCTTCTTCCACTTGAGTCTTTAGGTCAATGACCATCTTTTCTACCTTATTAAGATTTTGAGATAATTTTTCTTTAGCTTTCACTTCTTCAGCAATTCTTTTCTTTAACATTTTGATTTCCTTTCCAATGCAAATTTTTTTCTCTACAAGATCTACTTCAACATCATCATCATCTTCAAACTTCATTTCTACGTCTCCTTCATAAGTTTCCATAGCCATGAATAGAGAATTTTCTCCTTCATTTTTGGAAGTGGCTTGGTCATCATCATTAGATGAGTATACTTCTTCATGGATAAAGAAACTCTTATGTTCTTTTCAAAAAAATTCCCTTTCGAAAATGAATTCTTCTCATCATTGGTAGACTCTTTGTATGGAATCTTAGTCATTAAATTTCCTACTTCACCACAATTAAAACATTTGAAAGGAAACTTACCTTTATATTTTTAGGAACCTCTCTATAACTTTCTGAAAAAATTTCTTCCTCTGGATCTGATCCATCATTTGAATTAGGATCATCTTACTTCTTAGAAACTTTGAATGTTGCCTCTTTCCTTACAAATTTTTCATTCTCAATTCTCATTTCATAGACAATCAGAATTCCATGTAACTCATCCATAGTGAGAGTATTCAAATCTTTTGTTTAACTTCTTCAACAACAACAAAATTTGTATCAAACTTATGGGGAGGGTCCATCTAAGTACATTTTTCACAATTATACCTTCTTTCATTTCTTCACCAAGGCCTCTAATAGAGTTGACAATCTCATCAACCTCAAGAAGGAATGTGGTAATTTTTTATTCTTCCTTCATTTTCATACTTTCAAAATTGACATCAATGAGTTTGAAGCTTTGCTTGTCTTACCTTGTCATCACCTTCATGGATTTTTTGTAACTTATTCCATACTTCCTTTGCTATCTTGCAATGCATGATCTTTACAAACTCAAAGCTAGATAAACCACATAAATTAGCATTTCTTGCTTTTGCATTATTCTCACATTCCTACTTTGTAGCCTAATCTTTTGGAGGACTTTCAAGGATCTCATATTCATTTACAACTGATTCCCAAACCTCAAATCCTAGTGCCATCAAATATGCTTCCATCCTTACTCTCCAAAAGGCATAATTGGATCCATAAAAAGTGGTGCCTTATTTGAAGACAAAAATTATTGAGTTGTGCTAAGTATGCCATCCCAAATCTACCTCAAGTTGTTAATCTTTTCAAACAAACTTAGCTCTAATACCAATTGAAGGGAACATAATATACTGAGAGGGGGGTGAATTAGTCTATGAAAAAAATATTTAATTCAACATTAATTACCATTAACAACTTCTGGACAATCATGAACTCCAAAACATCAAAGAAGCAAGTATTAATTAAGAAACATAGAAGCACACATTCACACAAAGAACACCATATATACATGGAAACCTTGAATGGGAAAAACCTCATTAAGAAAGGATGCTACTATCCAAATCCACCCTCACAAGATAATGAATAAATTACAATCATGAAGTAGGTACCAACCTATCGGAGACACCAATCCTCAATTATATTTGTAAGCACCAACCTACTTGATACACCAATCCCCAAACACAGATATCTAAGCACCAACTCAATAGGCAAGGCACCAATCCTACCGGATTATAGAGATATGAATTGTGAATCTACAATACTAATAACACAACTCACAATTGATCTGATCTACCTTCAGACACTCTCCTACACATCATATGATCTTCTAATAATGTCACACAATGATTGAAATGCGGCTCATAATACATCACACTGATATTCACATTAAGGTCACTAACTACATATAATTCCCATGTCACTCTTATTGAATAAATCCTAGTCATAAATGTATACATTTCAATACATTATCAATATTTCATGTCAGTCAAGAACCTCTTAACACCATCCACAAATAGTCATGTCGGCTAAGGGTGGACCTAAATTTAAATTGATATAAAATGTGTAGCGGGTCAATCCTAAACCAATTTTGTTTCCACCAAAAATAGATGATGTTATACACTTCCTTTAGTTGGTGCATGCTTCCCTTCTCTAGCGCAAACACTCAGACATTATCCTTAGTTAGCCAACCAACACAGACCACACTTTGTTACTTATAAATTTATATCTAATGAAGCTCAACCTCTAAAAAATTGGAACTTGATAAAACATGAATAACATTCCTTTAGGTACAAAACATAGTCCATATCATTCAAATATGGTAGAATGCATAGTAAAAGCACTATGACAAAATAATACAGTGCTTGAGTAGCAATCCATATAATACTTACAAAAACACTTTCAAACTACTTTTAACAATTGTAGGAGATACAAAATGATATTTCAAGTATACTGCAAGTAATCTTTTTCACAAAAAAGATAACATAATTGACATTATGCAATTGATCATAGTACTTCCTGATCTCAAATGCTCTAACATAGCATGACAATAATACTTCTAGAGTTCAAGAGCTCAAACATGACATAAGTAATTACATTTAGTTCTCATTGATCTACTAACATCACTCCTTTGACATTAGTGAACACCTTTGACATCAATGATAACATATGTTAAAAATTCTCATCGTAGAATGCTAATTAACTATCAAACAAACTTTCCCACAAATTTATATTTTCCTTGGCATAGTGCAAATTCCTCACAATTCCCTCAAGATTCCCCCACATCATAATATCTCTTTTTTACTATTATATTAGATCTTAGAGATAATTACAACATTTGAAGATCAACTAGCATCTCTCTTAATAATGATAAATTAGGCATTAAAATTGAGTAAAACATTAGAGGTTAGTAAGTTCTTAGAACCTTTGAATTATCACCTAAGGTTTCAAAATATAAAAAATTATTAAGAAAAAAATTAGACCTCCTCTTAAACCTTGCAACTTATCTAAAATGCCATGATACTCATAAAAAAATATTTTGATTGGATTTGAATGGGAAAGGACAATTTCTATAGCATGCAAAGGCGTCATTAGTAGAGTACGTGTGTTGTCATTTGTAGGAGCACCAAAACATCTTTATTTATAGATTTGATGATTGATTTACCAAAAAGGTTTTATCACCTATAAAAACCATTTTTCATGTTCTCAAATATAACTTTCTTTCATTCCCACGTGCCATAATGAAGAAGGATCCCATTTTAACAACTATCTAGAAATACATTCATGCTACTCCACGTCCCCAAATGTGTGGATGGCCAACATGACACCTTTCAAAAGTTGTCCACCATGATTTATACCAATCAAATATGGGTCATTCATGATGAAGATCTATTTGATCCATTAAATCCTATTGAGGATGTTGTGTTCCTCTCTAAAATCTAACTTATTTATCTTTCTAAATGGTTGGATTTCATTTTATTTCTACCAAGGTTTTGATATTTTTCTTCCATAAAAGGGTTTGAAATTTTATTCCAAATTATTTTAAAATTTGTTGATACCAATGGAACTTGTAAATATCTTTATTTTCATGTTTACCTCATGGTTTCCAAGAATATAGATGAATTTTTTTACTATGGATATATTATTGTAATGAGTATTTGATTAATATTTTGTACATACCACTTATAGCCTATTTATTATAAATTTATTTACATAGTTAACTTGAAAATTTCCCTTCATTATTATGAAGAATCTTGTTAAAATATGTTAGTGTTGGGTATTTAATGAACTTTATATCAGTTATTTCATTTGAAGATATCACTTTTCTTATGATACTATAATTAATACAGTTCAATAAGAAATAGTAAAATAAAGATTTCTCTACTTACACATTCACATATTGCAATGGAAAAACTTGGTCTTTTTGTCATCTTCTTTTATCCATTAATTTCTAGGTATCTTCTTCTAGTATACTTCCTCTCTCTCAACTATATTATGGAGATCAATCAATAAGATATTTTCCCTCTAAGAGAGCTCTTGCATTGCCCCATCTCTTTCCATATCCACTTCCAGAATTTCAACCACTGGAACTTGATTCCTTTTTTCTAGGAGAAAATATTACCAAAGGAGGTCTTATTCTAGTCTTTTAGATTTCTTTTGATGATTTTAAGCTTGTGGGTGATCCAAAACATAGTATTCCCATGAACTTCAACATCACACCAATGTGGGAGGAGACATTTTAGGTTAGGGTGATGAGTCCACATAATTTCAAAAATGAAAGGATAATAAGCTCTAAGTTGGGGAGTGTGCCACTAAAGGAGTAGTAGAGTATGGTCAAAGATAAAGCTTAACTAGTAGGACAGGATATAGTGATTCACAACCTCTGAATTAATCAAAACTAGACACCTGTTAAGTTTAACTTTGATAAGATTAGATCTCATTCTTTTATTGGACCAAGTAAACCAACATCCTTCAAGATAAGGGTTAATGAGACTTCCATTAACCACCAGGCTGTTAAGGTCCATCATACTATCAGATAGGTTTGGTATCCCAACCATATTTCTAGAAGGGTAGAAATGGAAGTTGAAGTCTCCAAATAATATCTAGTGAAAACTCATAAAGGAATATCTACTTAAAAGATTGGACCAAGTCTCTCAACGAAGGACTGAATTGTTAGGAGCATAGATATTAGAGAGAACCCATTAAGAGCACCCAAGGATCTCACTAAAAAGGATATTAAGAATTTTTTTCTTCATATACTTTAGGGAAACTTTAAAGTGGGGTTTCCATAAATTATCCAAACCACCGAAGACACCATCTGCATCCACAACAATAAGATGGGAAAAAAGCCAAATATAATAAGTTTTCTCGAAGGAGAAAAATATCAGGCTTGATCTCTTTGATGAGGTTCTTGATTATGTTCTTCTAGTGGGGACTATTGAGTCCCCTAACCTTCTAGGAGAGAATAATCATATTTTAGGTCTTTTGGAGCTAGGGTGCTCCACAATGTTGACTCCCATTCACAATATCTCTACTAGTGTTTCTCTATCTCGTTTCTTTGGTAGATTTCCTCCCACACTTGGAATTCTTTCCCATAGTGGCCATCTTTCTCAACCCCAAGTCAATTTTATAAGATGGGGTAGATGAGGATCCCAAGTGTTCAGAGCTAGAAATGCACACATATTTGGAAACCAAGGGGAGCATACAAAAGATCTTCAGTTGAATTAATAGAATTAGGGATTGTAGCCACCTAGTCCATAACTATAGGAGGGATAGGTAAAACTTGTTCTCGTTCTCTGAATATACAAACAAAGAGGGTGATATGTCCTTAGGAAGGAAAAAGGGAAGGATTTCTCCAACATTTTCCACAATAGGCTTGGGGGAAGAAGGAGGCGAAACAAAACCCTTCAGATTGGAAAGGAGGAAGAACATCATTTTTCTTTCTCCTTTAACACATTTCAAAAGAGGTTGAGCTATAGAGGGGAGAGAAAAGAGTTATCACAGAGAGGACCTCTAGGAGGGGGAGCCCCTGGAGAAGACTAGAGGGTAGCCATCTTAGTGCCTTAAATAAGGGGAGTAGACATCAAATCAATATTTGGTATCAATTTGAAAGACTCAGAACACAAGGGAACTGAAAATGACAAAATGTCCTTGCCTTTTGAAGGAGCGGGAATATGCTTTCTCTTCAACTCACCTTTAGCACAAACATTGCAGAGATATCCTAACGATGAATAGTTCTTGTTGGCAAGAGACACTGCAAATATTTTCAAGTGTTGTAATTGATGGCAACCCTAGTTGGTAAATGGGTCCACACATCATCATTCTCTCCTACTGGCAGACAAATTGAGGACAGTCCAGAAGAAAAGAGCATCCGACAGTCTTGTGATCATTGATTCACTTGCATATTTTCGGTTATCATTTTGAGATGTGGATCTCATGGAAGGTTTATTAAAGTATTTCTTGTGTTATCCATAAATATTAGTGCCTCGTACCAAGTTACATGTAAGTTTGGTGATCCGGTTGATATCTTTTTGTTCATCAGTATTTTGTGGCCGACTCAGTTGATATATTGTGTTGTGAATATTCGAGGAATGTTTATTCAAATATTTTAGTGTTTTATCATTTTGTTTTGGGTCCAAGCTAAGTTGTGGATGACCATTGTGGATGTGCATTAAATATTATTTATGATCCAAGCCAACAGTTGTGAATATTTCTAAGTTTTATTGAAGCTGACTTTTGCGACTAAATCCTTTGTGAGGATATATATAAGTGATCAGTTACATCATTTTGGTTTGAAGAAAGGTGCGTTGATATGTGTTGTGATCATCAAAAGAGTGATTGAGTGATTATGCATAGTTTCCCTTGTGCATTAAATATTTTGTAGTGCAATTTTGTGCAAAGCAGAGAAAAAGTACAAAATCAGTCAGAAGGGCAGAAGATCGACTACAAAGCTTAACCAAAACTGTAATCAAGCATTTGTAGATGCTAATCTCCCAATTCATTCTCTTGGATCTAATAAAAATCTTTGTAAGGAAGTAAGCCTTTCTATTTTGAGCAGTGAGCTCTAGGAAGTGTGCCTGAATGCAAGTGCATTCCCATTTTGTAATATTTCTTTTGGGTATACTCAGATTATATTGTGGATTGGCCATCCATCGTGTTTTTTCCCCTAACAGGGTTTCCACGTAAAAATCCCAGTGTTATGGTGTTGTGATTGTTTTCTTTATGTTAATGCATAAATATTTTTTTGAATACTTAAGTGAGTTAAAGATCAGAATAATAAATTTAATTTTTGCACAACACTGATTCACCCCCCGTCTCAGTGTTGCTTGTTTTCATCAATTGGTATCAGAGCTAGTTCCTCGACAGAAGTCTAACAGCTTGGGCAAATCTTGAAAGGTTTTTTTCAATGGATACAAGCAGTCTTTAACAACTTATGGTGGCCCTGGATGATCTTGACCAGTCAAAGTCTAAGAACCGAGAATTGTGAGAAAATCTTGAGAGTGCAAAGAAATTCATTTAGTCATTGAAAGACAAAATCAATGAATTGAGGGAGAAAAGAAAAGAATTGTGTGATCAACATAAGCAAAAGAATAGAAGCATGGAAGATGAACAACTCAGTCATGCCTTGAAGGAGAAAACAGAAGAATGTGAAAAGTTTTCCAAAGAAAATTTTTCCCTAAAGCATGAGATGGAATCTATCATGATGAAAATGACCAAGGAGATTGAAGATAGAAAGAAGAATGAAGAAAAGCTTGCACAATTCTTGAAAGAAAAATCTGAACAATGCAACCGATTGGACAATGAACTAGAGCAATCTAAAAACAATGAGGAAGTGCTTGAAAAATAGCTTGATGATCTCAGAAATGAGCTTACTGTTGAAAATGAGTACAAGGAGAAATTCAAAGCAAGCTCAACCAAACTTGATGAGATCATTAAAGGATAGAGGACTGATGGTGAAAGGTGAGGTCTTGGATATGAAGAAGGAGAAAGTTTTGGATCTAGACAAAGGAAATCTGGATAAGGGAGATTCAAGCAAGGAAATTAGATGAATGGAGCTAGAAGGAATCTGGTAAGACAACCAAATGCTCAAAGATTCAATGGCTACTATTTTGCTTGCAAAAAAATAGGTCATATGGCTTCTCAATGTAGGAGCAGGATGAACACAAGTGGACCATCACTCTTAGGTCAGTGCTTTAATTACTATAAGTATGGTCATAAGTCAAGTGAATGCAGAGTTGTGATGAATAAATTTCATAGAGATGTCAAATGCTATGCATGCAATCGATTTGGGCATATTACTAACCAATGCAGATCAAGACAAAATCAGTGGAACAATTGGCCTAGACAGAGAAATGTTGTGTTACAATTGCAATAAATTTGGCCACACTGCTAGATTATGTTGGAATAGAAGAGGTCTAGTAAAACAGATAATGCAACAAGATGCTAAGGGAAAAGGTAAAGTCACTATTGATGTGATCAGAAGGAAAATGCAGAAGAAGTGGGTGAAGAAGAATCCCTCTATTGAAGTAAATACTCTAGCACTAGAATCTGCTTCTGGTAATTCCTTCGGGAATTAGTTTTAGGCCTTTGGCCTAGGGGAGCTATCAGGAAAATATTTTAACCCCCTATCGGAAACTAATACTAGAATGTGGACAAGTCCAGTAAGTGGATTGATGATTTTTAGATGTTGTTCAACCAAGTGGAGGCATTATTGTAAAGTTTTGAAGATCCATAGAGGAATCATCTATCTCAGTACATGGAATAGGGTAATCGAATAAGTTAGGGTAAAGGCATTTATTACTGCAAAAAGGGTTAGTTGAACGAACAATAAAAAGTCATTTCTATCCTTCATTTGTCACTTTGCATTTTGGAGGAAAGTAGTTTGGAGAGCTCTGGAGTGAAATTTGCTAAATTGTGGAGAGATTCAAGTGTAAAGAAGGTTCAACGATCAAATTTTGATCTGACGGAAAGGTATCTATCGAAAATCCTGTGAATTTGTGAATTTGCAATCATGTCCACTCCTCTGGTAGTCAAAGTCAAGGACAAACCCCATCCAAAGTTCAAATGGCATCCTTATAAGTCAGTCAAAACTGAGCCCCTAGGTGCATTTTCATATGTACCGTACGAAGTATTGCACACTGAAGATATTAGGGCTTATATACATGCCAATATTGAAGAATTAGGAAGCTCTCAAATGATGAATCTGCATTCCAATCACATAATTGGAGAGTATTTTACTGTGAAGCCAGAATTTAAAACCCTAGTCGAGAAGTTCACATAGTTTGTAAAATTTCCCATATTTGAGGAAAATGAATAGGTGTGATATATTTTAAGTTGTGTTCATGCTGAATTCATGTGGATGAATGTGCCTTTTAAGATTACAAAAGAGGCTATAAGCATGGTCATGGGTCTGAATTCCATTGGTAGACTTCTAGTCTTGAAATTCATGAAGAATGAGAAGGTTACTGATGCAACAGGTGCACAATGGGACAAAAGGGCAATGACAACAGAAGATATTGCTGAATTGGATGTAAAATTCACATCAATGATCATTGGCTACAAGATCTACCACTCTAGCTGGGATAATTCAGTATCTGGTATGGCTATCTATGTAGCTTATGAGATGGTAATTTAACATAATGCAATTATGAATTATGTGAGTTGCTCAGAAGTTAGTTAATGGAGAATATGGGGAAGATCAAGAAGGACAAGAAGAACACTTTTAAATATTTTGTTTGTTCTTCTACTTCATGAATGAGGTTCCGGGTGTTGGAAGAGTTCATTGGCAAAATGATCAGCCCTATAGCTGTGAAAATAAGAAATATATTGTTTGGAAGTGGTGATTGTCATACCAGAAATGCTGCTCTCTAGGGATACTTCAAAAGTTTTTAGGATATGATGCATGCCAAAGAAAGAATTCCAACCTCAATTGTGGAAAAGTACAAAGACACAATTTGCTTCATGGTAGACATTGATCAATTCCATATGGAAGTTGTTGATCCCAGAATAATATGGATCATGCCCATGGGATATGAAGTAGAGGAAAACATTTTGAAGATGTATGCAGAACACTTGTTGAGCATGCCCCTAGATCCAGCAAAAGAAAGGTTTGGAACCTATGCAGAAAAGAGCATAAAATCCATGATCAATTACAGAAGCCTAAGATAGTTAGAAGAGTAAGGAAAGAAGTAGAAGTCTTCGCAGAAAGCATGGGCTTACCTGTAGAAGCTTTGAGAGAAGCAAGAAGGAAGAGAGATGAGGCTAAAGCAGCAAAAGAGTCAACAAAAACCGAGTCTGCTAGTCCGAGAGTATCTTCTTCCCACACTAGATCTACTAGGATTTCCCCATCCCTATCCACTCTTGCAACCAAGCCATCTCAAGCCAAGGCTTTTGGCAAAAGGAAGAAGAATAAAAGAACAAGAATATATGAAGGTGTCTCAGAAAGTGAGGAGATTGATACAGATGAATATGTGATAGAGATGAAGGCTACCGAGACTCAAGCTACAAAGCTAACCAAGGGAAAATCCTATGGTGAAGAGGAAAAAGAAAAGAAGGAAAAAAATGACATACCAGCCATGTCAGTTGAAGAAGTTGAGAATGTTGTTGTCATGGAAATCTCAAGCACCTCTGTGAATGGTATGGAATGTTTGATAAATCCGGTCAAAGAATTCTTGAAGAAGCCACAATTAAACATATGAATATTTTCAATAAAGCTCTTATTGAAATTATATTTGGTTTGTTGGAGAGTCTGTATGAAGTTTTGGAATTGAGAAGATTAAGTGCCAGAACAGAAGAAGAGAATTTGAGAAAGAGAATTCTTGCGGACTTATGTCCGGAGATGTCAATTGAGGAGATGAATTCACTCCTGGAAAATTCCAAGGAGTTCAAAAGCAAAACAAGGGTGAATAAGCTAATGATCAATGAAACTAATGTTGTTGTTAATGAAACCAAGAAAATTTTGGAAGTGTTTCTTTCAAAGAATAATATTACTGTTGAAGAAGTGAATACTAAAAATGTTCCAGAAAATGAGGAAGTGAATGCAGATGCTGAGGATTTTCAAATTCCTCCTAATGTGGAAAATACAGAAATACCTATGGAAACTGAAGTTCCTAAGGTAGTATTAGCTAAGGAGAAGGAGGTACAAAATGAAGAAGTCGAAGTACCTAAAATCAATCTGGAAACAGTCTGTGAAGAATCCAAGGTTGAAGAAGAAAATGTTCAAGTCAAGGAAATCAGAATGGAGGCAAGAGACACTATCGAGGCAGTGAAGAAATCTTTGATGAAACATAAAGAATTTGACCCTAAATTGGCTGAAGGCTCAATCAATCTATCCAATTTGTCCCCAATTTAGATGATGAAGGTCGCATCAATTACACAAGCTAAGGCCAGTGAGAAGATTCTGCAATCTCACATAGAGGATAGTGAATTACTAAGTCTTGCATTTGGAGTTCTGTAGAAATTAATGCCTACTCATGTCAAGGATCCATTTGGTTCCTCTTCCAGTGAGCTAAAGAAGTTCATAAATTATGTAAGTACTCACTTTGAATCTTTTGAAAAATAAGCTATGATTAAAGTGCAAATGGAGTTTCAGGAAAAGAGATTTGGTGGATTGAAAGAACTGATTGCAAAAGATAAAACTTTGTTAGCCACTTGTATGATAAATGTTCAAGATGCTCTATCTGAAGGTGGAAAAGTGTATAAGTCATGTTTAGTTTTATCCAAATTCACTGAAGCCAATAAGAACAAGGTGAAGGATATTGAAAAACAATTGGCCACTATTTATGATGCTTTTGATCCATTAGTCGGCAATGTTGGTGAGCAAGAAGGTTAGGTAATATCTCTTCTTGAGAAAATAAGAATCTTGAAGCATGAAAATGAAAGGATTGTAGGAAGAGCATGCAAACTCAGAGGACTAATTGGTCCAAAGATTGAAATAATGGTAAATGCATTAAAAGAGGCCAAAGATGCTATGGTAGCTCATGATCTAGTAAATCTTGAAATTGCTAAAACTCTGTCTTATTTACTTTGTGGTCACATAACAATTCTCGAGAGTTTCAAAAGGGTCTAGGACACAAATTTGAGCGTGTTGAAGAGAGATTTTGCATATATTTTCCAATTTATGTAAGTTACCAGATCATGCCTATACATTTTTGAAATTTTGTTATCTTTTTAGTTCCCCAATTTTTTCCATTAATGTCAAAGGGGGAGAGTTGTACAGTGAAAAATGTGTATTCATCTTAGGGGGAGTTGCATTTCTGAGCTGAGGCTAAAGTTTCTTTTTTGGAGTTTTGAAGTGGCAATGTAGTTCTTGGTGGTACTAATCTGACACTTAGTCATTTTTCACTAAGTGTTGCCATCAATGCCAAAGGGGGAGATTTTTGGCAAGAGACACTGCAAATATTTTTAGGTGTTGAAATTGTTGGCAAACCTAGTCGGTAAATGGAACTACACGTTATCATTCTCTCCTATCGGCAGATAGATTAAGGACAGTCCAGAAGAACAAAGCATCCGACAATCTTGTGATCATTGATTCACTTGCAGATTTTCAGTTATCATTTTTAGATGTGGATCTCATGGAAGGTTTATTAATGTATTTCTTGTGTTATCCAAAAATCTTATTGCCTTGTACCAAGTTACATGTAAGTTTGGTGATCCAATTGATATCTTTATGTTCATCAGTATTTTGTGGCTGACTCAGTTGATATATCGTGTTGCAGATATTTGAGGAATGTTTATTCGAATATTTTAGTGTTTTATCATTTTGTTTTGGGTCCAAGCTAAGTTGTGGACGACTGGTGTGGATGTGCATTAAATATTATTTATGATCCAAGCCGACAGTTTTGAATATTTCTAAGCTTTATTGAAGCCAACTTGTTGCAACTAAATCCTCTATTGCGGATATATATAAGTGATTAGTTACATCATTTTGGTGTGGAAGAAAGTTGTGTTGATATGTGTTGTGATCATCAAAAGAGAAATTGAGTGATTATGCACAGTTTCACTTGTGCATTAAATATTTTGTAGTGCGAGTTTGTGCAGAGCAGAGTAGAAGTGCAAAATTAGTAAGAAGGACAGAAGATCGACTACAGAGCTTAACCAGAACTGTAATCAAGCATTTGTAGATGCTAATATCTCAGTTCATTCTCTTGGATCTAATCCAAATCTTTGTAAGGAAGTAAGCCTTTCTATTTTGAGCAGTGAGCTCTAGGTAGTGTTCCTAAATGCAAGTGCATTCTCATTTTGTAATCTTTCTTTTGGGTATACTCAGATTATATTGTGCATTGGCCATCCACCATGGTTTTTCCCCTAACAAGGTTGCCATGTAAAAATCCTGGTGTTATGGTGTTGTGATTGTTTACTATATGTTCATGCATAAATATTTTGTTGAATGTTTAATAAGTAAGTTAAAGATCGGAATAATAAATTTAATTTTTGCACAACACTGATTCACCCCCCCTCTTAGTGTTGCTTTTTTCCATCAGTTATAACAATAAAGAGTCAAGTTCTCGTATTCAAGAACCTGGGTCCATTTTCTAAGCCTTGACTCTAAAAGAACAAAGCTCGGTTGGACTTTGTGTGGCTCAATACTAACAAATAATTTAGCAAAGACGAGTCTAGACTTGGCCTTAGTAATATGGTCAAGAGAGAGAAAGTGCCCAAAGGATTTGGTGGTCCTTGCAATCATCTCCTCATCCCAGTTTTCCATGGGGAGGCTTGGGATCCTAACCCATGTTGGAAAAGCACCATCAAGGTGTGTAGAGGGGTCAAATCTCAACCACCATTTGTAGAGAGTAGGACTCTATTTCCTAAAGAACCAGGGGCCTAATGTGAGGGTGTTTAGGTAGTGCTCCTAAAGGGAAAAGGAGAAACAAAAAGGCCTTTTAGGAGCATTGAGATTGATAAGATACCTTTCACAAGCCAATGAGAAGTAGCCCATTTCCTCATAAATTCAATATTGGAGCATCTACCAACAAACCTTCCAACCAAAGAGTTCTCTACTTTTTCCAAAGACCATTCCAAGGAAGGGTCCTTGATCTTAATAATCATCCCTTCCAAGTTGAAAAGAATAATTTGGACTTTGTTGAAGGGATTTTTCTGATGGCACCTAAAGAGCTCCATCTAGAAAACTGAAGATTTCATATGTGTAAGGAAGCTAAGGTAGCAGAACAACTTCCTACACTAATCTTGAGAGGAGAATAATGCAAAACTTTGCAAATCTTTAATAGTTACATAAACATAAACACAAATATTACACATACCACAACACAATGATTTATGTAGGGAAAACCCTTTTAGGAGAAAAACCCCACACTCCAAAATCCACCCAATATATTATTCAGAAATAACAAATATTACAAGATACTTGTAGAGCAAGCTTCTCACAAGAGTATCACCACCAGAGATCTAGAAACAACACAACTGCTATCAAACTCTTAGAATACATCACCGTCCACAATCATATTACAATGCCCTCATAAAATAGGGTTACTTTCTAGGGCAAGATATGCCAAAAAAATATCCACCATTAGATCTAAAACCTAATAATTAATGGTCTAGATTTATAATGTATCATTTATTTAATGTATGTTAGCCATTTTACGAGTTTCTTGAAAAAGTTAACAAAAAATTATTTACATGCATCTCACTCCTCTTGCTACCATTGTATATTACACCTATTAGTGTAACTGGAATATATATATATATATCAACAATAACCTTTATATAATTGCAAGGTTGAGACACATTTTCTTAACAAATTTCCCACTTGTTGAACACCTTGCAAAAGCAACAGGAGGGAGTAAACATTGTCTCTTGATTGCTAGGGGAAAAAGGCCTATAATCTCATAACACCATTTGAACTTCTTTGTGCTCACAGGCTTAGTTAAAGAATCAACAACATTCATCAAAGTCTCTACCTTAACCAGCTTCACCCTACCATATTTGACCATATCTCAAACAAAATGATATTGTACATCAATGTGCTTGGTCTGGCATGAAATTTTGGGTTCTTGGCTAGACACATCACACTCTAGATCTATCACAATAAATTGTCACTACACCAAGTTATTTTATTCCAATATCTGAATATGGTCTCTTAAGCCAAATGGCTTCTTTACAAGCATAAGTAGTTGTCATATACTCTTCTTTGAAGTAGTGGATAAAGTAACCACAACCTAACACTTACTCATCCAATTGATTGCACCACCAAATAAAGTAAACACATAAGCACTAATGGATCGTTTGTTATCAATATCACCTACCCAATCTGAATCCACATAACCATGAATATCAAGGGAAATATCATCTTCAGTCACATTACTATGATAACATAAGGAATAATCTGAGGTACCGTGCAAATATCTGAAGAGTGTTTTAACTGCATCCCAATGAACTCTACTAGGATTAGACATATATCTGGAAAGAACTTCGTTGCTTGGACAATGTCTGGTCTAGTACAAACCATAGCATACATCAAACTTCCAACTGCACTCTAGTAAGGCACTCTACTCATATCTTCCATCTCTAATGAAGATGTTGGACAATCTAAAATAGATAACTTTGTCCCATTAGAAAGGGGAACACACAATTGTCTACAATCATGCATGTTAAATATCTGTAAAATTGAATTGACATACTTGCTTTGGCCAAGCCATAGATTTTTGTTCACTCTATCTCTTTTAATTTTTGTCCCAAGAATTTGTTTAGCTGCACAAAGATCTTTCATTTCAAATTTAGCAGCAAGTTGAGATTTTAGTTCTGAAATCATACCTTTCCCTTTGCCAATAAATAACATATCATCAACATATAATGAAATAAATAGGAAACGATCACCATTAGTTTTATAATAAACACAATGATCTCTAATTTAGAACAATCAAATCCCAAACTCAACACATATGTATCAAATTTATGGTACCACATCCTAGGACTCTGTTTGAAGTCATACAAAGATTTCTTCAATTTACAAACCAACTTACATTTACCTTTCACCATGTGCTCTAGCTATGTCATATAAATGTCCTCCACCAAGTCGCGATGTAGGAAAATAGTTTTCACATCCATTTGCTCAAGGTCTCTAACTATAAGTAGCAGCAATAGCAAGGAAAAATCTAATGGATGTCATTTTTGCAATAGGAGATAATATCTCACCATAATCAACACCCTCAACTTGAGAGTAACCTTTCACAACCAACCTTTCTTTTTACTTCTCAATACCTCCATTTGAACCAATATTTTTCTTGAACACCCATTTAAAACCAACAAGTTTTTGTCCTTCAGGAAATGGTACAAGATCCCATGTATCATTCTTTTTCAAAGATTCCATTTCTTCATCCATAGAAATCTTCCAAGGTTCTACATCATTCATACCTAATGCCTCTTCTACAAATTTAGGTTCATCCATGTTAGCATTCAAAGTAATAATACATCTCCAATCATCATGTGTATAACTTTCAGGTGGTTTTCTATGCCTTGTAGACCTACGAACAAGTTGAGTTGGAGGTTCTTCCTCTTCTAAAGATTCAAAACTAGACGAGCTCTCCTCAACTTCTTGTCTATCTATGGTTCTCGATTCAAAATTCTCAGGTGTAGCAAGAAATTGAATCGCATATTCCTATTTACTTTGTTCTAGCTGCAATGGAATAGAAGAAGGATTAGTTTCACTAAAAATAACACTTCTACTATAATTACCTTTTGTGCAACAAGATCCCAAAGCTTGTATCATTTCACACCATAACTATATCCGATGAAGATACATTTCACAACCTTGTTCTCCAACTTTGTTCACTTCTCCTTTGGCACATGTGCATATGCCTTGCAACCAAAAAATCTAAGATGTCTTAATGAAGGCTTGCCTCTATAGGCATCTTATCAACAAGATCTAATGTAGGAGACCTATTAATCAAGTAACATGCAATGGAAATAGCTTCAACTCAAAACCTTTTGTTCTAGGCTAGAACCACTTAACATACTCCTAGCCTTCTCCATGTCTTGTTCATTCTTTCTGCAACTCCATTATGTTGTGGAGAATACTGAGTTTTTTTATGTCTATAAATACCACAATCTTTATAGAATCTATCAAAATCATTAGAGAAAAATTCATCGCCATTATCAGAATTCAAACATTTTATTTTCTTTCCAGTCTACAACTCAACCATTGCTTTAAATTCTTTAAATTGACTGAAAACTTTAGATTTACTCTTTAGAAAATATACCCATGTCCTTCTACTATAATCATGAATAAATAAAATATAGTATGTGGATTTACCAATTGATGGGGCATCTATAGAACCAAACACATCAGAATGAATAAGATCCAATACACCACAAGATTTATGAGAACTTGAGTAAAACTGATTGCAGTTTTGTTTTACATAAATGCAATGCTCACAGAAATCAAATTCAAGATTACAATCATACAAACCCTCAACAAGTTTTTTATTTTTCAAGGTCCTTAGACCATTTTCTCCAATGTGGCCAAGTCTCTAGTGCCATAACATAGTTTTCTCTACAAGTAACTTTGATTTAGAAGAAAGAGCGCCCTTGGGTACCCAAAAGCCATGACCATCTGCTGAAGGTGAAAACCTCATCTCTTCCAAAAACTTGCTTTCCACAATTTAAGTACTATTGCACTCAACAATGCATGCATCAAGCTTATGCAATGTTCCATATTTGACACCTCTAGCAATAACCATAGCACCTTTAACCATCTTACATTCTGCATTAAAAAAAACTAGCTACACACTCGCATCTATTAGTTTGCGTACAGATAACAAATTTCGTGCTAATCTAAGGATGTGCAAGACACCATTAATCCTTTTTATTCTAGCATCAGGAAACTTGATTTTAACTTTACCATGGCCAACAATGTTTAAATAAGAATCATCACCCAAGTACACCTTACCTCCATTATTTCTTCATATTCAGAAAACCAATCTCTATTAAAGGTCATATGGAAAAATGCTCCTAAGTCAATTAACCATGCATCATTACCTGCACGAGTTTCCAAAGCTACAATGAATGTGCTACCATCTTTCTTATTGGACTCAAAATCATAATCAAATCTCTTCTTTTTCTTCTTCTTTTCTTCTTTGCATTCCTTACGAACATGTCCAGGCTTGCCGCAATTCCAACAAATAAATTTGGAATTTCTAGGAGATTTAGATCTCCCCTTGGACTTGGATTTATCATGCTTCTCATTCTTCTTTCTATTTTTCTTAGGTCTTCCACAAATATTTAGGGCCTCCTTGGTAGTGATGGATACCTTCCTCCTCATCTCTCAAGAAAGCAAAGAACCCACCACATCTTCAGTCTTCAAAAGTATAGAAGTACTCCCAATAGCCATAACAAGAGAATCCCATGAATCAGGCAAAGAATAAAGTAAGATCAGACATTTCTCCTCCTCATCCATTTTCACACCAACTGATGCCAATTGGGCCACCAACATATTGAATGCTTCCAAGTGGTCTTTGATTCATCCACCCTCTTCCATTCTCAAGGAATACAATTTCTTCCTCAAGAAAATCTTGTTCACTAAAGATTTAGCTTGATACATCTCACCAAGCTTCTTCTGTAGTTTATGTGTGAAGGTCTCCTCATGGAAATTTATTAAAAAAGATTTTTCCAAGCACAATCTAATTAGACCCTTGGCTTTACAGTCCATAACATCATATTGAGTGGCCTGAGTAGGATCTGTAGGTCTTGAAACATTCTCATCAACAACATTCCATAGATCTTGATCTATCAACAAATCCTCCATCTTTAGCTTCCACATTTCAAAATTATTTCCAAAAATTTTATCCACCTCTATTCTCCCTAATGAACTTGCCATCTGAAAATTCCTACAACAAGATCGCAAAGTGTCTTCTACACAAGCTCCCACTCAAATCTGGATTAGTTCAAAAAACCCAACAACCCATAACTAAAACCAAAGGTGATCAGTCTTAGATACCACTTGTAAGGAAGCTAAGGTAGTGGAACAACTTCCTACACTAATCTTGAGAGGAGACTAATGCAAAACTTTACAAATCTTTAATAGTTACATAAACTTAAACAGAAATAAACACAAATATTACACATACCACAACACAATGATTTACATAGGGAAAATCCTTTCGGGAGAAAAAATGCACACTCCAAAAGCCACCCAATA
This sequence comes from Sequoia sempervirens, assembly GCA_007258455.2. Classification (NCBI taxonomy): domain Eukaryota; kingdom Viridiplantae; phylum Streptophyta; class Pinopsida; order Cupressales; family Cupressaceae; genus Sequoia; species Sequoia sempervirens. Next base: position 339,529,197 of record VDFB02000015.1, read on the forward strand.
TATTATTCAGAAATCACAAAGATTACAATATACTTGTAGAGCAAGCTTCTCATAGGAGTATCCCCACCAGAGATACAAAGACAACACAACCACTATCAGACTCTCAGAATACATCAACATCTACAATCGTAGTACAACACCTTCATAAAATAGGGTTACTTTCTAGGGAAAGATAGGCCAACAAAATATCCACCATTAGATCTAAAACCTAATAATTAACGGTCTAGATTTACAATGTATCATTTATTTTATGTATGTCGGTCATTTTAGGATTTTCCTAAAAAGTTAACAAAAAATTCCTTACACACATCCCACTCCTCCCCATGTTGCCATTGTATATTACACCTATCGATGTAACTAGAATATATATATCCTATCAACTATAACCTTTATATAATTGCAAGGTTGAGACACATTTTCCCAACAATATGCCTAGCTTAATTTTCCAGAAAGGACTTGGGAACAAAGGATGACCCACATAGAGGATTACTGTGAGTCCCAACAACTTATGCAGAAACCAAGTCGATGGCAACTATCCTGACACCAAGGAGCCCCTATAACCCAGAAGATTCTTGAGAATTCAGATGAGGAGGTTCTTGCTTACCGCTCTTAGTGCCCATTTTAAAAACAAGTGATATTATTTTGTTGTTTTTTCTTAAACTCTTAATATGTTAACATTCACATTATACATGATATATTCAATATTGTTTTCTTTGCATAAAAAATATGTTAGTAATATGAAAGAGAAGGAAGCAACTATAAGTTTGAACGAGTAATATGCTAATACAAATTGTAAATTCTAAGTGTAAGATTAAAATAAATAATGAGTGTTTAAGAGGGAAAGAAAACCAAACTTATGAATATTTTTAAGACCAAGTTTCATATAGATTGAGTTTATCATAAGATGACATCTTGAAAATAAAAGTTTATAAATAGTATATTACCTAGCTAGGTAATACTTGAACTTGTCATCTAATAATTTCATACATTACTTTTAAGGGAAGCACTCTATGGTCACAAGGATTAAAAAAAAAATCAACTCTAATGTAGACTCTATAACTTGATGATAGTATGCATCCTCCATGTCTATGGAATGCTTTGAAAGAAAAATTGATTATTGTGTATAATATAAAGTCTATCTTGCAAAAATTGACATACACTTGTCAATTGCATTTGCTTGAAATACTCTTAAAGCCTTTTCAACAAAATCTTCCTATGTGTGTATCCTACAATCATGGCTTTCCATGAGACAAAACTTCTTTGAAGCATTTTTTCAAACAATATATATGCCTTGCTTATGCTTCCTCATTTTATATAAATGCCTATCAAGCAATTGCAACTACAATATTTAATGAAATTCCTCTATCTTCTATGCTTAGTTAGATAAGAAAAAAACTAATCAATTAATGACATTTTAAAAAAAATTAATGAACATTATTTCAACTAAAATAATTTTGAATCTTAAGTAAGACCAAATTCAATGTTAAACAGTCTTAATATAATGAACCTGCAACTTCAAATTATAACTTCAATATCCAACTAATAGTGTATACAATTATTATATTTAAATGGCAGCATTATAATATTAAAAAAAAATAGAAATAAATAATCGCACCTGAAAGGTCCAAACAGAACAGAAAACTACAAGAAGTGGCGAGAGCAGAAGGAAGAGGAGGAGAATACAATGGTTTGCTCCCTACATAAACAGCATTTAGCATTTAGGGAGTTAAAACAAGGGCCTGCATGTAACGTCAAGAAGTTATAATTTCCTATGTGCTGATTCGGAAGCCTCATTCCAAGTATATTTTATGAACCAATGCGTTGCATGTTATTATATCCTCCTTAATGAATATTTCTTTTGGGTATCTGAACGGCGGATGTTTTGACGTGCAATCGACTGAGCTTTTAGATTTGTTTCAATATAAAAAATAGTTAACATTGAATCCAACGTGTTATATCTCTGAAAGAGCCGTCATGCCTGCGCCCACATTTAAATCATCTGTCCCACAACAGGCATTACTCCGTAAAGAAAATTCAAAAACAAAGAACCAAAAAATTCTTATCGATACTGTTATATGCATAAAGAGTGGACCCGTCATCCTCCACTACCTCTGCAGGCATCTTTATAAATAGTGAAAAAATTCGTTTCGTAGTGTTGGGTTGATATTGTTAATGGGGTCTTAAGTTATAAATAGATCACATTTTCATTACTGATCATTCCATCTCTTTACTCTTGTTCTTGTGTGACTAAAGTAGTTCTAGTCAATGATATAAGAGTGGGAGTATTTTAGGTTAATATAGATAATGGCCAACCAGAGTGAGAAAGAATTCGAGGAACAAAACGGATTGATGGGGAAGGATTACACAGATCCACCACCTGTTCCTTTCTTTAATTTTGAGGAGTTTGGACTCTGGTCTTTGTACCGGGCCCTTATAGCAGAATTCGTTGCAAGCTTTCTCTTATTGTTTATAATAGTTTCTACAATCATTGGGCATAAGAAGAATAGTGAGCCCTGTGGTAGTGTTGGCCTCTTAGGAATCGCCTGGGCTGTTGGAGGAATGGTATTTATATTGGTCTACTGCACTGCTGGCATATCAGGTACAGAAAAGTCTATAGAACTTATGGCCGAACTTATATGACAATCTGTTTGTACATTTATAAGAAATTTTTTCTGAGCTTTTTAGACACCAAAGTTTCGGATCACTTTTCAAGTTATAATATTAGAAAGTTCTCTCTAATATTGTGATGATAGATCGCAGAATGTGATCCGAAACATTGATTCTCTAACATTCTGATGATGGATTACAGAATTGATACTAAAAAATTTCATACAATTGAATCCAAAAAATATTTCAATATTTCATTATATACCTTATAAATTGTAAAAATTTGATAACATTAATTGTTTGAACATTCTTACAGTTGTTTTGAATTTTAATGTGTTTACTTTGATGGATTTATGTAGGTGGGCATATCAATCCAGCAGTTACATTTGGTTTGCTATTGGCTAGGAAGGTGTCCCTTCCAAGGGCTCTGATGTACATGATGGTCCAGTGCCTGGGAGCCACATGTGGGTGTGGAGTGGTGAAGGCCTTCCAGAAGTATGATTATGAGAGGTTGGGAGGTGGAACTAATTTTGTGGCTCACGGCTACACCCACACTGTAGCTTTGGGTGCCGAGATCATTGGTACTTTTGTCTTGGTTTACACAGTGTTCTCTGCCACAGACCCCAAGCGCAATGCTCGCGACTCCCATGTTCCAGTAAGTTCAAGTTTGTTGCATTTTAATGCAAAAATTCTGTCTTTTGAATTCAGCTAGCTAGATTAGAGTGAAATTGGTCAGCCAACCCAGTACTATTTTACAGATTCCATTAAAGAGTTTTTATTGTTGGTTTAGCTTGTTACTTCGTTTTAAAAAAACTTATTTTATATCTATATAGTTTTGGGAGCCACACTTTTTATATTGAGTTAGAAAAAGTTTATATGGAGAGAGATCATTATCAATTGTTATTATTAGAGATGGTAATCTATTTAGAAGTTCGAGATTCACTTAATAAATTAATGAAGATTTATTTAATAAATCAATGGTATATTCATAAGATATTAAATATATATATATATATATATAATTTATATCTTTTAAATTTATGGTTTTATATCCCTTCTTCTACATTAATATAATTAAAATATCTTCTTGTTTTTATCAGATATTCTATGTACTTATTATAGTTACATTTTTATATATTATTATTTATATTCTATCAATCAAAGACATTGCCTACATATACATCTAACTTAAAACTACCTTTACTTGTGATGTCATATATTAAAGCCTCAACGAGATATGAAAAATATGTCATCTCGTAGAAATGCATATATCTCCACCGTGAAAGCTTTGCCATGCCAACTCTAATAGTGAATCCCCTAATAATAGATATTTCAATTATAATATACATATTAATTTAAATTATAATTGAAAAGTTTTAAAGGTACCTAGTGATTCTTCAAGATAGGGACATGACATTACCAAAAGGTGTTTATTAATTGGTTTTAGGGAATTTTGATAGGATTCTTTTAATCATATATGAACTTAGTGTGATAATTTTTTTACTTTGTTAACTATATTAGAATTGTGATTAAGAAAGAACCCATAGGATTATAGGCTTTAAAATAATATAATAGTGATGTGTATTATAAAGATAGCTTCACAACCTTAGTAAGACTAACATAGTGAATGGCATCTCCTTTGGTTAACTTGTGTAAAGTGATATATAGATGATGTGGAATTCCACTTATACAAATATTTTTCAACTTCCAATACCTACTTGTATCACATTAAATACATTATCTCATTTCCACTAATAGTGAGGTGATTTATTTGGTTATTTTGAAACCCTTAATACGAATGCATGTGATAAGGTACTGCTTTAGAGATGAATCCCCTAGGCCCAAAGATTGGTGATGTAAGTTTCTATCATTGTGTTTTGATGTAATGACCATGAGTAGCTATTAATAGCTTCTCCTTATACTTCCCTTGAATGGAAGAATTATGCAAGATATATGAAATCACATTTATGCCCCCCCCCAAACATAGTGTATCATGGAGCAGAGTTCCATCCTATGTATGCTCAAAGTGGCTTGAAAATCTACTAGTGATCCATCCAATTAAGTAACCCTTGCATCCTATAGAATGTATTTCACCACTATTGAACATGCCAAGTGATCCTAAGGGAATAGAAACCTAATGTCCACCATTCCCTCACCCTTGTCATATGCATCCATGGATTTTGAAATTCTAGAGTCACCATTGGAACTATACTATGCATAAGCATGTGTTGAATTCATCACCATTTTTCCTTTTTTTTTTAAATGGTCATTGTGTTTGAGAGAAGGACGGACACCACTCTGGAATCCATACATTTTGAGGAAATTCCATCAACAATTCTAGTTTGATCTAATCTTCCTTAGGGAACTTTCAAGTAATGGAAATCATATGACAAAGACCATTCACATATGTTCCAAGTAAAATCTATTTATTCCCAACACCTTCCACTTCTCTAGCATGAGGTAAACCTCAAGATTCATATTTTTGATGAAGAATTTTATTAAAAAAACAACCTATGTTAAGCCTAGTGAGAGCACACATGAATATTTATCCTTTCATTAAACAACCTACCAACCACCCCACACATGTCATAATAGAATAAGAGAGACCATATCCAATGTAATCCTTCATTCAAGACAAAAATTTAATGAAATTATATAGTATAGCTTAAGGCGGGAGTGCTATAGGAGTAAAACTATACAAAGGTAGTTGTTGAAAACCTTTCATTAATGTAGGCATTACTATTTTTTCTCCTCTTAGGTGATTTCCCCCCTTGAATTATAACCTCATCCTTACTATCTGGAAATGATTAGATTCCTAATTAAAAGTAATGATTAGTACCCATTTAGTGACTAAAGTGATAACCCATCATTTGGTATTCTAAATTTCATGGTGTCACAACTTATGATTTCACTTCCTTGCCAATCAATTACATAATTTGAAATATTTATTTCTAATTTGTCCCTCTCTAAAGCAATGTTGTATCATGTAAGAGGTCAAATTTGATAACTTCTACCATACCTATGTTCTATAGTTTTCAACTTGTTGATCTATTATTCTTGATCTACTTCATCTTTAGTTTCATCAAATAGTGACCTAGAGGCTATATAAATCACTCTTTTTGGCCCTCAAGGTACAAGGATTGCTCCTAAATGTGTCATTAAAGTTTAGTTTAAGCATTATGCCCAATGGAGGGTTCCATTGAATGTTGACCCATGCTTTTCCATGGTTTAACTTACAAGACACTTGGACGAGAAAATGAAAGTACTTTATAAATTTATATTATGATTAACTTTTAATAAGAAATAATAATTTATCTATAAAATATAAAAAATGTTATTTTACAAAATATTATACTATTTAAAAAAATCTAATATATATAAGAATTATATAGTTTTTAATATTGCAGTAAATAATTATGAAGGTTAAACTTACTTGGTAAGTAGGATATTTTTCAAATTTATACTTTATGATTAGGACATGAAATTTATAACCAAATCAGTTATGTTTGTCTTTGGTTGTCCAAAAAATTCAAAATAGAAGATTAACCCAATACATATTTTATGTATTAGTGCATGATTTATCATTTTTATCTCACTTGTGAAAATAATATTTTTTATTTATTTATTTAATAAAGAAAAAAAATTGGCTAAAGCATTTCGTTGCAAGAGGTCACGAAGTCTAGTCTCCCCCCAAACCCGTGGTACCGAGGGCGTGTTGCTCCAACACCACTGGTCACGTGAAAAAAGTTTACCAGACGCACTGCAGTTTATAGAGGGGCGGATACCCCACCGATTCCTACAATCTAAAATAAATAATAAATAAATAAATACAATTAACCCATCTTTATCTTCCTTTAAACTATTAAATCTATTTTTAAAATCTATAATAAAATTTAAAAATAAAAAATAAAATTTAAATTTATTTTCATTAAAAAAAATCAAATTACTAATCACTAGTTTCACATGTAATAAAAAAATTTAAAAAAATAAATAAATAACAACCTTTTGATGTCACTACACTCATGCTACTAAACCCAGTTCAACAATGAATTCACCTCAATAAATAATTTTAGCTTTAAAATAAAAACTCTCATATCAATTAATTAATAAATATTTTAATAAAAATATATTACTTTTATAATATAAAATATAATATTTTAATGATCAATTAGTCAGCTTATTTATTTGAAGTATTTCATATAACATTAATAAGACATAATAAATATATTGCATTTTACTTTGTAAGTGAACAGGATGGTAGTTTTGAGTTGGGGTTGACAATGGCTTGTTTCTATTTAGGTGTTGGCTCCATTGACAATTGGGTTCTCAGCATTCTTAGTGCATTTGGCAACAATCCCCATCACAGGCACAGGCATCAATCCTGCAAGGAGTTTTGGAACAAATCTTATCTATAACCACCAGCAATCCTGGGATGAACAGGTAAGTTACTGACTACTCCTTTATATACCATAGTTCTTCAATATATATAACAATATTGCCAAGTTTATGCAGTGAATTCTAAGTTTGTAAGGAGGATTGATAATGTGGTTGTGTGTACTTGTACATGCAGTGGATATTCTGGGTCGGTCCCTTTATTGGAGCAGCTCTAGCAGCAGCATACCATCAGTTTATACTAAGAGCCACAGTTATTAAAGTCTTAGGATCATTCCATAACAACCCAGAAGTCTGACTTCATATTATGGGTCCAGTTGTGATTTGTATCTGGTTTTTATTTTAACAATCAGCTATTGCAAGCCATTTTTGTCTCTGCTTTTGGTGACGTGGAAAGAAGACTGGAATGCATTTGGACTATGGACATTCTCTACCATGCTTCAGCAACTGCAGCCTAACATTATCTTTCTTTTTACGCATAGGATAAGATTTATTTATTTTTTGTCATAACTAAGTATTGTCATCTCGGAGGAACTATTCTACATGGCAAGGAACTTCAGAGATTTTTGTAGCCATGATAATCGATGTGTATAATTCATTCTTTGGATAGAATGGTTTTCTATTTAAAAAGTTGTGTTTGCCTATTTTTTATTTTCTTTCATTGCACCTCGTTCGTAAGCTTAAAATTTTAACAGCACGCCCATGCATACATATATAAGGGTGCGTACCTTCCACTCTTATCTTTTATTTGGAATTTACATTAGATTTTGATTGAATTTGGCTTGGCATTTTTTAAGTATCTGGATTTACAGAATATATATATTTCATAATTTAGATAGAATTTGATGGTATTATTAAAAGAATAATTTTAATCTTTAATTTTTTTAAGGTAAAATTTAATTATGGGTTCAAGTTGACCTACTTCTCATTAGTTCTTATTTATCAATTTTGGTGTGAAATGATTTTTTTTTAACACTAGAATATTTTATCAAAAGGTCAAATCCTAATTCAATTTTAGACATGAGATCTATTATGGTGCAGCTATGATTGGAGTCCCCAAGAGGGATGTCTAACCATGTAGATCACACAAATAAACACACTATAATTTGACACTATACATGCCATGGGAAAACCATTAGTGAGGGAAAAACCCAACCTCCAAAATAGTATCTATTGTATTATTTCCACAATCACAATTATAATTTGTCACAATGAAAGAATATAAAAAGTGTACAATTTCAATTAACCAAGTAGATTGACATGATATAAACCACAAAAGCGAAATCTATATAATATGTAGAAACACATATAGTAGAAATTTACAAGTTGCAATAAGGCATAACATTCCAGATTTACATGGAGAAACCTTTTCAAAAAAAACTCCACTACCAAACATAAATAGAGATCGTATTAATCTAAAAAAGTCAATAGATTGATACAATCCATTCAATCTTCTTTAGTCTAATAGACTTTTGATACCATTACAATAATTCACCTATATAATACTATGAAACATCTATCATGTTCTAATTTATAGAGCAAAGCGAAACAAGAACCACACATGGTTTTGAAAAATAGCAACCACCAAAACTATGGTTAATAAATTAAAAAAAAATGTCTCATTATGCAATTACTAAGCACTTAAGATTGATGTTAACATCTTGAACACATAGCTCCTAGTAGGCACATATTCTCATCTCTAGTTTGTCATGATGAAAATGGAAAATCATGTTGACCCCACAATTATGACAAGAAGCTTCACTACCATAAAGTAACTTGCAAGAAAACCATGAGAGAGATTCTCAATAACTTATGATCATGATGATTGTAACTTCCACTATTGACCTTTTGTATATCCTCCCTTATTCAATGGATTTAATGATATCCAAGTATCTCATAAAATAATAATAATTAAATAATTCGTATAAATCCCGCATGGGCATCCATGTTCCCATCTATCCATTTTAAGAATGTTCAAGACAAATATTATACATAATAATTACAATTGAATAACAAACTAATTCTAATATAAAATTTATTTTGAGGGGGATTCACAAGTCATAACTTTGTGTCCTTCCTTTTTGGTCTTTATTTTTGGGCATTTGTTTACAACTCTTTCATTCTTTTTTATTATCTTGCTTCCTTTTAGTCCTTGTTGCATATGTTTATTTTTATAACTCTCCTTATTGAGCATTACAAGAGATTTTAATATGGTTAAAGATTTTTTGGTTTTATTTTGAGTGAGTTGTTTATCTAGTACTTATTCCTATATACTTCAAAAATATAGCAATCAATTACCCATGTGTAGTGGTGAGATCATGGAACACATACCATATAAAAAATCATTAAGTTCCATTTTATAGAAGCTTCACACTTGATTTTTTCTAAGTTTCCTCTTTCAATTATAGAAACTACTAGAATCTATTTATAAAATATATATTTGTTAGTTAATTTAGTTTATACGACTATTAGAATCGTGTCATCTTTATTTTTTACATGCTCTCAATATTTTGTTGTTTTTGGAGTATTTCTTTGTCTCACTCATGTAGATTCATAGCTTTCTTAATCTTGATAATTATTCCCAACTTCAATTGATTAGATTTGGATGATTTTTTATGTGTATTTTATTCAAGATTCTTAAATCATGTAGCTTCTTAATTATACCTTGCTAGATGCTTATATAGCTTCTTTTTTATAAGATACTATAGTTCACTAAGAAGGGTTTTTTGATATCTTTCTCTTTTCTTTATTTTAGGTATAAATTTATTCCTATAAGTTTACAAATTTTATGTACTTTTGAGAGAAATGTTTTCTATAAGGGGTACCCATCATTGTCTAGTTTTTGGGACCTATCACCATCGTCATTAACTACTTGTAATTAATTTTTACTATAGTAAAAAAATCAATTTTACTTGGTATATTTTAATGAATATAGCTCATGAACAATTAAAAATTCTTGACTTTCTTTATTTTTTGTAGTTTTTTTCATGTTCCTAAGTGCTTTGAATCCTTTGGAGGCTTGGATTGGTGTGCATCATCCAATCACACCACTACATTTTCATATAATAGTATGATAGGATTTGAGGTTTGACAATAAAAGGTTTTTAAAGTGATTCCCTTGTGTTGTCACACATAAATGGAGGTGGGTACACTCCTTTCTATTTATCACCAAGGTCTACACTGATGGAGTGGACCAAAAGCCTTTTCTTTACTAGTTTTTGGTCATGGGCCTCCTAACAATTATCAATTGAAAAGCTCCTAGAGAATGAGCATAAAAGGTAGGGGAAATCATAGATAAATAGTAGTATTCATCTATTTTTCCATTTTGGCATTGATCTAATGGCCTATAATGCATATTATAATATTTCAACTATCATTGATAGTGATAGATATTTAAAATTATATTTTTAATGTGGGAGCACTCCAAGGATGATTTAGCCACCTCTATTAGGTTTTCTAATAAACAAAAATCCTTCCTAACTTTATTTCAAATGTAGATAGGTCTAGATTAGTGGGATTTGTGTGCCTTATATCCATTGCAATGCACCAACTAAAGAGTTGACTTCATTGGCATGGGCCTCATGTCTTAGCCATTTTAGGGGGAATTTTGTTGAATGAACAAGACAACTAAGAGGGGGGTGAATCCGTTGTACCTTAAAACTTCAAAACCCTCATTAATATTTAAATCCACATTCATTAATCAAACCCTTAAATCTGTTATGATGATTTACCATGAAAAGTAAATAAAGGAAGCTGAAATAACTTAACACCATACACAAGAGAACATCAGATTTACATGGAAAACCCAAGAAGGGAAAAACCATGATTAGGATTAGCTCACAATATAAGTAATATCAACACTGAATTTAGTAGGGATCATTGTCGAAGGACTCACTACCCAAAGAAGAAAGGTTCAATGCTAAAAGGCTCACTACCAGAATAGAAAAGAAGATAGAGAAGAAATATTACATAGAGAAAAGCATCTCAATGCAACAAAGAATCAACCACAATGACATCAACACCTTTGTAGTATGATTGAAGAATCATAGCCACCTTTTGCTCACTGCATCCAATAAACTAACACATGAAAGATTGCATTGCACTTCTAAAATTCACACTTTAACACACTACACTTCACATCATTTGCATCTTTCACATCTATCTTCGCATCCTTCAATAACTCAACTCATACTTATGGCATCTTAAACCTTGAAACCCTCTCCAAGGTTGGTTATGCACCTCAAACGTGCAAATTCAAATTAGGTTGGCACTAAAACAGTTACATGATGGATAGAAGTGAAAGCGGACCACATTAAACCTTAATTGGGACCCAAATCAACAACACCACTCAACCACATGCTTCTATAAACAACAATTATCCATCACATGTAATGTAAACACCAAGTTGACCAATACTTGTGTAAACACCACTAAACTTTTAAGTACACACTTCATTTGATCTCACCATAACTCACAGAAAAAAAATGTCACATGAACACACTCTAGAATGTTCCTCAAACACCCTAAAATCCAAAAAACTCCTTTGCAACAACTTTCACTTGAAGAATGTACATGTACCTAGTACATTCAAACTACTCTATCATACACTATAACTCAAAAAGCCATCTTACGAAACACAAAATCTTAAACCCTCTTGAATAAGGTAAACTATCAACACGATAAACATACTTTCAAAAACATAAGACCTAAAACATAATTGGAAAGAAATGTGGAGTAGAAACATTTCTCCCAAACACCTCTACAATACATAGTCACACACTTGTGAAAACAACCTCTTCTTTACAAATATCTAGCACACCAACTCTTGAATACAACACCTCTAAACATTTCTGACCAACATATAAGAATTGCATAGGAAGATCTTTAACCTAGAAGAAATGCAAAGCGACACCAAAACACAACTCTGTCACCCAGAACACCACTACAACACAATATTTCCTCTTTTTATCAAATTTTATCAAAATCACTTGGAAACCAAGCACCAAAGATACATCCTCATCATCTTCACTACTTCCTTATCCATAGATAGAATCTTATCAAAGAAAAACTATATTTTGACACCAATAGCTTTACTAATGACAACTTAATGCAACTAATCAAAGCAACAACTGCTCACACTCTTGCAACAATCTCAATAGACATTAATGAAAATGTGGGCTTATTGACATCAATGACAACACCAACCGTTCATACTTGCAATAATCTCCCCCTTTCTCATTGATGGAAACACATGATGTGAAAAAATATCAAAGACACAACTCTAAATACCAACACGCTGCAATTCTTCATATTACTTCTCCCCCTAGATAACTTATCTTTTACACATCATTATCTCCCTTTGTAGCTTGTCTTCTTTACTTGTTTCTCTCTCCCTTAATGACTTTCTCTCCTTGATAACTTGACTCTCTCTCCCCCTTATTACTTATTCTTTTTCACATGGTTCTCTCTCCCCCTTTGACATCAATGGAAAAGGAAAAAAATTGTAAATATGTTTATTCTCTTCCTTTGACATCAAACAACCTACATACTACTACTCTGCAGGGAAAAATTTAGTGGCGAATCTTCGCCATTTGGCGAATTCTAGGAATCGGTCAACTCAAAATTGGCGAATTTCTCGCACCCACAAGGTATCCAAATCGCCTGGAATTTACGAAACATAGGTCCAATGCATGTCGATTCGCCAATAATTTTTTTTATGAGGAATATTTAAGCAACAAATTTGCCATTGTCAAACTACGCGTTTGAAATGGACTAACTAATATTTTCACCTAAATCCTGGAAGCATTTAATAAAAAAGACCTACATATTCGCCAATACTATTAAAATGACATTGTATCAGGACCCATTTCGCCAATTAAAATTTACAAATAGTTGCTTGCGAAGACTCATTCCACCAATTAAAATTTATAAATAGTTGCTTATGAGGACCTATTTCACCAATAGCATTAAAAAATAATTAAATTTGAGGACACATTTTGCCTTGAAAATTACAACGTATTCACCAAATTTTTAATATACCATTTAAAAATCCCACGGAATTCACAAAATATGGAATCATGGATTGATATAAATACAATCAAAAGTGTCATTTATTCTTACACATTTTGTTTGGTTCTAAAGTTCTACTTCTCGATCCGGAAGTCAACGAAAGCCGAAAATGTAGACTTAAACGTGAGTGATCACTAGTCATTTCTTCATAGTGTTATTAGTTATAATAATAAGTTTTCTTTATATCTTTTCCATTCTTGATTTAGTCTTAGAGATGATATTGAGTAGGGAATGGGATCTATATTATTATTCTTGTCCTTCTTAAACAAGAAGACATTTTTTTCTAGTTTTTTATTTGAAGTGAGAGATGAATATGTTGAGCGACTCGAGCAGAAATGGTGAGGCTCCTACCGCTACTTAGGGTGGTGAAACTACTCCTGTCACTCCTCACAGTTTTGAAAATACTCATGCCACTCCTTAGGGTCAGGGTGGTGAAAATACTCCTGCCACTCCTAAGGGTGTTGAAAATACTCATGTCGCTCCTCAGGGTGGTGAAACTACTCCTGTCATTCCTCAGAGTCAGGGTGGTGAAAATACTCCTGCCGCTCCTCATGGTGTTGAAAATACTCCTGTTGCCCCTCAGTGTGGTGAAGATCAAGAGACTCATAGGCCATCAAAATTCCCAAAACTTAGATGTACCATACAATCTTACTTTGGAATTGCCAAAGCTTCTGATCGATCATGTCAAGATGGAGCTACATCATCAAATCTTCTACCAAATATTGGTAGCATTCACAATATCTCAGCACCAGTGGAAGGTCAAGTTGAGATTGTCATTGATTTAAATCAAAATGTATCAAATTCAAATGGGGATGGCAATACCGTAGAAGATGCTCCAAGGGATACCCTGGTTAGCTAGAATGAGATAATTGAATTGGATGAGGATGATGTTGGTAGCAAGAAAAGGAAAAACAAACCAAAAAGGGGGCGTGAGTGGGAAATGACAAGGAATTTTCAACTTGGTTGGTTGTCAAAGTACCCATTCATTGTAGTAGTGGGGGAATCAGATGATATTGAAAAAAAAACACATTCCAAATGTACGATTTGTACTTGGAAATTGGGAAAACCCAAGATGTTGCAACTAAAGATTGACACTATAGAAAAGCATATGAGTAAAGTTTATGAAAAAAAATCATAGACGGAAAGGAACAATCAGTATTACGATGGAAATCAAAAAAAGAATGTCTTCATGTTAGGTATTCCATGGATTATGAAGAGCATTAGCAAAGAATGTTGAAGCTTGTTGCATGTAAAGGTACACTTGAGGCTCAATTTGGAAAAGAAATGGAAGGGGAAAATATGTCAAAAATTGTTCAGATGAGTGTTTTTTTTCATATTTTGTCTAGAGGGTGTCCTATGACAGACTACCCAAAATATTCTAGTTTATTATCTTTTTTGAATGTTCCTCACTATCCCTACACACATTAGTCAATAAACGTTGGATGGGAATGGGAAAAGTGTCTTGCTACAGTGGAAAAGGAAAATTTAAAGGAGAAAGTAAAAGAGTCAAACTTCATTGCATTATCTTTAGATGAAGTTACTGCAGTAGACAATACTTCTTGGGTTTGTATGCATTTGTATACTATACATCAACATGTTCGCCAAGCTCATCTTCTATGTGTTCATAAAATCAAGGACAGTTCAACATCGCATAATATATTTGAACTAGTCAAGAAATATTTGAATGAAATTGCAGGTATGGATGACTTGACAATTGCAAAAAATTTGGTGTGTGTAGGAGCTGATGGAGCTGCAGTGATGCAAGGTCAAAGGACCGGTGTTTGCACAAAGTTACAAACTACTTGTGCACCATATATGCTTGGAATTCACTTCATGGCCCATAGTATAAATTTGGCATTCAAAATTGGAAGCAAGTTTCCTATAGTATCAAAAGTTGAAAATCTATTCTGCGAGATCCACACATACTTTTGTCGAAGTCCCAAATGTTTCATAGAATTTCAGAATTTTGTTGAGGGAATAACACTAGGAAGCAAGCTTCTCAAGGATGTTGATACCAGATGGATCTCCATGTATGGACTAGCACAGCGAGTTCTTTCATAATATCAATCCTTAATTGGAGTGATGTACAAAAACCACAACACGGTAGACAAAGCTCATGACCTCTTACATAGGTTAAGTGATATAGAGACACTCTTGACTTTAGCTAGTCTTATCCCCATGCTGGATGAAATGAACAGTCTTGTGAATAAAGCCCAAGATAGAGCTATGTATATTAATGAATATGCCAATCTGTGTAAACATACATGCTTGGCCCTCGCTCATCTATATCTAGATTTAACACAAGATGGTGTAGATTATAACCTGTTGCTGAAAATTATTTATTTGAATGATCTTGATAATTATTTATAGTTTAATGGAATTGGGAACTTATGTATCTATGTATGTGGATATGAGATACAAATGTACTGATGTAAGACTACCAGGAACTCTAGCAGAGAAGTACTTGTTAATGAGGAATATTTTAAAGACATTGTTAAATTTGTTTGTGATAATTTGAAGGAAATTGCAAAATCTCTTTCCTCAAAGATTAATGAAAGATTCCCTCAAGATGAAATACTTGAAGCCATGAGTATTGTTGGGAAAACTGATATAAGCCAAGATTTTTTCACACTCAAGTAAAAATCTTGATCAAACGATTTTTGAAAATTGTAACAATCAATGAGCAGAAAATAGAAGGAATTTTAAATGAAGATAAGCTAAGCAAGCAATGTAAAGATTTTGTAGTAGATATTAAGGACCAGTATAAATCCATGGGCAAGGACAAGGCCTTCGAACCGAGATCAATAAAAAGGGTTTGGACAAACTTAGGTCAGAGTGAAATATTGCGTGATAAGATATTAGAATATTTCAAACTTGTTGATTTATGTCAAACAATGATATTGGGGTCGGTGGAGGATGAGATATTTTTCAATACATTAGGGTTTTTGAAATCAAAGTTAAGAAACAAACTAGAAAAGAATTTGGAAAAATTCTTGAGCATGAAAGGAATTGTGTATATTATCAAAAAAATTCCTTTTGATAGGGCATGCAATCTGGAGGTCCACATGTGAAAGAAGAGCGACCGGTCTGTGCAACAGTCCAATTCGAAAGGCTAGTACTGGTGGCACTGCCATGGGCAGTGAGGTTGGGACATATGACATTGAAAAAAATGACAGTGAATGTTGAAATTGAGACATAGGCCGAAGAAGGTGAAGAGTAGACTCAGAATCAAGAGCTTCAAGATGACTCTTTTACTCTATCTATTTTTTAATGTCGGTTTTGGGAACCTGACTCCATTTGGGAAATGGAAGAGAATTAGCAGCTTTTAGGTATTTATATTGCACTACAAGATTCATGAATCAATTTCCATTGTTCCAAACTGTAGTTGATGATATTTTATATTGTATTGAATGAAAATTGAAATTGTGAATCATTGCACTTCATGAATCATATTCCAAAATTTAGTTGATGATATTTTATATTATATTCCATGAAATTGTGATATTTTATATTTTCTATTGTATTCCATGGTATTGAATTTGATGTGTTTTTGCGTCATTTTTAAAGAACAGCACTTATCACTCAACTCATAAATTCCTATTGCATTTCCATTCACAAAATATTTGATAAATAACTCAAAGAATATTAATGATCAGGGCGCAGCCCGAGACATAGAAAATAACCCACAAATAAGAGAATAATTTTATTATTCAGAAAACGGAGCTTCTTACATGCAGAAGATCTCAGGTCCCAAAGTTCTACAACACATGCAAGTTACAGAAAGCTACAGAATAACCCCTTTGTAATATGCGAGCTTGTCCCCAAAAAGCTACCCAAAAATTAGAAACCCACCCATAAATAGGGCTCCTCTTTAGTTTGGAGCCAAAACAACATTCAAATTTGAGTTGAGGCGGTTTGGCACCGAAAATTACAACTTGAAGTTCAAATTTCAAAAGAACATTTGCAATTGTATCTTCTAGAAAGTGTGCCAACTTCCCGGGGCCATAACTTTTGATCCGGGACTCCGATTCACGAACCATTTGAACCGTTGGAAAGGTCTCGAAGTCAATAACGCGCTTCAAATATGCTACACAAATTTTGGCAAGTTTTGGGGCCATTCCAGGAACTCTAAGTGCCTCAAATCTAACTCGGAAGATTTTCAGGTGCAAATCTGGGAAACTAAAATTGTAATATCTTTCAACCCAAGAATAGAAAATAAAAACCATAAATTGAGAATTTCATTATGACGAAAAGGGTATCCAAAAATTTAAAAACATCTAAAAAATGAGAAACTTGAAATTTAACTATTTTTGGGTGATGCAAGATTGTCTCATCCAATGTCTTACTGAAAATAAAAATATCATCTAAATACACAATAACAAAACTTCCCAGAAATTCTTTTAGTACCTCGTTCATGAGCCGCATGAATGTGCTCGGTGCATTGGTTAGCCCAAAAGGCATGACTAACCACTCGTACAGGCCCTCTTTGGTCTTGAAGGCAGTCTTCCATTCATCTCCCTCTCGAATCCGGATCTGGTGATATCCACTCTTCAGATCAATCTTTGTGAAATCTTGAGCTCCACTCAAGCAGTCCATCAGGTCATCCATCCTTGGCGGGGAAATATGTACTTGATTGTTATCTTGTTTATGGCTCGGGAATCTGTACACATCCTCCACTCCCCATCCTTCTTTGGTGCTAGTATTGCAGGTACTGCACATGGACTCAAACTCTCCCGTATCAAACCCTTTTTCAACAACTCTTGAACTTGTCTATTCAACTCCTCATTTTTTGTTGGAGTCATTCTATGAGTTGCCTTATTTGGAAACTGGCTCCAGGAATCAAGTCAATCTGATGACTGATCTTCCTTATTGGTGGTAAACCCTTAGGTACATTATCAGAAACAATATCCTGAAACTCATCCAACATCCCAGAGACTTCTTCTGGAACCTTCTCACTATCCTCCTTACCCACTCTAGGAATCAATGCATAGCACACACGCTCATGATTCATACCTTCTAAAAATTTCTTCCATCTACATAACAAATTCTAGCACTACTACATACCTTTTCTTCGGTCTCCTTTAGGGGTTTCAACTTGTGACGAACCCCATCCTTTGTCAAGGAATAAGTGTTTGCATGGCCATCATGTATAGCTCACCTATCGAACTGCCACAGCCTCCCGAACAACATGTGACATGCATCCATGGGGATGATATCACAGAGTACCTCATCATGGTAGCTCCCGATTTTGAACTTTACTAGGCACTGCTCATTGACCAAAACTTTGTGGTCTTTCTATAACCAAGCAATTCGATACAGATGCAGGTTCCTTTCCCTCTTCAGTTTCAACTTTGTGACCATCTCCTCTGATACCAGATTATCAGTGCTCCCACTGTCAATAATGACATCACAACATTTTCCTTCACACTTGCACCTTGTGCGAAACAGATTCTTCCTCTGTTCTAGTTCCTTTTCCTCAGTCACCAGGGCTCTCCTAATCACTAGGGCTTCTCCCCTTCAGCATCATCTGAATGTTCAGATTGGCCTCCTCATCTGCATGTGCAACTCTTCCATGACCTTCTGCCTTTTGTCTTCCCTTCTTTGGTGTTGTGGACATTCATAGGCTCAATGCCCTTCTTCACCACATTGGAAACACGTTCCTCTAAAACCACCTCTTCCAAATCCTTGTCCATATCTCATCCTCTACCTCTTTGATCACCACTGTTTTGATCACGAGGGTGGTAGAAGTTATCATTCCTTTGGCTTCAGCTGGTACCCACATCTTCACTTTTCTTTTCATCATCATTTCGGCTTCTTGAAGGTCTTCCATTGCCCCTTCCGCTTTGACCTCCTCATCCTTTTTTCTTGCCATCAAATCTTTTGTTCAGCTTCTCTTCCACCTTTAGAGCAAATTGATACACATCCTCAATGGTGATCATTCTGACTAGGCTTAACTCCTCCTAAATGCTTTGGTCGTAACCCATTAAGATATTAGGCTACCTTCTCCTTATTGGCCTCTGTGTGACCCGTTTTGATGATTATCTTGTGAAAATCTTCAGTATATTCTTTCACATATCTGCTTCCTTGCTTCAACCCTTGCAATTTCTTCAACAAATCTAACTCGTAGTCCACTGGTATGAACTGCTTCTTCAGTTTCTCTACCATGCGATCCCATTTGGTGATCTTTCCTTTTCCTCTTCGATTTCTTTCCATCTGGACCTCTTTCCACCAAATACTGGCATGGCCCTTTAGCTTCATTTTCACAAACTTAACTCGATCTGGGTCCTCTATTTCCTCAGACTCAAAATATTCTTCTAGCTCGTTGATCCATTCGATCAACTCTTCTAGGTTCAGACTTCCGAAATAGCTAGGGACTTATGCTCTGAGTCTTTTCCTGATCTTCGAAATGGCCCTTATTAGCCACATTTAGTCTTGATCAATTGCTTCTTCTTCCTCTTCTACATTTGAACCTTCTTCCTCTCCTTCATCCTCACTTTCCTCCCTTGGGTTTAACCCTCTTCTCAATTGCTCTTGTAACACATCAATCTGTCTTTGGAGGGCTGCCAGTGCATCTCTTCCACAAACATTTCTATCACCTCGACCACCTCTGGCACCACCATGCCTACCAGGCATCACTCTTGGAGGAATCTTTCTTGACCTCGACCTACAACCACGGTCCTGGTGCGAACTACCTCATGATCAGCGATCTGTCCACACGCTCAAGAAAACCTCTCTTTGATACCACTTAATGAGGGCGCAGCCCGAGACATAGAAAATAACCCACAAATAAGAGAATAATTTTATTAATCAGAAAATGGAGCTTCTTACATGCAGAGGATCTTAGGTCCCCAAGTTTTACAACGCATGCAATTTACAGAAAGCTACAGACTAACCCCTTCGCAATATGCGAGCTTGTCTCCAAAAAGCTACCCAAAAATTAGAAACCCACCCATAAATAGGGCTCCTCTTTAGTTTGGAACCAAAACAACATTCAAATTTGAGTTTAGGCGGTTTGGCACCAAAAATTACAACTTGAAGTTCAAATTTCAAAAAAACATTTGCAATTGTATCTTCTAGAAAGTGTGCCAACTTCTTCGGGCCATAACTTTTGATTCGGGACTTCGATTCGTGAACCGTTTGAACCATTGGAAAGGTCTCGAAGTCAATAACGCGCTTAGAATCTGCCACACCGATTTCGGCAAGTTTCGGGGCCATTCTGGGAACTCTAAGTGCCTCAAATCTAACTCGGAAGATTTTCAGGTGCAAATCTGGGAAACTAAAACTGCAATATCTTTCAACCCAGGAATAGAAAATAAAAACTGTAAATTAGGAATTTTATTATGACGAAAAGAGTATCCAAAAATGTAAAAACATCTAAAAACCAAGAAACTTGAAATTTAACTATTTTTGGGTGATGCAAGATTTCCCTTACACCACTGGATGCTCCTGCATCAATTAATCCATTCCTTGAATATAAGTTAACATTTCAACATCCACAACTTATAAGCTAACAAAAGCTAATAGTTCAACATAAATAACTTATAAAGACATCCACACAACTTAAACAATAAAAGCTTAAACTACCAAATCACCTAAACTATTCAGAGAACTCCTTACACATCCATCACCATAAAATGTTTATTCATAGATAATCATTCCACAACAATGAAATTAACCAAAAATGTATCATTCCAATAATAGATAATCCACTGACAAACTACTCAACAAAAAAAAAAATCCATATGGTACACACCATAACTCAAAGATTGTGCATGCATGAACTTCACCATTGTGTTTCTATATTGAAATAATAGAAAAGCAATAAAAATAGCAGAGTTTTTTTGTCTTGATAATGGTTCCTTGAAGACAACCATTTTAGAAATTAAGATAAAAAGTCTTT
Source organism: Sequoia sempervirens (assembly GCA_007258455.2). Lineage (NCBI taxonomy): Eukaryota > Viridiplantae > Streptophyta > Pinopsida > Cupressales > Cupressaceae > Sequoia > Sequoia sempervirens. The sequence continues at coordinate 339,550,165 of VDFB02000015.1, forward strand.
GAAGTATCAAGAGATCCAAATTAAATAAAATAACATAAAAACTAAAAACTAAACAAAATTGACTCCTTCGCTTTCAATATTTTCCACCTTCTCCTTCAATAACGCCTCATGTGCCTTTAATATTTTCCTGTATTCTCAGTACTTGGTGATGTTAGAAACCAAGATCTGAAATACAAACTAGGAAAAGCCTTCCACAGAAGAGAAAATCAGAAAAAGCAAAGCTTTGCAAAAGATGTGCAAAAATATTATTATTCAAGAATTCTTAATTACAAGATATGATTTTCTTTATAAAAGAAAAGATGCATAACCCTAATCTTATCTTGAGCAACAAGATAACTCAACAAGATAAGGATGAGATTAATAAACCTAGGAATTAAATATTACCTAAATAAAGTTATGCAAGTGTAATTAAATATTAATTACACTAACACCCCCCATAAGTGCAGCTTAGGGAGACTAAAAAAGCATGCACCTAAAACTAAGATGAATGCAAGAAAGCATGAATGGGTCCTGACAACATGGCCTGATCAAGTACCCAAGTACATATGCAATAATGAGGTAGAGAAGGAAAACCCAGTGGGACAAAACCCCCCTACAATGAGATGACTGCTGCAAAGAAGCACTCAAAGAACATTGTGGAGTAGCACTGAAACCAAAATTTGACAAGAAAGGAAAGAAAATTTTGTCTACAAGAAACCAAAAATGGAATCATAATAATGTGACAGCAGACCCGATGCCACGAAACATTGGAAAACTCACAAACTGGAACAACCCTAGAATCTGTGAAGCAACAATAGATGAAATCGTGACATAATCTAGAAACCGTGTATCTCAATATCGATGCCAAATTGTGACTAAAAATCTTCCATAGGAACAAGTACCATAAAAACATGGCCCTCAAACTGAGATGGATCTAAACCAATGTGGATCAAGAAACATAATTTCTCAATCTAAAGTGTGAACCAATGTGAATCTAATATGTGTCAAGCTAGAGCAAAAATGTGGCCATAATAAACTAAGAAACCAGATAACCCATGCGAGTTGCCATCAAAACAAGATGGAGATCAAAGTGCATGAACACTCTAATTAGATTATTATGCAAGAAACCCCCTAATGGAACTTTATCTCAGTTCATTTATTACAATAACCCAACAATTGTAAAAGGAGAGAATCCCTAAGATGCATAAATAGAAAATAAGATGTACTGAAATGAAGTGCAAATATTCAAGTTTCACCTTGCCAACTCCCAAAACATCCAAGTAATCTCCAAAACACCCATCAGGATAAATCTAGAATAACGATCAACCTAGCACAGATACAGAAAAAAGTGCATGGAAAAAAAAATAGAGCTCCTCAATACCTTTCCAACGCTACAAAGAAAATGAAAATCAAAGATCGTGGAAAAAAGTTATGAGCTCGAAAGCCATAAATGAACATCTGACTTCAAACAAAAATAAATGTAGCTAAATAGAAAAATACTGAAAAATAAACTACAACACTGGAAAGTGCTCAGAACCATCTTTCCGGTTATATCTCATTTTCCCAATTTTGATACCGTATGCCCAAGTTATGCCCAAAATAAAAGAACTACTCCTTTAAGACAAATTGGGGTTAGGAGGGGGCAAAGAGGGTCATACGGTCGATGACGTCATGCTGACGTTAGCACTTCACGAGAAAAAAAATTGACGTATTGAAGGCCATCGAGGCAAAAAAATACCCCCCCTATCGGAAAAAAAAAATTGGTGGCAATAAATGCCATGATTGATCGGAATATTCTCTGGCCAGGTTTTTATGCGCCACCCGAGATTCTTACCCGCACTGGATTTGGGTGTGATGGTCGGAATTATTGGAAGACCCATTGGTTTTTGTATTGTGGTTGTCGAATGCATGTGCTATCCATAGGGTTTGTTGAAGCTGGTAGATTTATGGGGCCCACCTGGGGCTGCTCGGGCCCACCACCATGCTATGGCCTTGTACCCTGTGTGTAGGCTTTAAAGCCTAAAACAAAAAAACTTTTGTCTTTTTTTATTTATATTTTGTTTTTTTATTTTAATTTTCAAAAAAAACAAAAAATAATAAAAATAAATAAAATTGGCATGTAGGAAAAATATTTTTAAAAAACCTAAAAAAAATTCGAGAATCGTGCACAAGGGTCGTACATAGACTGTACGGCTTCTGAAACCAAAAAAATTGCCTCAAAAGCTTCTGACGCCAAAATAGGCTGAGTTATATGTCGATTTTCATCTCCCAGATGCTCTGAATTTGATGGCGAGGTCTGATATGCCTGAAAATGCACCAAAAGCTTCGCAACTCCCAGATCTAGAAAATCTTCAAACCCTCATAAATATGGCATTAAATGTCAGATTTAGGTGAAACAAAAGTTGATCTTGAATTTTTCAATAGCCCTAGACTCAAAAATGAGCTCATATTTCCTCCAAAATGGGCTAAAAGTAACCATGCAAAAGCACCCAAATAGACAGACAAACTCAAGGTTTGAAACCCTCAAGGAATCCCAAACTTACTTAGTAATGATTTCTCAAAAATATGAGAAGGGGCTACAAATCGAGGCTCTGATAGCATGTTAGAAACTAAGATCTCAAATAAAAACCAGAAAAATCCTTCCATATAAGAGAAAATCAGAAAAATCAAAGCTTTGCAAAAGATGTACAAAAATATTATTATTCAGGAATTCTTAATTACAAGATATGATTTGCTTTATAAAAGCAAAGATGTATAACCCTAATCTTATCTTGAGAAAAAAGATAGCTCAACAAGATAAGGATGAGAATAATAAACCTACGAATTAAATATTACCTAAGTAAAGTTATGCAAGTGTAATTAAATATTAATTACACTAACAGGTGACAATTGTGGTGATGTTTTTGCTCCTTGGCATTGTAGTAATCTGTAACTTGGTTCTCCATTTTCCTAAAGCCTTTTTAGAATCAAACAACATCTGAGATCTTCTCTCTTCTCCAGAATTATAAGCCTTCAAATGGAGCTCTATTGCACTGAGTTTCGAGAAGGACTCCCATGTCACTGTAGTAGGATCAGATATTTCTTTATTGAATTTCTCTCTAAACTTCAGAGAGATCTCTCTTATATCTAGAATCCTTTCATCAAACTCATTAGTAATTTTTTCTCCTGGAATATGAAAATATTTTTTAATTTCCTCCAAAATTTTATAATATTTTTCAAGTGTGTTCTTAATTTGATTCACCAATTTATCATATATATTCAATTTGCATTCTAATAAATCGGACCTGGAAGAGTCTGGCTCCTTAGGATTATTCAAAATTTTCTCACCAATTAATATCTTTAGATCTATGGAGTTCATTTCTTTCATTTCCTGAGAGAGCACATAGAGACTAGTTTGATCTTTTCTAACATCCTAAAGTTCTCCTACTAACTCCTTCCTCTTGTCAAGAACTTGAGTGTAAAACTACAAAGATTTATTCAGAAAGAAGATAGCCTCTTGAGATATTGTTTCGATCCCCTCACAAGTAGCTCTGGAATAGCTCAAATTCTTTTTAATTTTCTCTATGGTGAGCACATTGATGCCCTCTACCTGAGTTTGAGAACTTGAGGCTTCATCAAATGTAGGAGGAGTGGCCATGGAAGAAATAAAGTTACTCAATGCGAGGACTTGATATTGCAGTTTTATATTTTCTTTCCTCTGTTCCTTCACTCTTTTAATCAAGGTAATGGCTGAATAATTGGCATGGTACATATCACCTTCCAATGTTGGAGGCCCCATATCAACATGTGTGACTTTTTAATCTGCCGCTATTATTTCATCTTCATTTAAATCCTTGACAGGGTCAACAATTTCTAACATTTGATTTCCCGAAGTAGCATTAGTCACCATTATTGACATCCTCTTAGCTTTCTTAGGTTTTGAAGAGCTTTGAAATAAATTTTCAACTGTATCCACTCCAACTATCATTGTAAGAGTATACTTTCTCTCCTTCTCCACTGCTTTTTTCAGCCATCTTGGGGAGGCTACTACCAAACAAGAATCTTTTTTTTCAAGTAATAGTTTCTTTAGGAGTGGTAGGAGTGAAAGGTGGATTATCAGGCAGAGAAGAGGGAATTTTAGAGTCTTCAGACATAGGAGGAAATATATTATCTTCAGCTATCTATTTAAAGATAGCTTCAAAATCTACAACCACAAGTTGAAGTTTTTCTTGATTGGTATTCTTCTTAGGGGTAGGAGAAAGCACACTGTCTTGTTCATAGATTCTCTTCAACTTGATTGTTTCTTGTGGACTATCACCATCACCTACTAACTGAGAATTTGCACTAGACAACCTAACAGAGGGTTTCCCTGATGATACACTTGCACTAGATGCTTGCATTGACCCCTGTTCATTCTTCTGGGATGACTTCAGCTCCTAAACAGCACTAGCAACTTGCCGCCATTTCCCATCCAACCAATCCTTGGTTCTTTTAAGCACTGGGGCAACATGCACCCTCATATCTAAAATTTCACTTTGGTTCCAATCAACCCTAGGGTAGGATTTATCAGGGAATTTTTCATATCCAAGATCTAAGATTGTTGAATCCTAAGCTACATTTTTTAGTATTGTCAAATTGAAGACCGAAAGCCTATATCTGTTTTAGCGTTAGCCTCATATAATCTCTTCTCAAAACTTCATTCTCATCGACACAATCTTCCCAAAAATCTTCGATAGAGGGGTGATGCCAATATGAGCTCTCTCCATAGAGATTCTACTTCACAAAACCCTTACTATCAAATTTAGCTCTCATAGAAAAATTCTGGAGGTTATATTCCTGGAGAAGTCCTTCAGCTCCCCTATCCATCTGGTTTGTTTTGCACAAAAAAGAAGGGGTCTTCAATGGGAAGGCATACCCTTGTTTCCCCATGTTCATATACATAATATTAATCATTGCCATTTGTCGACAAACTTTTGGAAATATCATTAAATCTTCAGGATACCAAGGTAATTTCAATGGGGCTTTCTCAAAACCCCCTATTCTCAGATAGTAAAACTTATCAAATTGGATATAAAAACTCCCATATTTTGATACAAGAGAAATGGATTTAGGGGAAATGCGCATTTCTATATTTCCATCCAGCTTCCTCATGGCCTCCATTAAAAATGTATCATTAACAAGACAAAAATCATCCATTCCAATTTTTTTAGTGAACTAAGGAAAGCATTTATACACAAGCATATCAGAAGCTAGGGTTCCTTGCAGCTCCAACCCTAGCCAAAAGGACCTTTGACCACCTACATTGTAGGTCAGGCAAGAACACATACATAAAGTAGTAGTCATATGGAAATTAATTAATTTCCCATTCAAATGGAAGCAAATAACTTCAACCCAGTCAATGAAAATTTTCTCATCACAAACTGTCAAGATAAATCGGTACATCCAATCCTCAAATAACTCAACTTGTGCATTCCCAATAACATGATGCAATAAAGCAATAGCATCTACAATTTCTCCCTTAAAATGCAATCTTTTGAGTTTATTTGGTAGTTGTGACTTACCTTTCCTTTTAGCCTTCAACCAGGTTTTGGCCATGGAGTTCTTACACCAATCTTTATTCGCTTCAAAAAATTCACCTACCATTGCGACAAACATGTCTTCTAGAGGTTCCCTTTCTGGAATCCCCAGCACTCTGGAAACTGCTTCAGGAGAAATTTCTGCAATTACAATCTCGTCTGCGGCTTTAATTTCTTGTGTCTGCAGAATGTACCTTCTCACACATGCACTTATCAGATCCACACTCACCACAACTTCTAAAAACCCTCCAGCTTGAGCTACCCCACTTTCTAAGAGTTTTATATCCAGCTTAGACTTGTCATCCCTCTCCAAGTGCACCCAAAATTCTTCTAACTTAAAAGGTTTGAGCTCTATATCCCTTACGCCGACCATCCATTCACTCTGCATGAGTGCAAAATGCAAATTCGTGGAGAAAGAATGTTTGCACCTTAGAAGTACTGGCCTTGTAAAAGAATGAGAATGCAGGCTAAATGTTTGAGTAAAAAGAATTTTTTCACTTGAGAAGTATTGGCCTTGCCAAAGAACAAGAATGCAGGCTAGATGTTTGAGTAAAACTTCGCCACACACTTATGTCATTATTTTTGATAGGGCGTGCATTGAATGTGGCATTCAATTTCATTCCTCGAAAAGATAGCCTTGAAACATGCATGCTTTTGGAAATTCCTCAAAAGGAAACTCTAGTTTAGTCCATACATAATTCCATAATGTCGCGTGGTCACTAAAACTAGGAACCTTAGAACCCAAGTCTGAAGTTTCAAAGTTTTTGAAACCTCCAACCCACTGACTAAAAAGATGACCAAGAAACTAGAAAGACTTGCAAGTTTACAACTCAACAAAGTGAACAAACTCGGGGAACCGAGAAGTTATGAAAATTCAGAACTCCATGACAAGGTTATAAATTATAAAACTATGATGACTAGCGACCGATAAGGTTATAAATTATAAATCTTTGAGGACTAGCGACTAAGGTTAGGAAAAGTGTCAAAACCGTGACTTTGAGTGATAGTAATCACAACATGTCATTAATATTCTGTCATTATGCATTGATGTATGTTTTGATTTTGGATCTAGTTTAATGAAATAGTTAAAGTACCTTGATTAAAGCACGAATTCATATAAATGTTTAGTGGATTTGATAAGTAGTACTAGTCATGGAGATTGAGTATTGATCTGTGAATTGTAATGCAATTTAACTAAGATTATGGATGCCTGGAATTAAAGTCACCTTATAGTTCATATTTTAATTGTGGTAAAAGTAAAACTTGAACATGTACTAAGCAATTCATCACTTAGCTCAATTCTTAATAACGTATTAGCAATAGTCTTAGTAGCATATACAACAATGAACATCAATAATCGTTTGAAGTGTATCTAGTAGTTGAAACCACTATCAGACTTTTTCTTCAAATGAAAAAATAAATAATACAGATAATTTATCATTTAACACCAACACATTACTGAAGTTTGAGTTGGAACAAAGACAACTCTACACAAAGCTGAGTTGGAACTTCGAAACCCATATTATCAAAAATCAAATCACTGCAACACCTTTTCTAGCAACTTCCACTGTTTAGGTGGTGGAATTGTCATTTATTCTAAATGATGTTGTTTGACTTGAAGATTTTTAACAATTCAAGATTCAAATTGGAACTTGTCTTGCATTCTTTAGTCAATTTTACATTCAAGGTTAGCAATGGTTTGATGGAATCCAAGTAGTTCACCACATCTGGGTTCTAAGGAAATTGGACCAAATCAATCTTCATTGCATCCTCCATATTCTTTCTAAAATAATTCTTTCCAATGAATCACTCATTTGTCTCAAAACCCTCTGGCAAACCAAGTTCTATAAAGTTCCTTAACTTTTCATCCACCTTCTTCATCTTGTTTGCAACCAAATTCAAATATTCCTTTGTTTCACGCATTCTCAAACACTTTTCAATGATAGATGACAACGTCATTGATGTAGCAAGCTGATTAGTAATCCCTTTTGATTTCAAAACATTGTCACTAGCTTTGTAGACTATTTGTTGAATTTATTTTGCAGATTTCTCTAATGCCAACACATTTTTGTTGTCCACCAATATTTGTTGAGCCTCTTATGATGTTGTCTAATAGCATCAATCAATTGAAACATGTCACACAAATGATCAATCCTCTGCATTATTTCATCCCAGATCTTTTGTTTCATATGGCTCATTGTCTCTCTACAAAATGTAGATAACTTATTTTGACAAGTCTCAATTTCATTTTTTGCTTCCATCACCTCTACCACCAATCTTTCATTTCTTTTTCTCTCCTCCAATTTTTGTTCCCACTTTGCATTTCCATTTGCAATGCTTACTCTTAGTTTTTCTGAAGTGGATTTTTCCTCATCATATTTCTTGTTGCTCTCATCTAGCCTTTTCTTCAGTTCATTCACTGCAGTCTCATTATGCTTATCCTCTTTGCTTGTTGATGCAGAGGCAGATTTTTTTATTCTTTTTTCTAATTCATTGCTCTTGTTATTTGCTACTTTCCTCTTTCCTTTCTCATTTGCTAGGTCTGCCTGTAACTTTTCAATTTGAGTCTACAACCTTTTTTCTCTCTATCTTGCTTTAGCAATGATGTGTACACCAATTCATTATTCTTCTTTGATACATTAATTTTGTCAGTATTTCTGAGTCCAGAAAAATCCAATTGAATATTGTTCACTTGGAATTCAGATCGATCCATCTGATTTTTTGGTTTATCTTGAACTGTGGGAACAATAAATGTGTACTCCATGATTTCTTTATTTATTTCAAATGTGGGTAATACCATGGTTGTGGCAGGCTCTGAAGTTACAACAGATGCACTCTCCATTAGTTGCTTCTTTCTTTTCTTTTCATGTCTAATTTATTTTTAAACTCTTCAATGTAATCAAAACCTAGGGACACCGGAACAATGGAATGCTTGAATGAAGAACGAATAGGAGTAGTAGTACTTACAGTTGCTAATGATGTCACAACCAGACTAACTAGCACTGAGTGGAGCATAGAAACAACTCCTTTGTGGTGGATCCACTAGTAGTGTGACTTGGACCTGTCAAAACCTTTGCCTCTTTTGTATGCTTTGATCACCTAGTGTTTTTGTGGTATATTGCATTGTTTTCCTCTTGTGTGTAGTTTGTTGTTGTAGCACATGTTGACCACTACTAGTACTACTACCCATACCATCACCACTAGAGGTAGTGCTAGTTGCACTAAGATCTCCACCATGGGCATGTCCTAGTTGTGATTGTGTTTGACCATGAGGATGAGGATTTGAAGCTCTAACAAATTATCTTGTATTCCCTAGTCTACTTTTTCACCTCCAATCCCAAGGCCATAAAAATCACTTGATTTTCTATGCTCTACATCTATTACCATCCAAGGGCCTTGTCTTTGGGATCCCAAAGGACCACCTTCATAACCCATTTTTTTAGCTATGGCTGCTCCAGTAGTATATGCTTCTTTTGTGGCCTTACTTAAACCAAGTTTGAAATTGACATGGATTCCTCCTTCCCTATCATCATTATATTCATGATCACTTTATGTATCTTCTTGTTCATCTAGATGCTCTATATTCCACAATTTTCTAAACTCCATGTCTTCTTCGTTATCTCCATACTCTACAAGACCTCTTGGTTCACCTAGCTCCTTCCTCATAGACCAAAAGGCAATAATTTTTTATCGTGACCAATTTTTTTCTATAACTTCCTTCTCTAGAGAATTTTGCATTTTTACTCTACTACATGGTTTAGCACTTTTTGGATAAAAATTGTTGTACCTCTTGATTGTCTTTCAATGCAATGCCATAATTTCTGCTAACAATTTGTCAAAAGAAATACCATTCTCAGCAACACTTTTCTCCATTTCAATTTTGACCTCATCCCAAGAATCCTTGTTTCTCAAGTTTTCAAGTAAGGGTTTACTTTCATGTTGAATTCTACTTGCATCATTCTTATTGAGCACAATCATTGATTTAATGGTGTCACATGGATCATACTGCCAGTGACAGATATAATCAAAATAAAAATAAAATCAAAAGATTATGTGCCAGACTAAATGCTTTTCTCTTGAATGTGATCCCTCCACATAAAAAAGGTAAAGAAGGAAATAAGGTCTTCTTTTGTTGACTGGTAAAGTGCAATTCATCAGTACTCTACATCTGCCTTACATATTCCAAAGCAAAAACCCTTTCCGTCACATGTATTGGAAGTTTGTATGGTTGTACTCTCAATCCATAAAATATTAGCACAATATATTCTTCCATTAGTACCAATCAGCCAATTGTATTTCTTTTCCTAGTTGAATAAAATTTCTACATGACATAGGCAATCTAGGAATTAGAGTATTTGTAATTGTTTGATGCAATGGAGCCAAAAATTAGTCTAAAAAATGACTGCAGTTCCTTCGAGAATCATGCATCCTTATAACAGTGGTCCATTCATATACTGAAGCCATTTTCTTTTCCTTAGGATTACTATAGGGTCAAATCTGAAGCTTGTTGGTCTAAAACATTCCTTTGAATTTCAATAGAAAAAGATAGCACAAGTAGGTTGTGAACCTAAATGTCTTGGTGGAACCTCCTTTAATCATTAAAAATTATTTATGCATGGATTCTACAATGTGCTCAATAAATTTATATTTGACATGTTGAACACCATAATGGATATTATACACCATTTCAAGGAGGCATGCACCCACTTCCAATTTTCTATCTAGTCCGAGGTAAAATGCCAGCATGGAAATAGTATCTTGAACCCATGGTTTAAAAATTTCCAAATCATAAGGAGGCCTATGATCACCTTTCAATTTGTTTCTATCCTGAACTATTCTATTTAAGAAATATTTTTTTCTCTATTTCATCCACTGCTTCATAATCACTAGCAAGCTTTTCTAGGTCAATGTGGACATTTCCAAATTCTTTTCCTTCAGTTGTAAATGTAAACTCCAACACTTTTCCAAGCTTCTACATTAATGGATAACAATTCTTCTTTTCTATCTTTATTAACAATTGCTCTTTTGTTATCATCATAATTTTGGGCACAGACCATGATAAATTTAGGGCAAGGGAAAACCTCATGTAACATCATGCATCCTAATCCAGTTACCCATGATGCACTGATACTATTAACTTGCATTTTATTTAAGGCCTTATTCTCAAATGAAAATTGAAGTTCTAAGGTACGCCTACCATAGGTTTTAGGATCATAAATATCATGGTATTCATCAGTGAAACCTGGGGTTTTAAGCAAATTTGCATAATGTATTTTTTATTTGACATTGCTCTAGTGGTACAGCTGGTAGACATGGTTATACAATGTGAAACTTTGAATTCACTATTAGTCCTTAATTTTTCTTAATTCTTAAGTCTCTTAGCCCTAAACCCAAACTTCAAAGTTTGAAAAAATAATATTTTAAGAAACTTCAAACAATGAAATGTAGCCACATGAATTCTTTCACTTACCTAATTTTTGATTCTTGGAAATATTAATGTCGATAGTCATGGAAACAGGGTTTATGGAATGGCTTTGTTGGAAGTGGAACTATGGAACCTAGAACAGGGTGGTGCCGCAGTGCACTGCAATGAGCAAACTGAAGACTGAAATCTCCTTGTGTGCTAACCCTGACCCTCTCACTTAAAAATAAAGTCACTTAGTAGTATAAACTAAAAGTGCTTTTTCAGTCCTATATTGACAAAAAATTCTAAAGAATCTAAACCATTGATCTTTGTAAATCTAACTGTTATAGGGTGATTCTGGATGTTTAGGTTCACAACCCTAGAGCTTCATGCATTTCATTCCAGAATGCAACTACAACCATACATCAAATGTTCATCGAACGGTTGAGTAATTTATGATATATATTATAAATAGTAAACATGTGTTTTAAAGTTATTTTCTACCTTTAATGTGCTATAATTCACATCAATACCTTTATAAAATGAATTACAATGTCACATAATCACATTAATAGCACAACCATTTATTTTTATTACAACTGAATGACAATTTTCAATTTCACATTATTACATAGTACAAATACAAATGTAAGCGCAAGTGCCAAGCTTATGCCATGGTTTGTGAGTCTTGACTCTCTATCATCTGAAAATAAATGCATGGAGGAGGGCCACTGCCAATCATGCTTTCTGAAAAATATGCATGGGGAAAGGGGGGAAAATCAAATGGGTGAAATTGGAGCTGTCAAAGATACAAAAAGTACTTATCCCCTTTGAAAATTAGAGTCGTGCAGAGGATGAGGGGTTGTAAAACTACTCCCATCTTCTACTTGTTGCTTCCATGCACTTGGAGAGCACTTATCTCCATTAGAGTTCCCCATCCTGGCTCAAAACCTGTTTGAGAAGTCTGGTCAACCAAATCAAATTCTTTCCAATTCCACCCATTCTGAACTTGAAGGAAATTGGTCTTTTACTCTATAACTACATAACTACAAGAAGAAGGAGAATTTAGAGTATCCCCAATAATACCATATCATCTTCTTCCTGAATCCTTATTAACCCTACAAAATGAAAACCCTCATGAAAATTCAAACATTGCACTCGAGAGTCAATAGTATAGCCTTTAGCCTTCAACGAATTATTTCAGTTGTGCTCACCATCCTTATTTATGGGCCAACAGTGTCGCCAATAGTACCACTACTAGCCTGGTCCCTATGTACACCTCACACGTGTCATGTGTGAGGTTGGGTTACTATAGTGATAATCATGATTCACGCAAACCAAAAAACCAACTTAATCAATTTGAGTACTTAACTTTAGTATTTGTATTGCTTTATGTTTTACTTTTAAGTTTTAAATCTACATGCAATTATTTCATAAATAGATAATTTCTTAAAGGAAAAAAAACTGATATGAATAGATTCGTCAATTGCTTTTCTATGCTTTTTAATAGCACAATTGCTATGATTTCATCAATTGCTTTTTAATAGCACGTCCATTTATTTTATTGCAACTGAATGATAATGTCACATTATTACATAGTACAAATACAAATGTAAGTGCAAGCACCAAGCTTCTGTTGGACCGCTAGTGAAAACGTAAATGTAATACATGTTTTTTCTGAAAATAATGGGACTTTTTGGATCAACCATGGGATCTAAAAATAAATGCATGGGACTTCTTGGATTAGGCAATAGCTTTGAAATGAATGCATGGAGAAAAGAGGGCCAATCAAACCAAGGAAATGGGAGTCATGAAGATACAAAATATACTCCCCTTTCAAAATCAAAGTCATGTAGAATATGAGGGGTTGTAAAATTTCTCCCATCTTTTACTTCCAACTTCTATGCACTAGGAATAGTGGTTATGCCCATCAGAGCACCTCTCCTGGTTCAAAACCTATCTAAGAAGTCAAGTGAACCAAATCAACTTCTTTCCAATTCCACCCATTCTAAACTTGAAGCCTAAACGAAATTGGTCGTTTAACTGCAGGCAGGAGAATTTAGTGTATCCCCAATAATGCCACATGATCTTCCTGAATCCTTATTAACCCTACAAAATAAAAACCCTTATGACAAATCAAACATTGCACTCAATAGTAAGGTCTTTACCCTTCAACGAATGATTTTAGTTGTTCCCGCTAGTCACTATCCTTATTTAGTTATATCTAGGCCAACAGTGTCGCCAATAGTGCCACTACCAACCTAGTTCCTATGTACACCTCACACCTATCACGTGTGCACTATAAGGTTACGTATACCATATATTCATGATTGATAATGGTAATTCACGCAAACCAAAAAACCAACTTAATCAATTTGTGTAACAGTAACTTAAGCCTTACATGTATAATTAAAATGTTTAATTTGATTAACGTCTGGCTACACACAAACTGTACCTCAAGCCTTACATGTACAAGTAAAACTTAAGCCTTACATATATAATTAAAATGATTAATTTGATTAACGTCTGGTTGCACGCAAACTGTACCTCAAGCTAACAAGTGACAAGTTGTCAAAATCGCCAAACTCCAGTGTCACTCAAATGATATGAATTATGAAAATTTTAAATCATTACAAATCTTGTTTCACTAAAGCTATGACTCATGAGTTGTCTAATCAATCACTTCGGATGTTCATATGGAATTAATCACCACCAATAGTATGACTACCACATGTTCTTCAAAAAGATTGAGAATTTCAATTAAATGAAATGTAATATGCCGAGCCATTGAAAAGAGAGAAATGAGCCTTGATCTCGCCATGTGTTGACATCTAACAGTTATAGTGTTATTCTAGAGGTTTCAATTTGCAAGTCTACTGCTTTAGAGATTTATTGCGGAATGCACCTACAACCATCCATCAAAAATTCATCGAATGGTTGTGGTTAGATTGATTTGATTGATTTGCAACATCCTTTGTGTAAAATGTTCTTAAGTTTTTAAGCATTGGTCCTACATTCTTCCTAGGCAATCCCTCTTTTAAAACAAACTTAATGCACGTGCATATTTCTGCCACTTAAGTTCTTCTATCGCTCATCGCCAAAATCCAACCCATCAGATTGATTACCATGATGATGACCCTTGATCGAGCCATGTGTCCACATCTAAGAGTTCTAGTGTTATTCTGGATGTTTCCATTCACAAATTTAGTGCTTGACAAATATACTTCTAGAATGCAACTATAGCCATCCATCAAAAAAAATTCGAATAGTCTTGGTCCATAATGTCACGTGGTCACTAAAATTTGGAACCTTAGAACCAAAGTCTAAAGTTTCAAATTTTTTGAAACTTCCAACCCACCGACTACAAAGATGACCAAGAAAGACTTGTAACTAAGTTACTAAGGTAGTAAGGTTAGGAAAAGTACCTGGTTCATAATTTTGTGTGCTCGCTAAAATTTTGAACCTTAGAAGCAAAGTCTAAAGTTTCAAATTTTTACAACTTTCAACCCACTGACTACAAAGATGACTAAGAAAGACTTGCAACTAAGTTACTAAGGTAGTGAGGTTAGGAAAATTACCAAAACCTTGACTTTGGTGAATTAAGATAGGAAAGGTGACAAGGGCGGTGCATTTATCGAGAAGCTTGAAAAAATGAGGTGTTATAATGACATTCACCTATCACCCTCAATGCTTCTTCGAGTTCAAGTGTAAGGATAATAGGATTGTATCCTTTCGGCAACGGGTGATAGGTTGGAAGCTAGTGAAATAGAAAAGCAATGGAGGCCAGTTTCACCATGACATCATGGAAGAAGTTGGACCCCTTTGTGGGTAAAGCATCTGTGCAGAGGCTGCGAGGTTTATTTCTCTACAAAGAAGAGTAGGTGGTGCAAGCAATTCAAATAATGTTGGGGGATGGATTCAAAAAATTGACACATGGATTCAGAATGAATATGGATATCTATTCGTTGGTCATGGTTTGGGGTTTAGACTTACAAGAACCTATGAACGAGGTGAGGAGAGTAATGAAAACTCTGGTGCATAAATATTTTTAAGTGGACATGGAAAGCATTCTGCAACAAGCGATACTAGGAGTAGGGTTGGTAAAAATAGAAGGAATGGATGGGGGGGGCCTGGAGCTTGCAAATTTAAATCACCTCTATCAAATGGCTAGAGGGTTGCACTAAAGACCAGTGGTGGGAAGGAGCCAAGCATTAGTGGAAAGCACTTAAAATTTGTGCTGAGCTAATGGCATTAGAGGAAACAATAGAAAATCTAAAAGAAGTTGCCAAAGAGGAGATGCGTGAAAAGAAGGGACTGCGTTTGCAAAAGAAGCCAAAACTGTTAAAGGAGATACTGCCACAAGAGATGGGCGAGTCTTTAAAGAAGAATCAGTAATAATGGTTAACGTAAAGTGTAGTTTTCTAATTTTTTTAGCCTCTACTACAAAGGCATAGATGTTTAAGGAAGTTCTGATATTTTGGTTTTTGAGCTGGTTATTCAGCTTTTTTAGTAGTTTTTGGATGTTGCTAAGTTTGTAGAATCTGTATCTTTTTCTTTATAATTAATAAAATAAACAAGTATCACTGATCAACTTTTTTGGTAGTTTTTGGATGTTGCAAACTTTATAGAATTTGTATCTTTTTCTTTATAATTAATAAAATAGAAAAGTATCACTGATAAAAAAACATTCTTAACTTTTTAAGCCTTGGTCATGCGTTCTTCTTAGGCAGTCCCTCTTTTAAAAAAAAAAATTATGCCATCGATCATTGCCAAAATCCAACTCGTCGGGTTCATTACCATCATGATGACCCTTGATCTTGCCATGCATCCACATCTAACAGTTCCACTATTATTCCAGAGGTTTCAATTCGCAAATCTAGTGCTTGAGAGATATACTTTCAGAATGCAACTAAAGTCGTCCATCAAAAATTCATCAAATGGTCATGGTTAGATTGATGTGCCACATCCTTTGTGTAAAATTTTCTTTAGTTTTTAAGCCTTGATCCTACGTTCTTTCGAGACAATCCCTCTTTTAAAACAAACTTAATGCACATGCATATTTTTGTCACTTAAGTTCTTCTATCGCTCATCGCCAAAATCCAACCCATCGGATTAATGACCACGATGATGACCCTTGATCTCACCACATGTCCACATCTAATGGTTGTAGTGTTATTTCGAAGATTTCCATTTACAAATCTAGTGCTTGAGAGATATATTTTTGGAATGCAAGTACAACCATTCACTGAAAATTCATTAAGCGGTAGTGGATTCACCACTGAATTTAATTGGCCAATGATTTTTTTTATTTGTTTGATATTATGTTTAATTCGCCAAATTTTTTTATTAATCATTTGAAAATAGGTTTAATTCACCAATGAATTTTATTTTTTCCAACAAAATTATTTTTTCTAGTTTGAAAATAGGTTTAATTCACCAATGGAAATATTTTATTGGTTTTAAAATAGATTTTAATTGCCAATGAAATTATTTTAGTGGTTTTAAAAAAATTGCAATTCACCAAGATTTTCCATAGACTTCTAGCGATTACAAAAGATTCGCCAATGGGGATTTTTTTTCACGAAAATTTAAAAAATTTGCCTCTAAAATTAATATTTTTTTTGGGAAGTATGAAAGATTCACCAAGATTTTATAGCTTTTGTGAGGGGGGGTTTCTTAAAGTTTTCCCTACTACTCTATAACACCTTTCCTTTACTGCTTTGAATACCCCCCCTTAGGAGCATACACCAAACTATATCAAATCAGCTACCACTACATAAAACTATTAGCTCTCAAAACTGCACCCTTGCTAAGTTGCAGAACTTCTAGAATTTTGGAAGTAACATGGAAACAGTCCTGGGCTCTGGGTCACCTAAACTTGGAGTGGACCTCCAGATAAGGCTAGCTCCTAAGGCACTCACCTAATTAACTATTCTAAATAGTTGCAAATAAAAAGGGAAAGAAAGCATAAACTAAAAATAAACTCCTATGTTGATGCACTTAAACATTAACTGGAACCTATAAAACAGTTCAAACACATAGTCCAATCAAAGGAAAAGACTGACATACACAACTTAGTATTGATATGTTTCTGCATAAGTGTTTCATAAGAAGGCTTTAATGTCAAAAACTCTTAGAAGGAAAGATATTTTCACAACTAGAAGCATTTGCATTTAAACACAACTTATAACCTGCAACAAACACAATTTTCAACAAGAGATGCTAACAATGAGACAAACGACAAGGAAATAGATATCTTCAAAAATAATTTCATCAATCATACTCTTGCACACAATAGAACAGAAAAAATGAGAAGGAAAAATAACTTAACTGCATTGATATCTAAAGTATCCACTGTCATACATGTCAAAATAGTTACAGAAAATATAGTATTTTCCTGCCAAGGACTCCAAAAGTCACAAAGTAGAACAAGAGCATAATCAAAACTAACTTCACAAATGAAAATTGAAGTGAATATAAGCTTCACCAAGAGACTCCACCAAACTAGGGACTAGAAGCTTCTTGGTCATATGCCTCCAAAAAGCATGAAATATAGCAACCAAATCCCCTCCAAAAGAGCTCCAAAATGTTGAAAAGGTCATGTTTGACCAAGTCCATCATAAAAGCACCCCAAAAATGCTCCAAGTTGCTCCAAAATACTTCAAAATGATCAAATCAATCTCCTATATTCTCTCCAAATGTTTGCAAACCTCCTTCAACCTCCCTATATGCTTGCAAAATCATCAAAGCACAACTAAATCCTTTTAGAGGCATTTACATATCATAACACCTTTACTTTGCATTTAAAAAAACATTTATAATTAAGTGATTTATAACTTTGTCACTTAATTAAAATGTTTATTTAAAATCAATGCAAAACAAAAGAATAAAGTCAACCTATGTGGAGATCAAAAGGAAAAATAATATAAGTTTCATACTTAGCAAATACGGGGACATTTCATGGCATATAAGTTTGACTTACAAAGTTTTAAAAAAAAAAGACAAAAATTCCTTATGCCTTTTAGTCGACTTGATCTAGGGAAAAACCCCTAATCACAAAATCGACCCAAAGAAATGAGAAAGCATTTCATTTGATTTCATTGAACTTTTTGGAGCCTTCTATGCCATGTCCTAAGGTTTCTTGGAGCTCTCATAGAGGATTTTGATGGAAATTTTCTTGATGCAATGGCTTCTTCTCACTAATTCTTAGCAAAGTCAGCACATAAGCAAGCCTGGGTATGCACAAAAAAATAACACTCTTTCTTTCATTTTTGCACTAAAAAGCTGAAAATTGAGCTCTATAGATGCATTTCTGTAGAAGAATTTAAACTCCAATAGACTTTAAAATAATGAGTTTTTTAATTTCCTACATCTTTTCCCCATCATTTGCTATAAATAAAGGCTTGAAATTTGTTTATGGGTCAGCCTTTATTTTACATGTGCCTCTCATGGCCATGGCTTGGCGTTTATGTTTGTAGTTGACATGGCATTTTGCAGAGAAATTTCCATGCACTCATGGTTGCAACCATATTCCTTTTTGGGTACTATTTTTATCTTCACACTGTAATATGTAACTTGTTATAGCATAAGTCTAGGTTTTCTCTAGGATTTCACCTCTTTAATATGCTTTGCTTCTATTGTAATGCTATCTTGACAATATGATTCACTTTTCTTTATATTGCACTGTAACATTAATTTTTCCAGATTTCATGAATTACTTGCTTATGTCATGATTTCATGCATGCCACCAACTGTTGATTGATCATTGCTTCATTAGCAAGATGGTTACCATTCAAAGTAATACCAAACCTCTATATGAACAAATTTGAAAAAAAAATTCTTATGTTATCATGTTGAACCTAACAGATATGTTCCCTTATTGATTGCAAATGATGACCACATACCAATACTCTTGATGATCTCTTGCACTCAAGGATTAAAAATTGCAATCATATTCCAAGTCTTCCTTATGCAAATCTCATGAAACTTTTGTAGACCAGTTAAGTATCATGATCATATTGGTAACAGAGTGTGCTTGTTAATAGGAGAGAACTCTTATTAATAAGGTAGCTATTTTTTATCAATATCACCATGGTTTTGAAACTTGTCTACAAAGGTTTCATAGGTGATCCAATATGTGACTATCCCTCTCTGATGAAACAAGAAGGTAGCATGTTGGGCTCAACCCTCATGGGAGCCATTTTACTCCACATGTTATGATCAAAAGAAACAACCAGCAACAAAGATTTCACTTGTACACTTTTTGTTTCACTTTGTAAAACATAAACAGCTCTACCTGTTTCAGATGGTAGCGAAAATAGGTAAAAATTTTGGCGACATCTACTATATGTTTGTCTACTAAACATCTTGACCAATTGCTTGAAGCTTATCCATTGGGCATGGAGTCAATAGAAACCTGAAAAAACTTAGAAAACAGTCTTGTATATTGTTGTAACTCATCAGACCAATGCATGATACCTTGAAAACTTATTCCAAACACACCAAAACCTCATATCAAGCCTACTAAATTGTGTTGAACAACACTTAGAGGAAAATAAAACTGAAACTTATTCTAACCTACTCTAACCAACAATAAGGTTTACTCATAAAAAACCATTGATTGGATTTATGAAATAACTACCCCTTCTGACCAACAAAGGATGCATTACATGATCATGCATTGTTGAAAGGATATGAAACACAAGAAAATATTCAATAGATTAATGTAGTGCTTCATAAAAAATGTGAATAAACTCACTTATGCTTTGATTTTGATCATGCCTAATAGTGTCCTAGACTAGACAAGTGAGCTGAAAGTGATCACTTCTCGTTGCAAGTCTAAATTTAGCTTTTTCTTTGATTGCATCCTCATGCTTGGGTGTAAGCATGACTTGTGGAACTTCAGTGGCCTCCATACTGGCTAAAAATATGATAGGATAGCCTCTTGAATGGATAAAACTTGGACTCCCATTGTTGGTTGCTTCTCTTTCTTCCTATTTTTCATGGTTGTCTTACTTCGTGGCTAAGTTTGAACTAGAGAGAAGACAATCTAAATGGTTAGAAATAGTAGTATTACCTTCACCTTGCACAATAACTTTCCATTTTGATTCCTCCTCCATGGTCAAGGGACAATCCTCTTCCACTAGGGAAGCAAATAACTCATCAAAGCTATCAGCTCTTGGAAGGCTCTTAAGAATAGCTGACTCGCTCAAAAACCTCATTATTACCCAAGGAAGTACACTCCAAATTAGGATTTTCTTCCTCAATGAAGAAAGGAAAATGTTCAAACAATGAGGTCACCTCTTGAAACAAAATTCCAACTAATATATCAGCCTCCAACTCCTCTATACAACAAAAAGGAAGCTCCTCCAACCAACTAAAAACTTGCAAATCAAGTTCATGAGAAGTTTCTTGACCTAAGAGAATGGACTCCTCCTTATCAAGACCATATTCCTCCTATTGCTTCAGTACTTGTTCAAGCTTGTGAACCTATTGACCTAGTGCATCATGATTTTCAACCTCTTCTAACAAGTTTGATTCCTTGTTATCCAAGTTTGAACCAAAATGCTCAATTATCTCTATGCACACCTCTTCATAAATCTCAACATTAGCTCTCATTCATAACATGCTCAAAGATATCAAAGCTCATACCTTGTAAAATGGTGTCAGGTATAGTATTATGCTCCTCTTTATGATCTAAGGATCCATTGTCATATTGATTGTCATCAATCAACAACTCACCAAGATCTCCAACATCTTCTTGTCACTTCCAATCTTCATCCTTCTCAACAAAATGAGGCAACTCATCAAATGAGAAGATCAACTCTTCCTTCAGGTCCCCATCCACTTTCCTTGCAGCTTGTTGCTTTTCCTTGATGCTTGGGATTGTAAACACATGCTCTTCCAAATTAGAAATTTCATCATAGTTGTTCATGTTAGATACAACTAGCAAGGGAATTTGAAAGGGTTGCAACACTTCTGATTTCTCTTCAAAAGAAGGTCCATCTTGTTTGAAGCTTAATAAATTGAACCTCAGAACCCCTTCCCCAAAGAATGGGTTTGGAAAATAAAGTGTTGAAACTACTTCTAACTTTTGAGCTTGAACAAGCATTAGCTTCATTTCCTCCTCTTTTGCAAATACCTCTCTTGCAAGAGTTTCCTCATATTGCCTCTTTTGTCACTCCATCTCCTATTGACAACAATGAACCTAATGAGCCACCTCCTGTTGCTGCATTTGATACTCTTGTTATCTCTTGATTTCATTAAACTTTTCTTGGAAGTACAAAGACATATCCTCTATCCTCATGTTATCAAATTTTGAGGCTCATTAGAAAAGAAACTTTACTAGTTGGAAATAAGATAGCTTTCTTAGGGTTGTTGATGAGCATAGGCATATTACTGCAAATCTTGAGTAGGGGTGGGTGGGTGGTGAGCATATTGAAATTTTTGGTAATTTGCTACTACAAGGTTACTTTGAATTAAATTAGCAGTATATTCAGTATGAATATGATTAATAAGAGGGCACATATGTAGGATTTTCATGATGTGGAGGGTGAAAGGCCATGTCTCCATGAAATGAAGACATGCTCTTTCATTCAAGAAGCCTCAAAATCATAAAATATTAGACTTTCTTTTAATAATGTTGAAACATACCAGCACTTGTCTACTTGAAACCAATAGAAATCCTTCTGAAGTCACCAAGTGTGTTGAAAACTTCCCTCCAAAGGTACAAACTACTATTGTACACACCAAACAATAGCAATGTGTAGTACAAAAGAGACTAAAAAACATTTTTTGAGTCCCATCAGGTGTGCCAAAACAAAAATTGTTATCTCTCAAAACTACACCCATCCTAAGTTGCAGAACTTAGCATTTTGGAGTAACATAGGAACACTCCTAGGCTATGGGTCACCTAAACTTGGAGTGGACCTCCAGATAATGCTAGCTCCTAAGGTACTCACCTAATTAACTATTCTAAAGACTTGCAGAGGAAAAGGGTAAGAAAGCATAAACTAAAAATAAACTCTTATTGTGATGCACCTAAACATTAACTAGGACCTGTAAAACAACTCAAACACACAGCTCAATCAAAAGAAAAGCTTGAAATACACAACTCAGTATTTATATGTTTCTACATAAGTGTTTCGTAAGAAGGATTTAATGCCAAAAACTCTTAGAAGGAAAGATATTTTCACAACTAGAAGCATTTGCATTTAAACACAACTTATAACTTACAACAAACACAGTTTTCTACAAGAGGTGCTAAAAATGAGACAAACTACAAGGGAATAGATATCTTCACAAGTAATTCCATCAATCATACTCTTGCACACAGTAGAACAAAAACTTTGAGAAGGAAAAATAACTTAATTGCATTGATATCCAAGGTATCCACTATCATATATGTCAAAAGAGTTACAAAAAATACAGTCTTTTTTGCCAAGGACTCCAAAAGTCACAAAGTAGAACAAGAGTATAATCAGAACTAACTTCACAAATGAAAAGTGAAGTGAATATAATCTTCACCAAGAGACTCCACCAAAATAGGGACTAGAAGCTTCTTGGTCGTATGCCTCCAAAAAGCCAGAAATATAGTAACCAAGTCCCCTACAAAAGAGCTCCAAAATGTTGAAAAGGTCAAGCTTGACCAAGTCCATCATAAAGGCACCCCAAAAATGCTCCAATTTCCTCCAAAAGACTTCAAAATGATCAAATCAGTCTCCTATATTCTCTCCAAATGTTTTCAAACCTCCTTCAACCTCCCTATATGCTTGCAAAATCATCAAATCACAACTAAATCCTTTTAGAGGCATTTACATACCATAACACCTTTACTTTGCATTTAAAATAAAATTTATAACTAAGTGATTTATAACTTTATCACTTAAATAAAATGTTTATTTAAAATCAATGCAAAACAAAAGAATAAAGTCAACCTATGTGGAGATCAAAAGGAAAAATAATATAAGTTTCATACTTAGAAAATATAGGGACATTTCATGGCATATTAGTTTGACTTGCAAAGTTTAAAAAATAAGAAAAAAATGCCTGATGCCTTTTAGTCAACTTGATCTAGGGTAAAACCCCTAATCACAAAATCGACCCAAAGAAATGAGAAAGCATTTCATTTGATTTCATTGAACTTTTTGGAGCCTTCTATGTCACCGCCTAAGGTTTCTTCAAGCTCTCATAGAGGATTTTGATGGAAATTTTCTTGATGCAATGGCTTCTTCTCACTAATTCTTATCAAAGTTTACACATAAGAAAGCCTAGGTATGCACAAAAAATAGCATTCTTTCTTTCATTTTGGCACTAAATAGCTCAAAATCAAGCTTTGTCGATGCATTTTTGTAGAAGAATTTGAACTCCAATAGACTTTAAAATAACGAGTCTTTTAATTTCCTGCATCTTTTCCCCATCATTTTCTATAAATACAGGCTTGAAATTTGTATATGGGTTAGCCTTTATTTTGTGTGTACCTCTCATGGCCATGGATTGGCTTTTATGTTTGTAGTCGACATGGAATTTTGTGGTCTTTTTCATTTCTATTTGATTCAAACCCTATGTGAACAAAAGGGTTTTAGTGTACATGCTTTTCCATACATTTTGAGGCTGCTTGCAAAGAAATTTCCATGCACTCATGGTTGCAGCCATATGCCTTTCTAGGTACTATTTTTATCTTCACACTGTAATATGTAACTTGCTATAGCATAAATCTAGGTTTTCTCTAGGATTTCACCTCTTTAATATGCTTAGTTTTCATTGTAATGCTATCTTGACACTGTGATTCACTTTTCTTTATGGTGCACTATAGCACTTATTTTTCCAGATTTCATGAATTACTTGCTTATGTCATGATTTCATAAATGTCACCAGCTATTGTTTGATCACTACTTCATTAGCAAGATGGTTACCATTCAAAGCAATACCAAACCTCTATATGAACAAATCTGAAAAATCATTTTTCTTATGTTATCATGTTGAACCTGACGGATATGTTCCCTTATTGAATGCAAAGATGACCACATACCAATACTCTTGATGATCTCTTGTACTCATGGATTAAAACTTGCAATCATATTCCAATTCTTCCTTATGCTAACCTCATGAAAATTTTGTAGACCAGTTAAGTATCATGATCATATTGGTAATGGAGTGTTCTTGTTAATAGGAGAGAACTCCTATTAATAAGGTAGCTATCTTTTATCAATATCGCCATGGTTCTAAAATGTCTTCAAAGGTTCCATAGGTGATCCAATATGTGACTATCCCTCTCTAATGAAACAAGAAGGAAACATGTTGGGCTCAACCCTTCTGGGAGCCATTTTACTCCACATGTTGTGATCAAAAGAAACAACCAGCAACAAATATTTCACCAACACCTTTTTTTTCACTTTGTAAAACATAAACAACTCTACCCATTTGAGTTGGTAGATAAAATAGGTAACAAAATCAACACTCTTTTGACTATGATAATCAACAATTTCATTGCATACTCCCCCTGAGAGGTAGGCACCAACATTAATCCAAAACAAAGAATGAATCTTGAGATCTACTGGATTGATGCATCTCCTTATGCATCTAGTTCAAAGGAGGGACAATAACCCCCAACTTCTCTAGGAGATCCTCAAATTGTATCCTTAGGAAGACCCTTAGTGAATGAATCAACAATTTGATCCTTTGTAGGCATATATTGAAGCTTCACTTCATTCTTCACAACCTTCTCTCTTAGAAAGTTATATATGATTGAAATATTTTTTTTCCTTGAATGCATCATTAGATTCTTTGAAATGTTTATTGCACTTGTATTTTCACAAAATATAGAAATAGGATCATCATACACCACTTTGATATCCTTCAATGTTCCCCTCATTCATAACACCTGTTTATAGCAAGATGTTGTTGCAATGTACTCAACCTGTGTAGTAGATAAAAAACTAAATATTATTTCTTACTTAGCCATGATACCAATCTGCATCCAAGAAATAATGCATCAACACTTGTACTTTTCTTTTCATCCACACAACCCACCCAATCTTCATTTTTGTATGCACTCAAAGTGAAGTTAGTATCCTTTGGATACCACAAGCCATGATTTGGAGTGCCCTTTAAGTATCTAAATATCCTCTTCACTGTTGCAACATGTGACTCTCTAAGATCTTCTCTAAATCTAGCCACAAGACAAATTGCATGCATTATATTTGGTCTAGTAGTAGTTAGATATAGCAGTCCACCAATCATTGATTTGTACTTTCTTTGGTCATCCTTAGGGGATTCATCATTCTTGCTTAGCTTGTAACTAGTAACCATAGGATTACATACTATTGACGAGAGACACTACACAAATTATCTATTGTTGTCATTGATGGAAACCCTAATCAATAATCCTATCCACACTTTAGTATTTTCTCATATCAGAAGATAGATTGAAGATATGTGTTAACTGTCAAAGCTAAAATAGGGCATCCAACAGAGTTGTGTACATTGATTCATATGTAATTTTATGTTATCATTCTATGTTGTGGATCTTAGGGAAGGTATTTTGATGTATGAACTATCTTATCCTTGAATCATAGAGCCTTGTATTGATTGGTGTGCAAGTTAGAAGATTTGGTTTATTGATTTTTAGTCTAACAGCTCAAAAAGGATGACTGAGTATAGCATGTTGTGGATCTTCGAGGCATAATTTTTTAAGGTTTTTCATATTTGAGGATGATGTTTTGGGTCCTCACTATGTTTTGGCTGACATTGGTTGATTCACATTGATAATTATTTATGGATTGGGCCCACGGTTTGTACATATTTTATATTTTGCAAAAGCCAACATGTAGTTGAAATAATCTCTAGTTGTGGATATATATAATCGATTATTCATATCATTTTGATGTGTATTGTGATATGATGTGAAAGTTAGAAGGAATGTAGATTGATTGTGTGTAGTTTCACTTGTGCATAACGAAGATTGGTGATCCAAATTTAAGTAGATAGAGTTTCAAGTGTAGAATCAGATAGAGTGTGAAGAATGTTGTAAATGTGCTTAACCGAAACTATAATTGGGCATTAGCAGATGCTATTTCATATTTCATCCACTCTAATTGTCTTCCAACTATGACTGTAGGATAGTGAGTCTTCTTTTAGGTAGTATGCCTTTTTGTATTTGAGCACTGTCCTTGAATGCATGTGCATTCCATTTGTAAACTCTTATTGTGAGTATACGCATATTATGGATTAATCTCCACCATGGTTTTTCCCCTAGCAGGGTTTCTACATAAAAATCCTTGTGTTCTTGCATCTTTCTTTTGGTTCAATTCTATAAGTGGTTTAAAGATCAATTTAATAAAGTTATTTTTGTAGATCACTGATTCACCCCCCCTCTCAATGTTCCTTGATTCCAACACATACTGATTTAGAGTCTTCCATTCCAAACTTCTTCAAAATTTATTTCACATACTTTGATTTTGAAATGAATATACCTTTATTTTTTTGATTGATTTGTTTCCTAAAGAAAAATTTCATCTCCCCAAACATAGATATTTCAAACTCTTTTTGCATCTCTCCTAAAAATTTCTTGCACATTTCTTTATTTCCTCCAAAAATGATGTGATTAACATAGACAACCACAATCAAGATTTTATTTTTTTCAACTTTGAAGTAAAGATTACTATCTATTGTACCTTTATTGAATCCTTATTGTATCAAATACTAATCCAACCTTACATACCAAGCTTTGGGAGTTTGGTTCAATCCATATAATTCCTTCTTTAATCTGTAGACCAAATTAGGTTTATCTGATAACTGAAATTCTTCTATTTGTTCCATGTATACTTCTTCTAGTTCTCCATTCAAGAAATCAGACTTCACATCCATTTGATAGACTTTGAAATCCTTGTGTGCTAAAAAACCTAAAAACATCTTGATAGATTCCATTCTTTCCATCAGAGTAAATGTCTCCTCAAAATATATTCCTCCAACTTGTGAATAGCCTTTACACATGAGCCTTGCCTTGTTTCTTACCATTTGTCCATTCTCATTCAATTTTTTTATGAGCACCCATTTAGATCCAATAATATATTTTTTGCAGGTATTGGGACAAGTTCCCAAGTCTATTTTTTATCAATCTATAGTAGTTCTTCTTCCTTAGCCTTTATCAATGTTCATCTTTGCATGCCTCAATTATTGTTTTAGGTTCAACTTCAAAAAATAAACAAAATTTTGCTTGTTCTTCTACAACTTTCCTTCTTGTTAGTACACCTTTTCTTTTCTCTCCAATGATTTGTTCTTTAGAATGATTCCTCTATGCATACTTAGGGGTTCTAGGTGTCTTTTCTAGAGCTTCTTCCTCTTCAATTTGCACTTCCTTTTCCTTAGCATTTTTTTCTTTGCAAATAGGCTCATCTGATTCATATCCATCTATCACCACTGAGTTTTGGAAATCTTCATCAACCTTGACACTTGCACTTTCAACAAAATTTATAAAGGGTAAGTACACCAAGATGGTTCCCAAAAAGGAGGCTTAAGTGGCCACTTTTTTCTAAAATCAGGAAATATTGACCTTGGACATGAAATTGAAGATAGTTACACTCAAAATTTTGAGATGGAACATAAGAAGGATTCAAGTGCTCTGAGTCTACTTTCTAAACCTCTAATTTATTTTGAAAATGGTTGAGATTAAGGGGTTCAAATGAGGGATGTACACAAATTGGTGTTATTTTTTTCAAAAAAACATAACATAGCAACTCTTGTACGACCTTTGTACAGTGAACTTTTTTTTAGTATTTTTAAAATCGCTATGCTCAAAAGCTAGCTAACAGTATGCAATTGATGCAAAAAAAATTTTGATAATTTTTTAATGAATATTTTTTTTTTACTAATTTTGAAGTGGACACTTCTTGAAAAATAGAATTTTGGCCATGCTACCCCTACAAATTTTGGAAACTAATTGAATTTTTTTTAAATAAAAAAAATTATAGAATGGAGTCTAGTTTCTAAAAATGTAATTTATCTGAAATTTCAATGAATGGTTAAATTTATAATGAAAAAAACACCAAACACTATTTTTTTCCAAAAAAGAGACATACAAACAAAAGAAATTATGGATGGGTGGCTTAACATTGTCAGAAAGTGAAAAAATTATATTGTTGGATAGCTAAGAGAGAACCTAGAATTACTTAGATGTTTGATTTGTTTGATATTGAATTGTGTGCAATCTTGATGGTGAGCACAAACCCAATTATGTGAAATATTGTAGAATTTGCAAAAACACATTTTTGGTCATTGGGAATTCCCTCTAAGCCTTTAGGTTGGTATTCCAAGGAAAATACCAATCCTAAGGCTTAGTGATTCCCAAAGCAAGATATAACATGATTGCATTATAATGCGCTCGCATTATATGTCTATTTTGACATGGTTTTTTTGTTTGTGGGGAGCATGTCTAGCAAGCCATAACATGAGCGCAGTATAACACACTTGCATTATGTCTTTTTTTATGTTAAATGCTACTCTATTGAATGTATGTTTATATATCTTTATGTTTGTATGCACATGTATGCTTGTATGTCATGTATGTATGTTTGTATGTATCAATGCATGTATATTGTATGTATGCCTACTTGTATGTAATATTGTATATATGTGCATGTACATGTATGCTTGTATGTATGTAGGATTGTATGTACATATGTATTGTGCTTGTATGTATGCATTTATGTATGTCTTTAGAGGAATGGAGAATTTTAAGAGAGAGAGAGAGAGAGAGATCTAGAGTTGTCTATGTAGGGTGCGAGATGGAGAGGTAGGGGGAGGGGTTAGGGAGAGAGAGAGAGTCTAGAGAGATGAGATGGGGTGGAAGTGAGAGTTTAAGAGAGAGGGAGTGGGAGAGAAGGGATTGGAGTGAGAGGGACTTAGCTAGGTAGGGTGGGAGGGATGAAGGAAGTGAGAGAGAGAGGGGGTGGGAGAGAGAGAATTGAGAGAGAGGGAGAGGGGGGGAGAGAGAGATGAAGAGAAAGAGAGAGTTATGTAGGTAGGGTGCCAAAGGGAGAGACTTGAGAGTGTGAGGGGTGGTGAGAGGGATAAAGGGATAAAGTGAGAGTTTAAGAGAGAGGGAGTGGGAGAGAAGGGGTTGGAGTGAAAGGGACTTAGCTAGGTAGGGTGGGAGGGATAAAGGGAGTGAGAGAGAGAGAGGGGGTGGGAGAGAAAATTGAGAGAGAGGGAGAGAGAGGGAGAGAGAGGAAGAGAAAGAGAGAGTTATGTAGGTAGGGTTCCAAAGGGAGATACTTGAGAGTATGAGGGGGGTGAGAGGGAGAGACTTGAGAGATAGGTAGTGAGAGTGAGGAAGTGGGAGAGAGGAGTCTGATTGAGAGACCTGAGAGAGGGAGAGGTTTTGGGAGGGAGTAACCTGATAGAGGACAAGAAAGAGGGGGGTGGAGTGAGAGGGACTTATCTAGGTAGGGTGGGATGGATAGATAGAGGGGAGAGAGAGAGAGAGAGAGAGATATTTACCTAGGTAGGTTGCCAAAGGGAGAGACCTAAGAGAGAGAGGGAGTGGGATGGAGAGACATGAGAGAGAGGGAGAGAGAGGGAGTGGAAGAGAGTGGGAGGGAGATAGAGAGACATAGATAGAGGGAGCAAGAGAAGGTGGTAGGATTGATTGAATGAGAGGTACATAGAAAGAGGAAGAGGGTAGATAGAGATAATTAGACAGGGTAGGAGAGAGGGAGGGAGAGGTGAGATGTATAGATAGAGAGAAAGTGGTAGGGGTTGAGGGAATAGGGTGGAGGACCTATAGGGCTGATGGTTTCTAGGGTATTAAGGTTTAAGGGTAGAGGATTGAGGGATTAGGGTTGATGGTAGAGAGTATTGGGTTGATAGTAAAGGGTAGAAGGTTTAAGGGTTTAGGGTTTAAGGTTTAGGGTTGAGGGTAGAGGGTTTAGGGTATAGGTTTGAGGGTATATGGTTGAAGGATTAGGTTGAGGGTCCAATGTAAAGGGTAGAGGGTATAGGGTTTAGTTTAGGGTTTAAGGATTGAGGGTTGAGGAATTAAGGGTTGAGGGTTGAGAATTGAGGGTTGAGGGTTTAATTTATAGGGTAGAGGGTAGATGGTTTAAGGGTTTAGGGTTTAAGGGAGGTTGATGGTTGAGGGTAGAGGATTGAGGGTATAGGGTATAGGGTTGATGGATTAGGGTTGAGGGTCCAATGTATAGGGTAGAGAGTATAGGGTTGAGGGATTAGAGTTTAAGGGTTGAGGGTAGAGGTTTAGGGTTTAAGGTTTGAGGGATTAAGGGTTGAGCGTTTAGGGATTAGGGTGTTGGACTCAAAGAACACTGAGAGGGGGGTTAATTAGTGTTCTGCAATATTCTAAACTTCAATTTATATTATAAACCATCTACAACATTTAAACATAAGTAAAGATGCAAGCACATGAAAGAAACAATCATAACACCATAACACCAAGATTTTTACATGGAAACCCTGTTAGGGGAAAAACCATAGTGGAGATTAATCCACAATTTATATACTCTGTTAAAAGTATGAAGAAAAGGGAATGTGCATGCATTCAGGCACACATTCCTAGAGCTCACTGCTCAAAATAAGGAAGGCTCACCTTACAAAATGTTTGTGATTACGTGTGCAAGATCATCATGGAAAAATAGGCCCTTAAGTGGCAAAATCAAAAATGAGAGTTAGACAACTTGACGTAAAAACTGAATAAGTTATTTATATTATTTCAAAAAATGTAAGAATAGAATCTATAGAAAATTTAATGTAGTTTCTAAACTACTAGGTTTTTTTTTTTTTAAACTGTTTGGAGAAAATTTGAAATTTCAATGCAATAGTACTTAAATTTTAAGGAAAATAAGTAGGTGTCTGTCTAGCCACCCTAACCATATAAAAATTATAATATTTTTTTATAAGATTTTAGATATAAGTAGAGGACTCATGTCCTGATGTGATGCATATTTTTTTGTAATTTTTTTTCAAGTAAATAATTAATTATGAATTTTTTATTACAAAATTTTAAAAATATAAAAAGTCATAAGTCTGGCCACCTTAACTTGGTCAAAGGTTCATGAAATTCAATTTTTATTTTTTTAATCCTATAGTATGTGAAGCATAGAATGTGACACATGTTTTGGATTCAAAAAATGTGATACCGTTTGAAAGCTATAGATTTTTTCAATCAGCCTATCAATCAGGACTTTAGTCATAATTCAAATAGAAAATGAATAATAATTACTTATTAAATTCAAAGTAAAGCATAATTTATATTGGTGGAAAGCTGAGAATCTCTTTTAAAAACCCTTTTTGTTTCACCAATTTCGCATAAAAGAAAATCGCCAGCCACATACCCATCATATTGTCACTTTTTGGCCCATGATGATCCTGTATATACCCATTACAACAAAATGCTGAACTAAGAAGATAACATCTACAAATTCTTGGTTTTAGCTCCAGTGAAGCACATGAATCAAATTTTGAAGCTTCTATCAAACTTTACACTTAGCTCTACTCTGCCTTAATTCACTTCACAAAATCCTCTTCTGCACAAGCAAAATTCACTCAACTTCCCTTCTGATATTCACACATGCATCTTCTCTTCTCTATTCACCCACACACACCACAAAATGAATTGCTTGAACTCACATAAATATCCGCCAACAAGAATTCAATTATTATATGTCAACTTCAAATAAAATACAAAATATTCTCCACATGTCAGCTCAAATCATGAGTAATCTTTAATGCACACCCACACAAGTTAGTTAGACTATAGCTACAACCCAAAACAAAATAACCAACACAAGAAAAAATTAAACAATTACTCCTTATACATTTGTGACATGCAACATTCACTAGGTCGGCCATAAAGAGCAAATAAATAGAAAAACATCTTGTCAGATCTCCAAGCTCGTACACTGATTAATGAAACATCACAAAACTTAACAGTAAGATAACATATATGCTCAAAAATCTATCCTAGGGATCCCCAACTCAAACTAATGATCTAGTGAAGCATACAGATCAACTAGCTAACCGGATACCCTGTTCTTTCTACTTTCTACTGGCAGAACAATGTTCTCTACTTTTCTTACCATTATGAGAAAATATTGATCTATAGACCAAAATAATGACTTCAATTGCCATCAATGACAACACTAGAAGCCACATGTCAACAATCTCCCCCTTTGCCATTGATGACAACACTTACTGAAAAAATGACTAAGTGTCGAGACTAAGAGATTATGCAACCAAAGCTCAAAATTTCAAAACACAACTTTCTTTCAAAACATTGCTCCCCCTTAGAATGTCAAGGAATTTTTCACTGCACTCTCTCCCCTTTGACATCAATGAAAAAAATTATTTCTCTCTTTCTCTCCCTTTGCTAATTTAGAAAATTTGAAGAACTACAACTACTGCACAAGTCAAAAAATTATTTTATACTTATATTTCATTTTTGGAAGAAATTTCTTCCAAGCATCTACTACAATCCCAATGATTATGATCAAGTTGTTTTTTTTTATGTTTGGTTGATGATCTAGATGAGGGATTCTTGAATTATGATTGTTCCTTCTATTTTTCTCCTTTCTTCAGCACTTCAATTAGTTGTTTCAATATGCATTCAGTTAAATCCTTCACTTTCTAGAAAGTGTCCACAAGAGTGTTTCTAGAAAAGTGAACTTTTGTATGCTTAGTCTACTTTTCATGAATCCTTTTCTTTAGTATACCTTTCTAGTCCTAAAACATGTTATAATCTTGACCAATTTTGTTCAACTCACTTTCAATTTGCTCCATCTTGTCCTTGTATTTCCCAACTACATGAGGCCAACGAAGACAATAATTGTAGATGTTATTTGCTGAGTTTATACATTGCCTCAACTCATTCATTTTTCTTTTTAATTTGGTAAGGGATAGCCTGAACTGCTCCTTCAAATGTAAAATTATCTCTTCCTCTATCTTATCTTGAGACTCAGAGGCCATAGTTTCCCTAATACATTCAATAAACTCTTCAGGAAGAACATTCTGCAAACTTTCCAACTCAATGTTATTATGCACAAAGTAACTGCCTAGAGTGCTCTCAATCAGGTCCTGCTCATATGAGGTTTTGTCTAACCATATATTAGCAATCTTTTGCATCCCATCTTTTTCTTGAACAATTTGCAGTATCTTTGTTTTGACTAAAGCACCTTCTTCTTCGCTTTCTTCTACTATTATCATATCTGGTTCAACTGATTCATGTTCATCCCTTGGAGTGTACTCATTAGAATCTTCATCTGGTATATCCAAAATTACTTGATCTTTTCCTTTTCCTTCAAGTTTAGGAGACATGTGTGCCAGAGGAGTGTCATCAGCAAATTCTAGGGCTCTTTTCTACCTCCTTTCTATTTTATTGGAAGATGATCCAACTTCAAGTGCTTTTCTCGGAAAGGAAATGCTAGTTTCTCTAAACTTTCCTAGCAACTCTCTAAAGAAATTTGCATAAACTTGCTCACAATTTTCCAGAGAATTGAAATGTTAAAAAATTTGCTTGCAAACCAGTTTATTTTCTCTACATACCACATTACCAATCTAAGGTAGACAATTTAGAAAATACATCATGATACATATGATCAAAGTACCAAACCAGAAGGGGTAATTTGCATCCTTTGTTAACTACACATTCTCTATCAATTGATCTTTTAGAAAACTGCACAAGTCAAAGTATTGATCCTCCATTATCATTTTATGAGATATGTAAATTGCACCTATTGAGGTTGCGCCTTCCTTGTTTCTGAAGAAAATTTTGTATGAAATCCCATGTGCAATGTACCTTGTTATTAGATCTTTGATTGTTGAAATTACCAATGCCCTTTGATCTCCTATTACTCTAGTTAGGGTTTTGACTTCCTTGTTCCAAATTGACTTCTTTTTTGGAATATCCCCATCATTGCATAGACTAGTTAGATTTCTAATCACATCCTTCAAAATAAGATAGAGTTTATCTAAGGTTAGAATGTCCTCATTCAATTTGTTCAAGATAAACCTAACAACTTTCGTGTTGTCAAAATAAGGAAACTCATTCCAAATGTCCAAACTTCTATGTTTCACACCTTTAAGCCACTTCAATTCATTGGTCAGCAACAAATTTCTCACGTCCTTGATCTTTCTACTGCTATATTCATCTAGATTCATAATTTCTTTGATTTGTTTCATTTTTCTTTGTGTATCGAATAGGTTTTTCTACCAAGCACAAAATTAGAAATTCAACAAGTGATTAGAAATACCTGATGAATTCACCACCAAATTTACTTGGCTCCTTAAAAATTGTACTGAAAAAGCTCTTCTCATGTTCTTTCTTTAGTGCAAGGTGACAAATGAGGGTTCCAAATACCTTTTTATAGCTTCACACACCTAACCTTTTTTCCACATTAAATTTTTTTCCCTAGGAGTTATGGTTACTCTGTTTTCTCATATAGCAAGAGAAGAATCCATCTGCGGATCTTCCAAACCTCAAATTTTTTCATAAGTGATCATGGATATATTTAGACTGATAGCATAACTACTAAAAATTCCTTGCATTTTGGTGCCAACTATTGATAGGGGGACAAAGGATTTTTCTTGAAAAAAAAACTCCCCCTAGGCCAATGACCTGAAATCAATTTCTGGAGGAATTATTGGAGGCTACTTTCAATGTGGGCTTATTTCCTTCATCAAATTCACTCTTTTTCACCCATGTTTTCTTCATTTGATCTCTTATTTCTTCCACTGTCACTTTCCCTTTTCCTTTATATCTTTCTATGAAATTCTTCCTTTGTATACCAAACCTCTTCTATCCATGTTTATGCTCTTGTAGAATCTTGCAATGTGGCCAAATCTATTGCAAGTGTAACATTCCGGATTTCTTTGTCTTGACCATTCATCCCATGATTCCCCTTTGACCTACATTGATTAGCAACATGCCCAAATCTTCCATAGGTATAGCATTTAACATTCCTTACACTGATAGACATACTTCTACACTCAATTGACTTATGACCAAACTTATTGCAACTAAAGGAAATGATGGACTACTTGAATTTATTTTACTTCTACACTAAGAAGTCCTATGACCAAATTTATTACAAGAAAAGTAGTAACCATTAAACTTCTGAGCATTGGGTTGTCTTCCCAGATATCTTCTACCTTTGCTCATTTGAATTTTCTGAATGGAATCCTTATGTTCAGATCCATAGCTCTCACCTTTCTCATAGCCAAGACCTTGCTTATCATTTTCTTCCTTATGTCCTTTAGTCAACTCATCAAGCTTAGTAGAATTGGTCCTGAACTTCTCCTTGTACTCATTTGCAGTAGTGAGTTCATCTCTGAGAATAACTATCTATCTTTCAAGCTCTTGGTCATTATTTTTGGATTGTTGCAGTTCAATCTCCAGCTAAATGAATCCACTATTAACTTTGTTACATTCTTTAGATTTTTCTCTTAAATATTAAGCCATATTTTCCTCATTCTTCTTTCTTTCTTCAATCTCCTTAGTTAACTTTAGTACCATGGATTCCATCTCAAGCTTTAGAGTAGCATTGTTCCTAGCAAGTTTTTCACATTCTTTAGTTATCTCTTTTAGGGTTTGATTCAGGTGAACATCTTCCAAGATTTT
>VDFB02000015.1:339585827-339616993 GCA_007258455.2 Sequoia sempervirens
ACAATTTTTATCCAAAAAGTGCTAAACCATGTAGTAGAGTAAAAATGCAAAATTCTCTAGAGAAGGAAGTTATAGAAAAAAATTGGTCACGATAAAAAATTATTGCCTTTTGGTCTATGAGGAAGGAGCTAGGTGAACCAAAAGCTCTTGTAGAGTATGGAGATAACGAAGAAGGCAGGGAGTTTAGAAAATTGTGGAATATAGAGCATCCAGATGAACAAAAAGATACATAAAGTGATCATGAATATAATGATGATAGGGAAGGAGGAATCCATGTCAATTTCAAACTTGGTTTAAGTAAGGCCACAAAAGAAGCATATACTATTGGAGCAGCCATAGCTAAAAAAATGGGTTATGAAGGTGGTCCTTTGGGATCCCAAAGACAAGGCCCTTGGATGGTAATAGATGTAGAGCATAGAAAATCAAGTGATTTTTATGGCCTTGGGATTGGAGGTGAAAAAGTAGACTAGGGAATACACGACAATTTGTTAGAGCTTCAAATCCTCATCCTCATGGTCAGACACAATCACAACTAGGACATGCCCATGGTGGAGATCTTAGTGCAACTAGCACTGCCTCTGGTGGTGATGGTATGGGTAGTAGTACTAGTAGTGGTCAACATGTGCTACAACAAAAAACTACACACAAGAGGAAAACAATGCAATATACCACAAAAACACCAGGTGATCAAAGCATACAAAAGAGGCAAAGGATTTTGATAGGTCCAAGTCACACTACCAGTGG
Organism: Sequoia sempervirens; assembly: GCA_007258455.2. NCBI lineage: Eukaryota > Viridiplantae > Streptophyta > Pinopsida > Cupressales > Cupressaceae > Sequoia > Sequoia sempervirens. The sequence continues at coordinate 339,586,572 of VDFB02000015.1, forward strand.
ATCCACCACAAAGGAGTTGTTTCTAGGCACCCCCCCAGTGCTAGTTAGTCTGGTTGTGACATCATTAGCAACTACAAGTAATACTACTCCTATTCCTTCTTCATTCAAGCATTCCATTGTTCCTGTGTCCCTAGGTTTTGATTACATTGAAGAGTTTAAAAAGAAATTAGACGTGAAAAGAAAAGAAAGAAGCAACTGATGGAGAGTGCATCTGTTGTAACTTCAGAGCCTACCACAACCATGGTATTATCCACATTTGAAATAAATAAAGAAATCATGGAGTACACATTTATTGTTCCCATAGTTCAAGATAAACCAACAAATCAGATGGCTCGATCTGAATTCCAAGTGAACAATATTCAATTGGATTTTTCTGGACTTAGAAATACTGACAAAATTAATGTATCAAAGAAGAATAATGAATTGGTGTACACATCATTGCTAAAGCAAGATAGAGAGAAAAAAGGTTGTAGACTCAAATTGAAAAGTTACAGACAGACCTAGCAAATGAGAAAGGAAAGAGGAAAGTAGCAAATAACAAGAGCAATGAATTAGAAAAAAGAATAAAAAAATCTGCCTCTGCATCAACAAGCAAAGAGGATAAGCATAATGAGACTATAGTGAATGAACTGAAGAAAAGGCTAGATGAGAGCAATAAGAAATATGATGAGGAAAAATCCACTTTAGAAAAACTAAGAGTAAGCATTGCAAATGGAAATGCAAAGTGGGAACAAAAATTGGAGGAGAGAAAAAGAAATGAAAGATTGGTGGCAGAGGTGATGGAAGCAAAAAATGAAATTGAGACTTGTCAAAATAAGTTATCTACATTTTGTAGAGAGACAATGAGCCATATGAAACCAAAGATCTGGGATGAAATAATGCAGAGGATTGATCATTTGTGTGACATGTTTCAATTGATTGATGCTATTAGACAACATCATAAGAAGCTCAACAAATATTAGTGGACAACAAAAATGTGTTGGCATTAGAGAAATCTGAAAAATAAATTCAACAAATAGTCTACAAAGCTAGTGACAATGTTTTGAAATCAAAAGGGATTACTAATCAGCTTGCTACATCAATGACGTTGTCATCTATCATTGAAAAGTGTTTGAGAATGCGTGAAACAAAGGAATATTTGAATTTGGTTGCAAACAAGATGAAGAAGGTGGATGAAAAGTTAAGGAACTTTATAGAACTTGGTTTGCCAGAGGGTTTTGAGACAAATGAGTGATTCATTGGAAAGAATTATTTTAGAAAGAAGATGGAGGATGCAATGAAGATTGATTTGGTCCAATTTCCTTAGAACCCAGATGTGGTGAACTACTTGGATTCCATCAAACCATTGCTAACCTTGAATGTAAAATTGACTAAAGAATGCAAGACAAGTTCCAATTTGAATCTTGAATTGTTAAAAATCTTCAAGTCAAACAACATCAGTTAGAATAAATGACAATTCCACCACCTAAATAGTGGAAGTTGCTAGAAAAGGTGTTGCAGTGATTTGATTTTTGATAATATGGGTTTCCAAGTTCCAACTCAGCTTTATGTAGAGTTGTCTTTGTTCCAACTCAAACTTCAGTAATGTGTTGGTGTTAAATGATAAATTATCTGTATTATTTATTTTTTCATTTGAAGAAAAAGTCTGATAGTGGTTTCAACTACTAGATACACTTCAAACAATTATTGATGTTCATTGTTGTATATGCTACTAAGACTATTGCTAATACGTTATTAAGAATTGAGCTAAGTGATGAATTGCTTAGTACATGTTCAAGTTTTACTTTTAGCACAATTAAAATATGAACTATAAGGTGACTTTAATTCCAGGCATCCATAATCTTAGTTAAATTGCATTACAATTCACAGATCGATACTCAATCTCCATGACTAGTACTACTTATCAAATCCACTAAACATTTATATGAATTCATGCTTTAATCAAGGTACTTTAACTATTTCATTAAACTAGATCCAAAATTAAAACATACATCAATGCATAATGACAAAGAATATTAATGACATGTTGTGATTACTATCACTCAAAGTCATGGTTTTGGCACTTTTCCTAACCTTAGTCGCTAGTCTTCAAAGATTTATAATTTATAACCTTATCGGTCGCTAGTCATCAGAGTTTTATAATTTATAACCTTGTTACGGAGTTCTGAATTTTCATAACTTCTCGATTCCCCGAGTTTGTTCACTTTGTTGAGTTGCAAACTTGCAAGTCTTTCTAGTTTCTTGGTCATCTTTGTAATTGGTGGGTTGGAGGTTTCAAAAACTTTGAAACTTCAGACTTTGGTTCTAAGGTTCCTAGTTTTAGCGACCACACGACATTATGGAATTATGTATGGACTAAACTAGAGTTTCTTTTTGAGGAATTTCCAAAAGCATGCATGTTTCAAGGCTATCTTTTTGAGGAATGAAATTGAATGCCACATTCAATGCACGTCCTATCAAAAATAATGACATAAGTGTGTGGTGAAGTTTTACTTAGACATCTATCCTGCATTCTTGTTCTTTAGCAAGGCCAATACTTCTCAAGTGAAAAAATTCTTTTTACTCAGACATTTAGCCTGCATTCTCATTCTTTTACAAGGCCAATACTTCTAAGGTGAAAACATTCTTTCTCCATGAATTTTCATTTTGCACTCATGTAGAGTGAATGGACGGTCGAAGTAAGGGATACAGAGCTCAAACCTTTTAAGTTAGAAGAATTTTGGGTGCACTTGGAGAGGGACGACAAGTCTAAGTTGGATATAAAACTCTTAGAAAGTGGGGTAGCTCAGGCTGGAGGGTTTTTAGAAGTTGTGGTGAGTGTGGACCTGATAAGTGCATGTGTGAGAAGGTACATTCTGCAGACACAAGAAATTAAAGCCACAAACGAGATTGTAATTGCAGAAATTTCTCCTGAAGTAGTTTCTGGAGCGCTGGGGATTCCAGAAAGGGAACCTCTAGAAGACATGTTTGTTGCAATGGTAGGTGAATTTTTCGAAGCAAATAAAGACTAGTGTAAGAACTCCATGGCCAAAACCTGGTTGAAGGCTAAAAGGAAAGGTAAGTCACAACTGCCAAATAAACTCAGAAGATTGCATTTTAAGGGAGAAATTGCAGATGCTATTGCTTTATTGCATCACGTTATTGGGAATGCACAAGTTGAGTTATTTGAGAATTGGATGTACCGATTTATCTTGACAGTTTGTGATGAGAACATTTTCATTGACTGGGTTGAAGTTATTTGCTTCCATTTGAATGGGAAATTAATTAATTTCCATAAGACTGCTACTTTATGTATGTGTTCTTACCTGACCTACAATGTAGGTGGTCAAAGGTCCTTTTGGCTAGGGTTGGAGTTGCAAGGAACCCCAACTTTTGATATGCTTGTGTATAAATGCTTTCCTCAGTTCACTAAAAAATTTGGAATGGATGATTATTGTCTTGTTAATGATACATTTTTAATGGAGGCCATGAGGAAGCTGGATGGAAATATAGAAATGCGCATTTCCCATAAATCCATTTCTCTTGTATCAAAATATGGGAGTTTTTATATCCAATTTTATAAGTTTTACTATCTGAGAATAGGGGGTTTTGAGAAAGCCCCATTGAAATTATCTTGGTATCCTGAAGATTTAATGATATTTCCAAAAGTTTGTCAACAAATGGCAATGGTTAATATTATGTATACGAACATGGGGAAACAAGGGTATGCCTTCCCATTGGAGAGCCCTTCTTTTTTGTGCAAAACAAACCAGATGGATAGGGGAGCTGAAGGACTTCTCAAGGAATATAACCTCCAGAATTTGTCTATGAGAGATAAATTTAATAGTAAGGGTTTTGTGAAGTAGAATCTCTATGGAGAGAGCTCATATTGGCATCACCCCTCTATCGAAGATTTTTGGGAAGATTGTGTCGATGAGAATGAAGTTTTGAGAAGAGATTATATGAGGCTAACGCTAAAAAAGATACAGACTTTCGGTCTTCAATTTGACATTACTAAAAAATGTAGCTTAGGATTCAACAATATTAGATCTTGGATATGAAAAATTCCCTGATAAATCCTACCCTAGGGTTGATTGGAACCAAAGTGAAATTTTAGATATGAGGGTGCATGTTGCCCCAGTGCTTAAAAGAACCCAGGATTGGTTGGATGGGAAATGGCAGCAAGTTGCTGGTGCTATTTAGGAGCTGAAGTCATCCCATAAGAATGAACAGGGGTCAATGCAAGCATCTAGTGCAAGTGTATCATCAGGGAAACCCTCTGTTAGGTCGTCTAGTGCAAATTCTCAGTTAGTAGGTGATGGTGATAGTCCACAAGAAACAATCAAGTTGAAGAGAATCTATGAACAAGACAGTGTGCTTTCTCCTACCCCTAAGAAGAATACCAATCAAGAAAAACTTTAACTTGTGGTTGCAGATTTTGAAGCTATCTTTAAATAGATCGCTGAAGATAATATATTTCCTCCTATGTCTGAAGACTCTAAAATGCCCTCTTCTCCGCCTGATAATCCACCTTTCACTCATACCACTCCTAAAGAAATTATTACTTGAAAAAAAAGATTCTTGTCTGGTAGTAGCCTCCCCAAGATGGCTGAAAAAAGCAGTGGAGAAGGAGAGAAAGTATACTCTTACAATGATAGTTGGAGTGGATACAGTTGAAAATTTATTTCAAAGCTCTTCAAAACCTAAGAAAGCTAAGAGGATGTCAATAATGGTGACTAATGCTACTTCGGGAAATCAAATGTTAGAAATTGTTGACCCTGTCAAGGATTTAAATGAAGATGAAATAATAGCGGCAGATTAAAAAGTCACACATGTTGATATGGGGCCTCCAACATTGGAAGGTGATATGTACCATGCCAATTATTCAGCCATTACCTTGATTAAAAGAGTGAAGGAACAGAGGAAAGAAAATATAAAACTGCAATATCAAGTCCTCGCATTGAGTAACTTTATTTCTTCCATGGCCACTCCTCCTACATTTGATGAAGCCTCAAGTTCTCAAACTCAGGTAGAGGGCATCAATGTGCTCACCATAGAGAAAATTAAAAAGAATTTGAGCTATTCCAGAGCTACTTGTGAGGGGATCGAAACAATATCTCAAGAGGCTATCTTCTTTCTGAATAAATCTTTGTAGTTTTACACTCAAGTTCTTGACAAGAGGAAGGAGTTAGTAGGAGAACTTTAGGATGTTAGAAAAGATCAAACTAGTCTCTATGTGCTCTCTCAGGAAATGAAAGAAATGAACTCCATAGATCTAAAGATATTAATTGGTGAGAAAATTTTGAATAATCCTAAGGAGCCAGACTCTTCCAGGTCCGATTTATTAGAATGCAAATTGAATATATATGATAAATTGGTGAATCAAATTAAGAACACACTTGAAAAATATTATAAAATTTTGGAGGAAATTAAAAAATATTTTCATATTCCAGGAGAAAAAATTACTAATGAGTTTGATGAAAGGATTCTAGATATAAGAGAGATCTCTCTGAAGTTTAGAGAGAAATTCAATAAAGAAATATCTGATCCTACTACAGTGACATGGGAGTCCTTCTCGAAACTCAGTGCAATAGAGCTCCATTTGAAGGCTTATAATTCTGGAGAAGAGAGAAGATCTCAGATGTTGTTTGATTCTAAAAAGGCTTTAGGAAAATGGAGAACCAAGTTACAGATTACTACAATGCCAAGGAGCAAAAACATCACCACAATTGTCACCTGTTAGTGTAATTAATATTTAATTACACTTGCATAACTTTACTTAGGTAATATTTAATTCGTAGGTTTATTATTCTCATCCTTATCTTGTTGAGCTATCTTTTTTCTCAAGATAAGATTAGGGTTATACATCTTTGCTTTTATAAAGCAAATCATATCTTGTAATTAAGAATTCCTGAATAATAATATTTTTGTACATCTTTTGCAAAGCTTTGATTTTTCTGATTTTCTCTTATATGGAAGGATTTTTCTGGTTTTTATTTGAGATCTTAGTTTCTAACATGCTATCAGAGCCTCGATTTGTAGCCCCTTCTCATATTTTTGAGAAATCATTACTAAGTAAGTTTGGGATTCCTTGAGGGTTTCAAACCTTGAGTTTGTCTGTCTATTTGGGTGCTTTTGCATGGTTACTTTTAGCCCATTTTGGAGGAAATATGAGCTCATTTTTGAGTCTAGGGCTATTGAAAAATTCAAGATCAACTTTTGTTTCACCTAAATCTGACATTTAATGCCATATTTATGAGGGTTTGAAGATTTTCTAGATCTGGGAGTTGCGAAGCTTTTGGTGCATTTTCAGGCATATCAGACCTCGCCATCAAATTCAGAGCATCTGGGAGATGAAAATCGACATATAACTCAGCCTATTTTGGCGTCAGAAGCTTTTGAGGCAATTTTTTTGGTTTCAGAAGCCGTACAGTCTATGTACGACCCTTGTGCACGATTCTCGAATTTTTTTTAGGTTTTTTAAAAATATTTTTCCTACATGCCAATTTTATTTATTTTTATTATTTTTTGTTTTTTTTGAAAATTAAAATAAAAAAACAAAATATAAATAAAAAAAGACAAAAGTTTTTTTGTTTTAGGCTTTAAAGCCTACACACAGGGTACAAGGCCATAGCATGGTGGTGGGCCCGAGCAGCCCCAGGTGGGCCCCATAAATCTACCAGCTTCAACAAACCCTATGGATAGCACATGCATTCGACAACCACAATACAAAAACCAATGGGTCTTCCAATAATTCCGACCATCACACCCAAATCCAGTGCGGGTAAGAATCTCGGGTGGCGCATAAAAACCTGGCCAGAGAATATTCCGATCAATCATGGCATTTATTGCCACCAATTTTTTTTTTCCGATAGGGGGGGTATTTTTTTGCCTCGATGGCCTTCAATACGTCAATTTTTTTTCTCGTGAAGTGCTAACGTCAGCATGACGTCATCGACCGTATGACCCTCTTTGCCCCCTCCTAACCCCAATTTGTCTTAAAGGAGTAGTTCTTTTATTTTGGGCATAACTTGGGCATACGGTATCAAAATTGGGAAAATGAGATATAACCGGAAAGATGGTTCTGAGCACTTTCCAGTGTTGTAGTTTATTTTTCAGTATTTTTCTATTTAGCTACATTTATTTTTGTTTGAAGTCAGATGTTCATTTATGGCTTTCGAGCTCATAACTTTTTTCCACGATCTTTGATTTTCATTTTCTTTGTAGCGTTGGAAAGGTATTGAGGAGCTCTATTTTTTTTTCCATGCACTTTTTTCTGTATCTGTGCTAGGTTGATCGTTATTCTAGATTTATCCTGATGGGTGTTTTGGAGATTACTTGGATGTTTTGGGAGTTGGCAAGGTGAAACTTGAATATTTGCACTTCATTTCAGTACATCTTATTTTCTATTTATGCATCTTAGGGATTCTCTCCTTTTACAATTGTTGGGTTATTGTAATAAATGAACTGAGATAAAGTTCCATTAGGGGGTTTCTTGCATAATAATCTAATTAGAGTGTTCATGCACTTTGATCTCCATCTTGTTTTGATGGCAACTCGCATGGGTTATCTGGTTTCTTAGTTTATTATGGCCACATTTTTGCTCTAGCTTGACACATATTAGATTCACATTGGTTCACACTTTAGATTGAGAAATTATGTTTCTTGATCCACATTGGTTTAGATCCATCTCAGTTTGAGGGCCATGTTTTTATGGTACTTGTTCCTATGGAAGATTTTTAGTCACAATTTGGCATCGATATTGAGATACACGGTTTCTAGATTATGTCACGATTTCATCTATTGTTGCTTCACAGATTCTAGGGTTGTTCCAGTTTGTGAGTTTTCCAATGTTTCGTGGCATCGGGTCTGCTGTCACATTATTATGATTCCATTTTTGGTTTCTTGTAGACAAAATTTTCTTTCCTTTCTTGTCAAATTTTGGTTTCAGTGCTACTCCACAATGTTCTTTGAGTGCTTCTTTGCAGCAGTCATCTCATTGTAGGGGGGTTTTGTCCCACTGGGTTTTCCTTCTCTACCTCATTATTGCATTTGTACTTGGGTACTTGATCAGGCCTTGTTGTCAGGACCCATTCATGCTTTCTTGCATTCATCTTAGTTTTAGGTGTATGCTTTTTTAGTCTCCCTAAGCTGCACTTATGGGGGGGTGTTAGTGTAATTAATATTTAATTACACTTGCATAACTTTACTTAGGTAATATTTAATTCCTAGGTTTATTAATCTCATCCTTATCTTGTTGAGTTATCTTGTTGCTCAAGATAAGATTAGGGTTATGCATCCTTTCTTTTATAAAGAAAATCATATCTTGTAATTAAGAATTCTTGAATAATAATATTTTTGCACATCTTTTGCAAAGCTTTGCTTTTTTTGATTTTCTCTTCTGTGGAAGGCTTTTTCTAGTTTGTATTTCAGATCTTGGTTTCTAACATCACCAAGTACTGAGAATACAGGAAAAGATTAAAGGCACATGAGGCATTATTGAAGGAGAAGGAGGTGGAAAATATTGAAAGCGAAGGAGTCAGTTTTGTTTAGTTTTTAGTTTTTATGTTATTTTATTTAATTTGGATCTCTTGATACTTCAAAGACTTTTTATTTTAATTTCTAAAACGGTTGTCTTCAAGGAACCATTATCAAGACAAAAAAACTCTGCTATTTTTATTGATTTTCTATTATTTCAATATAGAAAGACAATGGTGAAGTTCATGCATGCACAATCTTTGAGTTATGGTGTGTACCATATGGATTTATTTTGTTTTTGTTGAGTAGTTTGTCAGTGGATTATCTATTATTGGAATGATAAATTTTTGGTTAATTTCATTGTTGTGGAATGATTATCTATGAATAAACATTTTATGGTGATGGATGTGTAAGGAGTTCTCTGAATAATTTAGGTGATTTGGTAGTTTAAGCTTTTATTGTTTAAGTTGTGTGGATGTCTTTATAAGTTATTTATGTTGAACTATTAGCTTTTGTTAGCTTATAAGTTGTGGATGTTGAAATGTTAACTTATATTCAAGGAATGGATTAATTGATGCAGGAGCATCCAGTGGTGTAAGGGCAATCTTGCATCACCCAAAAATAGTTAAATTTCAAGTTTTTCGGTTTTTAGATTTTTTACATTTTTGGATACCCTTTTTGTCATAATGAAATTCCTAATTTACGATTTTTATTTTCTATTCCTGGGTTGAAAGATATTGCAGTTTTAGTTTCCCAAATTTGCACCTGAAAATTTCCGAGTTAGATTTGAGGCACTTAGAGTTCCGAGAATGGCCCCGAAACTTGCCAAAATTGGCGTGGATTTCAAGTGCGTTATTGACTTCGAGACCAGTTCGCAAATCAGAGTTCCAGATCAAAAGTTATGGCCCCGGGAAGTTGGCGCACTTTCTAGAAGATACAATTGCAAATGTTCTTTTGAAATTTGAACTTCAAGTTGTAATTTTCAGTGCCAAACGCCTAAACTCAAATTTGAATGTTGTTTTGGCTCCAAACTAAAGAGGAGCCCTATTTATGGGTGGGTTTCTAATTTTTCGGTAGCTTTTTGGGGGACAAGCTCGCATATTGTGAAAGGGTTATTATGTAGCTTTCTGTAACTTGCATGTGTTGTAGAGCTTGGGGACCTAAGATCCTCTGCATGTAAACTCCATTTTCTAAATAATAAAAATTATTCTCTTATTTGTGGAGTTATTTTTTTCTATGTCTTGGGGCTGCGCCCGACTTATCAAGTAATTATCGAAAGAGAGTTTTCTTAGTAGTGTGTGAATGATTGCTGCTAAATCATGAAGAAGCCAGGAGTTCCACTACGGGGCCGAGTAGTTGTAGGTGAGGTCAAAGAAGATTCCTACAAGTTATACACGAGTAGGCATAGTGGTGCAGAGGTGGTCGAGGAGCGGTAGAGAATGTTGGTGGAAGAGATACACTGGCAGCCCTCCAGAGACAAGTTGATGCGTTACAAGAGCAGTTGAGAAGAGGGTTAAACCCGAGGGAGGAAAGTGAGGATGAAGGAGAGGAAGAAGGATCAGATGTAGAAAAGGAAGAAGTAATTGATCAAGACCAAATGCGGCTAATAAGGGCCATTTCGAGAATCGGGAAAAGACCAGTAGAAGTCGGCTATTAGAGTGCAGACAGGAAGAGTTGATCAGCTGAATCAATAAAATTTGAAAAATATTTTGAGTGCGAAGAAATAGAAGACCGGATAGGGTTAAGTTTTTGAAAATGAAGCTAAGGATATGGCGGTAGCTGGTGGAAAGAGGTCTAGATGGAAAGAAATCAAAGAGGAAAAGGAAAGATCACCAAATGGGATCGCATGGTAGAGAAACTGAAGAAGCAATTCATACCAGTGGACTACGAGTTAGATCTGTTGAAGAAATTGCAAGGGTTGAAGCAAGGAAGCAGATCTGTGAAAGAATATACTAAAGATTTTTACAAGATAATCATCAAAACAGGTCACATAGAGGCAAATAAGGAGAAGGTAGCCCGATATCTTAATGGGTTACGACCAAGCATTCAGGAGGAGTTAAGCCTAGTCAGAATGACCACCATTGAGGATGTGTATATTAGTTTGCTTTGAAGGTGGAAGAGAAGCTGAACAAAAGATTTGATGGCAAGCAAAAAGGACGAGGAGGTCAAAGCAGAAAGGGCAATGGAAGACCTTTAGGAAGCCAAAATGATGATGAAAAGAAAAGTGAAGATGTGGGTACCAGCCGGAGCCAAAGGAATGACAACTTCTACCACCCTCATGATCAAAATAGTGGTGATCAAAGAGGTAGAGGATGAGAGAGATATGGACAAGGATCTAGAAGAGGTGGTTTCAAAGGAACGTGTTTCTAGTGTGGTGAAGAAGGGCATCGAGCCTATGAATGTCCACAACACCAGAGGCGGACAAAGGCGAGGAAAGGTCTTGGAAGGGTTGCACATCACGGATGAGGGGCCCAATCACGAACATTGGGATGATCTTTGAAAGGAGAAACCCTAGCGATTAGGAGAGCCACGGTGGTGAGAAAATGAACTAGAGCGAGGAGGAAGAATCTATTTTGCACAAGGTGCAAGTGTGAAGAAAATATTTGTGATGTCATTATTGGCGGTGGGAACACCCAGATAATCTAGTGTCAGAAGAGATAGTTACAAAGTTGATGTTGAAAAGGGAAAGGCACCCACATCCATATCAGATTGCCTGGTTGCAAAAAGACTACAAAGTTTTGGTCAATGAGCGGTGCCTAGTAAAGTTCAAGATCGGGAGCTACCATGATGAGGTACTTTGTGATATCATCCCCATGGATGCATGTCCCCGCGTGTTGTTGAGAGGCATGTAGCGGTTAGATGGCGAGAGCTATACATGATGGCCATGCAAACACTTATTCCTTGACAAAGGATGGGGTTCATCACAGGTTGAAACCCCTAAAGGAGACCAAAGAAAAGGTATGAATTAGTGCTAGAATTTGTTATGTAGATGGAAGAAATTTTTTAGAAGGTATGAAGCATGGGCGTGTGTGTTATGCATTGATTCCTAGAGTGAGTAAGGAGGATAGTGAGAAGGTTCCAGAAGAAGTTTCTAGGATGTTGGATGAGTTTCAGGATATTGTTTCTGATAATGTACCTGAGGGTTTACCACCAATAAGGAAGATCAATCATCAGATTGACTTGATTCTTGGAGCCATTTTTCCAAATAAGGCAGCTCATAGAATGACTCCAGCAAAAAATGAGGAGTTGAATAGAAAAGTTCAAGAGTTGTTGAGAAAGGGTTTGATACGGGAGAGTTTGAGTCCATGTGCAGTACCTGCAGTACTAGCACCAAAGAAGGATGGGGAGTGGAGGATGTGTACAGATTCCTGAGCCATAAACAAGATAACAATCAAGTACAGATTTCCCTTGCCAAGGATGGATGACCTGATGGACTGTTTGAGTGGAGCTCAGTACTTCACAAAGATTGATCTGAAGAGTGGATATCACCAAGATCCGGATTCGAGAGGGAGATGAATGGAAGACTCCTTCAAGACCAAAGAGGGCTGTACGAGTGGTTAGTCATGCCTTTTGGGCTAACCAATGCACCGAGCACATTCATGCGGCTCATGAATGAGGTACTAAAAGAATTTGGGAAGTTTTGTTATTGTGTATTTAGATGATATTTTTGATTTTCAGTAAGACATTGGATGAGCATTTGATGCATATTCGAAGAGCCTTTGAGAAGTTAAGCGAAGAGAAACTGTTGATTAATCTGAAGAAGTGCAGTTTTATGAAGAGGGAGTTAGTATACTTGGGGTTTGTTGTCTCAGCAGAAGGTCTCAAGATGGACCCAGAGAACCTATGAAGGCTATTCTAGAATGGCCTACCCAAAGAACTGCTATCGAGGTGAGATCTTTCCATGGTTTGGCTAGTTTTTATAGAAAGTTCATTAGAAACTTCAGTAGTATTTGTGGACCCCTGACTGAAACAATGAGAGGGGATAGAAAAGAATTCAAGTGGAGCATTAGAGCAGCAAAAAGTTTTGAACTGTTGAAGCAGAAGGTGACAGAGCAACCTGTTCTAGCCCTCCCAGATTTCAACAAGGTGTTTTAGGTGGATTGTGATGCCAATGGTTGTGCCATTGGAGCAGTGTTGAGCCAAGAAAGGTAAGCCCATTGCCTATTTCAGTGAAAAGTTAAATGATGCCAAGAGAAAGTATTTGTATATGATCAAGGAATTTTATGCAATAGTTCAAGCATTAAAGAAATGGAGACATTATTTGTTGCGAAGGAATTTGTTCTATATACTGATCATCAGGCCTTGCAGTACCTAAATAGTCAGGGAAAATTAAATCAGAGGCATATGAAATGGGTAGAGTTTTTGCAGAGTTATACCTTTGTTTTGAAACATAGGAGTGGGAAGTCAAATAGGGTTGCAGATGCCTTAAGTAGGAGGCATACATTGATGACAAAGATGCAGATTGAAGTGGTTGGGTTCAATGAACTCAAGACACTGTATGCAGAAGATCCTGATTTTGCAGAGGCTTGGAAAGCTTGCAAGGAACCTGTTACAGTGGACGGACAAGGTGGCTGGATTTCATAATCCAGGATGGCATGTTATTTAAAGGAAGTCAATTGTGTATCCCGAGGAGTTCCATGAGGGAGAACCTGATAAAGGAGAAGAATAGTGGAGGAATGGTAGGACATTTTGGTCGGGATAAGACCATTGCCATTATCAGTGAGCATTATTATTGGCCCCAGTTGTCATAGGATGTGAAGAAGTTTGTACAAAGCTGCAGGGTATGTCAGATGGCTAAAGGAGTGAGCAGAATACAGGCTTATATCAGCCCTTACCTGTACCAGAGAGGCCATGGGAGGATATAAGTATGGACTTTGTTCTTGGTTTGCCAAGGACACAACGAGGGAATGATTCAGTCTTTGTGGTGGTTGATAGGTTTTCGAAGATGGCATATTTCATTCCATCAGAAGACCCATGTAGTCCACATTGCTGACTTGTTCTTCAAAGAGGTGGTGAGGCTACATGGTCTACCAAAGAATATTGTTTCAGATCGTGACACCAAATTTGTGGGGTACTTTTGGAGGACCTTGTGGAAGAAGCTGAAGACAGAGTTGAAGTTCAGTTCTACACACCATCCACAAACAGATGGGAAGACAGAGGTTGTTAACAGGAGTCTGGGTAACCTACTGATATGTTTGGTAGGAGATAAACCCAAGGGATGGGACTTGATCTTACCCTAGGCAAAATTTTCTTACAACAATTCTGTCAACAGAAGCACTGGTAGATCACCATTCTAGATTGTGTATGGAGGTAGCCCCAGAACAACTCCAGAATTGAGGAAGTTGAACCAAGAGAGGAAAATAAGTGTTGAAGTCGAAGATTTTATAGAGCACATCAAGAATATACATGAGAAGGTACGAGAACACATTAATAAGATGAATATACAATATAAGGCTAAGGTAGATCAGAAAAGGAGGAATAAGGAGTTTCAGATTGGTGATGAAGTAATGGTCCACTTGAGGAAAGAAAGGTTTCCCGTGGGAACCTATAACAAATTGAAGATAAAGAAATTCAGTCCCTATAAGATTTTGAAGAAGCATGATTCAAGGAATGCATATGAGGTACAGTTGCCTGATGGAATCAACATTTCCCCTGTGTTCAACATTTCAGACTCGATAGAGTATCATGAAGGTGGAATAGAGAAAGCACCAGCAATAGGGCAGTATGACATTCCAGCACCTACTTCAGAAAGGGAGGAGATTGAAGCAATCTTGGATAGTCGTGTGGGAAGGAGTACCAGAAACAGGCAGTATGAAGAATATCTGGTGAAATGGAGAGGAAGGCCTGTGGAAGATTCATCCTGGCTATCTCAGGCAGTAGTTGACCAGTTGGGTTTTCCTCAACCATCTGAAACGTGATGGGGTCACTTCTCAAATTACTTTGGGTGTCTAATGCATGAGCATCCAATGGTGTAAGGGCAATCTTACATCACCCAAAAATAGTTAAATTTCAATTTTCTTGGTTTTTAGATATTTTTACATTTTTGGATACCCTTTTCGTCATAATGAAATTCTCAATTTATGGTTTTTATTTTCTATTCCTGGGTTGAAAGATATTGCAGTTTTAGTTTCCCAGATTTGCACTTGAAAATCTTTCGAGTTAGATTTGAGGCACTTAGATTTCCTAGAATGGCCCTGAAACTTGCCAAAATTGGCATAGCATATTTGAAGTGCATTATTGACTTCGAGAACTTTCCAACGGTTCAAATGGTTCGCGAATCGGAGTCCCGGATCAAAAGTTATGGCCTCGAGAAGTTGGCACACTTTCTAGAAGATACAATTGCAAATGTTCTTTTGAAATTTGAACTTCAAGTTGTAATTTTTGGTGCCAAACCACCTAAACTCAAATTTGAATGTTGTTTTGGCTCCAAACTAAAGAGGAGCCCTATTTATGGACGGGTTTCTAATTTTTGGGTAGCTTTTTGGGGACAAGCTCGCATATTGCAAAGGGGTTATTCTATAGCTTTCTGTAACTTGCATGTGTTGTAGAACTTGGGGACCTAATATCCTCTGCATGTAAGAAGCTCCATTTTCTGAATAATAAAATTATTCTCTTATTTGTGGGTTATTTTCTATGTCTCGGGCTGCACCCTGATCATTAATATTCTTTGAGTTATTTATCAAATATTTTGTGAATGGAAATGCAATAGGAATTTATGAGTTGAGTGATAAGTGTTGTTCTTTAAAAATGATGCAAAAACACATCAAATTCAATACCACGGAATATAATATAAAATATAACATATCACAATTTCATGGAATATAATATAAAATATCATCAACTAAAGTTTGGAATATGATTCATGAAGTGGAATGATTCACAATTTCAATTTTCATTCAATACAATATAAAATATCATCAACTACAGTTTGGAACAATGGAAACTGATTCATGATTCTTGTAGTGCAATATAAATACCTAAAAGCTGCTAATTCTCTTCCATTTCCCAAATGGAGTCAGGTTCCCAAAACTGACGTTAAAAAATAGATAGAGTAAAAGAGTCATCTTGAAGCTCTTGATTTTGAGTCTGCTCTGCACCTTCTTCAGCCTATGTCTCAATTTCAACATTCACTGTCATTTTTTTCAATGTCATATGTCCCAATCTCACTGCCCATGGAAGTGCCACCAGTACTAGCCTTTCGAATTGGAGTGTTGCATAGACCGGTCGCTCTTCTTTCACATGTGGACCTCCAGATTGCGTGCCCTATCAAAAGGAATTTTTTTGATAATATACACAATTCCTTTCATGCTCAAGAAATTTTCCAAATTCTTTTCTAGTTTGTTTCTTAACTTTGATTTCAAAAACCCTAATGTATTGGAAAATATCTCATCCTCCACCGACCCCAATATCATTGTTTGACATAAATCAACAAGTTTGAAATATTCTAATATCTTATCACGCAATATTTCACTCTGACCTAAGTTTGTCCAAACCCTTTTTATTGATCTCGGTTCGAAGGCCTCGTCCTTGCCCATGGATTTATACTGGTCCTTAATAGCTACTACAAAATCTTTACATTGCTTGCTTAGCTTATCTTCATTTAAAATTCCTTCTATTTTCTGCTCATTGATTGTTACAATTTTCAAAAATCGTTCGATCAAGATTTTTACTTGAGTGTGAAAAAATCTTGGCTTATATCAGTTTTCCCAACAATACTCATGGCTTCAAGTATTTCATCTTGAGGGAATCTTTCATGAATCTTTGAGGGAATCTTGGCTGCAATTTCCTTCAAATTATCACAAACAGATTTAACAATGTCTTTAAAATATTCCTCATTAACAAGTACTTCTTTGCTAGAGCACCTGGTAGTCTTACATCAGTACATTTGTATCTCATATCCACATACATAGATACATAAGTGCCCAATTCCATTAAACTATAAATAATTATCAAGATCATTCAAATCAATAATTTTCAGCAACAGGTTATAATCGACGCCATCTTGTGTTAAATCTAGATATAGATGAGCGAGGGCCAAGCATGTATGTTTACACAGATTGGCATATTCATTAATATACATAGCTCTGTCTTGGGCTTTATTCACAATACTGTTCATTTCATCCAGCATGGGGATAAGACTAGCTAAAGTCAAGAGTGTCTCTATATCACTTAACCTATGTAAGAGGTCATGAGCTTTGTCTACCGTGTTGTGGTTTTTGTACATCACTCCAATTAAGGATTCATATTATGAAAGAACTCGTTGTGCTAGTCCATACAGGGAGATCCATCTGGTATCAACATCCTTGAGAAGCTTGCTTCCTAGTGTTATTCCCTCAACAAAATTTTGAAATTCTGTGAAACGTTTGGGACTTCGACAAAAGTATGTGTGGATCTCGCATAATAGATTTTCAACTTTTGATACTATAGGAAACTTGCTTCCAATTTTGAATGCCAAATTTATACTATGGGCCATGAAGTGAATGCCAAGCATGTATGGTGCACAAGTAGTTTGTAACTTTGTGCAAACACCGGTCCTTTGACCTTGCATCACTGCAACTTCATCAGCTCCTACACACACCAAATTTTTTGCAATTGTCAAGTCATCCATACCTGCAATTTCATTCAAATATTTCTTGACTAGTTCAAATATATTATGCAATGTTGAATTGTCCTTGATTTTATGAACACAGAGAAGATGAGCTTGGCGAACATGTTGATGTACAGTATACAAATGCATACAAACCCAAGAAGTATTGTCTACTGTAGTAACTTCATCTAAAGATAATGCAATGAAGTTTGACTCTTTTACTTTCTCCTTTAAATTTTCCTTTTCCACTGCAGCAAGACACTTTTCCCATTCCCATCCAACGTTTATTGACTAATGTGTGTAGGGATAGTGAGGAACATTCAAAAAAGATAATAAACTAGAATATTTTGGGTAGTCTGTCATAGGACACCCTCTAGACAAAATATGAAAAAAAAAACTCATCTGAACAATTTTTGACATATTTTCCCCTTCCATTGCTTTTCCAAATTGAGCCTCAAGTGTACCTTTACATGCAACAAGCTTCAACATGCTTTGCTAATGCTCTTCATAATCCATGTAATACCTAACATGAAGACATTCTTTTTTTGATTTCCATCGTAATACTGATTGTTCCTTTCCATCTATGATTTTTTTTCATAAACTTTACTCATATGCTTTTCTATAGTTTCAATCTTTAGTTGCAACATCTTGGGTTTTCCCAATTTCCAAGTACAAATCGTACATTTGGAATGTGTTTTTTTTTCAATATCATCTGATTCCCCCACTGCTACAATGAATGGGTACTTTGACAACCGACCAAGTTGAAAATTCCTTGTCATTTCCCACTCACGCCCCCTTTTTGGTTTGTTTTTCCTTTTCTTGCTACCAACATCATCCTCATCCAATTCAATTATCTCATTCTAGCTAACTAGGGTATCCTTAGGAGAGCGAGTCAAGTTATCAAGGAAAGAAAGTCATTAAGGGAGAGAGAAACAAGTAAAGAAGACAAGCTACAAAGGGAGATAATGATGTGTAAAAGATAAGTTATCTAGGGGGAGAAGTAATATGAAGAATTGCAGTGTGTTGATATTCAGAGTTGTTGTGTCTTTGATATTTTTTCACATCATGTGTTTCCATCAATGAGAAAGGGGGAGATTGTTGCAAGTATGAGCAGTTGGTGTTGTCATTGATGTCAATAAGCCCAAATTTTCATTAATGTCTATTGAGATTGTTGCAAGAGTGTGAGCAGTTGTTGCTTTGATTAGTTGCATTAAGTTGTCATTAGTAAAGCTATTGGTGTCAAAATATAGTTTTTCTTTGATAAGATTCTATCTATGGATAAGGAAGTAATGAAGATGATGAGGATGTATCTATGGTGCTTGGTTTCCAAGTGATTTTGATAAAATTTGATAAAAAGAGGAAATATTGTGTTGTAGTGGTGTTCTGGGTGACAGAGTTGTGTTTTGGTGTTGCTTTGCATTTCTTCTAGGTTAAAGATCTTCCTATGCAATTCTTATATGTTAGTCAGAGATGTTTAGAGGTGTTGTATTCAAGAGTTGGTGTGCTAGATATTTGTAGAGAAGAGGTTGTTTTCACAAGTGTGTGACTATGTATTGTAGAGGTGTTTGGGAGAAATGTTTCTACTCCACATTTCTTTCCAATTATGTTTTAGGTCTTATGTTTTTGAAAGTGTGTTTATGGTGTTGATAGTTTACCTTAGTCAAGAGGGTTTAAGATTTTGTGCTTCGTAAGATGGCTTTTTGAGTTATAGTGTATGATAGAGTAGTTTGAATGTACTAGGTACATGTACATTCTTCAAGTGAAAGTTGTTGCAAAGGATTTTTTTGGATTTCAGGGTGTTTGAGGAACATTCTAGTGTGTTCATGTGATATTTTTTTTCTGTGAGTTATGGTGAGATCAAATGAAGCGTGTACTTAAAAGTTTAGTGGTGTTTACACAAGTATTGGTCAACTTGGTGTTTACATTACATGTGATGGATAATTGTTGTTTATAGAAGCATGTGGTTGAGTGGTGTTGTTGATTTGGGTCCCAATTAAGGTTTAATGTGGTCCGCTTTCACTTCTATCCACCATGTAGCTGTTTTAGTGCCAACCTAATTTGAATTTGCACGTTTGAGGTGCATAACCAGCCTTGGAGAGGGTTTCAAGGTTTAAGATGCCATAAGTATGAGTTGAGTTATTGAAGGATGCGAAGATAGATGTGAAAGATGCAAATGATGTGAAGTGTAGTGTGTTAAAGTGTGAATTTTAGAAGTGCAATGCAATCTTTCATGTGTTAGTTTATTGGATGCAGTGAGCAAAAGGTGGCTATGATTCTTCAATCATACTAGAAAGGTGTTGATGTCATTGTGGTTGATTCTTTGTTGCATTGAGATGCTTTTCTCAATGTAATATTTCTTCTCTATCTTATTTTCTATTCTGGTAGTGAGCCTTTTAGCATTGAACCTTTCTTCTTTGGGTAGTGAGTCCTTCGACAATGATCCCTACTAAATTCAGTGTTGATATTACTTATATTGTGAGCTAATCCTCATCATGGTTTTTCCCTTCTTGGGTTTTCCATGTAAATCTGATGTTCTCTTGTGTATGGTGTTAAGTTATTTCAGCTTCTATTATTTACTTTTCATGCTAAATCATCATAACAGATTTAAGGGTTTGATGAATGAATGTGGATTTAAATGTTAATGAGGGTTTTGAAGTTTTAAGGTACAACGGATTCACCCCCCTCTTAGTTGTCTTGTTCATTCAACAAAATTCCCCCTAAAATGGCTAAGACATGAGGCCCATGCCAATGAAGCCAACTCTTTAGTTGGTGCATTGCAATGGATATAAGGCACACAAATCCCACTAATCTAGACCTATCTACATTTGAAATAAAGTTAGGAAGGATTTTTGTTTATTAGAAAACCTAATAGAGGTGGCTAAATCATCCTTGGAGTGCTCCCACATTAAAAATATAATTTTAAATATCTATCACTATCAATGATAGTTGAAATATTATAATATGCATTATAGGCCATTAGATCAATGTGAAAATGGAAAAATAGATGAATACTACTATTTATCTATGATTTCCCCTACCTTTTATGCTCATTCTCTAGGAGCTTTCCAATTGATAATTGTTAGGATGCCCATGACCAAAAACTAGTAAAAAAAAGGCTTTTGGTCCACTCCATCAGTGTAGACCTTGGTGATAAATAGAAAGGAGTGTACCCACCTCCATTTATGTGTGACAACACAAGGGAATCACTTTAAAAACCTTTTATTGTCAAACCTCAAATCCTATCATACTATTATATGAAAATGTAGTGGTGTGATTGGATGATGCACACCAATCCAAGCCTCCAAAGGATTCAAAGCACTTAGGAACATGAAAAGCACTACAAAAAATAAAGGAAGTCAAGAATTTTTAATTGTTCATGAGCTATATTCATTAAAATATACCAAGTAAAATTGATTGTTTTACTATAGTAAAAATTAATTACAAGTAGTTAATGACGATGGTGATAGGTCCCAAAAACTAGACAATGATGGGTACCCCTTATAGAAAACATTTCTCTCAAAAGTACATAAAATTTGTAAACTTATAGGAATAAATTTATACCTAAAATAAAGAAAAGAGAAAGATATCAAAAAACCCTTCTTAGTGAACTATAGTATCTTATAAAAAAGAAGCTATATAAGCATCTAGCAAGGTATAATTAAGAAGCTACAGGATTTAATAATCTTGAAGAAAATACAGATAAAAAATCATCCAAATCTAATCAATTGAAGTTGGGAATAATTATCAAGATTAAGAAAGCTATGAATCTACATGAGTGAGACAAAGAAATACTCCAAAAACAACAAAATATTGCGAGCATGTAAAAAATAAAGATGACACGATTCTAATAGTCGTATAAACTAAATTAACTAACAAATATATATTTTATAAATAGATTCTAGTAGTTTCTATAATTGAAAGAGGAAGCTTAGAAAAAATCAAGTGTGAAGATTCTATAAAATGGAACCTAATGATTTTTTATATGGTATGTGTTCCATGATCTCACCACTACACATGGGTAATTGATTGCTATATTTTTGAAGTATATAGGAATAAGTACTAGATAAACAACTCACTCAAAATAAAACCAAAAAATCTTTAACCATATTAAAATCTCTTGTAATGCAGAGTTATAAAAATAAAGATATGCAACAAGGACTAAAAGGAAGCAAGATAATAAAAAAGAATGAAAGAGTTCTAAACAAATGCCCAAAAATAAAGACCAAAAAGGAAGGACACAAAGTTATGACTTGTGAACCCCCCTCAAAATAAATTTTATATTAGAATTAGTTTGTTATTCAATTGTAATTATTATGTATAATATTTGTCTCGAACATTCTTAAAATGGATAGATGGGAACATGGATGCCCATGAGGGATTTATACGAATTATTTAATTATTATTATTTTATGAGATACTTGGATATCATTAAATCCATTGAATAAGGGAGGATATACAAAAGGTCAATAGTGGAAGTTATAATCATCATGATCATAAGTTATTGAAAATCTCTCTCATGGTTTTCTTGCAAGTTACTTTATGGTAGTGAAGCTTCTTGTCATAATTGTGGGGTCAACATGATTTTCCATTTTCATCATGACAGACTAGAGATGAGAATATGTGCCTACTAGGAGCTATGTGTTCAAGATGTTAACATCAATCTTAAGTGCTTAGTAATTGCATAATGAGACATTTTTTTTAATTTATTAACCATAGTTTTGGTGGTTGCTATTTTTCAAAACCATGTGTGGTTCTTGTTTCGCTTTGCTCTATAAATTAGAACATGATAGATGTTTCATAGTGTTATATAGGTGAATTATTGTAATGGTATCAAAAGTCTATTAGACTAAAGAAGATTGAATGGATTGTATCAGTCTATTGACTTTTTTAGATTAATACGATCTCTATTTATGTTTGGTAGTGGAGTTTTTTTTGAAAAGGTTTCTCCATGTAAATCTGGAATGTTATGCCTTATTGCAATTTTTAAATTTCTACTATATGTGTTTCTACATATTATATAGATTTCGCTTTTGTGGTTTATATCATGTCAATCTACTTGGTTAATTGAACTTGTACACTTTTTATATTCTTTCATTGTGACAAATTATAATTGTGATTGTGGAAATAATACAATAGATACTATTTTGGAGGTTGGGTTTTTCCCTCACTAATGGTTTTCCCATGGTATGTATAGTGTCAAATTATAGTGTATTTATTTGTGTGGTCTACATGGTTAGACATCCCTCTTGGGGACTCCAATCATAGCTGCACCATAATAGATCTCATGTCTAAAATTGAATTAGGATTTGACCTTTTGATAAAATATTCTAGTGTAAAAAAAAAATCATTTCACACCAAAATTGATAAATAAGAACTAATGAGAAGTAGGTCATCTTGGACCCATAATTAAATTTTAACTTAAAAAATTTAAAAATTTAAATTTTTTTTTAATAATACCATCAAATTCTATCCAAATTATGAAATATATTTATTTATTTATTTTTGGTAAATCCAGATACTTAAAAAATGTCAAGTCAAATTCAATCAAAATCTAATGTAAATTCCAAATAAAAGATAAGAGTGGAAGGTACGCACCCTTATATATGTATGCATGGGCGTGCTGTTAAAATTTTAAGCTTACGAACGAGGTGCAATGAAAGAAAATAAAAAATAGGCAAACACAACTTTTTAAATAGAAAACCATTCTATCCAAAGAATGAATTATACACATCGATTATCATGGCTACAAAAATCTCTGAAGTTCCTTGCCATGTTGAATAGTTCCTCCAAGATGACAATACTTAGTTATGACAAAAAAATAAATAAATCTTATCCTATGCTTAAAAAGAAAGATAATGTTAGGCTGCAGTTGCTGAAGCATGGTAGAGAATGTCCATAGTCCAAATCCATTCCAGTCTTCTTTCCACGTCACCAAAAGCAGAGACAAAAATGGCTTGCAATAGCTGATTGTTAAAATAAAAACCAGATACAAATCACAACTGGACCCATAATATGAAGTCAGACTTCTGGGTTGTTATGGAATGATCCCAAGACTTTTATAACTGTAGCTCTTAGTATAAACTGATGGTGTGCTGCTGCTATAGCTGCTCCAATAAAGGGACCTACCCAGAATATCCACTGCATGCACATGTACACACACCCACATTGTCAATCCTCCTTATAAACTTAGAATTCACTGCATAAACTTGACAATATTGTTATATATATTGAAGAACTATGGTACATAAAGGAGTAGTCAGTAACTTACATGTTCATCCCAGGATTGCTGGTGGTTATAGATAAAAGTTGCTCCAAAACTCCTTGCAGGATTGATGCCCGTTCCTGTGATGGGGATTGTTGCCAAATGCACTAAGAATACAGAGAATCCAATTGGCAATGGAGCCAACACCTGAATACAAACAAGCCATTGTCAACCCAAACTCACAACTACCATCCTGTTCACCTACAGAGTAAAATGCAATATATTTATGTCTTATTAATGCTATATGGAATACTTAAAATATATAAGTTGACTAATTGATCATTAAAATATTATATTTTATATTATAGAAATAATATTTTTTATTAAAATATTTTAAAGCTAAGTTAAACCATGAAAATTTGTGGGTCGACATTCAATAGAACCCTCCATTGGACAAAATGCTTGAATATTAAACTTCGATGACACATTTAAGAGTAATCCTTGTGGGGGCCAAAAAGAGTGATTTATGTAGCCTCTTAAGTCTCTAGTTCATGAAACTAAAGATGAAGTAGAAGTGCAAATTATTTTTCTAGAATTTTAAAGGTTGTGGATGCATATGATGAGGATGAGGGCATGGTGGACATTAAGTTTTTATTCCCTTAGGACCACTTGGCATGTTGTGTAGTGGTGAACTATATTCTACAATATGTAAGGGTTAGATTGGTGGATGGACCACTGTTAGATTTTCAAGCCACTTTGAGTATACATAGGTAAGAACTTGAACTTGGTTCCATGGTAGAGTATGTTTGGGGGGCCATAATGTGATTTCACATCTCTTGCACAATGCTTATATTCAAGTATGAGGGAGAAGCTACAAATACCTACTCATGGTCATGACATCAAAGCACAATGGAAGAAACTTACATCATCAATCTCTAGGCCTAGGGGATTCATCTCTAAAGTAATACCTTATCACATGCATTCATGTTGAGGATTTTGGAATAACCAAAATGTAACCTAATATATCACCTCACTATTAGTGAAAATGAGATAATATATTTAATGTGATACGACTAGGTATTGGATGTTGGAAATATTTGTAGAAAGAGGTGGTCTTCATAAGTAGTATTTCACATCCTCTAGATATCTCTTGACACAAGCTAACTAGAGGAGACACCATTCACTATGTTAGTCTTTCTAAGGCTATAAAGCTATATTTTTAATACATAACACTACTATATTGTGTTAAAGCCTATAATCCTACAAGATTCTCACTTAATCCCAATTCTAATATAATTAATGAAGTAAAAAATCACCACACTAAGTTCATACATGATTAATAGAATCCTCCCAAAATTTCCTAAAACCAACTAATAAACACCTTTTAGTAATATCATGTCCTTATCTTGAAGAATCATTAGGTACCTTTATAAAATTTCAATTATAATTTAGATTAATATGTATATTAAATCAAAATATATATTATTAATAGATTTATTATTAGAATTGGTATATCAAAGCTTTGTGGGTAAATATATATGCATTTCTACAAGATAGTATATTTGCCATACTTTCATGAGGCTTTAATATATGACATTACAAGTAAAAGTAGTTTTAAATTAGATGTAGGCATGGATAATATCCTTGATTGATAGGATATAAATAATAATAATGATATATAAAAATGTGACTAAAATAAGTACATATAATACTTGATAAAAATAGAAAGATATTTTAATTATATTAGTACATATATAAAAAAATAAAAAACATAAATTTGAAGAATATGAATAAAACTATAGATATTTTAAATATCTTATGAACACTAATACCATTGATTTATTAAATAAATCTCCATTAATTTATTAAGTGAATCTAGGGGAGAGGGGCCCATAGTGGAGCACCTTAACTTCACATCTCTCAAAATGTTATGTGGAAATTTCAAATCACTCCAAATTTTGTAAAACAATTTATTTGGCAACTCATGTGCTTATATATTTCGTTTTAGGGCTACATCATCAAATATGATGCCATATCAACATGCTTTTTGTTGAGGTATCCAAAAAGGCCCCAAAAAAAAGTGAGACTGATAGTGGTGCACGAAGTCATGTTTTATTAGTGGGTTGATGTGGCATCACATGATTTGTCAGTTTGTATACTTTATAGATAAAAAGTGTTTTGCAATTGGCTATTAAGGTGCTCCACTATGGGGCCCATTGCGGACCACTTCTATCCCCACTATTAGACCCCGCTCCACAATAAGCCCCTCTCCCCTAGATCCTATACATAGATTATCAACTCTAATGATAACGATTGATGATGATCTCTCCTTATATATATATATATAAAGGTGGTTCCCGAAACTCTATATATATATATATATATTGAGTTATTTGAAAACGATGTAACAAGCTAAACCAACACTAAAAACTCTATAATGGAATCTGTAAAATAGTATTGGATTGCCCGACCAACTTCACTATAATCTAGCCAGCTGAATTCAAAAGACAGAACTTTTGCATTAAGATGCAACAAACTTAAACTTACTGGAACATAGGAGTCGCGAGCATTGCGCTTGGGGTCTGTGGCAGAGAAAACTGTGTAAACCAAGACAAAAGTACCAATGATCTCGGCACCCAAAGCTACAGTGTGGGTGTAGCCGTGAGCCACAGAATTAGTTCCACCTCCCAACCTCTCATAATCATCCTTCTGGAAGGCCTTCACCACTCCACACCCACATGTGGCTCCCAAGCACTGGGCCATCATGTACATCAGAGCCCTTGGAAGGGACACCTTCCTAGCCAATAACAACCCAAATGTGACTGCTGGATTGATATGCCCACCTATATAAATCCATCAAAGTAAACCCATTAAAATTCAAAACGATTATAAGAATGTTAAACAATTAATATTATGAAATTTTGATTATCTTTTGGATTTGATTTTGTGAGATTTTTTATATCTACATTTCGAACAATATTTTACAATTCATCATGAAGATATTAGAGAATCAATATTTTGGATCACATTCTGTGATTTATAATCAGAATGCTCTCTCTAACATTCTGATGATAGATCTTCTGATCACATTCTACAATCTATCATCACAATGCTCTCTCTAACATCCATCCTAAACATTGATGAAAAAAAAAAACTACCAATAAAATATTTCTATAAATGTACAGACAGATTTTCATCTAAATTCTATAGACTTTTCTGTCACCTGATATGCCAGCAGTGCAGTAGACCAATATAAATATCATTCCTCCAAAAGCCCAGGCGATTCCCAAGAGGCCAACACTACCACAGGGCTCACTATTCTTCTTAAGCCCAATGATTGTAGAAACTATTATAAACAAGAAGAGAAAGCTTGCAACAAATTCTGCTATAAGGGCCCGGTACAAAAACCAGAGTCCTCACTCCTCAAAATCAAAGAAAGGAGCAGGTGGTGGATCTGTGTAATCCTTCTCCATCAATCCATTTTGTTCCTGAAATTCTTTCTCACTTTGTTTGGACATTATCTATATTAACTTAAAATACTCCCACTCTTATATCACTGACTAGAACTATTTTAGTCACACAAGAACAAGAGTAAAGAGATGGAATGATCAGAAACGGAAATGTGATCTATTTATAACTTAAGATCCCATTAACAATATCAACCCAACACTACGAAACGAAAATATTCACAATTTACAATGACGCCTGCAGAAGTAGTACTGGAGGACGACGGGTCGGCTCTTTATGCATAACATTATCGATAAGAATTTTATGGTTCTTTGTTTTTGAATTTTCTCTACGGAGTAATGCCTGTTGTGGGGCAGATGATTTAAATGTGGGTGCATGCATGACGGCTCTTTCAGAGATATAACACGTTGGATTCAATGTTAACTGTTTTTTATATTGAAAGTAATCTAAAAGTTCAGTCGATTGCACGTCAAAACATCCGCCGATCAGATACCCAAAAGAAATATTGATTAACGAGGAGATAATAACATGCAACGCATTGGTTAATAAAATATACTTGGAATGAGGCTTCTAAATCATCACATAGGAAATTATAACTTCTTGACGTGACATGCACGGGAGCCGGCTAACTCCTAGACAAAAAGCACCTATGTACATACAAAAACGCATGAATACATACATAACAACATATATAACATGACGATACGTTGTAGTGCGGGGCCTGTCAGACGGGGATAAAAGTGACGAAAATGGGACCAAATGTCCGGGAAATGGTAGGTAGGAGTTAACAACACCATCAGGTCGGTTTTCCCACCTCCTGCCAATCGATAAACGCGGGTGCCTTAGCTTGCCCGTGAAGTTTCGCTTTCATCCGCTTTTTTGTGGCGTGGGAAAATTGGAGGCAGAGTGACATGTGCCTTTTTGGTTTGGAGAAAGAAGGGTGAAAACATGATTTGTTTCTAGTCTACACGTTGAAAGCTAAAGGTTTGAGTGCACGTAGATGAGTTGGAGGAGAAAACCGACCAAATTCAGGTGCTTTTTGGTAGTTTGCATGTTGTAAGCTAAAGTTTGGAGTGCATGTGGAGGAGATGGAGGAGAAAACCGACCAAATCGAGGTGAGGGGTGCTAACCAATTCGGTTGCAGAGGGTTTTACAACACCTTGTAATTTGTAATTTGGGAAACACAATGTGTGGGATTTTAGTTATTTGAATCTCCTTGTTTAAATATATGAATGTTTTGAAAATCACACATTCTATTGTTGTGTTTAAATTTTGCATGATTGAAAAAAAGGGCGCACAAAATAATTGTAATTTGGAAAACACAATGTTGCGTTTCAGTTATTTAAATCTCCATGTTTAAATGTAAAGGCTTGTTTCATGGTGGGTTGCTTGCTTCTTAACACCTACGGTTTTGCAACATGGAATGTTACAAAATAATATGAATGTCTTGAAAATCACACATTCCATTGTTGTGTTTGAATTTCGCATGATTGAAAAATGAAAATAATTGTAATTTGAAAAGCGAGAATCTTTAGGTTTGATTATTTGAATCCTCATTTTAAATGTAAATGATTGTATATCTTTGGGTTGATTCTTACTTGCTTTTCACGGTTTTGCAACATGGAATGTTACAAAACAATATGAATATCTTTCAAAATCACACATTCCATTGTTGTGTTTAAATTTTAGATGATTGAAAAAAAGTGCACAAAATAGTTGTATTTTGGAAAACACAATGTGGGTTTTCAGTTATTTGAATCTCCTTGTCTAAATTTAAGTTGTTGTCTCATAGTGGGTTTTACTTAGCAGCACCTCACGGTTTTACAGCATGGAATGTTACAAAACCAGTATGAACATATCTTCAAAATCACACATTCCATTTGTTATTGTTTAAATTTAGCTGATTGAAAAATTACACAAAGAATAATTGTAATTTAGAAGAGAAACATAATGTTGGGTTTCAGTTATTTGAATCTCGCTTGTTTAAATATAGAGGGTTATGCTCATGGTAGGTTGCTTTGCTTCTTAACACCTGGTTTGCAACATGGAATGTTACAAAGCAGTATGAATCTTCAAAATCACACATTCCATTGTTGTGTTTAAATTTTACATGATTAAAGAAGAAAAAAGTGGAGAAAATAATTGTAATTCAGAAAACACAATGTTGGGTTTCAGTTATTTAAATCTCCTTGTTTAAATATAAAGGGTTGTCTCATGATGGGTTTCTTGCTTCTTAACACCTAGGGTTTTGCAACATGGAATCTTACAAAATAGTATAAGTGTCTTGAAAATCACACATTCCATTGTTGTGATTTTAAAAATTTCAACGTGATTGAAAAAAAAGTCGCCATTATTGTAATTTGGAAAACCTGATGTGCGTTTCAATTATTTGAATCTCAGTGTTTAAATGTCATAAAGGTTGTCATGGTGGGTTTCTTGCTTCTTAACACCTCGGTTTGCACAGCATGGAATATTACAAAACAATATGAATGTTTTGAATACTTGGCATTCCGTTATTGTGTTTTAAATTTCCATGTTGAAAAAAAAAGTGCACAAAATAATTGTAATTTGGAAAACACAATGTTAGTTCAACTATTTGAGATCTCCTTTGTTCAATGTAAAAAGGGTTGTCTCATGGTGGGTTGCTTTCTTCTTAGCACCTATGGTTTTGCAACATGGAATATTACAAAACAATATGAATATCTTCAAAATCCACGCATTCCATTGTTGTGCTTAAATTTCACATGATTGAAAAGATTAAAAATAATTGTAATTTGGAAACATAATGTTAGGTTTCATTTATTTGAGAATCTCCTTGTTTAAATGTAAAGGGGTTGTTTCCACGGTGGGTTACTTGGCTTCTTAACCTATAGTGTTGCAACATGGAATGTTACAAAATAATATGAATGTCTTCAAAATCACACATTCCATTGTTGTGTTTATTTTTTCAACTTCTTGTCTTTTATATTGCACTTGTGTGTCAACACCATTAAGTAAACTCCTTTTATTTCGATGATAATTTTTTTGTTTAATGTTTTAATTTATTTTTCAAGTGGTTAATTGTAGTGTTTATGTTGTTTTACTTCAGTTTTAGTAGTTCTAACTATTGTTTTTGCATCTACAAGTTGACCAGACACACATTTTTTCTCATCCCCATTGCTGTTACCTGTTATCACCCCCTTGGCATTCATTTTCATGAGCTTCTACCTTCTATTTCATATCTTTTATTTGTAGCTTTGGAGTAGCTTCTTCCTCATCAACCCTTAGGACAATAACATCCATTTTTTGGGTAGAGTTTTGAATGTCTTCAATACTTTTTTGTAGCTTTGCAACCACTCTTCGCTTAGCTTTGAGAGTGTCTTTTTGATTAGAGAATGCAAATGTTTTCTGTTTGATAAGTTATATACAAAACATGTCTACCTTTTCACATAGGGATTTCATGTCTTCAACCAACTGATTCTCTTTTTCTACTCTAAGATATGTTTTTTCCTTTTCATTATCATCTATTTCAAATTGTATTTGTTCCATGAAATTCTTAGGTTGAAGAATATTTGACTTCATTTGTTCAACTCCACTTATAGCATCATCTCTCACTTTCTTTTCTTGCATAAATTCATATGGAATACAATGTTTTTTTGGCTTTATCCACTTTTGCATTGGAATTTTCCCATTGTAGATACTACACAATGCTCCTTCGTCAAGTTGTCA
>VDFB02000015.1:339627067-339831150 GCA_007258455.2 Sequoia sempervirens
GAGAGAGTGAGAGGAGGGGCAGGATTCCTAACCAAGAGAAACTCAAGGTGGATGGAAAAGCCCGTGGTCAACTGAAGATCAATGAAATGTTGAAAGTAGGGAAGGGTGAGGCCCTACTAAACCACAATGAAAATCATAACTTGGAACGTTAGGGGCTTAAATTCCCCTAACAAGAAGTGTTGATAAGGCAGCAGTTGGAGATTTTCTAGTCTGATATATGTCTTCTCCGAGAAACCAAGTTGAGTCAATAGGAAACTGAGCATCTTGAAAAAAGATTAAAGTTGTGGAAGATAGTGGCAATAAGCTCAGAAGGCCCTTCAGGTGGACTCACAACTACTTGGATACCACATAATGTATTAGTGGAGAAAGTCACTTCGAACAAGCATTGGATAGCCTACAAGGTAAGGATTCTAGCTTCTAATCCATGCTTTCTTCTAATTAATGTTTATAGACCAACTAATTGCATTCAAAAGAGAGAAACATGAGGGGAATTAGACATAGTTTGTAGCAACCATTTATTTGAGTTCATTCTACTTGGATGGGACTTCAATGCCATCTTGAGGGAATAGGATAAGAAGGGAGGTGTGAAAAGGAAGCTGTAATCCTAGATAGATTTTGAAAATTTTGTTGAAAGGAACATGTTGGTGGAGATACCAATGGGAAATGGGAAGTTCACCTGTACAAATAGACATAATGAATTTTTTAGTATAGCTTAAAATTTGGATAGGCTTCTCTTCAAAGGTGATATAAGTATTTTTCCCTACACCTTGGAGAGTAGGGTTTCCTACTTCAGGCTCTGATCACTTCCTTGTAAATTTGGAAATTCTTGGGGAGAGGAAACTAGTAAGATGTCCCTTCAAATTTGAGAATTTTCGATTCATGGATCCCCATTTCAAAGATCATATAAGGTAGTGGTGGACTAAAACTAACCCAACTGGGTTAAGATGTTCAACATAGTCACCAAAGTGAAATTGATCAAACAGAATTTAAAAATTTGGAATAGAGATAGCTTCAAAAACATATTCATGGAAAAAAGGAAAACAAAAGAAAAATAAAAGGAAATGAATGAGAAATAATAAGAGATGGGATGGATAACATGAACTACATTCAGGAAAAAGAGATACTAAACAAAATGGGTGACCTACTTGCTAAAGAAGATATCTTTTGGAGGAAAAAATTGAGAGAGCTATGGATCAATGCCGAGGATAAAAATACAAAATTCTTCCACAATTCCACCAAATTTAGAAGGGAAATGAATAAAATATCAAGCATCAAGACCTCAGATGGAAAAAATGTACAAAAAATCAAAGAGATATCTATGGCTATTATTGATTTCTTTCAAAACCTATTAAATGATTGGAGTGGATCCAATCTACATGAGCAACAACAAATCCTAGAATGCATACAAAAACTTGTAACTAATGTGCAAAATGAAATGCTAGTTCTAGCAAACTCACAAAAAAGGAAGTTAAGGAAGATCTATTTCAGTTGCATCCAAATAACTTGCATTTGGTCCAAATGGGTTCCCAGCTACCTTTGTTCAAAAATGTTGGGACATTGTGGGAGAGGAAATAGTTGAAGCCATAGAAGATTCTAGAGACTCAAGAAAGGTTCTCAATGAATGGAACAATATCTTCATATCTTTAATTCCAAAGAAGGAGAAAACTAAGACTTTAGAGGAATACAAACCAATAGCACTATGTAATACAATTTACAAAATCCTTGCAAAAGTTGTGGAAAATAGGGTGAAAAATATTTTACCAAAAATATTTTTTGAAGAAAAAATAGGGTTTTTACCTAGTAGATCAATTTTGAATGGGGTAATAATAGCTCAAGAGGCAATTCACTCTATAAAAAAGACAATGAAACAATCAATAGTGATAAAGCTAGATATCAAGAAAGCATATGACAAAGTAAATTGGAGATTTTTGTTTAAAGTTCTTGAAGCATTTGGTTTCCATAATGGATGGTTGAATTGGATATTTAACTAGATATCCTTCCCTAGATATTCAGTCCTCATAAATAGTACAAAAGAAGGTTTTTCTTGGAGCATCACAAGCCTTAAGATAGGGGGATCCTTTTTCCCCCTTTCAATTCATTACCATGGCGGAGGCTCTTCGAAGACTACTATCTAAAGCATCAAGGGAAGGAAAGATTGTTGGAACTCAAATTTCATGGGGTATTCTAGAAATCACTCATCAACAATTTCTAGATGATACAATGTTATTTGGGGTTGCTTGGGAAAGAGAGGTCAGACACTTCAAGGATATTCTAGAAAAATATTTTACTACATCAGGATAGGAGGTTAGTAAGGAAAAGTCTGAAGTCTTCTTTTTCTTTACAAACCTAGGTAAGTAAAATCAAATATTAAAGATCCTAAAATTAAAAAAAGGAAAACTACCAAGTAAATATTTATGAATGACTTTAGCCATGGGGCTATAGATAGGTAAAATAAGGGATCCTTTGGTAGATAAGGTGGATAAAAGGATGGCATCTTGGAGAGGCAAATGGATTTCCTAGGTGGGGAGATTAACCATGTTAAAGGCAGTAATAGCAGCTCTCCCAATTTATATGTTATCATTTCTACCCTTATTAGCTGGAGCTAGTAAAAGCATCAATCAAGAAATGAAGAAATTCTTTTGACAAGGAAACTCAGAACAAAATAAGTATCCTTTGGTGTGTTGGGAAAAGATGTAAATCTAGGAAAGCTGATAGAGTTGGGTTAAAAAAATTGTCACTTCAAAAAAAATCCCTAAGGGCGAAGCTTGTGCAGAAATATACTCTAATCAAGAACTCAAATGGGTGAAAATCATGAAGGTGAAATATTTATTGATGGTGAAACAAGCATTTTCACCTCAAGAACACTTCCAATCGGATCAAGGATATGGAATTTATTAAGTAGCATTCGTGATTTGATATTGGACTACCTAACATGGGATATAAGGGATAAAAGATCATCCCTTTTTTGGGAAGACTCTTGGGGAGGCCATCAAATCTTGGCTAGTAGACAAGAGTTAGAACAAGTAAGGGTTTTCACCAAACAGGAACGGGGAAGCCATGTATGAGACTACTTGAATTTTTTTGTCAAAAATGGTTGCTACAAGTGCCAGTGGAAGAGCATGAGGGCTCTTGGATTGAATAATGAGGTTGTTGAATCCTTTCAAGTGGCAATGCATGAGAGAATAGTTTATATTAAAAATGGGAAAGACATGTTAAGATGGCATAATCCCCCAATGATAACTACAATGCAAATGTTGGATACAGGATGTTAGAGAAGTAGAGAGTTAGAGGAAAACCTAACTAGCAATATTTGTTGGAATAAATATTGTCTACCAAAGGCAGGGATGTTCACATGGGTTGTGGTTCAAGGTAGGGTAATTACAAGATATAGGTTTTTCAAAATGGGCTACAATGGCCCATCAAGATGTGTTTTATGTAAACAAGATGAAGAAACAAGGAGTCATCTCTTTGTAAACTACCCTTTCACCCTAAAGTGTTGGCAATGGCTCTATGCTAAACTACAGTGGCAAGCTACTTTCCCTAGTGACATAAGTATGCTACGTCCCTAGCCCATTCTAAAGAAAAACACAATGTTCTCAAGCCTTTGGATAGTAAGCTTGTCATTGCTACTATGGGAAGTATGGAAGGAAAGGAATAGACGTATTTTCCAAGCAAAGGAAATTCCCATACATTCTTTTTTGAATAAAGTAGAGGCAGGCATTGTAGAGGTAGTCAATTCCTAAATTGGTGACAAAAATAGAAAGCGGGAATGGGATGCAATCATGAGAAAAAAGTGGCACGATCTTAAAATCCCACAATATATTAGAGAAGTTGGTCAAAATACTAAGGAAAGGAAAAATGTGAAATAGAAACCACCAAATGTGGGGTGGTATACGATAAACTTCGATAGGGCTGCAAGAGGAAACCTAGGAATTTATGGGGTTGGTTGCATCATTAGAGATTGGAATGGGAAAGTAGTTGGAAAGTTGGAAATTCCACTCCCTGTTGGGACAAATAATATGGCAGAAATGTAGGCACTAATCCTTGGTCTCAAATTTTATTTATAACTAAAGCTACCAAATGTGGTGATAGAAAGGGACTCATCGCTAATTATCAATACCTTGCATTCTTGACAAATGGTGGACTGGAAGCTTGGGGCTATGTTAGAAAATACTCTAAAGTTATTGAATGGATTTCAACAGTATATGTTAAACCACACACTGAGGGAAATCAGGAAGTGGATGAGCTCTCAAATAGGGGAGCTGATGGATTTTCAATTAAAGAAACTCTTTTGTAATCCACTTTAGGTGGATTATGGACTTGTAGTAACAATAGTGTTCTAGTGAGCAAACATATGTCAAAGGTGAAACTGAAAAGAAGAGTCTATCCCAGTAGGAGGTTAGGTGGGGCGGCTTTCCACAAACGTAGTTTTGGAAATCTAGATCTCGAGAGTTAGGATTAACAACTATTCAGGATAGTGCATATGAGCCTATACTTGGGGCAAAAGGTGCAGATCAGGATTCAAAGTGTAACATTAGTCGTTATCAAGCACAATTTTTTTTTACTCTTGATTTCCACAATCTATGGTGTGGAAAGAAAGAAAAAACATCAAGTGGTCCCTCTACGTTAGTGGTAGTCTTGAACCAAAATTGCAGATTCTTGATGGTTTTGTGGCCACAAGGAATGTTACAAGATATTATGTTGATATCAAAATTATCAGGGTCACCCATTGGTAATTTTCGATCAAAGTTTCTAGTATAATATCGATGCAGGGGCAATTGGTATACTTGATAATTGCATTGGAAATTTTTCAAATTTCAAATTTGAATTGGTGAGAGAACCATCTCCATAGTGAACTTTGGAGTGGCGGGAATGTCGTGCCAAGTTTGGGAAGATTCAAGTGACACATAGGGCTAAGTTGGCCGCCGTATCATGGTGGCACTAATGGCTTATGTGGTTGAGGGAGGTGGTCATGTAGTACATCTAATCTATAACCAGGGGTCTCAAAGGAGATTGTGATTATCATGAAACATCATGATAGTTAATTTATGTTAGTAAAATGAAGACTTTTAAAGGATCTGAAGTAGAGAATTTTTATTGAAGGCATGCAATTTGGCATAGGTTGAAGGTTATTTTGAGATGTGTGGTGGATTATTTATGAGCATCATTCACCAACACGATACACCTAGAATTTAGGTTACTTTTGGGAGGCATTGATTTTGACATGATGGCTTGTCAAGATATTGATTTAAAGGGTCACTTCCATACATGTGTCGGGTGTTTTATAAAGCTTATATTTTGGAAATTATCTCATTCCTATCTCAAATTTGGCTCCAAAGGTTAATGGCAGAGTTCTCCAAGTTCTTAGTATGCATCTCTACAAAAACCATATTTTGTAGTGGGATGGACATGCCAATATGGCTGACAAGTGAATTTTGTCAAATGGCCTTTCTTGGGGAGGTGACAAATCAACACCTTAACTGCAAAATTCCTGAAGAAGACTTTATGGCAATTGCTGCAAAAAAAAGTAATTCTAGGAAAGGATTTCTTGATTGAGGGTGATCTCTATCGTGTGGATACCAACATTATATCTAGATTTATAGCAATGCTACTGGATATAAATGTGTCAAATGCTATGGAAAAAAGAATTATGTGGAAGCTATTCAAAGAAGACTTGTTGGAGGGTTTGCAAGAAATCCTAGTTGCTGCAACGCTGGGAATAGGTGCCCCATGACCTCAAGACATGTTTGTAATAGAAATTATGAGGGAAGTGGTAAATTATTATCCATTCATCTTTGTCTTGAAGGGCTTTGTATTGATGGAGTAGAGGAGGTTGGAAATGGTGGGTGTAAACATCCTAAAGAAAATACTTCACATCATGCCAGTGTAGGACTTCAATTAGATTCCAAAATCAGAGGAGCATGGTTTCATCTAAAAACTGGAAGGGTAATGATTGAATCCTCTATTTTCTGTCTATTGTATATTGTTGAAGGTTGGTATGCATAAAATGGTTGGGTTTTTCTCTGGTCAAATGGTGGTTCAGTCTGGTGTTTAGGTGTATGTATGGTCTTAGGTAACTTGTGTTGGTGATGGTTAACTATTTGGTGATTCATCCTATTGTTTCTTATTTTTCAGTCATTTTATATTTAGTCATAGCTAGTGTTAAATGTAAAATATTTGTCATCCTGACTGGTTATAGCAGTATTTTGTATGGGAATCTATTTAGAACAGTCGATTTTAGGATCTAGGGTTACTATGTAATGGAAGTATGGATCTTTGAAACAAATGCCAATCTAATAGTAATGTATTCCTTTTAATGATATTAATACAATACTCAATCTTACATATCAAAAAAATTATTATAATATAAATTATATTATTATAATATATTATAATAGTATAATATATATAATATATTTATTTTTTATATGATTTCATTGGAAATGGATATCCATTTGTAATGAATATCCATTTTGAACAGATATCTATTTAGCTTTGGTTCTTACCATGGCAACATGTACTTTTTACTCAACCCTAGTAAAAATTCAAAGCAAAATTTCACGTTTTTGGGAAAATGAAAAATTCCTTTTTCTTCATATCGGGCAACTTTTTGGACTCCCATGATCTTGCACAGGCCCCTATATGGAACTCCAAACATCATCTCATCCCTCACTTTGAAATTTTAAATTGGTGCACTCTAAGGATGACACTTATAGAATATGATTGTTACCTATTATTGTGGGCACTAAAAATATTAAATTATATATCTAGGATTCTGCATATAAATATTTCTTCTTATAATTTTTTTACATAATAGAAAGAGATATAAAAATAGGGAAAAGAGAAAAGATTTTTTTATGAAGGGTACTCGCTTTACAATCTGAAACTCACAACAACAATAGAGAATTGCACAAACAAAATGCAAGAAGGAAGCAAAGGTTTTTTGTTATCATTAAAATGAAAATGAAATTACAACATTACAATTGGCATCACATGGGATTTATGATTACATAAATCTACAAATCTGCAAATCAAATCCACCATCCACTCTACTTTTGCCTCTTCATGTAACCCCCATTCACATATTAGAATCTTCTAGAAAGTGCAACTTCCTTAAGAAGATATTTCAAAATTTTATTAATTTTGGTAGTGCAACTTTGCAAGGTCATAACTTTTGATCCGACCATTGGATTTTCAATTATAATATATTTTTGGAAAGCTCTTGAGAAGGCACATCCCCAAGGAGTAATACACTACTTTCATTTTCTGCCAATTTTTAGGCCCATCCAGAGCCTCTTAAGTGCTTCAAAATTGACTTCAAATATTTAAACATGATTTTCAAAAATTGAAATTTTAATCTCTCAAATGACAAATGATATTGAAGTGATTTATTCACCATTGGATTCAATATACCATTTTGGAAGTCTATGTAAGGTTTTGTTCCCATACATGCATAAATACAAACTGACTAAAAATAGTAACTTGCCAAATTTAGCCTTTATTGAAAAGAAACAATTTTTTTTTAGGGTGCTACTACAATAATGGGTTACACTTTCTGGGACATCCTGATTTTTGCTAAAATCACATATTTTTAGACAATTTAATAATTTAAGCCTTGAAAGGTTCCATTTAAAGGATTTTAATTGAAGAGAGTTTGATCAAACTCCCTTAGATCAAACCCCTTGGATAGAACACTGCTAGTTTTAAACCATACCTATAATGGAGTCTCCTCTACACCTATCAAAATGCTGATAAAAAACCACTTTTGATTTACCTTTTTGGGGATCAAATGAATTCATTTAAAAATTATGTTTTGTAAGTATGTAATGCTTATTATAAGCTTCCCAAAAATTATAATTTTAAATATATTTAATTTGATTATTATATTTATTTTTTATTTTTTGTGAATGTAGGTTTTTCACCGAAAATCAAGCTAGATCTATTCTGCACATGTGGAAAAATAGTAGATTACCAAAAAATATTGAAAAATATCTTTGCTCTTAGTAATTGATGTCCTTGATCCAACAAAAAAAATTGAATTTCGATACATACAAAAAAATTGTGATATATAGTAAACCCATGTCTAAATTGTAATTGTATTGACTTCAAAACTTAATTAAGAAAAAATATTCAATAAAACACTATGAAACCAAATGAAGGAGCTATATATTGTAGTTACAAATCTAAATTCAAAAAAATAGAATTTTATCCTTCATAGAAAAAAATTGTGTTATACAGTAAACATCACTTTTAAAAATGTTGTTTACTATTAAGAATTAGTTATCGAAGGAGATGGAAAAAGAAATGCAATTTGCTTCCTTGAATTTTTTTAAAATATATTTTAGAATCTACAGACAAAATATCACAAATCACTAGTTTGCATCATCTTCAAATTCCTCATGGTTTAGTAGAGCTATAGTTGTCTGAAAGTGAAGATTTAGTTAAAAAAGTTTAGTTCAATGTCAAGTTTGGCCAAAAAGTGTAACCCACTATTGTGGGATCACCCTTGATGCAAGATTGCTCTTACACCCTAGATGCTCCTACATCAGACACCCACGGTAATTTGAAAAGTGACCCTGTCACTTCTTAGAAGTTAGAGGGAAACCAAGATGGTTAACCTCAATCTCAGTTAACCATGATGAATCTTTAACTGGCCTTCCTCTCCATTTCACCAGGTACTCGACATACTACCTGTTTCTTGTGCTTCTACCCACACATCTATCCAAAATTTCTTCTATCTCTTCCTTTTTTGAAGTAGGTGTTGGAATGTTCCACTGTGCCTCTATCAATTCATTCTCCTTACCTCCTTTGTGATATTCTATCAAATCAATAATACTAAACATAGGTGAAACATGAATTTCATTCAGTAACTCTACCTCATAAGAATTTCCTAAATCATGCTTCTTCAAGATCTTTCATGGTCCAAAATTCTTCATCTTTAACTTGTATGTGCCAACTAGAAACATCTCCTTTCGCAAATGAACCATGACTTCATCTCCTACCTAGAACTCCTTATACCTCCTTTTTTGATCTACCTTAGCCTTATACTGAGAGTTCATCTTATTGATATGTTTCTTCACCTCATCATGCAAATCCTTTAGGTGCTCAACAAGATCTTCAGCCTTGGCACTACTCTTCTCCCCTTTATCCATCTTCCTCAATTCAGAAGTAGTTCTTGGGCTACTTCCATACACAATCTAGAATGTTGATTTACCAGTGCTCTTGTTGATAGAATTGTTGTAAGTGAATTATGCCTGTGGTAAAATCAAATTGCATCCCTTGGGTTTGTCTCCTGCTAAGCATATTAGTAGGCTACCCAAACTCCTATTCACCACCTTCGTTTGTCCATTATTTTTTGGATGGTGTGTAGAATTAAACTTCAAATCAATCCTCAACTTCTTCCATAATATCCTCCAGAAAAACCCAACAAGCTTGGTATCTCGATTTGAAACTATGATCTTGGGTAGACAATATAGTCTCACCACCTCTTTGAAAAATAACTTTGCAACATGAACAACATCACTCTTCTTATTGCACAAAATGAAGTGTACCATCTTTGAAAATCTATCCACCACCACGAATATGGAATCATGCCCTCTTTGTGTCCTCGACAAACCAAGAATAAAATCCATACTAATGTCCTCCCATGGCCTCTTAGGTATAGGTAATGGCTGGTATAGTCTAGTATTCTAACTTGTTCCTCTCACCATCTGAAATACTCTACAACTTTGCACAAACTTCTTCACATCCCACTACAACTGTGGCCAATAGTAACACTCACCAACAATAGCAATGGTCTTATCTTGACCAAAGTGTCTAGATAATCCTCTACTATATTTCTCCTTGATTAGGTTCTCTCTCATGGAACTCCTTGGAATGCACAACTAATTCCCTCAAAACAACATACCATCTTGCTCTATCCAAAGTGATAGGCTCCATGAAAGGTCTCCAAGCTTTTGCAAAATTGAGATCCTCAAGATACAAGCTCTCGAGTTCATAAAACCCAACAACTTCAATTTGCATTTTCATTAACAAAATTTTCCTCCTACTTAATTAAGGCATCTACAACTCTATTAGATATTCCACTCCTATGCTTCAAAATAAATGTATAACTTTTTGAAAATTTAACCCATTTCAAATTCCTTTGATTCAACTTCCCTTGACTATTCAAATATTGTAAATATTGATGATTAGTAAATAAAACAAACTTGTTTGGAAATTTAAATAGTGTCTCCATTTCTTCAAAGCCTGGACTATATCATAAAATTCATGATCATAAACATAATACTTCTTCTTTGCATCATTCAACTTTTCACTAAAATAAGCAGTGGGTTTACCTTCTTGACTCAAAATAGCTCCAATGGCATTACCACTATTATCACAATCTACCTGAAATACCTTGTTAAAATATGGAAGTGCTAAAATAGGTTGCTCTGTAATTTTCTTCTTCAACATATCAAAAAAAAATTGTTTCTCTTGTAGTCCACTTATACTCTTTTCTATCCCCCCACATTGTTTCAGTTAGAGGTAAGGTATGTGCAGGATCATGATGGGCCAAAAAGTGGCAATATGGGTATTTGTAGGGTATGTGGCTGATGACTTTTTTTTAACCCAAAATTGATGAAATGAAAAGGGTTTTTAAAGGATATTTCAGCTTTCCACCAATATAAATTATGCTTTACTTTGAATTTAATAAATAATTATTATTCATTTTCTATTTGAATTTTACTAAAGTGTTGATTGATAGGTGATTGAAAAAAAAAAAATTATTAATTAAAAAAATCATAATTAATTGTTTACTTGGAAAAAATTACAAAAAAATATGCATCACATCTGGACATGAGTCCTCTACTTATGTATAAAATCTTATAAAAAAATATTATCATTTTATTGTGGTTAGGGTGGTCAGACAGACACCTAGTTCTTATTTTTTCCCTGAAATTTAAGTACTAATGCATTGAAATTTTAAATTTTCACCAAATAGATTTTTATTTTTGTTAAATAAACCTAGTAGTTTAGAAACTACATTCAATTTGCTACAGATTCTATTCTTACATATTTTTTAAATAATATAGATAACTTATTCAAATTTTTATGTCAAGTTGCCTAACTTTGATTTTTCTGAATTTTTTGCCACTTAAGGGCTTGTTTTTTCCATCATGATCTTGCACATACCCGGTACACAAATACTACTGAAATGTTTGATTAATTTTTTATAAAATCTTGCCAAACCATGAAAAGATCTCACCTTTGTAGCACTCCTTAGTGTAGGCCATTCAACAATATCCTTCACCTTCTCTAGATCCATCTTAATACCCTCTACTAAGATAAAAAATCATAGGTACACCAACTCTCTCTTCACAAAACTACAATTATTCAAATTGATCAACAACTTCTCCTCTCTTGGCTTCTCAAAAAAATTTCTGATATGCATCAAATTATCCTCCAATGTCTTGCTAAAAATTAAAATGTCATCAAATAAATAATGACAAATTTACCCAAAAACTCTTTCAATACCTAATTCATGAGTCATATGAATGTGATCGGTGCATTGATTAGCCCAAAAGGCATAACTAACCACTAATACAAGCCCTCTTTGGTCTTGAAGGTTATCTTCCATTCATCTCCTTATCTAATTTAGATCTGGTGATAACCACTTTTCAGATCTATCTTCATGAAGTACTCAACTCCACTCAAATAATCCATGATGTCATCCATCCTTAGCAAGGGAAATCTATAATTGATGGCGTTCTTGTTGATGGATATGGAATCTATACACATCCATGGTTCCCCATCCCTCTTTGGTGCTAGTATTGTAGGTACTACACATGGACTCAAACTCTCTCTGATTAATCCCTTTCACAACAACTCTTGCACTTTTTTATTCAACTCTTTTCTCTCTCTTGGAGTCATACAATGAGTTGTCTTATTCAGAAAGCTAGCTCTAGGAATCAGGTCCATCTGGTGGCTAATCTTCCTTACTGGAGGCAAACCTTCAGGTACATTATCAAAAATAATATCCTGAAACTAATTCAACAAATCTAAAACCTCTACAGGTACCTCATTAGTATCTTCTTTATCAACTCTAGGGATCAATACAAAACACACATATATGCTCATGTGTCTCATACCCTCTAGGAACTTTCTTCCATCAACCAAAAAAATCCTTGCATTACTACATACCTTTTCTTCTACCTCCTTCAGGGGTTTCAACTTATGATGAACAACATCCTTTGTCAAGGAATAGGTGTTGGCATGTCCATCATGCACTACTCGCTGATCAAACTGCCACGATCTATCTAGAATAACATGTGTCAAACATCCATAGGTATAATATCACACAAAACCTCATCCTAATAGTTACCAATCTTAAACTTTACCAAACATTGCTCATTGACCAATGCTCTATGGTCCTTCTACAACCATGTGATCTAGTATGGTTTTAGATGCCTTCTCCTCTCCAATTGCAACTTAGTAAGGATTTCCTGTGAAACAATATTATCAATGCTACCTCCATCAATGATAACATTACAAACTTTACCTTCATACTTGCATCAAGTGCAAAACAAGTTCTTTCTTTAATTTGGTTCCTTCTCCTCATTCAACAAGGCTCTTCTAACAACAAGGGCCTCTCCTCTTTCAATGTATTAAGAATGTGAATATTGAGCATCTTCATCGACATGGGCAACTCGGGCATTACCTTTAGGTCTTCTATTTGTCCTCCCTTGATGTTGAGGACACTCGTGGGCTCTATGTCCTTCGTATTGAAAATATGTTCCACAAAATCCTCCTCTTCTTGGTCCTCATCTAGATCTTCCTCTTCCTCTTTGGTCTCCATTATTTTGATCTTGAGGATGATAGATATTATCTATTTTCTGGTTTTGACTGCTACCAGATCCTTCAATCTTCTTTTGATCTTCACTTCATCCTCCATATGACCGTCCACTAGTCTAGATCCACCACGACCTCCACCCCCTTTGCTTTTCTCGAACCTTTTGTTCAGCTTCTCTTACACCTTTAGGGAAAATTGATATGCATCTGCAATCATTGTCATCCTCACTAAACTCAACTCCTTTTGGATGCTTGGTTTCAACCCATTAATGTAATGAGCAACCTTCTCCTTGTTGGCCTCAAAATGGCCTGTTCTAATCAAGACCTTGTAGAATTTTTTTGTGTACTCTTTGACAAATTTCCCCACTTACTTCAATCCTTGTATCTTCTTCAGTAAATCCAATTCATAATCTACAACAATGAATTTCCTATTTAGTTTCTCCACCATCCAATCCCATTTGGTTATCTTCTCTTTACCTCTTTGGTTTCTCTCCAACTAGACCTCTTTCCACCATATGCTAGCATGGACTTTTAGCTTAGCCTTTGCAAATTTGACCCTCTCTAGATCTTTTATTTCCTCATACTCAAAATACTCTTCCATTTCATTGACCCAATCGATCAACTCCTTTGGATTCAAGTTTCAAAAAAAAATTGAAACTTCTATCTTCTACCTCTTTCCAATCTTGGAAATGACCCTAAGCAATCCGACTTCTCTAGGATCTATTACATCTTGTGCTTCTTATTTGAACGGCTCTTCATTTTCAGCCTCA
The DNA here is from genome assembly GCA_007258455.2 of Sequoia sempervirens. Classification (NCBI taxonomy): domain Eukaryota; kingdom Viridiplantae; phylum Streptophyta; class Pinopsida; order Cupressales; family Cupressaceae; genus Sequoia; species Sequoia sempervirens. Next base: position 339,640,669 of record VDFB02000015.1, read on the forward strand.
TCTTCACTTTCATATCTTCTTCTGACATCAATTCCTCTATGCAAATCCTCTTGGAGTGCTTGAACTTGTCTTTGGAGGTCTTTAAAACCCTCTTTTGTTACCCTAGTATTTCTCCCACCACAATTTCTTTGTGGAGGCATCTTTTCTCACAGACCCACAAGCACAAGTCTTAGTGCAAACTGCCTCTCATTCGGTTATCTATCTACACACTCAGGAAATCCTGCTCTGATACCACTTGATGAAGGGTACTCCCCTTACAATCTAAAACTCACAACAACAAATAATTGCACAAAAGAATGCAAGAAAGAAGCAAAGGTTTTTTATTATCACTTAAATGAAAATGAAATTACAACATTACAATTGCCATCACATGGGCTTTTTGATTACATAAATCTACACATCTACAAATCAGAGCCACCATCTATGCTGCTCTACCCTCTTCCTATAACCCCCATTCATATCCTTTATTTGGAAGGTGTAACTACTCTAGAATCTTATGGAAAGTGTAACTCCCTCAAGAAGTTATTTCAAAATTTTATTAATTTTGGTAGTGCAACTTTACGGGGTCATAACTTTTGATCTAACTGTTGGATTTTTAATTATAATATATTTTTGAAAATCTCTTGAGAAGGTGCATCCCCAAAAGAAGTACCTAAAGGTAGTCTACTTTCATTTTTTGCCAATTTTCAAGCCCATCCAAAGCCTCTAAGTGCTTCAAAATTGACTTCAAATATTTTAACAAGATTTTTCAGAAATTGAAATTTTAATCTCTCAAATGAAAAATTATATTGAAGTGATTTCTTCGCCATTGGCATTAATTTACCATTCCATAGGTCTGTGTAAGGTTTCGTGCCCATACATGAATAGATATAGACTTACTAAAAATAGTAACTTGCCAAATTTAGCCCTTATTGAAAAGAAACAACATTTTTTTGTTGATGCAAGATTTCCCTTGCACCTTAGATGCTCTTGCATAATTTTTCTCTTTTTCCAAGGATCAAAATCAATTCTCATATACTAGCATGAGGCATCAACAACAATTAACAATCAAAGATCAACAAATTGAAATTTATTGTTGAATTACACTCCAAGGATATCTTTAGGCATAGTCACTCATATATGTGTATTGTATTTCATCAAGATTTAAGGATCAAGTTAGAAGCATCTATTACCACCACACACATCAACATTCATTACCAACCACTATCTATCTTTAACAATTGGTAACTCAATATAAGGGGCTTTACTTACACTTAAAGGTGTCTTAAATCTAAATCTTGACACAATAGGCATCTATGAAGGATCCCTAGAATCACATTTTTTTCTTACATTAGGTTAATATCTTATATAAGTACCAAAGGTCAAAATTGCACATATGATGAAATTGTGCCATCCAAGACAAAATTATACCATTTGGGCTAGATCATAGGTAAAATCACATCCCAACATCTTAGATTCTATTATATTATCCATCTCAACTCTTTGATAAATAAAATAAAATTTGAATTCTCAATTTGTAAGTCTCTACCACATCATACATTAATCAAATTCAACATTAGTCCCATTTTCAAGGTTTAGCCCTAATTTATCTCAAGTTTATTTTAATACTCATATATTTTTTGTACTAACTAATTTAATTCAATCCATACTCAATTCCTTAAAGTATGTTAGGTTTTAAATTATATTTAATTTATAAATATTAGATATTTTTGGGTAATAGTGAAATTTGCACACCTAAACCATTTCTTATTTAGTTTTGTACCTAGCTTGGTGGAATATGCTAAATGCAATAACATATTGATAAGTGGCAAACTATTATGCTAGGTTTGGCTCATGGCCCAATCCCTATCCACCTTCATTTACTCTTGTTTATGTCAGTTCCCATACATTCATCATTTTCTCAATATTAGTGTGCCCTAATTCACACTTGCTTCCATAAATTTTCTTTATGCCTCAATATTATCAATATATCACTAAGGTTCATTGCCACATCACTCAAGATTAATTTAGTTTAATTTTGAGGCACATGGAAATGAACTCAAAATTGAAAAAAATCATATTCAAATTCTAGCATTCCCACCCCTTTCTACTAGTTGTTATGAGCCACCTAGACATGTCTTTTTGTGACATGGTACTTAAAGATGTTCAATGTTCCAATATTTCAAATGTAGAAGAAATTACAAGGAGAAATCATTAAAACACACTTCAATTCTAAGGGGACAAAAGGGAATTTACACCACCATTACATATAGGTCACTTACCTGATTGTGTATTTTATCTTCAATATCATTTGATGTTGTTAACTTGGCTCAACAAGGGGGTTGACCTAAGAGAAGATGTGCTCTAGTAAGTTGGAAATTTCCTAAAAGTCTCATAAACATCATTTTGACCACATTTAGATAGTGAAAAAATGAAGGGAAACAAATTTAAAATACACTATATCGATTCAACCCCATCTATCACATAGTAGATTTAAGCACAACAAGTTAGAACCATGGTAATCAATATTGAACCTGAGGTGCTTGAAATTGATTTATAGTTTTATATGTCAATTCAAATGTTAAGATAGTTATAATACCAAGGAAATTAATTTTTTGGAGGTGATGATTCAACTCTACACATCAACCATATTATTTCTCCATCTTCAAAAGCTAAGTAACTCAAACCCTCACTTTTTTTTTGTTTTTTAAACTCAAACCCTCACATTTCATTTCTACGTATTTATTACAATTATCAACCTTGCTTTGACTAATCTATATTTTTTCATTGATTGCATTTATTTAATTAGTATGAAAAATTCATGTAAAGCATTTTATTTAAGTGTGTTTTATTCCCTACACTTATAAAGCTCGATGTATCATGCACATTTGTACTAAAATTATTGATTTTCTTCTTCTTCTTTAGGTTTTTATGTCAAGCCTAGATTATTTTTGCAACATGTTAGTATCAAGAGCATGAACCTAAGTTGATACCTCTTCCACTAACAACCAAGGATTGAGGGCTATCCATTTTGCCAAGATCACCTAGTTCACAATCTCAACCTCATCCCTTATGGTATCAAGAACCTTGCACATAGCAAGACTTGATCTCCAATATACTTATTAATAACTATTCAACTTCACTAGCAAACCAAAGACTTTTTTGACAATTTACCAACTTTTTTATTAATCTTATTTATGAATATCCCTATAATAACCATCGTTTTGAAAACATTATAGTGATAAATCTTATTTAGTCGATATGTTATAATGTTCACCTTAATCAAAATAAACTCAAAGAAAAATCATTTATATCTACATGTAAATATGTCAAATAATCTAATTTTAAAATGGAAAAATTGTAAAGGTAAATTCTTTTGTTAAACCAACATTAAAAAAACATGCCAAACGTTTTACATGAGGCCCACCATGAAGGACGAGAAAAAATCGCGAAAGAAGCCATGCAGGTGTGTACAAGGTAAAATGGCGCCGGGAGTGGGGAACCCATGACAGCGACTGAAGATCCCCGTGATTCAATCTACTTCTGTAGCCCCACTTCCTATTAATGATATAAAATTTGTCATCATGGGAAACAACTAGTGAATTTATTATTTTTAACTCTGGACAGAATCGGATAACTGGTAAGCATGAAAAAACACGGTTTTTTTAACATCTCGAGTCAAGGCAATTCAGCATAAAGCATGAAAGATGAAGAATAGATTTATCAGTAGGAAGGTTCGATTTGGTTACGTTGTAGTATTAAAAATTACGATGTTTGCTCATTTTACGCATGGTGGAATCCATCACCAGTCCACCATGATTATAGAAGCGTTCACTAGTTGCCTATCGAGTTTTATTCCCATGAGATACTGTGTGTAAAGCGGCTTGCAGCACTGTGTCAATCTATATAAGCAAATTTGAGCCGGAGTTGAAATGCATGCATAGTTGTGTGAGAAAAAGAAGAGAGAAAATGTCGAGCAGTAAGCCTCATGCAGTGCTTGTCCCATTTCCAGTGCAAGGCCACATTAATCCAATGTTATACTTGGCACATAATCTTTCTTCTCATGGATTCATCGTCACTTTTGTAACTACTGATTTCAATCACTCTCGAACAGTGAATGGCTATAACAGTTTTACAAATGCTGACAGAGGGAGTGGTTCAGTCCATTTTAGAGCCATTCCAGATGGGCTGCCAGAGGATGATAGGAGAACAGACTTCGCAAGGTTGGCTCGTGTCACAGAGACAGCAATGCCTCCTTGCCTTGGTAGACTCATCCAGGAGATCAACGATGAACAAGTTCATAAAGTTACGTGCATGGTAGCAGACTTTTTTGCATCCTGGGCTTTGGACGTTGCTAACCACTTTAAGCTTCAAACAGCTGCTTTCTGGCCCGGGCTCATAGCTGTATATGCCATTATTTATGGCATGCCGGACTTGATATCAAGGGGGATCATACCACCAAATGGTATGTAGATAATTTGTATCTTATTTATTATGATTTAATTGTATAGTTTTTGAGGTAAATTCATTGAATTCATATTTCATGAATAGTGATTCACGTAAACCCATTTCTTATATTCACATAAATCCATAACACTGATTGTATATGAGAAAATTACAGTCTATTGAAAGTTATAAAAAATACTGAGAATTAATTTAGAATTCCTGTCTAAAAAGTTCCAATTGCATGCTTGGCATCACTTACCTTATCTTCATTTCCACGTTCCACATCATTATCCAGCTACGGTGACTTAGCTTAATCCAGCTAATTTTGATTGGATTTTTCTATTGATAAGTAGGAGGTATTTTCCACAGCGTGTCAAAACAATGATATTGCTATCAGAATTCAACCATGTAGTTTTTTGAGTCAAACTCATTGACCCATGTTTCATGAGTAGTGGTTCACAAGAACCCATCTCTCATATGATAATGAATTGCCCACTTAGCACTCATTGCATCTCCAATGCTTCACCTCTTTGAGCATCACTTAGATGCAATGAGTGGTAAGTGGACCATTCATTATTATACGAGAGATGAGTTTTTCTGAATCACTACTCATGAAACATGGGTCAATGAGTTTGACTCAAAAACCTACACAGTTGAATTATGATAGCAATACCATAATAGATTTTTCTATTTAAATAAATACATCTATTTAGCTAATCTGATTTCAAATGAAATATCTAAACAAATCAAAACTAGAATGTGCTGTTTAAACCAAATCAATGCCCATTTGTCTTGTAATGGTTTATATATATCCTGCTAATTGAATGTCAAAAACATTGATTGTTTCAGGCATTCCAAATAAACATGAACTGGTGAAGTATTTTCCATGTATGCCCACTCTATCCTCAGCAAATCTTCCATGGCTGATTGGAAGCCGAGCAGACAGAGAATTCCGTTTCCAGTTCTGGCTCCGCAGCATCTCCAGATTCCGCCAGCTCAGATGGGTTCTATGCAACTCATTCCACGCCCTCGAGCATTCCATAATCAGCACATTTCCCAAAGAAGCGGGTATTTGCCCAGTAGGCCCTCTCCTCCCACAAAAGAAGAAAGAAAAAAAGGAAAAAGATGGGTGTTTGCAATGGTTAGACAAGCAGGCTTTTGGGAGCGTAATATACGTATCCTTCGGGAGCAGCATAGTGCTGAAAGAGCAACAAGTGGAGGAAGTAGCGGCGGCTCTGGAGAGCACTGGAAGACCATTTATGTGGGTTGTGCGCGGAATTGAGAAGTTTCTTTCTGCACCATACTTGGAGAGAAATGGAGAATGTAAGTATATTCTGTCATGGGCTCCACAGATGAGCGTGCTATCACACCGGAGTGTGGGGTGCTTTGTGACGCACTGTGGATGGAACTCCACGCTCGAGAGCATAACGGCGGGCGTGCCCATGCTTTGCTGGCCTTGCGTGGCAGATCAATTTCTCAATTGTGCGTATATTGTCGATATATGAAAAATTGGCTTGGCTTTCAATGCAAATGATGAAGGAATTGTGGAAAAAGTTGAGATTGAGGAGTGCTTACAGAGAATAATGGCTACAGGAGAGGGGGCTGAGATTAGGAGGAGGGCCCAGAAGCTGAAGGAGTGCGCCGTGAATGCAACAGCCGGATCTTCGTCCATTAACTTTACTAGTTTTTTAAATGCCATGAAAACGAATGAGGGGGGATGAATATGTTCTTACAGTAATTCCTTGATGCTGATATTTATATAATTTAATCTTTTTATTTAAGAAAAATCAAAGGAGAATGAATAGATAGAATTTCTAAAAAGATATTAGTTTTAATATATAATAGATATATACTTCTTTGGTGTTTTTGGAGGAGTTTTTTCGATATATTATATAAAGTGAGAGTAGTAGTGTTTTGGATTAGAATATATTGGATTTTATTTTTAATTTATTGTAATAGGTTAGAAAAGAGGAATTTATAAAATATGGGTCATCTTGGTTGGTTGTCATAATATCTTGAATTTGTCATTTAAATATTTGTCATAATATCTTGGTTGTTGGATGATGAAAACTATATAATATCTTGAATTTGTCATTTAAATATTTTTAAATCAATAAGATTGAAATTTGATATTTATGTATTATTGTTCACTAGTAACCACATTTTATAATGTTGAGCAAATTGATAAAAAATAAATTTTAATAGTTATTTTTTAAATGATTTTATAATTAAAATAGATGATTATGACTTGTGATGTTATGGACTGAAATTTTATTTTAGTTATATAAGAATGTACAACAAATGAATTATAATTAATGGTTCATTTTAAATATATAAGGTTGATGTTATTTTAGTATTTATCTTATATAATTTAAGAAAAATAATATTTTAATCTTTGTGCTTATCATACTCATCCTAGTTTCATTTGTATATTTCTTAATCCTCTTGATTTTGTAACGATAAGGTTAAAATTTGGGTTACAATCAAACCTTTCTATAGTGTTACAAATTAGTACTCAAAAAACTTTCATCGAGTTAATTGCTCAATAGATAAGAGAACTACAATAAAAAAAATTATGATAGGAAGCAACCTGTGAGACATTAAAAGTATTATATACGTTGCTCACATTGTGGACCACCTTGTACATGTGGGGTACTCGCTCTTATATATGCATTTTTCTTAATGTGTATACATATTGAAACAGATTGCTTACTCTCATCATACTATTATTCTCTTCTCTTCATCAACATATTAGCTCAAGAATAGTTCACTTGAGTTCAATAAATCTCCAAAGAGTGTTGGCTCAGGCTTTAAATTAACTCAATATTACTTCTATCAATTTATTGGGGAAAAGGGTAGAGATTGTGCTAAAAAATAAAATGACAAAAAATCTCTTTTACATTTTAGTGAATTTTTCATATACTTGCATTCTTCATTACTAAATAATAATCATGTTTCATTTTAGGAAAGGGTTCTAAAATAATAAAAAAAATTCAATTCAACAAACCCCACATCGATTTATATTGTAAATGTTTTACCTATTCTTTTTACATCTAAACCACTTCTAGCTTTTCTTTGAATTCCATCCATTTGATGCTTAGACTTAGTGATGAGGTAGTCATCCAATTCTCTAGAAGCACCTTTAATTAATTCTCTTACAAATATCTAGAAAAAATATCCACAAGCACCTTCAATTATTATTTTTGAGTGGTCATCTTATAAGATACTTTCAAAATCAGCTTTAGTCTTTGTACAATATCAATCCAAAATTTAAACTATCATTTAGGGGGCATCCCTAGAAACTCACACAAGAAAACATCTAAAAACTCTTGAAGAATGGGATGATCATCTATTGAAATTCATATCTCAAAATTTCTTCAATCTATCACTAATGGTTATCACAAGAAACTAACATCCATATCACAAGCTCTACTCTAGTCAAGCATAGTAGAGATCATATGAAGGGAAATGGATCTTTCAACCCCGATGATAATAATGTCAATTCCAAGATCATCATAACACTTAATGGCCTCGCTATAAAAAAAACCAACATAGTTTACCCTAACCACAATCTCATTCATAGGAACCTAAAGGTAACAACTAAAAATCCATAGTGGTGGGTGAATTTCCTAGATCAAAGATACAATAAAAGTTAATTAATGATTTAGTAGCTAACATGGCCTCATGTCCAACTCAACCTTTCATTGATTGTGATTCTTTGAATCTACTAGCTTGTAAATTACTCCATACCCAATGGAGCAATGAAAGAGATATAAAATCCTAAGAGAAACAAGACTAAAACATAAATTCTAACTAACATACCTCATGTCTTGATAATTATAGCATGGAGCTCTACTTAGAAATTCTCTACTAGGGAAAATATTTTATTAGCTCTCCTAATATATTTAATTTCTAATATAAAGAAAGTATCTTCTACCCTTCTAAAGAAGTAGGTATCTATGGAAGCTCCTTGAAATAGAGTCCCACTTATCCATATAAAAATCATACACAATGGGTTTGATTCCTGCTAGAGTAAAAAAGGTAATTACCCAATTCATTTTTATTAGGTCCTTATTCACACTAGCATGCTTAAGCTTACTTAGGTCATGTGATTTTTTATATCTCAAATCATAAGATTAAGACAAGTGTTGTGATCTTATTATATCCTCACCTAAGGTTTCTATTATGGTTTCTTTGTCCTTTATCAAGGATTATTCTTTATATTACATGTATAAATTAATCATTATTGCATCAATAAAATTATCGTTCTTTATAGAAAATTAGTTGGTTTTCATTTCTTTTGTGATGGGGTGTTTTTCTTATAGGTGATTTTAGAGGAATGGGATTCAATCATCAACTCCAACATGATATCAAATCTCCAAATCTATTATTCTCTATTTCTTGAGAGATTTTAGCTAGTAGCATTCAAATGATGCACCAATTCCCAAAAACCCTACAATGAAATTGTCAAATCATCAAAATTAGAGGTCAAAAAATTTAGAAATATTATTTTCACAACTATATATTAGAAGCATTAAAATCCATACATTTTATGGATCCATACAAATTCATATGGTTGTATTATTGCATATACTATCACCATTAATGTTAGTGCAGGCCTATGCAAAAAATCAACAAAGAAAATAGCAACAATCAAGATTTTATACAACTAATGATTTTTAAAAAAATTGCTATTTCATGCACAAGGGTAAGTTTATTGATGTTAGCTAAGGTTCTAACTATGTAAGAGAAAACTTGGCCATTAAAAATAATTCCTAACAAGTTATGGATTTTTAAGGCAACACTACCACAAAAAGCATTACTATCACCAAAGATTTTCACCCTCGCACCAGTACAAGACTCCCCACTAGATTGTCACCTAAAAAATACTAAGCCACCATTTAGCCTAAGAAACATCATCAATGAGTCACCCTGTCACCACCAAACATCCACGTAGCCCTACAATCTTACCCTAATAGAGTTATTTTTTCTTTTTAGCATAATTTGGGCATACACTATCAATTTTTTTAAAAAAAATACTCATAAAACAGCTAGTTTTGAGAAATTTCTAGTGGTGCTAGTGTTTTTTCTAGGATTTTCTACTAATTTATTTTATCACCTCTTAAATTTAGATCATTCTTTTTAACTTTCAAGTTCATAATTTTTTCTTAGACCTCTAATTTTCTATATTCTTGTGGCATTGGAAAGATAGTAAGGACCTCTTCACATCCATCAATGCACATTTTTTAGAATTTTTCTCCAAGTCTATTTTGTTGTACATATTTTCACATTTTGGTTGATAAATTAGCCATCTTGGATCTTGGAAAAATTTGGTTTTCATGAGACAAATTCATATTAGTTGATTCATAAATTTTGAGATTATCGATCTTTGATTTTATCATTTAAGGAGTGTATCATAGATTTTTTATTCATCCTTCTATGGTAATCTTGATGAGAATAATTATGAGTCTTGGAAAAATGGCATCTTAACACATCTGAGATGGCTTAATATTTTGTCTTATATTTATAGACTCATGCATAAACCACACAAACCTAGGAGAAAATAGCATGGGATAATAATATTGATCATGTTGTTGGATTGATTTATTCTACTGTTGATCATGACACTGTGTGTTTTATCAAACATTAATTATCCCCATACACTTTGGACCATAATTTTGGAGATCTTTGAACACCCTCATATCTCTCCATTCCTAGATGATCCTACTACAAATTTATTCATTCCCCTTAATGGTGTAGATAATATTTCCTTTGATGATTATACTTTAGAGGAGCTTGAATATATTATAGGTCTTACATATTTTGATGGTACAAATACTTATCTTCTTACTTATTCTTCTCCAATTGAGATCAAATATTCATTTTTTTTTCCCCTGGTGAGATTAGTATCACTACATCCATGGCCTCTATTAATTCAATGTAGGTATACATTCATCATCTTCCAAATACAACTACTTGGGATTCATATATATGAGATACTTCATCCTTGTTTGTGGAGTCTCCTATTATATATTTGGAAGATATATTTGAGGAAATACATATCTCATTGTATGATAACCCCATCACCATTCTCTTTGGAGCTTGTTCTTCATCATTCTTCACAATATTTTGGATTGGCATCACTTGATTTTGACATGTTGACATTTGAGTAGATTTTAGATACACACATTTGGATTTGGATTCCCTATTCATCTTGATTATGAGAATGGATTCTATAATCACCAATGGATATATTTCTTCCCAAGAGGGGAAATGTTGTTTATAGGTAATGGATCATATTCTATCTTCAAGCACTCATCATTAACATAGGAGTTACTTCTTTGTGGAGAGGGGATTCATAGTCTTATTTTTCCTCTCCCATTGGGGATCCCCATTAGACTTATGTGATGAAATTATTCCTTGGGGTTTATGTTGAATCCCCCTTTCCTCCTTTCAACAATACATATTTATTTCATTTTTCTCTCTTTTGGAGAGGATTTTTCCCATGATATTTTCTCCTTTTCTTTGGTTGTGAGAGATATTTTTGTTTGTACATGGGTACCTCATTAAGCTTTGTAGCAAGGACCCATCCATGCATTCATCATTAGTGCATATTTTTTATTTCATCATACTCTTTAAATTTCATTCAAGGCATGTGTTAGAGTGAAAATGTTTCACCTAATTAATTATTATTAAGTCCATACTCAAACTGGCATGCTTAAACTTACCTAAGTCATATATTTTTTGTTTTCTAATTCATAGGATTAAGACACATGTACCATGATCTTATTATATTCTCACCTAGGGTTTCTTCTAGGTTTCATTATCCTTTATCAAGGATTATTCATTGTATAGTATAATGATTAATCATTATTGCATCAATAGAATTATCAAGCTTCATAAAAAAATAGTTGTTTTTCTCTCTTCTATGATGGGGTGTTTTTCTTGTAGGTGATCTCTTGGTGTTGTGGGGTTCAATCATCAACTCCAACAATACCATTTTAACTATACTCCACTATACCATTGATGTCATAACCTGTTAGTGTCAATTGATCATACCCAAATATACTATTGAGTGTGGGTGGGTTACACATGTTGTCCTTATAATATAATATCTCCATTGGCCTTGTTTCTATCATATATAGCCTTCATCCCTCCATGAGTACTCCTAAATATGGATTTTTGTTTATTAAGAAAGTATACTCTCAATGGAGATAATGAGCCCCTATATCTAAGCTCTCATTGAACCTATATCCAATGTTATGACCTATCTCAATGTCCCTAGGTTTTACCTCCATTCATTGCTACTATATAGGCCTCTTCATTATGGCTTCCAAGGCCTAAGGTGAGATAATTTGTGCTATAGCAACTAAGTCTATGTGAGAGCCCCTAAAATGAATATTTTGACCAAGGGAGTCACATCCTAAAGGTAGTCCACATACTAAATTAGTTCTAACTAACACCTTCTAGAAATATTCCCTCCTAGTCCACCTAAGTAAAATTAACATATAAATAGGACCTATTAATGACTAGATAGGTAAAATACCTATTTACACCAACACCCCCTTAAGTGAAACTTAGAGAGTAGCTGGTTAATTTGAAAATGACACAAAGATGGGTCCTAGCTATAAGGCCATGTTAGGTACCCATGTACAAATGCAAATGCAATCTCTCACAAGCAGAGAAAAAGAGAAAACCTAGTGGAACAAAAATCCTCCCCAAAAGAGATATGAAATACAAAATGTTCTCAATGAACAACGAGAAGGAAAGAACCCCATACGAGGAAACACCCCCCCATAAGAGAGAAGAAGACGAGATACCATGTATCCCCCCCTCAATGTTGAGTATCCTACAATAATGGTAGAAGCTCAACACTGAATACAAAAGATGATCCAAAAGTGTTGAACAACGTTCCTCCCCTTAGGAAGAAGCAAAACCAAGATGGTATGCAAGATGTCTTCCCATTCCTGAAAGGAAGATGTGGGAAGAAGAATGATGTGTGATATCTTTGAATAATGCTCAAGTGTCTCCATGTCAATGTTGAAAATTGTCACACTCCAAATAGGCATTCTAGGCCACACTGCCGAAGAAGACAATCTAGAATCTCCTAGAAACGATTATAGAACATAATCCAAAGGCAAGGATACCTCCTATGAATACAAATAATCCTCCTCCAAATTTTATCCAAAAGTATCCACACTCATGTCAAACTGCAAAGGATGGTCATGTAGATCTAATGAACAAGAGGGTCAAAATGTTCCCTTACAACAACTAAAGAAGGATCATCTCCATCAAAGAGAAGATGCATGAAATAAATGGTGTCTCCCAAATCTAAAATGTGGGATTCACAAAAAAAACTAGAAATGTATGTCAAGTACTCATCCCAAGTAACCATCTCTAGAAGATAATGTATGGAATACTGCACTGAAGCACAAGGAACCAAAACTATGGATTCACAAGCATCCTTAGGTACAATAGTAGATGAAAGAGATGAGATATTAGTGTATGTAATTTGACTACACCTATCATCCCCCATTGTGTCCTCAAAACATGATGAAGTAAGAACACTAGATGATCTTGTTAATGTTGGATTACAATAGTCCTCAACCTCAATATGCTCACTCATAGATGAAGAAGATGAACCCTATAAATTTGAATTAGGATCCATAGCAACTAAAGTCTCAATAGGAGTAGAAGGAGAAGGTTTTGTGTCATCAAAACAACCATACCTTTCTCAATCAGCAAGCATTGCAACTTTTTTATCATCAATTGGTTGAAACCCATAAAGTGCAACAAGATAATTTGCAACAGGATCCTCTAGGAATGGAGGCTCATTCAAGTCTCCATACATCTCCCAAATTTTGGTCATAAGGTCGTGAGGGATCTCAATACCATCAATGGCCAATTATGTGTCAATATCACAACTACAACCAATTACTCCCAGGATATGTTCAATTTTTATGTCCCACATAACTCTCTTTCATTTTGATGAAGGTTTAGGAACTAGACCATAGAGATATGGCAAAAAATTAAGCCACCTAAAATGTGTCAAGATTTCATCTCGCCAAGACTTAAAGTTCCATCGATTTAACTTTATTACATCAAGATGTTTTTTGATGCCCATATTAAACTCCTCAATTTTAGTCACACAATAGAAAAATCAGGAGACATAAGCCAACATATGTAGGAAAAAGATTACCCCTCCAAATTACTCAATCATGAAACCCCCCAAAAAATATATGATTTGTGGCACTTTATACTTAGTTTGATTATAGGTGCCACTTGCTAGCAATAGTGAAGTGGACTTGATCTTAGTGCATATAGATTTCCAAATTTGGCCACAAGCTCAAAGTAAAAAATTTACATGAGATGAGATAAATTTGATCCCACCACTGAAAAGTACACAAAAAATTATGCACTTTAGAAAAAACTACAAACAATATTTTATCGTAGGAGTGAGAATGGAGCCCCTAAAGTTCCCAAAATGAGAACAACTCAACAACACCTATGAGAATCTACAATTTCTAAAAAAATCAAACACCAAAATAAAAAATTGTCTGCGCCACTATGAAGAGCATGAAACTTTCCCCAAATCAAAAAAAATGCTTGGAAAAAGGAGCCTATATGACCAAGTTATGGTTGTTTGAAAATTTCCCTTCAAAACCAAAATGCAAATGGTGAAGGGGGGAGAAATTTCCTTGGGGCTAACGTCATGTTGATGCGATGCTGACATCAGCAAACCCTACGATTAAATTTGATGACCTGCAAGCCATTGCAACAGAATATGCCACAGAGTGCCAAAATATTCCTTCAGTGATGGAATATCGACCGATCAACAAAATAAGCAAAGAATCTTTGGTGGTCGACTATTTGACAGAATATTCATGAGGATCGATGGAATATTCTACAAAGATTTTCCTAATTTATTTTTTATCGATCGCCTGTTGAGGTTGGTGGGTCACACAATGGTGGGACCTCTATCAATTCCATGTTTCACTCAATCAAAGGTTGTTGTACCTGTGGTGCCCTTTGCTATCACAAAGGTTTGTAGTACCCTGTGTCAGCAAGGTACACAGATTTGATTTTTTTATTTTTTATTTAATTTTAAAATTTTGAATTAAAAACTTTCTACAAATACAAACGCGTATTCTTTAAAAAAATTAGAAAATTTTAAAAATAATAAAATATATTTTCCACCATACCATGTGAATTAATGGCGATTTGCAACGACCATACAGATGACCGAATTGGGGGAATTTTTTCTTTGATGGCCCCGAGAAAATTTGTCCGATTTTGACAAATTAACAGTTAATATTGGGGTTTTTGGGCCTTTTACACATGATGGTAGGGTTAGGTTTGACCCAAAATTCTCTAAAACTGTAGCTACCTTTTGGATCTGGCAACCACTCGTCAGCTTCAAACCCTCATAGATCTAGCCTCATATGTACAATTTGGATGAAACAAAGGGAAAAACTAACTTTCTCGAACACCCTAAACTCAATGGTGAGCTCATTTTTATACCAACAAGCTCTAATTTAAACCTACAATAAAAGGCCACAAAGAGGAAACCCCCAAATCTGATATTTCTTTCAAGCTTTTCTGATTCTCTAGATCATCATTCAATGAAAGAGAAGAGCATACTCAACTTTTCAAGATCCACCAAGATTTTCAACCTAGATCTCTTAATAAAGACTAAAAAAATGTAATCCCACAAGCTCTGATACCATGTAAGAGTTGGTATAGAATACTCTACACCATGCAAGATTTACTTGAAGATTATAACCACTCAAGATCTAGGAACATCATGAAATCACAAGAGAGATTAGGTATGAAAGAATAATTCTATTTGAATATCAAAGGATGCAATCAAAATCCAATATCAATATGACAATTTTGATTTACACATGAGACCACCTAGTTATATAGCCAAGGTGAGACATGGGATTAAACATGATTATGACAAGTCTCTTAATCCTATGACATGTGACAACTTATCATAACTAACTAGGACATATGTGTTAAAATTCAAAAGATAAGATAAGATCTAATAACAACTAACACCTTCTAGAAAGATTCCCTCCAAGGACCTAAGTAAACTTAACATATAAATAGGACCTACTACTGACTAGATCTAGGTAAAATACATATTTACACCAACACTCCATTACAAACTCTAGATGGTAGATTCTCCATCATAGTACTCATTTCTTAAGAAAAAGACTCATCCCTTGATAAAATGAAGAATATATATAAGGTTAAAAAAAATTGGATAACTTTCTTATTCTTGTAATATATGTTGTATTGAGTGTTTTATCAATGTATTATATAATTCATGTGCTATGATACATTGCACGAAAAAATTTACTGATTTTTTGAACATTATGTTATTGAAGTATTTTGACAGTTTTTACGGATGCTTTTGTAGAGAGGATTTGTTTGACCGTTGAGGGTTTTCTGATGATATTTTATTTTGGAATTATATTTATGACTATACAGTATGGGATGCATATGTCGTGCTCATGTATGTTAGATAATTTCAATGTTCCAACATTATGTGTTGTTGATCATAAATTTTATTCCTAGATCATGATAGTCATAGATGATTTATAGTAGATATATGATTATCTAATATCATGCTATTATTTATACCATATTGATTAGATTATGTTGTTTTAGCTATTATTATGTTGAGTAGGTATGCCAGATGTTTGACTTGAGAGTGCAAGAAATTTACAAGTATTATACCAATGGTTGGTATGTGGAGAAGTTGATATGGATTATATTTAGTCATCTCACCCTACTTAGTCCTTGTGAATCCCCATATTTTAACCCATATCTAAATCGATGGAAATTTTGGAATCCATATATTGTGAAAATACCTAAAATATGGTTGAGTTATTTGTGTGTGTTTAGTTTATATTTTGTGTTACATTTAAATTTTTAACTCAAAATGTGTGTTTCCCATGTTTGCAAATATATTATGTTTGCATCGAAAAGATAATATTTATGTTGTAGTAGGAAAAAAATTGTTGCATTATTATAGTTCAGTAGAATAAATTAAACATATTTAATTTTCTTTCAAAATGAAATGTTCATCTCATGAAATAATTAAAATCTTATGCTTCTGGATTTGATTGTGTGCCAATTTTTTAATCAATGTTTCGGATCACACTTTGTGATCCGTCATTAGGAAATAGACCTCAAGAAGATGTAAAATTGGTTTGTTGCAAACCAAGCTAGCTTAAAAAGAGATAGGGTGGTGAGAGGCTAGGGGGGAACACATAACACGAGGAACCAAATAAGAAAGACAAACACCCAAACAAAGGGGAAAGGAAAACCCCAAAAACAAACCACTTAACCAAAAAGAAAAGGAGTTGAATAAGAAATAAAAGATCAAAAAATGAAAGGAGGGATAAATTAGGCAAAAGAGATAACACTTAAAAAAGAGGCAACAACAATTTAATAAGTTGAAATATAATATTAATTAAATAATACATGTATAATGAATCATAACAATAACCTAATTGAAAAATTAAAATTATAAATGCACATACATACATATATAATGCATTATATAAGATCAACATATATTAAGTGGTCTCTTATAATGTATTATGTAGATACCTTAAAAATGCATACATACAAGGACATAAGAGATAATTAAATAAATACACACATACCTACACATACAAACATAAGAGATAAATAAAGAAGACTACATACATACAAACAACGCATGCATGCATACTTACATATATAATACAAATATTATGTATGTTGTATATATATGTATGTTGTAGGCATAAATATTTATTTAATTATATATTATGTATGTTGTATGTTGTATATATGTATGTTGTAGGTATGTGTGTATTTATTTAATTATCTCTTATGTACTTGTATGCATGTATTTTTAAGGTATCTACGTAATACATTATAAGAGAACACTTAATATATGTTGATCTTATAATGCATTATATATGTATGTATGTGCATTTATAATTTTAGTTTTTCAATTAGGTTATTGTTATAATCCATTGTACATGTATTATTTAATTAATATTCTCTTTCAGCTTATTAAATTGTTGTTGCCTCCTTTTTAAGTGTTATCTCTTTTGCCTAATTTATCCCTCTCATTTTTTGAGTTTTTATTTCTTATTTAAAACTCCTTTTCTTTTTGGTTAAGTGGTGTTTTTTTTTGGGGTTTTCCTTTCCCCTATCTTTGGGTGTGTGTCTTTCTTATTTGGTTCCTCGTGTTACGTGTTTCTCCCTAGCCTCTCACCACCCTCTCTCTTTTTAAGCTAGCTTGGTCTACAAGAAACCAATTTTACATCTCCTTGAGCTCTATTTCCTAATGATGGATCATGAAGTGTGATCAAAAACATTGATTCAAAAATTGGCACACAATCAAATTCAGAAGCATAAAATTTTGATAATATGGATTGTGGAAGTCTAATAGCATTCATGAAATAATTGTGAGTTAAAACATAATTAAATTTATTAGTTAATTGATAAATAGCATTTATATTAAATTAGTTTGTATATGTTATTAAATAAATTGATTAATTACTATTGTAATGTTATTTTTATGTAAAGGAAAATGAAATTAGAAATAACAGAAATTATGGGAAATAATATTTTTTTGTTTAAAAAGGTAAAATGAAATAAAAGGAAAAAGAAAAGAGTTATTTATTCAATTCTTATTTTTGCATTTTTCATGCCTAAACCCTCTATCTTTCTCTTCTCTTCAAAAATAAAAAATAAAATGGAAATTTTGAAAAATGGATTGCTTGGAGTGGATTTGGTTGAAGCTTGGTGATTGCTTATGGGAGGAATGTATTGCTTGAGGTGTGTGTCATGAAAAGAGTCTTTCCCTCATGTTTTGTACTTGAGAGGAAGGTATTCTTCTAATTAAAATTTGTTTTTAAAATAAATTTAATTCCTTTAGCCATGCCCACGTTAGGTGGAGTCAATTGGCATCATTATATAGAAATTATTTAAGTTTTAAAATTGTAGTTTGATTTTGTACTTTAATTTTTTTTAAACTCCCATTTTAAGGCCAAGTTATGTTGAATGCACAAGAAAATTGAGAGGGGGTGAATCAATTGTACATTAAAACATCAAAACCCTCATTAATATTCAGATCCACATCAACTTCAACAACCTTTAATCTATTAGAATGATTTAGCATGAAAGAAAATAATAGAAACTGAAACATATCAACACCATGCACAATAGAACACCAAATTTATGTGGAAAACCCAAGAAGGGAAAAAACATAGTGAGGATTAGCTCAAAATATAAAGTAATTGCAACACTGAATACAATAGGCTCATTGCCAAAGGGCTCACTACCCAAAAGAAACAAGGGCTCACTTCCAATGGCTCACTGTCAGATTACAAAAAAAGAATAAAAGAAGATTGTTACAATGAGAAATCCATCTCAATGCAACAGAAGATTTCATCATAGAATCACTAACACATTTGAAATCTTCCTCAAGATTGTAGACACCTTCTACTCATTGCTTCCAGTAATCTAACTCATTAAAGCTCGCACTGCACTTCACAAATTCGCACTTCACAACTCTGCAATTCGCATCACACACCTTACACCCAAATCCTCCATCAACACAACACTTATTTATACCTTTTTCAACCTTGAAAACATTCTCCAATGTCGGTTATACACCTCAGTCGTGCAAATTTAAATTAGGTCATCACCAAAACATTCCTGCGGTGGAAAGGAATTAAGGAAGACCACATCACACCTTAACTCGGACCTAAATCCACTCATACATGCCACACCACGCTTCCACAACCACCGAAACAAATCCACAATTAGTGTACACACCCGAGGTCGGTCGAACCCGTGTAAACATCATTAAACAATTAAGTACACACTTCCTTTGATCCAAATATGACTTATGAACCATCACAACACTTAAACACAATCTAGAATATTTCACAAAATAAAAAAAAATCCTTCGCGACAACTTTCACTTGAAAAATAAACACATCATGTAAACCCAGTTGACCTTCCACACACTTTAACTTAATAAATCAACTTGTGGAGCGCTAAACCACAAAAAACTTCAATTGGAGGTAGATATGAGCCTTATCAGTTCACTTCTAGAACTACAAGACTAGAAAACAAAATATAGAAAAATGCGGAGCAAAACCATTTCTCCCAAACACCACTGTAATGCATAGTTCACACATTGGTGAACACAACTTTATCTGTATAATGATCTAGACCAAGAAACTCTAGATATAATACATATGAACAAATCTTATCAACATATCTGAACCACACAAGAATATCTTCAACACTGAAGAAATGTGAAGCAAAACCAAAACACCACTCTGTATGCCAGAGCACCTCTCAACCACACGGTTTCCTCTTTTATTCAAATTTTCTCAAAAGAACTTGGAAACCAATCACCACAAACACATTCTCATCATCTAAAACATCTCTTCATCACAACCAAACCAAGTGCAACATAGCCACTGAATCATACACATGCTTATCAAAGCAACATTAGAGGTTGACACTAGTAACACTTACTAATGACAACATAATCAAACTAATCAAAGCATCATCACAATTTCTCAACCATAAATAGACTTCAACAATCTCCAACATAACCAATTGAAATTAATGAGAACACAAACATGAGCCTATTGAAATTAATGACAACACCAACTACTCATACTTGCAACAAGTTATGGAAAAATATATATATCAAAATTTAGATAATTTGAATTGAACAATATATTTTTGTGGATTTTTAGAACAAAAGGGCACTATTGAATTTTTTTAATTTTGTTATTTTTTTTAAAATAAATATTTATGAGTTTTTTCCCAATTTCATCAACAGTGAATTTGGGATTTCCATTATTTTTCTCGATTTTTAGAAATTAAAAAAATGAATTCTATAACATTATTTGAAGTAAATATTTTGTTGAGTTAGATGGCTCCTTATGTAAATGTGATTCTACATCTTTTTGTGTATATTGTCAAAACATATATAAATATTATTTTATTATATTGATTTGTGTATTACACCCAATTTATAAAATTGGAATGTTGAAATTTTAAGATAGAGGAGGTCTAAGATAGGAAAAGAGGGGCCCTCCCAATTTGTCATGGAAAAAATGATTCACAAGAAAAAACGTGGAGATAGCTTATTTAATCAAGTGATGATTAAGGATACACTGGGTTAATTACTAATGATATTTTTTATCCTAGGATTGAAACACTTTCAAAGGTTCAATCTAGTGAAAAAACACATGTCACAAATCTAGGAGTTGGTAAATGTCACAAGTATCTTTGAATTTGGGAATATTTAGTCTCAAAGTTTTCAAAACAACATTCGAAACCTATATTAACACTCCTTATTTTATGTCTAAGATTCCCATCCTTCCCTCAAGTTGGATTTTTACAGATGACATGATTTATGATCATTTGTGCATGTGTGCACTGATTGGTGTGTGTATATGTCATTCATTGTCTTACATTTTCTTCTTTTAGTTTGTGTTGCTACATGTGGTGTCATGTTCTTTGTTTGGCATGAGTATTGCCATGTATTTTTTGTATGTGCATGAGCCTTGGCCTTGATAACAATGTATACATAATCTTATTCTTTATAGATCAATAATTTTCTCAAGTGGCACAATAATCTATTACACTTAATGATGGTAATATGGTTGGGAGGTGGATAATATTCCTCCATTGATCCATTCTAGATCTCTCAAAAGCTAGAAGAGTTCCTAGTTTAGTATTTTATGTTATTCCCATATAGGGGCATCACATTTTTTCTTTTTGAAACTTTATCTTTCCCTTCACCTTCCATCATGGATGTTTGAAGCATTTTAAAATTTGAATTTTATTGATCGTTGGGGCTGAAATACCTACTTGTGGTTCATTTAATGAGAAGCAGCAAGTGGGAGTGGAGAAGAGACAATCTGAATAGGAATTTTGAACACCCAAACAGGTAATTAAGCATTTATTATGGGATTTTGAGCATTGGCCAGAGTTTTAGGAAGGATTTTATGGAAGAAGCTTACAAAATTTTGGGGATTTTGAGAAAGACAAAGAATAGAACAGAGAGGGAAAAAAAGGAAAGGGATCAAAATAGCAGTAAGTAGAGAAGAACAAAAGAGACAAAAGGGAACATTAGAGAAGAAAGTTCCATAAGGAATAGTAGAGACAAGCAGAGGACAGCAATAGAATCATGGCAGACAAGAGGAATAAAAATGAATAATAGAGGGGAATTCTATGTTGCAACTACTTGTGTAAATGCATGTAAAAGAGTATAAAAAGTTATATTTCAAATATAATATAATATTATCCTCTTCATAGTTATCTTTGTGCATGTGTTTGTGAGTAGTATTTTTAATGAGTTTGTTGTTTTGAAAGTGTGGACTAATATGTGCAATTTAGAAATATTTTATAATTTTGAAATTATTAACAGTCACTTACAATCATCGCTACAGCTACCCCTAGCAACTGTCTATTTTTTACAGCAACATAGTTATTATCTCTGAAATTTATTTTATGCCCCTAAAATATTTTATACGACCTAAAGCCAGTTTATAGACCTCTGTAGAGGTTGTGTGAAGTTTCTTACAACAACACAACCTCCCCTTTTCCACCTGTTAGCTCATTTTTAAGTGGTTTTTAGGCATCTACAGGGAGGTGGGTGTCATCAATGTGGTATCAAAGTGCAGCTAGAGCTTTGAGAAGAAATTTAGTGGCTTGATATTGGAGTTGAAGAAAGCCCTATGAGTTGAAACTATGGGTGTGTCCCTACAGCAAGGGATATCGTTGTTAGGAGACTGCAATAAGAAGGAAATGAAAAAGAATGAGATAAGAGTAGCAGGATACTACCAAGGAGAAGGATGGAAGAGGTTGTAGCTATAGTAGTAGTGGGAAGAATAGATGAGGTGCTAGAGACTCTAAGGGGAGTACAAGCAAGAATGGATGCAATAGAAGGTGGAATGAGAAGAGGTAGAGCACATGAAGATAGTGATAATGAATATGATGAAGAAGGAGAAGATATGGAAGGACATGAAGGGGAAAAGGAAAATAGAGATATAGACGTGGGAGAAAAAATACTTATAAGATCTATTTCTAACATTGGGAAAGGAATAAGGGTGGAATTACCAATCTTCTCAAGAAGTTTAGAATTGGATGAATTAATTGATTGGATAACAAAGATGGAGGAATACTTTGAATATGATGAAGTTGAGGACACCAAAAGAGTGAAGGTTGCTCAAACAAAATTGAAATGACATGTAGCACTCTGGTGGAAAGAGGTACAAATTGAGAGAAGAAAAAATGGAAAAGATAAGATCACATGATGGGATTGAATGGTAAGCAAGATGAAGGTTAAATTTATACTTGGTGATTATCAACTTGAACTTCTCAAGAAATTGAAAAATTTAAGACAAAGAGAGTTAAGTGTGAAGGATTATACATAGGAGTTTTACAAAATTTCCATAAGATTTTTCCAAATGAATTGGAACATGAAAAGGTAGCAAGATATGTTAATGGATTCAGGCTAAATATTCAAGATGAACTAAGTATGATAAGGCTACGAAAAATGGAAGAAGCATATCAATATGCTCTAAAATAAACGATAAATTGGCAAGAAAGCAAGGAACAAACAAAGGTAGAGGTGGATTTAGTAAAGGAAAAGTGTAGCAACAAAAAAAATACAACCTTGGGAAAGAGGCTAGCCCTTCAAAAAGTCAAAAGGAGAAAGATGAAACAAGATCAAGACCATACCCTATGAGAGGTAGAGGTGGATATGGAAGAGGCCAAGGTAGAGGCTTCCAAGGCACAGGTTTCACTTATGGACAGTCAGGCCATAGGTTTTATGAGTTCCCATAATGCATACCAAATGGATCAAGGAGTGTAGGGGCAATAAGTGCACATGCAACCAAAGGGATACTGAATCTATAGGGATTATTAGTCAACTAGATGAACCTAAGAGAGGATAAGAACATATGATGAAGAGGACATTATTAAATCCAACCAAAAGAGAAGATGAACCTATCCAAATGAAAAGTTTGTTTTAGGACAATATGTAAATCAAGTGGAAAATGTTGCAAGGCTATCATAGATAGTGATCTAGCACCAATAATTTAGTTTCAATTGAAATGGTGGACAAGTTGGGGTTAAAAATGATAGGTCACCCTATCCCATATAAGGTTTCATGGTTACAAAAAGAGCACCAAGTCTTGGTTGATCAGCAATTCCTAGTGAATTTTCAAATACCTAAACTTATGAAAATGAGGTGTGGTGTGATCTCATACCTATGGACGTATGCCACTTACTCTTAGGAAGGTTGTGGAAGTTTGATAGGAAGGAAACCCATGATAGAAGAGAAAACACTTACACTTTGGAGAAAAATGGAAGAAAGTATACTCTTACGGCGTTGGTAACTAAGGAAGAAGAGGTGGAAAGTGGTCCAAGAACACTTCTAGTGGTTGGAAAACAATTCTTGAAAGAGATTAAGGGGGAAAATATATGTTTTGCAGTAGTTCCAAAGGAGCTATAAGTAGATACAACAAAAAATAGCAATGACATGCCTTTAGAAGTAAAGGAGTTAAAGAATTTGATGAAATTGTGTACAAGGAATTATCAAAGGGACTACCACCCATGAGAAAACACTTACACTCTGGAGAAAAAAGGAAGAAAGCATACTCTTACGCCATTGGTAACTAAGGAAGAAGAGGTGGAAAGTGGTCCAAGAACACTTCTAGTGGTTGGAAAAAAATTCTTGAAAGAGATTAAGTGGGAAAATGCATGTTTTGTAGTAGTTCCAAAGGAGCTACAAGTAGATACAACAAAAAATAGCAATGGCATTCCTTTAGAAGTAAAGGAGTTACTTAAATAATTTGATGAAATTATGTGCAAGGAATTATCGAAAGGACTACCACCTATGAGGAGCATCAACCATCATATTAATTTGATTCAAGAGGTAAGTTTACCCAAAAAGGCTTCATATATGTTGACACCTACAAAAAATGAAGAGGTGAACAAGCAAGAACAACAGCTATTAGAAAGAGGAAAAATTAGAGAAATCCTTAGCCCATGTGTGGTACCAACTGTATTAGCACCAAAGAAGGATGGTGAATGGAGGATGTGCACAGACTCAAGAGTCATCAATAAAATAAAAATCAGGTATTATTTTCCATTACCAAGAATGGATGATCTCATGGACTATTTGGGGAAGGCTATATATTTTACAAAGATTGATTTTAGAAGTGGATATCACCAAATTAGGATAAGAGAGAGTGACGATTGGAAAACTACTTTTAAAACCAAAGAGGGGTTGTATGAGTGATTAGTGATTCCCTTCGGATTAAAAAATGTACCCAACACATTTATGAGGTTAATGAATGAAGTGATGAAACCATTTTTTGAAAATTTTGTGATTGTTTATATCTTGATGATATTTTTATTTTTAGTAGTAGCAAAGAGGAACATTTGTTGCACATTAGAAAAGTCTTACAAAGGCTCAAAGAAGAAAGGTTATTGGTGAATTTGAAAAAGTGCAATTTTATGGAGAAATTGGCTTATTTGGGATATGTCATATCACCACAAGGGTTGCAAATGGATTCAAAAAGGGTACATGCTACTATTGAATGGTCAACACCTAGGAGTGTACATGATGTCCGAAGATTTCATGATTTAGCTAGTTTCTATCATAGATTTATTCAAAATTTTAGTAGGATATATGCACCCATAACCAAAACTATAAGAGGAGACAAGAAAGAGTTTAAGTGGACAGCAACAATAGATAGAATTTTTGAGATTTTGCATAAGAAGGTCACCAAGGAACTGGTGTTAGCATTGCCCGATTTTATAAATGTGTTCCAAGTGGATTGTGATGCAAATGGGATAGCCATAGGAGTGATTCTTAGTCAAGAGGACAAACCTATTGTATATTTTAGTGAGAAGCTTAATTATGCCAAGAAGAGGTTTTTTTTTTATGATCAAGAATTTCATTCCATTGTACAAGCTTTAAAGAAGTGACATCATTATTTTCTTCCAAAAGAGTGTATTCTCTACGTAGATCATCATGCTTTGTAATTTATTAATAATAAAACCAAGTTGAACCAACAACACGTGAAACTTGGGTAGAATTCCTACAAGGATATACTTTTGTTCTCAAGCATAGAAGTGGGAGTTCAAAAAAATTAGTGGATGCATTAAGTAGAAGAGCAGCATTGTTGACTGAAATGAGAGTTGAAGTAGTTGTATTTGATGTTATGAAAGAGTTATACAAATATGATTTGGATTTTAAGGATGCATGGATAGCATGTATGGAACCTACTAGTGTGGATAGGACATGATGTATGGACTACTTTATACAAGATGGATTATTTTTCAAAGGATACCAACTTTTTATACCTCAAGGATCCATGAGGTAGAATTTAATAAGAGAAAACATTATGGTGGCTTCTCTAGACATTTTGGAGCTAATGAAATAATGGCACAGCTTAGTGAAAGATATTTTTGGCCAAGGATGAGGGTTGAAATCAAAATAATTGTGCAAGGATGTCAATTTATCAATATGCCAAAGGAGGCAGTCAAAATACAGGTCTATATCAACCATTACCCATACAAGAGAAACTGTGGGAAGATGTAAGCATGGATTTTGTGCTCGAATTGTTGACAACGTGATGTAAGGATTATATTTTTGTAGTTGATGATAGATTTTCCAAAATGGCTCACTTTATATCTTACAAAAATATAGATGATGCGACACATGTAGAAAATATATTCTTCACAAAGGTTGTTAGATTACATGATTTATCAAGAATTATAGTTTTAGACCATGATACTAAGTTTGTAGGACATTTTTGGAGGACACTTTGGAAGAAATTAGGGACTAATTTAAATTTTAGATCTATATATCATCCTCAAACAAATAGACAAACTAAAGCTGTTAATTGTAGCATAGGGAATTTTCTTCAATGTTTAATTGGTGACAAGCCTAAGCAATGGGATTTGATATTGCCCCAAGATGAGTTTGCATACAATGAATCAGTCAATAATAGTACAAGTAATACTTCATTTCCAATTGTTTATGGGTGTAGTCCTAGAGGTATTTCAGAATTAAGGGAGCTTGTGAATATAGAGGGATATAAGATAAGTGTTGAAGGAGAATAATTTGCTAAACATATGCAATATTTACATTAGAAAGTAAGAGAAAAACTCAAATGGAGTAGCCAGCAACATAAAGAGAAGGTTGATTTAAAGAGGAGAGAAAATAATTTTGAAGTGGGAGATATGGTATTGGCACTTCTATAAAGGAAGTATTTCCTAGCCATACCTACAACAAACTCAAGAGGAAGAATATTGGACCATGCAAGATCATCAAGAAGCTCTCACCAAATTCCTACGAATTAGAGCTACCTAAAGGTTTTTAAATCACCTATTTTTAATGTTTCATATTTGCATACTTATTATAGTGGGAGACATCACAAAAAAAGGAAAGAAGAAAACATTGACTGAAAAGTGGACAGAGTAACTACCCAAGCAAGAACAAGAGGAAATTGAAGATATTTTGGATTCTAGAGTAGTTAGGAAGCCAAGGGCCAAGGAGTACAGTGAGAATTTAGTGAAATGTAAGGGTAAACCAATGGAAGATACAACATGGATAAACCCCACAGAGCTAGAATCATTCAAGTTAATAGATGATGGCAGGGTTATTGACCTACAACAATAGGATCACTAGCCTACAGTAACACAGACTTTTACATAGTGAGAAGGGGCTCACAAATTTTCTAGCTCAAAAGTTTGATGCAAGGGCATCACATTTTTTTCGGTTTGAATTTTGTTTATCTTTCACTTCACCCGCCATTATGGATGTTTGAATCATTTTTAAATTTGAATTTTATTGGTTGTTGGAGCTAGAATACCTACTCATGGCTCATTTAATGAGCAGCAGCAAGTGGAAGTGGAGAAGAGCCAATCTAAGCGAGAATTTTGAACACCCAAATAGTGGTTAAGCATTTATTATGGTATTTTGAGTGTTGGCTAGAGTTTTAGGCAAGATTTTATGGAAGAATCTTTCAAAATTATGGGGATTTTGAGAAAGAGGAAGAACAAAAAAGAAGAGAATAGAGAGGAAAAATAGAATAAAAAGGAAAGGGGTCAAAATAGCAATAAGTAGAGAAGAATAGAAGAGATAAAAGAGAACAACAGAGAAGAAAGTGATCGAAGGAACAACAAAGAGCAGTAGAGGACAACAATAGAATCATGGCAGACAAGAGGAGCAAAGAGGAATAATAGAGGGAATTTTTTTTTACAAGTTGCAACTACTTGTATAAATATTTGTAAGAGAACTACTTGTATTTTAAATATAATATAATATTATCCTATCCATAGTTGTTGTCTCTGTGCATGTGTTTGTGTGTAGTATTTGTAATGAGTTTGTTGTTCTGAAAGTGTGGACTATTGTGTGCAAGTTTAGAATATTTAATAATTTTGAAATTGTTGATAGTCACCTGCAGCCATCGCTATAGCTACCTACAACAACTGTCTATTTTTTATAGCAACTTAGTTATTGTCTCTACAATTTATTTTATGCCTCTAAAACATTTTATCAAACCTGCATACAATATATAGACCTCTGTAGAGGTTGTGTGAAGTTGCTTACAGCAACACAACCTCCCCTTTTCCACCTACTAGCTCACTTTTAAGTGGGTTTTTAGGCATATATAGGGAGGTGGATGCCATCATATTCTTTGTGTTTATCGGAGCACCTTGGAGGTGGCCCATTATTGATGTAATAATATGTATTGTATCATTTATGTATGTATGTATAATTTTATCCTTTCATGTTTGGGAACTAGCCTTTACCTGATTATTGTTTTATAATCTCATTTAATTATTTATTGTGATCTTTGTAAATGGGGTGCATAATACCATTGTATTTAGTGCATGGTTGTAATTTGATGTAATTTTTGATGTATGTTATGATTCATCCATGTTTAGGATGAAACCCCTTAAATAAAATCAATTATTACTAGCATTTGGTATTTGTCCACATCTCATCTTATGAGGACATTAGCATGTTTGTAAGGCTAAAGTCATGATAATTGTGTATGTTTGAATTAAATTATTTAAAGTTTCATTTATGATTATAGATTTATATGGGTGAATTTAAATTGTATTTTCATAATGGATATTTTTCTATCTTTATTTTGGAATGTGTCAATGTTGATGTACATTTCGTAGCATTTTTGTCATGTTTTTCTTGTAGTCTTTCCCTTATCTTCAAGAGCTAGTGTTAATTTTTTCCTCATTCCTTGGAACCATATCCTTAGGGGCCTCTCGTGTGGCCAAGTTGGTGCCCACAATCCCTTGTGTGTTTTTTTCCAAACCATAATACCTCAGCTCATAAACCAAGGAATTTGTGCCTCATCAAGTGAAGAAATGGAGCTTGCTAGTTTTTATGCTTTAGTGCATTTTTTTCTCTATTTGTAAAGTTGCACACACAATTAAAAACTTGCAAGTCAAGTTTGGCAGTATAAATTTTTAAGTTACATTCAAATCCTGAAGTTTAAAGTGTAGGATATCTAGAGTTAGGATCTCATCGCACTGTGTTGTGCATATTGCATTTAGATTCCAAAGTCTAAAGTGTAATATGTTTGAATTTTGGAGTTGTCTAAATGTTAGGGTTCAGAGTTGAATAACACTATAATTTTCTTTTAAAAATGAGGCCCCAAAGCTTGAGTATTTTTTTGTTGCCTTATTTTATACTTTTGTGGGACTTTTATTTTGTGCAAGTTGCAAATATGTCCCACTGTCTAAGGTTGTGTGAATTTGGGTATTGTGGTCTTCACAATTTATAGGTTTGAAAATTTTAGATTTTTTTCAAGCTCAAATCCAAGTTGTGTGCAAGTTGCCTCAAAGGTCTAAAGCTTGACTTGTAGTTAATTTCTCTTTAAATCTCAAAATGGTTGTTCTAGTCTTTTTAGTTTTAGACCAATGAAATTTGGAGGGTGGTTTAGAGATATGTTAGAAGTGTGTTCCAATTATTTTGGGAATCATGTCTCTTTCATACCTCAATTTTTGTTCCAACCATGTGGTGTCATAAATTGTATACCCTTGCAATTTCATACTACACAATGTCCCCCTCTTTTAGCTCATAATATAATTTTTTTATAAATGTAATGTTGACACCAAAATAACATTTTTCCACCATTTTTTAATAATTCTAGCTTTATGAGTTTGTTTTTTCCCGACAAGAGCACTATGCACAAAATTATATGTAACATGCTAACGTCTTATGAAAATTTGAGATCAAGTGGCCATTGGAGTGTTACCTTCCTAGGAACATTTTGGAGGTAATATCTCTATATGACAATTGCATTGAACAAAGTGAACCAACTTGTTATTTTAGAAGGAAAGGAAAGACAAAGGGGTCTTTTAATTTTTCTCTCATATGCTCAAGCTCTCATATTGAACTCCACAAATTCTTGAAGAAGCTCTCAAGTTATAAAACAAATAGTAAGCTCCCTAGAATATTGCATGTTATCTTTTTGAGATGACAATCCCTCTTGGGGGTCAAAGATAACTTCCAAGTGAGCACAATCCATTATGTTGTCTCCTTCCTATTGTATACAATTTCTTTATGCTAACATTTAGATATATCTAGTGTTAGCATAATACATTTAGATTTTTTATATCTTTGGAATTACATCTTGCTTTGAAGTAATCACTTTCATTATTTTTTCAATATTATCAAAATATTGGTTATTCATGGAGGTAGAAATATCAAAATAGGGGTTTGACTGAAGCAAGCCCCTAAACATCCCAACCAAAAATTATCTCCCATCTCTCTTTGTGTGCAGGTTCTTCAGGTTGGAAGAAAGCGACAATCCCCTTGAAATATTTTATCTTTCAATAATCTTATTTTTTTATTGTAGTTTAATATGAACATAGTATGTTTTTTTTTTTGTTTTTTTTATTTTAATATTTCTTGTACACAGTGATCTCATAACATCTATTTCATGTGTGTAAGAACTGATTTTAAGATATTTTTTTTGGCATTTGTACTTAGAGACAACTTGTGACATGAGGATGTTCATACTACACATTGGTGTATGTGGTTGAGGCTTTCAAAAAGTCACAAATTCATCTCTGAGATCTATACATTTTATTCTTTCTTGTGTCATATTGTAATTACAATTGCATGGATAGATGTTTTCACCAATTGATTATAATTGGATATATATATATATATATTGAAATTTGAATATTTCATTTATTTCCAATTATATTCATTTTTATAAAAAGGATTGATCAAATAGGTAGAAGAAACTCTGGTTTATTCTAAAGTTATTATAGGTCATTGGTTCTCAATAAAGCTCCATTCCTTTGTAAGAATCAATTTTCCTATCCTACACCATGGTGTTTTTAAGTCTTCTACTTGTATCGCCATGTGTTATACATTGGTGTGTGTGTCAAGTATGTCATCAAATTTTATTATGACACCTTGTGCATGTAGTAGTGTTGTGTGGCTTGCTTAATACCATATTTGTATTGCAAAAAAAATGTTTAATCATATTTTATATGTTAATGTCTTGTGCAAAAGCTTGGGTACATTTGGTATCAAATCCTATATTAACACATTAGGAAATTTAGGTTATTCTTCTTTTTTTTGGAGCATGTATGGGTCCCTTGTGTATTTTTGTGTTGTTAGTATCATGTGTTGTTTCCTTATAGTTTTTCCTTACACATGTATAGTGTAGAAATACATTATTGTGGGATTGGTTAGACTCTTGTGGTTGCTAGAAAGTTTCTTTTGTATGAATTTCCTTCATGATATTTTGAATGATTAGAAAGAACCTTTACTTTGTGTGTGATTGTTTGAGTGACCCTTGTGGGGTCATGTTTGTGTTATATATCTACTTTTGATAGTGTGGATGTAAAAACCATTGTATGATGAAGGAATTGCATATGTTTTTGGTTTTTTATTTAATATTGTGTACTCTCTTATGAGTTATACATTTATTTGTGAAACAGATATGTGTTCATATGCTTAATATTTATGGAGAAATTGATGTGGCAATGGTTGTTCAAGTAACCTTGCATTATGTACCCTTTTTTGTATACCATGTTGCAAGAGTAGTGTTGAAACCTTGTACCACCCATCCTTTTTTTCATGATCCATCACAAAAAATCAATCTGAGATATCCAAAATGGTCCATCATGCCCCAAA
Source organism: Sequoia sempervirens (assembly GCA_007258455.2). Lineage (NCBI taxonomy): Eukaryota > Viridiplantae > Streptophyta > Pinopsida > Cupressales > Cupressaceae > Sequoia > Sequoia sempervirens. The sequence goes on from VDFB02000015.1 coordinate 339,672,341, forward strand.
AATACCTTTGATAGTTTCCTTCCCTCCTTGCCAAGCTACATTGAAATACCCATTTGTAAAAAATGTTCTAAGGATGGTTTTTCCCTTCTCCTTTCATTTTTTCTTCACATATCCTTTTAGAATTGCAAGCCCTGAACGAACACTTGGACTAAGGTCTAAGTTCATTATGGTTCCCTAATTTCCTTTTATTCCTTCTTTTCCCCCTTGTCCTTTTGGAACTTCAGATTCCAAACAGACTTTTGGATTAAGTCCAAAAGTACACTTTCTTCCTGAATCCTTACTTCCCTATTTCTTTTAAGGTCCTATCAGACATTCAGGACCCGATTAGTTTTTTTCATCTCTCATCTAAATTTCCTCATCCCTTCTTCATCCTTGCTTCCACTTTTCCTTTTCCTTTATTCCTTTTATACTTTCAAAGTCTGATCGGACATTCGTCCCTTGGCCTAAAAATTTAAATCCCTTTTCCTTCTTTGCTCCTACCATCTAGGTTCTTTTGCAAAATGGCAACGCATTTATCTCTTCACAGGGAATTTTTATTTCCTTAGTGTGAAAAAAATGTGCTAAGCGAGGTCCAATTCCAAAATTCCACATGGAATTTTCTCATTACAATGCACCATTCCTTCACGGTGCATATTCAAATATTTTGCACATAGGGAGAATGCGCTAAGCGACAAAGGCAACAGATGGTGATGCATGTCCAAATCTCCTTCCCAACATGTTTCACCTTTGTATCGCAGTTTGGATCCCTATCACAAAAAAAGAATGTGATGAGCGATATAGGAACAAATGATGCACACATGTCGACATCAAATTATAGCACATTTATCTCTTCGCAAAGTAAATTTCTTTTCTTCAGTGCAGAGGAAAAATACACTTTATGAGCACCAATGGCAGCATGACACATGGTTGTCCCTGATTTGAGCGTATATGTAGTGAGGCAACGTAAATTATTTTTTCCAATGCATAAGGAAAATGTGTTGAGTAGTGTAAGGGCAAGGTTGGTGGACATGTGGCAGCTTCCTATTGCAGCACTGAATTTCTCCACAATGTAATTTATTTTCTTCAATGTAGAGGCAAAATGTGGTTTGTGAGCACCAATGGCAACATGATGTGTGGCATTCCTTGATTTGAGAGCATTATGTGTGAGGAAATGGAAATTCATTTTTCCATTGCATAAGGAAAATGTGTTGAGCGATGTAAGGCCAAGGGTGGTGGATAGGAGGCAGCTTCCTATTGCAGCACTGAGTTTCTCCATAGCGTAATTTCTTTTCTTCAGCATGGAGGAAAAATGTGCTTTGTGAGCGTTAATGGCAACAAGATGTGTGGTGATCTAGGATAGGAGTGCACTACCTCCTTGTAGTGTGTTCTCTCCTATGGGAATTTTTAAAGGTTTCGCACTAGTATGACAGGACACACAAGTTGTTGATATTATAACTTATGCAAATTGACAATCACATTTTAAACTTGTTAAAGTGAGCTCAAAGCTTTGATCTCAAATCAAATGGTCCAATTTAAAATTTATCAATGGTTAAACACACCAATTTGTAGGAGCACTTGCAGTAATGGTTGAGAAAAAATTTCAGCTACCAAGATCAGATTTTCCTCCTACAGGGCTTATTCTTCATAGATTTCCATGCCATATTCAATACAAAATTGGAACCCATACTACTTTATGTATGGAAGAGACATTCCTTCTATTGCAGACTAGATTTCATGGCATATTTTGCTAGATTTCTCTTTTCTACACATATTACATTCAATGCAGAGGCATGGCATGCACATCAAGGTTTTCCAAGTTGATCTCAATGTGGGATTTGATGGCCTTATCCTGGTATCTAATCAAATCATATATTTTTCTGACTCCTAACTTTAGTAGGGTTAGGTTTTGGTCTAAAGTCATCTCAGTTATGCATGAACTATCAATTGTACTTATTTTTAAGGGTTCTTCCTCTGGCTCCTCTAGGGTTTTAATGTAACTGACACTACATTCTATATTCTACAACTATAAATATTACTTATATACCTTATGTTAATGAAATTTAACCATTATCACTATTAATCTCTTGCATGTTTGTGTAGACCTTCATTTCTTCATGTCTAAGTGAGTGTTTTCATCATTTCATTGATACATGGTGTTTCTGAAATAGGAAGAAAGGCATCTTTGTCTTGGTGTATCACCTCCCCTTTCCCTTTTTATGCATTCCTTCTACCCCTTTTCCCCTAGAAGTTGTTAGAGTAGGATAGTGGTAGGATTTCATGTGCTAGGTTGGACCAAAAGATCTACACTTTGATCAAAAGAGGAAATCGGCCTTCTCTAGAGACTTGACCTTGACTTGCAAGGTCCCACACCTTGAGGTCATTTCAATTGTGTCATTAGAACATTGATCTTATGTTTAGGAGGGTGCAGTTTTATGTGAAAAACAAATTTTGGCATGCTCGATTGGATGAATCAAAGTCCAATGATTTTCACTGCATCCTATTGAGAAAGAGGTGTTGTTCTCAACATTTCAGCCTTTGGAGGCATTCAAAGAAAAGTACCTAGTGACTCTGCATTTAAGGGAGGACTCTACAATCAAATTGGTGACTCTATTGCAACTTAGTAATCTTGGTTTCATATTAGACTTACAAATTTCATACCAAGGATTCAAACCAGAGCATCTTCTAGATATATTTTTTCAGTATTTTGAACTTTCATTTTCCATATATAGAAGATGAAATAGACACTCCTTATTACCTATAAGAAGTAGAATTCCTACATCTATCCCCTAAATCTCAATATATGCCACCTTTGGGTAGATTTTTTGAAACTAGATCAGCTACTGCTTAGGTAAATAGACCATTATTCCATATGGTTTCTCCTAGAAATTAAGGTTTTGTATCCTTCAATGGTAGCAGTCCCTTGGTTTAGGCCCAAAGAGATGACATATTAGTCAATGCCCTAAAAAGAATTCATCATTCAACTAGTGAGACATCTACAACTCTAGTAGAACACATCCTAGATGTGGCAAATATATGCTTTGTGCATACTATAACAAAAGATAATGTGGTTGTTAGACTCCTAGTCACATCCTTGAAATGAAAGGAACTACAATGGTACTAAGGGTTGCAACCTAACTCCATTCACAATTGGGATGAGTTAGGTGAAATATTATGCAAACAATTTGAGGATAAAAGTGATTATTTGTCTTTGGTAGAATAATTGATCGTCATAAAAAGAGCACTTCATGAATTCATGAATGACTTCAATTACAAATTTCAAAAGTATTGGGATAGAATCCCTTCCTTGGTGAAACCTTCTACTAAACATTCTTTCCTATACTAGTTGAGAGCCCTTAACAGTGACATAGTTGTTATGATTCGGTCTATGGGTGGACTCAATCTAGCAAGAGCATATGAAATTTCCATAAGGGCAGAAAATTGTTTGATACAAGTTGGGAAGATATCTCCTAGGCCACCAATGCCTCTATTTCCAAAGCTCCCTCTTCAAAAGCTCACATTGGCTAAATTTCCTATGGCTTCTACCAATCAACCATCTACTCTTATTGCACCTTCAAATGAATTACATGAAGTTAAAAGAATATTGCAAAGTTTTTGTAATAAATAGGTAACAAGCTCAAAATAATAGACCTTATCAGCCTCAAAATCAAAGCTAACAGTAAAACAAGCAACCTTACCAAGGTTAAAATCAATGGAATCATGCTAAGCCCTTGAATAGCATAAATCCAATTGTTATAAACACTTATAAATCTTTGGTCCCAGTTCAAAACAATCTATCCTAGGATCGCAAATGGTGTTACACATGCAAGTAGCCTCATAATCAAAATTCTTCCCAAAATGGAGAGTTTGTCTTTACTGCATCTCACTTGGCTCTTTTGAACAGTAGGAAGCCTCTTTTATATGGATGAGTTTCATAATCACTTTTACATTCTGAGTTTCATATTTCCATGGCCATCCACTACTCTGTGTACTCATTTCCTCTAGAAAACTTTTGTATCTTGCATTATTTGAAAACATCACTAATTCAGAAAAAGTTTGTTTTCTGTGTGTTTAATCTCAATATGAAGGGTCCCTTCACAAGTGTCTTACCCCCTTTGACATATAGAGAACATGGGTGTCCACATGATACAGTTACAACTGGTCTTGTGTATAATCTACTGCTTCATGCTATGATAATTGGCAATGCCAATTACTTTTTTCCCATTTGCATCAATGTGTTTACCTTTCTCATGCATTACCCCTTTTCTCCCAATATATTGTAGCCTTGACCATGTATTTCACCCATCACTTATATCTGCTCCATGTGACTCAAGCTAGCTCCTGATAGCTTTGCATAGCTCCTACTTTCTAACAAACATGATTACTCTTGTATTTATGAATCTCAAACTGCAAAACATCATGTAATCTTTGAAAACCAGTTTTGTGCTATGCTATCATTGATTAGGATTGACCATATTAATATGAGAAAATTTCTTATTAATAAGGAATTTATTCCTAATCAATATCACCATGGTGAATGAAACTTGTTTTCAAGAATTGCATGGTGACATGAAATATGACTATCCCTCTCTAATGAAATAGAGGGTAGCATGTTGGACTCAACCCTTGTGGGAGCCACATTTTACCCCACATGTCATAAATAGATGAAACAAAACAGTAACAAAGATTTCACCTATACCTACACAAGAAGCAAACATGTTAGATAAAACAAAGAATATAATAGATGTGTTTGATAACTCTCTTGTTTTCCTGGACATCTATAGTATGCAAGCTATCTTAATGCACATGAGGATCAGACTATATGTATATGGATATTTGCATATGTATTGATTGGTGATCCTTCATTTCTCTAACAACACTCTTCTCACAAATGAAGGAAAACTAGGAGTAACAAGGAGAGCATCAAGTGGAGATTGGACAAGCAAGAAGGACTGAAGATGATGTAGAACAAAATAACTAGGATTCGTCATTCAAGAAATGATGGATCCCCTCTCTCTAAATATGCTTTTTTTCCTTTATTATCTATAAATGTATAGTTTTTTCTAGCATTTGCATTCAAACAATTAGTCTCACGGCTTGTGTGGGACACCATACATTTATCTTATCAATAAAGACTACATTTTTGAAAATATTATGCACTCGCTTCTATGTTATATGAATTTGCATAATGTAATGTAGTAGTGTAGTCTTTTGATATTTCTTTATCCACATGAATATGATATGGTAGAACAAAATGTACCTTCTTTTCATTTGTAAAACATAAATAGCTCTACCTATTTGAGATAGTAGCTAAAATAGGTAACATTTTTGGTGACATCTACTATATGTTTTCCTACTAAACATCTTGACTAGTTGCCTGAAGCTTATCCATTGGGAATTGAGTCACTTAGAAGCTAACACAACTTGAAAACAATCTTGTACATTATTGTAACTCATCAGATCAGTATATGATACCTTGGAAACTTATTCCAACTACCAAAATTTTAGTACAAACCTACTTAACTATGTAGAACAACACTTAGAGGAATAACAAAACTAAAACTGAACTAAAACTTACTCTAACCTACTCTAACCAACAGCAAGGCTTAGTCAAACAAAACCATTGACTGGCTTTGTGAAATAACTACCCCTCCTAACCAACAAAGGATGCATTACATGATCATGCATTGTTGAAAGGATATGAAACACAAACATATATTCAATAGGCTGCTGCAATGCTTCATGAAAAATGAAAATAAACTCACTTATGCTCTGATTTTGATCATGCCTAATGTTGTCCTAGACTGAACAAGTGAGTTGAATTTGATCACTTTCAGCTATAAATCTAAATTCAGCTTTTTCTTGGATTGCATCCTCATGCTTGGGCGCAAGCATGACCTATGGAACTTTGGTGGCCTCCATATTGGCTAAAAATCTGATAGGACAGCCTCTTGAACGGATAAAACTTGGACTCCCATTGTTGGCTACTTATCTTTCTTCCTATTTTTGATCTATAGCTTCAACTGGTGTTGGTTCAATATCCAAAGTTAAACAAAAAGAGGCTTCCTCATGAGTCAAAATAGACTTTAGATCATCCCAAAATGAAACTACCTCATGAGCCAAAGATTCATTCTCATATTAACTTTCACAAACCAGCAACTCATTAAACTATTTAACATCTTGTAGTTGTCCCAAATCTTGTGTTATCACAGACATATGTTCTTCATTTTGTTCAACAAATGAAGGTAGCCCATCATACCAAAACATATCAGCCTCAAGATTTTGTGTACAACAAAAAGGAAGCTCCTCCAACCAACTAAGACCTTGCAAATTAGGTTCATGAGAAGTTTCTAGACCTAAGAGAATGGACTACTCTTTATCAAGACCATATTCCTCATGTTGTTTCAACACGTATTCAAGCTTGTGAACCTGTTGTTCTAGTTTATCATGATCGTCAACTTCTTCAACCTAGTCTAATTCTTTGTCATCCAACTTTGAACAAAATTGTTCAATTATATCTATGCACATCTCTCCAAAAATATCAAAATTAGCTTTCTCATTCATAACATGCTTGAAGATATCAAAGCTCATACCTTGGAAAATAATGTCAAGTTCAGATTTATGCTCCTGTTCATGTTCCAAGGTTCCATTGTCATACTAATTATCATCAATCAGCAACTCCTCAGATTGTTTGATGTCCTCTTGTTGTTTTGAAATTGCATCCTTATCAATAAGGCAAGGTAGCTCAACAGATGAGATGATCAACTCTTCCTCCTGGTCCTCATTCGTTCTCCTTGCACCTTGTTTCTTTTCCTTAATGCTTGGGATTGTTAACACATGCTCTTCCAACTTAGCAATTTCATCATAGTTGTCCATGTTAGATATAGCTGGAAAGGGAATTTGAAAGGGTTGCAAATGGGAGATAAGGGGTTGCTTTTGCACAGTCATGGCCTCATGTAGGGGATGATTTTTATCATTGGTAGGACTATTACCCCTAAAGCTTGGAGTCTCAAATCTAGAAGACTTACTTGGAGACTAGGTAGAATCATTTAACCTAAAACTTGGAAACAAAACCTTGGGAATCTCTTCCTTCAAAGGATGATTCATCATTACATGAAAATTTGAACTAAAACTAGGAATGCTAGGGGCCGACTAGGTTTCATACCTTTGTGCCTCCACCTCCTGCTAATGAATATAAGCTTGATAAGTGAGCTCTTCCTACTGCATATCAAACTCTTGCTGCCTTTTGATATCATCCAACTTCCTATAGAAATTTAGCAATATATTTTTTGATATTACTAGTCCCCATATTGTCAATATTTTGGGGCTGGCTATTAAAACAACCATGTTGGTTTGGCATAGAAATGGTTTCTTGAGACTGGATTTAAGCATGGGTAGGCTACCAAGAAGCTAAAGTAGGGGTGGGTGGGTGGTAAGCATGTTGAACATGTTCGTTATCTGTTGTTGGTGGGTTATTGAGGACAAAACCAACAATATATTCTACTTGATATGGCTGGTAAGAGAGCACATATGCAGGATTTTCATGGAATGGAAGATGAAAGGCCATGTTTCCATGAAATGAAGACATGCTCTTCATTCAAGAAGCTTCAGAATCAGAAGAAAAAAAATAAAAAAATCAAACTTTCTTTTAATAATGTTGAAACATGCCAACACTTGTCTGCTTGAAACCAATAGATATCCTTCCAGACTCACCAAGTGTGTTGAAAAATTCCCTCCAAAGGAAGAGACTACTGTTGTACACACCAAATAGCAGCAATGTGTAGTACAAAAGAGACTGGAAATCAGCTCTCTGTCCCATCAGGCATGCCAAAATTGTTATCAATTAGATTTGCACCCTGTTGAACCTAAAGTTCAACAATCTACTGAAACATGGGAATGATCCCAAGGTGTGGGTATGAGATCAAACTTCCGGAGAAGGTCAGCTTGCTAACTAGTAATCACCTAAACTACTCTATTGTTCTGCCAAGGAAAAGGGGAAGAGAAAGATGCATAAACTGAAAAATGAAAATGAAAATAAAGAGGTGATACACCAAACTAAACTAGGACCTAAAGCTCATATTACATACACTTGCTTATAATGAATAAATTAGACTTGCACAACTTAATTTTGTATGTATTTGCATAAGTACTTTATAAAGAGGCCCTAATGCTAAACTCTTAGGAGGAAGGAAACTTCACAGCTAAAAGCAACTTGCATTTTTGACAGAGATTATAACCTACAACAACACACTTTTCTACAAAAAGATGCTTAGCATGAGACAAAATCACAAGGAAATGAACAAGACTTCATAAGTAATTTGATCAATCAGTTAGATGCACAGAATGAAGCAAAAGAGTAAGAAGGAAAAATACCCCAATCACTAATATCCAAGGTTTTTCACTGTTATTCATGTCCAAAAGAGCTACAAAGTATGCCAAAATATGTAAAAGGACTCAAAAGTCACTAAGTACAAAACTAGAGCATAATTAGAACTCAATGTAAAATGAGTCAAAAGTGACTATAAACATCTCCCAAGCAGTTGCACCAAAATAGGAGCTAGAAGCTTCCTTGGTCGTATGCCTCCAAAAATCCAAAAATATAGCTCCTAAATCTCCTCCAAAAAGACTCCATAGTGCTAAAAAGGTCAATTTTGATCAAGTAGATCATGACGGCATGCAAAACCACCCCCTAGATGCTCTCATATCCTCCAAAAAGGTGAGTAAACACACCTATATCTTTGGCACTTGTCAACCAACCTCCTTCAACCTCCCTATATGCTTTCCAAAAGCATCAACTCTCAATTATATGCTCTCAAAACGTTTACAAGGAATGGTACTCCATTTGCATTTAAAATAGAAAATTGATTTAGTGATTTACAACAATAGCATTTAATCAAATGCTTTACAATTTTGAATCAATGCAACAAAAAGAGGAGAAGACTCGACCAAGGGATTCAAAGCAAAAAAATTACAAATTCATGAAGATATTATGCATTACACAAAAAGGGCATACAAGGCTTACTAGGGTAAAACCCTTGACCATGAAATGTATTAGTTTCTTTCATATTTTTTAAAAACAAAGGTGAAAAAACACCTTATGTGGTTGGCATAAGGATTAGGGTAAAAACCCCTAACACAAAACAATGAACTCCTTGATCTTTGGTCTCATTTGCATCGACCAACTTTTGGAAAGAAAAACTCCTCTCAGCCACCATGGAGACTAGGGTTTGAGCTCTAGAATTACTCCATTCTTACTATTTTCTTTTCGATTTCCCTCAGAGGATCACTAGGTAAGATGTTTTGAAACAAAGTTTAAATAATAATCTCCATTTTTTGTTGATTTTGGGCCTTCTTGGTCGCAGCTATTGTGGCTTTTCTAATGCATTTTTCTATGTTCATCTTATTTTTTGATACTTTTATTATCTTGGGTCACCATGGATGCCTCCATCTTGAGCATTTGAAGCCATATCCGCGGGTTTTTTGGATTAGTTTTTCAAAAGCAAGTGATGGGTAAGTATTTCATTGCTTGAGCTTTGCATTCCCCTCTTAAATAAGCTTGATTCGAGCTCATTCAAACAAAATAATGAACACCTTTTTCTTACTGTGAAAGGAAAAAATGAAACTCTATGTGTTCTATCCTATATAGGCTGCGGTCATACCCTGTACATTTTCTTATTTTTGAGTTGCTTCAAAGCTTGCAGGAGCTTGAATCTTTTCTATTTTCCTCTACATTTTCATTTTTGAAGTAAACCCCAAGAGGGTTTTGTATTTGGTGAAGAAAAACATGTTCTCGGTCATGGCCATAAGAACTCACAATTTATTTTATTCATCTATATTTTCCTCTTTACTTGTGTAAAAGGAGATCTACTCAAACTTCATTCAAGCTTGTTTCAAAACAAACAAATGAAAATCTTGTTAAGAAAAGAACTTTGTTTCACCATTTGTTGGGTTTCAAAACCATTTATGGCTAAGGACACTCTTTCATTTCTGGGTGAAGGCTTGCATTCTTTTCCTATGTCTTGCACCTACATTTTCATTTTCAGAAAGATGGTTTTTAAAACCCTCAATCATGACCTTCTATTTCATGGAGAAAACACAAACTTAGATTTTGCTTTACCATAAAGCTACAGGCTCATTTAGCTAGAAACCCTAGCACTGAAAAAGGGTTTCACCTCTATTTTGGGTGATGCATTGTAAAAGTGAGATTCCATTTTCAGGTAATTGGCATTGTAAATTATCTTCACAAAGCATAATACATTGTTACTTGCTCACTTTTTTTTGTATTACACTAGATCATTGTAGCATAACCTTTTCCTTTTAAATTCTCATTTGGATCACCTATTCTGCCATTGACAAGCTACAGCTATATGCACAACCTTATTCATTACAAACCTATATCTCACTACTTTTTTGTATTGTGAAACCTTCACATTTAGTTTCACTTGAAATTCTTGTATAAGCATTTTCTCATTGTTCATTTTTGCAAAAGCATGATGATTCTAAAGCTTGTCTTTACCGCCTCTCCACTTGGCTCTTCTGAACATTAGGAAGCCTCTTTTTTATGGATGAGTTTCATAATCACTTTTACATTCTAAGTTTCATATTTCCATGGCCATCCACTGCTCTATGTACTCATTTCCTCTAGAAAAATTGTGTATCTTGCATCATTTGAAAACATCACTAATTCAAAAAAAAAGTATGTTTTATGTGTGTCTAATCTCAATATGGAGGATCCCTTCACAAATGCCTTACACCCTTTGACATATAGAGAACATGGGTGTCCACATGATACAGATACAACTAGTCTTGTGTACAATCTACTGCTTCATACTATGATAATTGACAATGCCAATTAATTTTTCCCATTTGCATCAATGTGTTTACCTTTCTCATGCATTACTCCTTTTCTCCCAATATATTGTATCCTTGACCATGTATTTCACCCATCACTTAAATCTTATCTATGTGACTCAAGTTAGCTCCCGATAGCTCTTCATAGCTCCTGCTATCTCAAAAACATGATTACTCTTGTACTTATGAATCTCAAATTGCAAAACATCATGTAATATTTGCAAACCAATTTTGTGCTATGCTATTAATATGAGAAAACTTCTTATTAATAAGGCATTTATTCCTAATCAATATCACCATGGTGAATGAAACTTGTTTTCAAGAAATACATGGTGACATGAAATATGACTATCCCTCTCTAATGAAACAGAGGGCAGCATGTTGGGCTCAACCCTTGTGGTAGCCACATTTCACCCCACATGTTGTAAACAGATGAAACAAAACAGTAACAAATATTTCACCTATACCTGCACAAGAAGAAAACATGTTAGATGACTATCCCTCTCTAATGAAACAAGAAGGAAACATGTTGGGCTCAACCCTTCTGGGAGCCATTTTACTCCACATGTTGTGATCAAAAGAAACAACCAGCAACAAAGATTTCACCTACACCTTTTTTTTCACTTTGTAAAACATAAACAACTCTACCCGTTTGAGTTGGTAGATAAAATAGGTAACAAAATCAACACTCTTTTGACTATGATAATCAACAATTTCATTGCGTACTCCCCCTGAGAGGTAGGCACCAACATTAATCCAAAACAAAGAATGAATCTTGAGATCTACTGGATTGATGCATCTCCTTATGCATCTAGTTCAAAGGAGGGGCAATAACCCCCAACTTCTCTAGGAGATCCTCAAATTGTATCCTTAGGAAGACCCTTAGTGAATGAATCAACAATTTGATCCTTTTTCAGGCATATATTGAAGCTTCACTTCATTCTTCACAACCTTCTCTCTTAGAAAGTTATATATGATTGAAATATTTTTTTTCCTTGAATGCATCATTAGATTCTTTGAAATGTTTATTGCACTTGTATTTTCACAAAATATAGAAATAGGATTATCATACACCAATGTTTTCCTCATTCATAACACCTGTTTATAGCAAGATGTTGTTGCAATGTACTCAGCCTGTGTAGTAGATAAAAAAATAAATATTATTTCTTACTTAGCCATGATACCAATCTACATCCAAGAAATAATGCATCAACACTTGTACTTTTCTTTTCATCCACACAACCCACCCAATCTTCATTTTTGTATGCACTCAAAGGGAAGTTAGTATCCTTTGGATACCACAAGCCATGATTTGGAGTGCCCTTTAAGTATCTAAATATCCTCTTCATTGTTGCAACATGTGACTCTCTAAGATCTTCTCTAAATCTAGCCACAAGACAAATTGCATGCATTATATTTGGTCTAGTAGTAGTTAGATATAGCAGTCCACCAATCATTGATTTGTACTTTCTCTGGTCATCCTTAGGGGATTCATCATTCTTGCTTAGCTTGTAACCAGTAACCATAGGATTTCATACTGTTGACAAGAGACACTACACAAATTATCTATTGTTGTCATTGATGGAAACCCTAATCAGTAATCCTATCCACACTTTAGTATTTTCTCATATCAGAAGACAGATTGAAGATATGTGTTAACTATCAAAGCTAAAATAGGGCATCCAACAAAGTTGTGTACATTGATTCATATGTAATTTTATGTTATCATTCTATGTTGTGGATCTTAGGGAAGGTATTTTGATGTATGAACTATCTTATCCTTGAATCATAGAGCCTTGTATTGATTGGTGTGCAAGTTAGAAGATTTGGTTTATTGATTTTTAGTCTAACAGCTCAAAAAGGATGCATAATTTTTTAAGGTTTTTCGTATTTGGTTTTGGCTGGTCTGATTACACATAATAGAGCTTTCCAAACTCAAAATTTGAAGCACCTTCCTTTCCTTAGGGTAGTATTTCCTCCTTATTGTCATATCTGTTGTGTTATATCTATCTTGTATTGTTAAGCATTTATTTCAACCTTTATTTTTTTTTACAAAGGAATAGTTTTTTGCACTCTCCTAAAAATTTCTTTTTCTTTATTTCCTCAAAAATGATGTGATTAACATAGACAACCACAATCAAGATTTTATTTAAGTACCTACTTTATTGAATCCTTATTTTAATCCAACCTTACATACAAGCTTTAGAATCATAATTTTCAATCTGTAGACCAAATAGTGTACTTCTATTTGGATGATACTTCTTCTAGTTCTCCATTCAAGAAATCAGACTTCACATCCATTTGATAGACTTTGAAATCCTTGTGTGCTAAAAAACCTAAAAACATCTTGATAGATTCCATTCTTTCCATCAGAGTAAATGTCTCCTCAAAATATATTCCTCCAACTTGTGAATAGCCTTTACACATGAGCCTTGCCTTGTTTCTTACCATTTGTCCATTCTCATTCAATTTTTTTATGAGCACCCATTTAGATCCAATAATATATTTTTTGCAGGTATTGGGACAAGTTCCCAAGTCTATTTTTTATCAATCTATAGTAGTTCTTCTTCCTTAGCCTTTATCAATGTTCATCTTTGCATGCCTCAATTATTGTTTTAGGTTCAACTTCAAAAAATAAACAAAATTTTGCTTGTTCTTCTACAACTTTCCTTCTTGTTAGTACACCTTTTCTTTTCTCTCCAATGATTTGTTCTTTAGAATGATTCCTCTATGCATACTTAGGGGTTCTAGGTGTCTTTTCTAGAGCTTCTTCCTCTTCAATTTGCACTTCCTTTTCCTTAGCATTTTTTTCTTTGCAAATAGGCTCATCTGATTCATATCCATCTATCACCACTGAGTTTTGGAAATCTTCATCAACCTTGACACTTGCACTTTCAACAAAATTTATAAAGGGTAAGTACACCAAGATGGTTCCCAAAAAGGAGGCTTAAGTGGCCACTTTTTTCTAAAATCAGGAAATATTGACCTTGGACATGAAATTGAAGATAGTTACACTCAAAATTTTGAGATGGAACATAAGAAGGATTCAAGTGCTCTGAGTCTACTTTCTAAACCTCTAATTTATTTTGAAAATGGTTGAGATTAAGGGGTTCAAATGAGGGATGTACACAAATTGGTGTTATTTTTTTCAAAAAAACATAACATAGCAACTCTTGTACGACCTTTGTACAGTGAACTTTTTTTTAGTATCAAATGCAATGCTCAGAAAGCTGTAAAGTATGCAATTTTTGAAGAAAATTTTAATTTTAATGAAAAAAAGGCATTTTGGTAATTTTTTTGAAATATTGAATTTTTTTTAAAAAAAATTGAATGGAGTTTTTTTAAAAATGTAATAAATTTCGAAAAATTGTTGGGAGAATTTAGAGTTTCAAGTGTAATTTTTTTGCAAACTAGTTATTAAGGTTATGATTTGATAATTGTCCAACCTTGTTTAATGAGCTCCAAATGGGTATAGAAATTGCAAAAAACATTTCTTCATTGGAAAGAAAATGTTGGTTTCCCTATATCCCAAAGTGACCAGAATTACACATGTTTGGATTTTTTGCCATTAATGTTGATTGATGGTTTTAGAAACCACATACTATATAACCAGGTAGACAAAAAATTTCTTTAAAATGCTACTAAAATTTAGTTTAGTATTCCAATGGAATATGACCAAGTTTGGTGCCCCTTCTCCCATGATTTATAATGTCAATTTATTTGTTTACTACTTGATTGTATTAGCATGGTAAATATTTGAATGTATATAATTATTACTTCATGTAATGGCTTGTTGATCTTAAATGAACCTAGAGGAATAAAAATTTTGCAAATAATCTAATGTCATGTATGACAAGATAGAATTATCCTAAGAGAGATTGATGTAGTTTATGCAAACCAAAGAGAGAGAGAGAATGATATGACTTAGAATGGAGTTGGAGAAACTAGGAGCATCCAAGAGTCTTAGAGAGATCAAGATAGGAAAAGGAGTTTAAGAGAGAGAAGTGGGAGAGGTTTGAGGAAGGAGATAGGGTTGCTGGGATGCAGAGGAGGGGTGGGAAGGAGAGTGGAGGGATCATTTAAGAGAGTTAATGTAGGTTTCATACTTAAGATGGTGAAGTAAGAATGGTTGAGAGTTTTGAGGATTAGGGCTTAGTTTTCCTAGGTAGAGTGGGAGGTAGTTTTTGAAGGGTGGAGATAAGGGGATTAGAGGGGTAGTACCCATCTCTTTTTGGCCCAGAGGTTGTATATGGTAAGAGGTTTAGGGTTGGTAAGGTGTGTGAAGGGTTTGAAGGGTTATAGGGTTAGAGACTGGTTCAAGGATGATAAGGTATTGGAGAGGGAGGGATCTCCGAATGGATATGGAAAGAGATCATCCCCATAAATCTTGAACAGATTTGGAGTAGATTTCCTTTTTTCACATTCTTGATTCTTTTGGTTTAGATCTTGAGATTTTATTTTCTATTTTTTCTTCAATAGTCTTTGAGGGTGAGAAGGCAGTTCTTTTAAGAATAGAATTTGCCACAATAATTGTTTTGAAGGATTTTCAATCAAAGTCAAAAAGTTGTTGGTATTTTTTTCCAATTTTTTTTGAAGGGGGTTTAATTTGAATTTTTTCAATTTATGAATTTTTTGAAAGTTGGGCACAAACAGAGGTCACCATGGTTTGATTCAAAACCATAAAAATCCACATTTATATTTTGTTAAAAGTACAAAAGGAAAAATAATTCAGACATACCCTTATGACAATTCATGACAAAAACAAAAAAAATTAAAGAAGACAAATAAATACTGTCAAAAACATCCTTGTCAGATTCCTTATGATAAGCTTCGTACCAAAATGAATTTCCCAAACTCAACCAAACAATCACAATATTCTGCACTTAATCTATTGGAAATGATCCAACTACTTCTGTAAGTGGGAAGCCTACCATCACTCAAACAATTTCCTCCAATCTGAAGTTTTTTGTCGGTTCTCAACTTTTACGAAACCGGATGCTCTTTCAATTTTCCTGTGCATTGAACAAATACTTCTTACCAGTTATATTTTTCTATCATACCACATTAGCCAATGCTTAAGGTAGACAATTTAGAGAAATACATCAGTTGATACATATGATCAAAGTACCAAACACAGAAGGTGTTTTAATTGTATCCTTTAGTGTATACTACACATTCTCAGTATCAATTGATCATTTTAGAAAACTGTTTAGAAGGTAAAAACTCTTTCATTACGTTTAGGATGAATGATATTATATGCATTTTTCAATCAGAGGTTCAATCAGGTTTCTGAAGTCATAATGAAATAGAAAATGATGCTAGTTGTTATTAGAACTTTCAAAGATTGTTGAAATTACCAAATGCCCTTTTGATTTCCTTAGAAAAATGCACTACTCCTATGGTTATTGGGTTTTGACTTCCTTGTTCTCTTCTCTATGTTCTTTCTTTTTGGTGATCCCGAGGGCAAATACCCTAGTTAGATTTCAAATTCACCACCACCCTTCCAATTAAATTAGTTTAGGAGTTAGAATGTTCCTCATTTTTCTTCAAGCTAACAACTTTGTGTTGTCAAAATTTTTCAAAAGTGAATGGCTATATTTCAGACCATAACTACTCAATTCTTGGGTGCAACATTTTTCTCACGACAAAGGATTTTTCTTGAAAAAAAAAGAGACCAATGGCCTGAGAGTATTTTACGGAGGAATTGTGGAGGCTACCCTTTCCAAGAGGCTATTTTCGTTGATGTCCAGGATAAAGTGGGGTTGATCTCTCTCTTGACCTTTACCTCCATGGTCCATGAATGATTGCATCCACAATATATAATTCCTTCATATACCTGATCAAGATGCATCAGAGTGCCTTTAACAATAAGTTGTTGTTGAAGACCACCAGATTCCATAATGCAATCTAAGATCCAGCTCATCTCAAGTTGTTAGACTTCCTACTAGAGGAAGCTACTTTGATAAATTTTTTGGACTTAATGAACTCTAAACTATCAACATTATAATTTCTTTTTGTATTTAATTATCTCCACTAAATTTTGAATTCACTAAATATGGAAACTTGAAAGAAAATAACACCTTATTTTTCCTTATTTCTTGAATTGGATATTAATCCACTTTATTTATTTTTATTTATGGTGGAAAAGGAAATTGAATGCATTCAGACACACTTCCTAGATTCATTTGCTCAATGACAAGGGCTCATTCCAAAATGTTGTTTTCTTTTTGAATTGAACTAGAAGATTGAATCTTATTCTTATAATGTTTTTTAGTGGAGTGAATTAGAATTATGAGGGTTGTTATTTTATGGTTGCTCTAGGGTTTAATCTTGAGGTTGGGTACACCAGATTCAGGATTATTCTGTATTTACATTCATTTGCTGGTTCTTTATTCAGAACACAATCTGAATTTCAAATTCTATATTTTCCATTCAATATTTCAATCTGCTATTGGCAAATGAATAGTGAAATAGAAAATATTATGCACTTTGGCTCATGAAATAGGATGTGATCCCACAATGTATATTAGAACTTATACTTTTAAAACAATTTAAATAAGATAACTATTACACTCAACACTAATGTATCAAAAGATTGGCACTCAACAATTCACTTGGAGCATGAGAAAATGAAACATCACAAAATAATACAATGTAACTCATTTGAAAATTTTGTAAATACCAATTAATGATGAACAATCCAAAACAATGTAGATGATATATTCTCAATGTCTTATCCTAAACATGGATCTCAACTTAACCTATGCAATGAAAAATTTTACACATACAATCATATAACTTTAAAAAATATTGCATTATAGCATCTCCGCATTATATTCTTGACCACCACTTCTTATGAATATCCTATCACTCAATTCATATGAATCAATAGCTTCATTCAAGCATTTACATTAATTATTTGAATTAATAAGCAAGAACAAAAACCCTACATCCACTGGAAATCAATGGAGGTTTTAGGGTTTATGGTTTAGGGTTGAGTGTTTAAGGGTTTATAGGGTAGAGGGTAGTTGGTAGAGGGTTTAAAGGTTGAGGGCTTAAGGTTGAGGGTAGAGGATTGGGGGTATAGAGTTGGGGGATTAGGGTCAAGGTTCCAATGTATATGGTAGAGGATATAGGGGTTGAGAGATTAGGGTAGAAAGTTTACTAAGTGGGTTTAAGGGTTTAAGGGTTGAGGGTTGAAGGCTAAGGATAGAGGATTGAGGGTATAGGGTTAGGGGATTAGGGTCAAGGGTCCAATGTATAGGGTAGAGTGTATAGGGGTTGAGGGATTAAGGGCCAAGAGGGTTGAGGGATTAGGGTAGAGAGTTTAGTAAGTGGGTTTAAGGGTTTAAGGGTTGATGGATTAAGGTTGAGGGTAGAGGGTAGATGGTTTAAGGGTTGAGGGTTTAGGGTTTAGGGTTAAGTGTTTAAGGGTTTATATGGTAGAGGGTAGTGGGTAGAGGGTTTAAGGGTTGATGGTTTAGGGTTGATGGTAGAGGATTGAGGGTATAGAGTTGGGGTATTAATGTTGAGGGTCCAATGTATAGGGTAGAGGGTATAAGGGTTGAGGGATTAGGGTTTAAGGGTTAAGGGATTAAGGGTCAAGAGGGTTGAGGGATTAAGGTAGAGACTTTACTAAGTGGGTTTAAGGGTTGAGGGTAGATGGTAGAGGATTGAGGGTAGAGGGTAGAGGGTTTAAGGGTTTAGGGTTTAAGGGTTGAGGGTAGATGGTTTTAGGGTTGATTTTTTAGGGGTTTATAGGGTAGAGGGTAGAGGTTAGAGGGTTTAAGGGTTAAGGGTTTAAGGCTGAGGGTAGAGGATTGGGGGATTAGGGTCGAGGGTCCAATGTATGGGGTAGAGTGTATAAGGGTTGAGGGATTAAGAGTCAAGAGGGTTGAGGGATTAGGGTAGAGATTGTAGTAATTGGGTTTAAGGGTTGAGGGATTAGGGTTGAGGGTAGAGGTTAGACGATTAAGGGTAGAGGGTAGAGGGTAGAGGGTTTAAGGGTTTATAGGGTAGAAGGTAGTGAGTAGAGGGTTTAAGGGTCAACGGTTTAAGGTTGATGGTAGAGGATTGAGGGTATAGGGTTGGTTGATTAGGGTTGAGATTCCAATGTATAGGGTAGAGGGTATAGGGGTTGAGGGATTAGGGTAGAGAGTTTACTAATTGGGTTTAAGGGTTTAAAGGTTGAGGGATTAGGGTTGAGGGTTGAGGGTAGAGGGTTTAAGGGTTTATGGTTTAAGGTTTGAGGGTTTAGGGTTTAGGGTTGAGTGTTTAATGGTTTATAGGGTAGAGGGTAGTGGGTAGAGGGTTTAAGGGTTGAGGGTTTAAGGTTGAGGATAGAGGATTGAGGGTATAGGGTTGGGGGATTAGGGTCGAGGGTCCAATTTATTAGGTAGAGGGTATGTGGGTTGATGGATTAGGGTTTAAGGGTAGAGGGATTAGGATTGAGGGTAGAGGCTAGAGGTTTTAAGAGTTTAGGGTTTAAGGGTTGAGGTTTTAGGTTTTAAGGTTGAGTGTTTAAGGGTTTATAGGGTAGAGGGTAGATGGTAGAGGGTTTAAGGATTGATGGTTTAAGGATGAGGGTAGAGGATTGAGGGTATAGGGTTGGGGGATTAGGGATAAGGGTCCAATGTATAGGGTAGACTGTATAGGGGTTGAGGGATTGGGGTTTAAGGGTTGAGGGATTAAGGTTCAAGAGGGTCGAGGGATTAGGGTAGATAGTTTACTAAGTGGGTTTACGGGTTTAAGGGTTGATGAATTAGGATTGAGGGTTTAAGGGTTTAGGGTTTAAGGGTTGAGGGTTTAGGGTTTAGGGTTTAGGGTTTAGGGTAGAGAGTAGTGGGTAGAGGATTTAAGGGTCGAGGGTTTAAGGTTGAGGGTAGAGGATTAAGGGTGTATGGTTGGGGGATTAGGGTTGAGTGTCCAATGTATAGGGTAGACGGTATAGGGGTTGAGGGATTAGGGTAGAGAGTTTACTAAGTGGGTTTAAGGGATTAGGTTTGAGGGTAGAGGGTAGAGGATTGAGGGTAGAGGTTTAAGGGTTAAGGGTTTAGGGTTGATTGTTTAAGGCTTTATAGGGTAGAGGGTAGTGGTAGGATTTAAGGGTTGAGGGTTTAAGGTTGAGGGTAGAGGATTGAGGGGCTATGGATTTGGGGATTAAGGTTGAGGGTCCAATGTATAGGGTAGAGTATAGGTTTGAGGATTAGGGTAGAGAGTTTACTAAGTGGGTTTAAGGGTTTGAGGTAGAGGATTAAAGGTATAAGGTTAAGGGTAGAGGTATAGAAGTTTGTGAGATGAGAGAGAGGGAGGGAGAGAGGGCGTAGGTTGGGGAGAGAGATAAAGGGTAGGATAGAATTATAAGGGTTGAGGGTAGAGGGTGAAGGGAGATATGGGGTGGGGTTTAAGGGTTGAGGGTATAAGAGGGTGAAGGGTAGAGTGGAGAGGGAGAGAGATATAAAGGTGAGTGAGAAAGGGAGAGTTTGAGAGGATGGAGAGGTGGGAGTAGATGCCTAGAGAGGGAGGAGGGTGGGAGATGAGAGGGTAAGGATAGAGGATATAATGGTTAAGGGTAGAGGGTAGAGGGGTGAGATAGAATTAGGGTTTAAGGGTTGAGAGTATAGGGGTTAAGGGTAGAGGGTATTGGGGAGAGAGATAGGAGTGAGTGAGTGATAGATAGGGAGTTGAGAGAGGGAGAGGGTATAGGGGTTGAGAGGCAAGAGAGAGAGAGAGAGAAAGTGTGAGAGAGAGAGAGAGATTTGGAGAGAGATAAAGGGTAGAGGATATAGGGTATAAGGGTGAAAGGTAGAGGGTAGAGGGGAGAGAGATAGGATTGAGTGAGTGAGAGAGAGGGAGTTGGGAGAGGGAGAGGGGGTAGGAGCGAGATACAAGAGAGAGAGAGGGGGGGGATGGAAGGAGTGGGAGAGAGTTAGAGGGTAGATGATAGAGGGTATAATGGTTAAGGGTAGAGGGGAGAGAGATAGAATTAGGGTTTAAGGGTAGAGAGTATAGAGGAGAGAGATAGGAGTGAGTGAGTGAGAGATAGGGAGTTGAGAGAGATAGTGTATAGGGGTTGAGAGACAAGAGAGAGAGAGAGAGGGAGGGATTGGGAGAGAGATAAAGGGTAGAGGATGGAGGGTATAATGGTTAAGGGTAGAGGGTAGAGGGGAGAAATATAAAATTAGGGTTTAAGGGTTGAGGGTATAAGGGTGAAGGGTAGAGGGTAGAGGGGAGATAGATAGGAGTGAGTGAGTGAGAGAGAGGGGGAGGGGGTAGGAGGGAGTGGGAGAGAGATAGAGGTTAGAGGGTAGATGGGGTGAGATAGAATTATGGTTTAAGGGTTGAGGGTATAGGGATTAAGGGTAGAGGGGAGAGGGGAGAGAGAGAGAGAGAGAAAGAGAGAGAGAGAAGGGGGGTAGAGGATAGAGGGTATGAGGGTTAAGGGGAGAGGGGAGAGGGGAGAGAAATAGAATTAGGGTTTAAGGGTTGAGGTTATGGGGGTTAAGGGTAGAGGGGAGAGGGGAGAGATATAGGAGTGAGTGAGTGAGAGATAGGGAGTTGAGAGAGGGAGAGTTTATAGGGGTTGAGAGACAAGAGAGAGAGAGAGGGATTAGGAGAGATAAATGGTAGAGGATAGAGGGTATAAGGGTTAAGGGTAGAGGGGAGAGATATAGAATCAGGGTTTAAGGGTTTAGGGTATAAGGGTGAAGGATAGAGGGGAGAGGGGAGAGAGATAGGAGTGAGTGAGTGAGAGGAAGGGAGTTGAGAGAGGGAGAGGAGGTAGCAGGGAGAGACAAGAGAGAGAGAGAGGGAGGGAGTGGGAGAGAGATATAGGGTATAAGGGTTAAGGGTAGAGGGTATAGGGGTTGAGAGACTCAAGAGAGATAGAATTAGGGTATAAGGGTAGAGGGAAGAGAGATAGAATTAGGGTATATAGGGTATAGACAAAGAAAAGAAATCTATTAAAAAACCAAATTTCTCATAATGCAAGCGCATTTTGAAGAAGTAGAGATATGGTCATTTTAGGAAGAAATAACATGCTCATGTTATAACGTGAGCGTGTTTTGTGTTGCACGAAAAATGGTAAAAAAATCAATATACCCATGATCTTAAGGCCCACATTCTACATATTCTCCTAATTCTATGCAAGCTTCGACAAAAATTAGCTTTTTGATGATCTTGTGAAGTGTGCATGCATGTTTTTCACATCCACCACCTTTTTCATGATCTTTCCACCACCTTTGCACGAAATAGCATAGTTTTCACATTGAAAGACATATAATATCAACTCCAGTTTCAATTCCATTGAAAACTAATATACAATTGAAGTTTGGAGGGGAACAAGCTTTTGAAAAAGTCAAATTGTTGAGGATTTTGAAAAAAGAAGAAGCTAAGGCTACATAATTGGGTTGAACTCCTCCATTTGCAACTCTAGTTTTTTAGGTATGCAAAGTCTTTACACATTTTCTTTCATTCTATTTGTTGGACTTCTACAATGATTTAACAACTAAGCCCTTATAGTTGTGATTCAGAGATTGGACATCTAAACTGAATAGCCATTTCAATCGTCATGAAGGTGCATTTAACTTGTCAACCCAAGGACATGAACTTGAAATGGGTCAACACAGTATGTGCACTAAGGATCCAAAGTAACTATATTCATTCTACAACTAAGAAAAACATATTGTTGAAGGTAAGTTGCTTGGAAAGGAATAACATAAATACTAAACATCAACCAAAAACTATACTAAGATAGCATGCATGATGGAAATGAAAATATGAGCAAACAAATAGGAAACTACTTTGTCTCCTTTGGCTGCAAGAGCAGTCACATAATGGAATCTGCCAGATTCTTAACTAATTACTAAATAGAAAGTAATAACTAAACTAAACTAAGCCAAAGGACGGAATGCTCACCAAGTGGGCCCCTTTGGATGAGTATCCTCTAAAAATAATGTAAACTCAGATGCATAGACTTATAACTTCATTTTATTCATTGGAAAACATGAGTACAATAGAGCAGTGTAACTATATTACTAAAAACTAAGAATGCAAGTACATCAAATCATGCAACCACCTGAGAAGGAGCATTTGAGTCTTATTTATAGGAAAAGAAGCTACTACCTAATCACCTAGCAAGGCGGTCAACTCCAACAGATCAAGAGGATGTCACTATAGGAAAAGCATGAAAAGTGGAGAGGCAGTTATGCATGCACAGAATCTAGTCAAACATGCTTGCCTCAATGCAGATTTAGCACAACAATAACACCTATATTCATTGAACAACAATAAAAACCATTTACAAGGTGGTTACAACTCAATTTTCATGAGGAATCTTCCCTCGTCGACTTCCATTGAACTTTGAATGATTACCTTTGCTGAACGTTATGGTGGACGACCATCTAGCAGAATCTTCTCAATTTAGTGGCCTCTAATCATATGTGCATGGAAATATTAGTATGCATAATAATTGCATATTTGTAACCATATTAAATAACATTCATTAATCCACATGTAGAATTAACACAGATAGTCCATATAACATGTCAATGCCATTAAAGATTTGTAGAAATAAAATTAGGCCCAATGTATATGGTTTTGAGGAAATATCAACATTCAAACATCAAGGTCCATGACAACTTCAACAAATAGATCATAAATTCTACCAAAATTAAACCATAAACTCCCCCCAACCTAAAGTTTTTCTAGTCCTCCGACATGGGAAGGGTTGTTCTTCTGCTTAGTCAAAGCCCTGAAATTTGCAACTTCCAACTATCCTACATCAGTTTTTTCTATGTGTGAATCAAGATCCCAATAGAACCCTTGTTGTATGTCCAATATGTTCCATCTCTATCTCTCTACAACAATATCATGGTGATAAAACCTAAAATTTGGCATAGGCCACATCAGGATGGGTGGCTAAAAAGTCAGTGGAAGCCAAAATCATCATTTTGTCCTTCCAATATATATATATATATATATATATATATATATATGTCAATTCTTTTAAGTGTTGCAGCATAGTTCTATATAGAGTGGGGCTCAACTTGTTTTAGCCCATTAGTTAGGTTGTTTCATCTTTGTGACAGGTATCTTTTCACAATTTCCTCTTTTTCTTTTTCCACCACCTCATATTCACTATAAACTACTTCTATCTAAGGCATAATCCTATTACCATAGCTAGGTATGAGTAGCATTTTGTGCCAATCTATGTAATTGTCCCTTGGATTTCTTGATTCAACCCTGATGGGCAGAGGGATGTTGGATTCTATTTTCTTATAAGCTTTGTATTGTTGTCTCCAACTAATCTGATTTTGTACCCAGGACATAAATGCCCTTAATTTGACCTCCCCAACATATAACAATGGATTCCAATCATGGTCTTGAGTCACATCATAATTATACAAATAAAATTCACACAACAAATTCTTCATCTCAGGGGAAGCAATCCAATAAGCATTTAAAAAATTCAGTAGGACTCTCAATGGAAGGGTTCAAACCTAAGACAATCCTTTCCAGCTTAAAAGAAAGATATTTCTTCTTCAAATGCAAAGCATAGACCCTTGGATGAGTCCTACATTCTACTATCTAGGGTACCAAGGTTGTCATATCATCCACCTTCTTTAAAGTAGCAATTTTTGTATTCGTGTCTTCAATCTCCTTATCTCTCTTTTGAATTTCCTTCTTCATCATGTGTTTCTCCTCCTTCCATTTTTCTTCCCTTCCTTGCATCTCTTTCCATAAATGCATAGCTACCATGTTCATTGAAAAATTAGGGGGGTTATGTATTCCTACCAACATTTTTCCTAGTACTGATGCTTACTCTTCATATAGTACCAGCTGCAAGGATTCAAGTTGTTCAATCAATTTCGGCTGCAGGGGTACTAATTGTTCTCCCAATTCTGGTAGTAGAGCCTCTTGTTCTTGTTCTTGCTATAGGAAATCTTGATTTTCCTCATACCCTTGATTCTTAACTTATTCTACAATATCAGCAAGATCTACCAGTTTTATGTTTGTTGATTTCTCAAATATGTCCTCTTCCTCAACATTCACCTGCCCCATTGGAGCTTTTGTGTCCCCCTGTGATATTTCTCTAGACTTAGGGCTTTCCTACAAAGGCATAACAAATGGTGGCCCAACTGGTCTTGATTTCCTGGGAGGGATTTCACATTTTTCTTTGGTTGTAGGATGAATAGTGTCAACCTTTTGCTTCTTAGAGCTTGGTACTTCTTTTTCTGTCAGCTGCTTTTTAGCTTTTCCTTTTCTTATTTCTACTTCTCTCTTTTGTGCCCTATTTTTCATTAGGATTCCAAGAGGAACATCATCATCAGAATCTAGAGAGAACTTTCTTTATCTGAGTGCTCTATCTTAGAAGAACTAATCTCTATGGTTTGTTCTATTGTAGGAGGGTTTGCACTAGGACCTACGCCAGAGGTTGAAGCACCAAGAGTGGCTTCGGTCATGCTCAATCTCCTACTAAACCTATGGGGTTGAGGTAAAATCCTAGGTCACAAATGCTCTGGTCTAATTTGATCAATATTTACGAATTCTTCCCAAGTCATCTCTGACGCATCATGTAGAGACTTCTCAACTAACAATTTAATCAAACAATGGTGGGAAATAGAATTGTCCCTACCTTTCTAAGTCTTCACTACCATGATTGAAAGAAGGTGGAAAAGCATGTTTGGCACGTTCATCCTCCTCTCGTGCCACATGTGATCAATAGTTTGAATTGCATGGAATGTAGATTCGACTGGCATCCTTCACAAGTGATATATTTTATAACATAAATAGTTATCTACTTCCATGGCTTGGGCAGAGAGGTTATTTTTGCACCTTGTTTTTCCACGCTCAATAGAGGCTCACCGGGTTCTATAAATTTGGCCCTAGATGACCTAGTGTCTCTGGAAGCAAGGTAATTTTGACAATCAAAAAACAACCCTATAACCTCTGCAATTATTTCTTCAATAGCCAATACTTCCAACCCTTTTACTATGGCTTTACCCTCAGACAATGTCTGGGAAAAGTCTAATGCAATGTCTTCATTAAAACCATTTAGCTTCAGGAAGTAGTCTAACCAGCTATAGTTTTTGAATTTAGCTTATGAAGGTGCATCCTATAGTAATACATCATGAACCATGGGTTCATTCTTAGTTAACCCACCTCCCATTGTCTGCAATCAACAATCACTCTACAAATTTTTCCTTCCTACAACACTACCAACTTTCCAATGCCAATGTCGTCTAAATTTTCCCTTTTTTGTTTTACCTTTTCTTTCTTTTTTTTTTACCTTTTGGTGACTTAAGATTATGATAGGATCAATAATGGTAGTAAAGGAGTAATAAAGGAATTTCATGATGGAGAAAAATGGCAGCAGCGGTTGTTGTCACCTCACACATACGAGCCATCATCTCACTCAGAATTCAAATTGGCCCGATTTAAACTTTGCTAACATAGACTAGCATGGATTGGGAAAAGTACTCACATCTTTTCTCCCCCCAACCTAAATTTGAGCATGTGTCCTCACAAGCAACGTGGTAAGCATGATTTGATAGGGATAGGGAATAATGACATGCTAGGTGAATATCCATATTAATTCACAACAATTAAATGAATGCACTAAAGACAATTAGGAGGTAGCAATTAATGCACACATACCTGGATTCATGGAAGATTTGTTACAAAGATTGTGGAGAAAGTATCGGTCACCTTTTAAAAAATAAGTTGAAAAATTAATGAAAATAAGGTGGAATGAAGTAATGGAAGAGAGAGAAATGTGGAGATGGATAGGTGAATGGGTGGATGGGTGAAGAAGTGGACTCCCACAGGAGTGGAAGTTTTTATTATGAAAAGCACATGCCTTAATTAGCTACAAGGAGGGACACTAGATCCACTTCTCTTGGTTGCAAGAAGCTCAGGTGTTGCATGTTGAGTGAGTTTCTATAGGAACTCCTCTTTGGAAGTTGGCTTGTGATACAATCTGAGGCAATGACCATTGACAAGCAGTTTAAATTTGACTAGGCCAATAGTAGTGAGTTGAACAACACCATTGGGGTATACTTCAACAACCTCATATTGTCCTAGCCACCTTGTCTGTAATTTTTTTGCATTATCCTAAAACCTTGAGTCATAAAGCATGGCCCAATCTCCTGGTTGGAATTTCTTGTCCTTGATGAATTTGTCATGCCACCTTATTCTTTGATTCTGCAATACCTCTATGTGATGCAAGGCTCCTCTCCTTACTCATCCAAAGCATTTAGTTGCATGATTCTTTCTCTTTGTGCCTCAAAGGTATCCATCTGCAAGTTTACTACAATCCTAAGAGTCTTATGTTCAAATTAAATTGGCATCATAGTTGTCTTCCCATACAAAAACTCAAAAGGAGTGAAGCCTATAGTTGTCTTCCAAGTAGTTCTATAGGCCCAAACAACGTCTGGTAGCCTATTTTTCCAATCCTTTTTATAGCAACCACCATTTTGGTTAGGATGACTTCAATCTCCCTCTTAGTCACCTCAACTTAGCCATTGGCCTGGGGGTGATAAGGAGTAGACTTCTTGTGTCTTATTTTGTACTCATTGACCAGTGTTGCAACAAGGGTTGATGTGAATTGAACCCCTTGATCAGTCACTATCTCTCTTGGAACTCCATACCTTGTGAAAATATCCTCATAAAGAAATTTAGCAACCTTATTGTCTCTTGCATACTTCATGACCTTAACTTCTACCCACTTAGTTGTATAATCAGTGCAAACTAAGATATAAGACTTAGCTTTTGACAAAGGGTCGATGGGTCCTACAAAATCTAGTCCCTATTTGTCAAATGGAGTGATTACTACTTGAGGGAAAAGTGGCATCTCATCATATTTGGTTAGTCTTCCCATCCTCCGGCATCGATCACATTTTCTTGTATACCTTCATGCATCCTTGTGGAGTGTTGGCCAATAATATACTGTGTTTAAAATCACCATCATTGTCCTCTTGGCTGCAAAATGTCCTCCACATAGTTCATTGTGGCATGCATGCAAAATATCATATGTCTCATCTTCCCTCACACATCTCCTCATGACATGGTCTGGTCTAGTATAAAACAAACATCCAGCAATCTATGAAAAAGGAAAATATTTTTCAATGAGCACCTTTCTTTCTTTTGGAGAGAAATGAGGAGGAACTCTCCCTATGACCAAATAATTAGCTATGTTAGCATACCAGGGTGTTTGCAAAATGATGGAGAATAGATGCACATCAGGAAAAGAGTCATCTATGGCTTGATTGTCCCTTGATGTAGTTAGCCTTGAAATAAAATTGGCAACAACATTGGTCTTCCCTTGTTTATCCATAGTGGTTATGTCAAACTCCTACATCAACAACAACCATCTTGTCAGCCTACCTATAATCAGGGGTTTATTCATGAGATATCTAATTGTTGCATGTTCGATGTGCATAAAGATTTCATAGCCTATTATGTAGTTCCTGAATTTGTTAAGGGAATAGATTACTACCAACATTTCTTTTTTGTCATTGTATAGTTGAATTTAGCTCCTTGCAAGTTTTTGCTAAAAAAATTAATGGCATTTTCAATAGCTCCTTCTTTTTGTCTTGAAACTACTCCTATGGAATAGTCTGATGCATCTATATGAATATGAAATGGAATCTCCCAATTAGGTTCTTTGAGTGCAAGATCATGAGTCAAAGTTATCTTCAAATCAAAAAATGCTTTTTCACAATCTTCTGTCCATTGAAATTCAACATCTTTGGTGAGAAGAGTATACAATGATGCTACTATTTTTCTAAAATCCCTGATCAACCACCTATAATATCCTGCATGGCCCAAGAAACTCCTAACATCTTTTTGTTTTGCAGGTGTGGGAAGATTTTTGATCGCCTCAATCTTTGCAGGATCTACTTGAATTCCTTTGTGAGAGATGTAGTGCGCAAGAACTACACCTTCCTACATCATCATGAAACACTTTTCATTGTTTAGAGATAGATTGTGATCTTCACATCTCTATAGGACTCTCCTAAGATTCTCCAATGCTTAATTGAAATCAGCACCATAGGTGGTGAAATCATCCATATAAATTTCCATGCAATCATGAGAAATGTTTGAAAATATGCTAATGACCGCCCTCTAAAAAGTTGCGGGTGCATTACATAAGCCAAATGGAAGTACCAAGTAGGCATATGTTCCCCATGGACATGTAAAGGTAGTCTTCTCTTGGTCCTTAGGTGCAATTTGGATCTAGTTGTAGCCATTGAATCCATCTAGAAAATTAAAATATTGCTTTCTTGCAAGTGATTTCGAAACTTGTTTTATGAAATGTAGGGGAAAATGGTCCTTTTTGGTGGTAGCATTGAGTTCCCTATAATCAACAAAAACCTGCCATTTCCCTCCTTTCTTGTGCACAATCACCAATGGAGACACCCACTGGCTATCTAAAATGGGGTAGATAAATTTTGCATCTAGCAATTTTTGTAGCTTTCCTTTTACAATTTCTATTAGTGTAGGATTAATTCTTCTTTGTGGCTACCTCACTAGAGAGAAATCATCTCTAATGTAAATTTTGTGAGTGAAAAGCTAGGTTCCAATCCCTTAATATCAAGATAGTCCCACGCAAATGCATGTTGGTGGGTCCTTAGTAATTTTTCCAACAACAATTGTTGTTCTTCATTCAGTTTGTTGTTAATATTCAGATATTTTTCTTCTAACACTTGCACTTGTGTTGTTAACTCTATCATAGTTGCTTCATTAATACATGGTACCTTGAGTTCATATGGAAGAAATATATGGGACATAATTGTTACTACAAGAAGTTCAGCTGTAGGAAAAGTGGCTACAGGAAGAGCGGTTGCAGGAAGAATGTCTACAGGAAGAGCAAGAAGAAGTATCTTGACTGGAGGAGCAGAATGAGAAGATGGTGCTTCCTCCACTTCACAATGATTCTAAATTATGTTAGCCAATACTTCATCTTCATCTTGAAGTTGCATGCAAGAGCTTCTTCCTAACATCATAAATTGTGCCACAAAATTAACTTCATTGGCCTCTTCACCAACATGTGGCCATACGAGATTATCCTCATCATGGGATGGTTGAGCAGTAGGATAAAGAAAAAACTTTTTGGTGCTCTTCCCATCAGAAATGGTCATGTCTCCTATCCTGCATCCAATATATTCATTTTTTGTTGCTAACCATGGTCTTCCTAGAATGATAGGGTACCCGACTAGTGTAGCTTTAGGAGAAAGAACAATGAAATCTGTTGGGTACTCCCAAGAGTCTAGAATTACCACAAGATCCTCTACTATACCATCAAAATTAATAATAGAACTATTAGCAAGATGCAAGACTGTAGGAGTAGATCTGATGTTTGCAATGTTTAGTTGCAACAAGATGTCCTTAGTCATTACATTTATTGCTACCCCCAAATCAATCAGAGCATTCTTTATTTGGATCTCATTTATAACAACTCCTACCACAAAACTATCTGGGTCATTGTACTTAGGGACAGTCACTTTCTGAAGCATGATTTCAGCCAGCTATCCCACCACATGAACTATAGTGGGGTCTTTCTTTTTCCTGTTTGGCTTCTTGAGGCATGCTTCGTTGACTATCTTTCCATATATTGGAACATTTTTTATGGCCTAAAATAGGGGTATCTAGACACATATATGATTCAGCTAATCTATAATGTCAAAATTTGTGTCGTCATTTTCCTTTTTTTCTTGCACAGTTTCCAACCTTTGATGAAATGGGGGTATTTGTGCAATCTAATTGATTGGAACCAATTTAGGATTCTTAGGTGCACTGGGCTAAATGGGGGTATTTAGAGACTCCTCTTCTTCCATAGGAAGCTCAGTGATAATGGGCATGGAAGGGGTTGGTAAAGTAGTTCCTGAACGCAAGTGGATGTCACTCACACTCACAACATATGTAGGGAATTGACTTGAATCAATAGAGTATACAAGTTGTTGTTGTGGCTTGTTATTTGGATTGCGTGTGGGCTGAGCTGGTAGCTAAGTAGGTTTAGGTGGATTTGAGATTGGATTAGTAAGAGGAGGCATTATAGTAGGTTTTTGGGGCTGAGAAGGTGGTTGCATGTAACTGGTTGTCTGGTTTGGCCATTGTTGTGCTCCCCTCCATTGATTTGTTTGCTGCTAATTTCCTGGAGGTGGTTTCCAATGTCCTTGAAACTACTGCCAATTCCCTTGAGGTTGTTGCCACTGGGGTGGAGAGTTTTGATGATTGGTCCAAGCATTTGGAGGGTTACCCCAAGGTTGTGGTGGATATCCTCCATAATTGGATAGATATGGGGGCTTCCATTGGTTACCAAGTGAATAATAATTGAAATATGGCCCAACAAAAGAGAGTGGATCTGGTGGCATACCTTGTCTTGGAGCCCATGGCCTACTTTGTGCAATATAGTAGACTTGATCTTTTTCAATTTGGATTGGTTTGAACTTAGTTGGAATGTACTTACTTTCAATATTAGCTACCATCTTGCATTTGTAGTCCTTCTTTTGTCTACAATGGAGGTAATACCCTGCCAACATTGCCTCTACCTCCTTTTGTTTCTTCTTGGCCTAAAGTGTATCCAACTGAGTAGCTAGGTTGTTTATGATGTATTGTTTGAAGTCTTCCAGCAAATGATTAATCTCCATCCTTGAAACTCCATTAGTAGATGACTTACCAATAAAATATTAGTAAGCTCTCCCTTTCTTTGAAGCTACCCTAGAATAGTTCAGGAATATCTTCTTGATATACTCCCAAGGAAATTGGGAGATATCTCCTCCTCCCATCAAGTCCAACGCATCAATGCAGCTGTCATTAATTCCTCTTAGGAAAATCAGCTTTTGTAAGTCTTCATTGAGTGTATGGTGTGGATATTTTTGTAGGCAAATGTAATCCTCTAGGCTGTCATCTTCCTTTTGTTGCATCCTAAAAATTTCATCTTCTCTCATGTCACTTCCCTTGCAATACTCCTTGTATTTCTCAAGGAATTTTGTCTTCATGTCATCCCATGTCTCCATAGTATTTCTACCTAGGCTCATGAAAAATCTTAATGTAGCTTATTTCAAAGTAGTAGGAAATAGCTTGAGCCTATGGGCATTGATGGTATAGTCATAACTCCTATAAAGTATGTCAAAATCGAACAAGAAGGTATCAAGATATTTTGTGACAAGTCCATATAACTTAGGAAGAACTGAATGATATTTTTGAGGTTTTCTACTTCATTCTAATGAGAAATGGAGAAAGGAAAAGTTGGTTGGTTAGGTCCAGTTCTATTTGCATCACCCATGCCTATTTGATGTAGTTCCAAAGTAAAGGGATTCCCAAGCTGAATTTGATCTTTAGAGGAAACTTTAGAGTTAGTTAGATCAGGAAATGCATCAGCAAAGGGGTGTGGATCTTCTTCTTCTTCTCTTGGCAGGTTTTGATATTCAACTAGCTGGAATGGATCAAGATTGTTAGGAAGGAATCTCACATAAGCATCTATTCTCCTTCCTCTATGCATGCAATATCAACTCACTATCAGCCAGCTCACACAAAGAATTGGTAAAGAATAAAGGGGGTCATTACTTCCTAAATGATGGGTATACTAAGATAAAACTTTCAGAAATACTACAATAAGAAATCTATCAATGACTCCAAAGTACTCCCTAGTTTGACTCCATCCCCAACAACGATGCCAAAAATGTTGGCCTCCTAAAATGATTTAACTAATCTCTTACAACTGCAATTCAGATATTGGACATCTGAAATGAATAGCTAATTCAATCATCATGAAGTTGCATTTAACTTGTCAACGTAGGGACATGAACTTGAAATGGGTTAGCACAGTATGTGCACTAAGGATCCAAAGTAGCCATATTCATTCTACAACTAAGAAAAACATAATGTTGAAGGTAAATTTCTTGGAAAGGAATAACATAAATATTGAACATCAACCAAAATTATACTAAGTTAAAATGCATGACAGAAATGAAAATCTAAGCAAATAAACAGGAAACTACTCTATCTTCTTTGGCTATAGGAACAATCACATAATGGAATTCTAGTGGCTATAGGAACAATCAGTGCCAGATTCTTAACTAATTACTTAACAAAAAGTAATAACTAAACTAAACTAAGCTAAAGGATGGAATGCTCACCAAGTGGCCCCCCTTGGATGAGTATCCTCTAAAACTAATGTAAACTCAGATGCACAGACTTATAACTTCATTTTATTCATTGGGAAA
Source organism: Sequoia sempervirens (assembly GCA_007258455.2). Classification (NCBI taxonomy): domain Eukaryota; kingdom Viridiplantae; phylum Streptophyta; class Pinopsida; order Cupressales; family Cupressaceae; genus Sequoia; species Sequoia sempervirens. The sequence goes on from VDFB02000015.1 coordinate 339,705,397, forward strand.
CATGAGTACAATAGAGCAATTGAACTGCATTGCTAAAAACTAAGAATGCAAGTACATCATTAGATCGTGCAACCTCCTGAGAAGGAGCACTAGGTCTTATTTATAGGAAATGAAGCTACTAACTAATCACCTAGCAAGACGGTCAACTCCAACAGATTAGGATGCCACTTTAGGGAAAGCACAAAGAGTGGAGAGGTGGTTACGCTTGCACGAAATCTGGTCAGACATGCTTGCCTCAATGCAAATTTAGCACAATAATAATGCTTATATTCACTCAACAACAATAAAGACCATTTACAAGGTAGTTACTACTCAATTTGCATGAGGAATATCCCGCCTTCGACCTCCATTGACCTTTGAATGATTCCCTTTGTTGAATGTTATGGTGGATGACCATCTAGTGGAATCTTCTCAATTTAGTGGCCTCTAATCATATCTACATGGAAATATTAGTATGCACAATAATTGCATATAAATAACCATCTTAAAGAACATTCATTAATCCACATGTAGAATTAACATAGATAGTCCATATAAAATGTCAATGTCATTAAAGATTTGTAGAAATAAAATTAGGCCCAATGTCTATGGTTTTGAGGAAATTTCAACATTCAAACATCAAGGTCCATGAAAATTTCAGCAAATAGATCATAAATTAAACCATAAACTAGACTCATCACTATTATGGCTTGCTTTGATTTTTTTTATTTTGTATATTCCATGTTGATCATTGTTTGTTTGTCATTACAACTTTAGGTTGTCAATGCACATTTTAAATTACAAAATTCTATACACTTGCCAATTACATTTTTAAACCACATCTCTTTGAGGCATTTTGTTATTTAACAATTGACTTACCTTGTGTATGCCTCCGCATTTTGTATACACATATATATGGAATGCATTTTAAGGAAGTAAAATAAAACATCATTTCTCAATCCTTTATTATGGATGTGCATACCACTCTCTGAAGCTTTCATTGAGATATTTTGTCAAACAGTTATACCAAGCAACTCATTTCCTTGTCTATGCTACCAAATTTTTCATACATGTCTCTAAAAAATTGGAATGTACTCCTCCCACATTGATAGATATTAGAAACTATTTTGGTTTTCATCTCTATTTCTAAGTTGAGGTCACTTTTATTTACTTATTTTGGTTTTCATCTCTATATCTAAATTTGTGATATATTTTAAATGTTTTCTTGATTAGTCTACCTACAAAGGATTCTAACCCTTCTCTCCACTATTACAAGACTCTTTATTCAAGGCTAAGTTAGCAACATGGGGAAAGGTGCAGCCTATCTTGCAATCATGGCTCAAAATGGAAGTATGGAAAAATCATTTGAATTGTGATGCAACCAAGGGAAGTTCTGCAACACAAATGAACACAAAAAATCAACCAACAACAAAAATTCACAAGTCACAATTCTCAAAACTCATCACATTTCACCAAATCAACATGTTCTTCCTTGTAATATATATTTTCTTTCTTAGTTTTTGAAATACCATATTGTTATATTACTTTGTAGTGTATTCGTAATGTTGACTAATTTCAAGAGATTTGTTGCACATATCAATGCAAGGCATGTTTATGTAGTTATTGTAGATGAAGACAATAGAGAGAGAACAAAATATTACTTGTGTCATTATGTTAATGCCAAAAATAAATTGGAGGTACCAGTTATAGATGGAGAAAACGTCGAATACCCTATAGGCTCAATTGTTGTTACTAGAACATGGCTTAGAAGGTACCCACATAAGAGTGTTAAACATTGGTTGTTTTAGGACTTTGACACACATCATAAGATTCTTCATTACTCGAACCTTGTCATGGTATCCAATCTTCGTTTGACCAAATATGGGGGTAGACCTTTGAACAAGGTCTTGTGGAAGGTCTGTGCATCTGACCACAAGGAAATACTTGACATAATAAAGAATAAAGTAGACCTGGATGGTTCATTAGATTAATTTGTAAGTATGCACATCAGTTCTTATTAATTTATACTTGTATGCACATTAATTTTTTTGATTCCAATGTTATCATCTTCCTTTACTTTTCCTATTTGTAACCTTATAAAAATTGATTGGTGTCCCCATGCAGAAAATGTAGATTTATAAGCCATCCAAGAGAATCTTAGCCAGAAAAGCAATGCAACATCCTTATTTTGATGATCTTGACAAATCTCAATCATGATTTTAAGCCATTACAAAATTGTGTGCAAAGCTTGGTGAGGGAATTTTAAGTTATTCATTTGAATTTAACCTTATCATGAGCAGCTATTATGTTGGCATTCTAAGAGCATCTCAAATTTCAATTTATTCTATTCATGAGAGGTGTTGTGTGTGATAGGTATTGCATGCAATAGGTATCTTGGAACTCCTAGTGAAGATGTATGACTAGGAGTGACTAAGTTGAGATACTAGCATGTCTATCTATAAGTGTCTTCCATCTATTTTCATTTCATTTCCATTTTGGATGCTCTTTCTTTTTCTTCTTGTATTTTGTGTATTTGTAAGTAAACTACTAAAAATTGATTGGTCTCTCCTTGCAGAAAATGTTGATTTATGAGCCATCAAAGAGAATCTTAGCCAAAAAGTAATGCAACATCCTTATTTTGATGATCTTCAAAAATCTCAATTCTGATTTGAAGTCATTATAAAAGAGCATGTGAAGCTTAGTGAGGGAATCTCAAGTTACTCAATTGAAGTTAACCTTATAATGAGCACCTATGATGTAGACATTTAAAGAGAATCTTGAATGTATGAGTGACATTGTAAAAGATCTGTGAGAACAAAGTACCTAAGGCATTGTAATGAGATTTACTCAAATATTGAAATTTTAGAGTTCATGTTTGGTGCAGGAGCACCTTGTTCTCTAAATGCCTTCAATAGGAAAATTTGTAGAATTTGAATTTTGAAATGTAAACAATGTAAAAAAGGTCATGTGAAGGTCATATGTATGCTTTCAAAGTATCAAACAGGTCATTAGGTGATTAGAGATGTGATATTGCACAAAAGTTTTCATTTGGTGTAAAAATACAAAAGTTCTATTAGTTGCACAATTGAAAAATTAGTAAATAAAGGATGATGTTTTTTGTATTTGTAGCACTTTTCCTTTTTTTTCAAGCTTATGAAGATTATATAGCACCTTATACTTTGATTCTTGATTATTTTTCTTCAGAACAAGGATTTAGGTAACTTTTGAAAGTATTTTAAAGTCTAACTAGGACTAATTACAAAGGAACATACCTTTAAACATTCAACAACCCCCTGAACTTGTTGGGGTAGAAATTATCATGTATCCAAACCCTCAAATCCACCTTTTTTCTCAGGAGAAACTCACTCTGCCATGCCAAACCACAAAGCCCTTATTTTATGCTAGTATGAGGAGGGTTTATTGAAAGGAGTGGTTCCACACCTTACCAGAACATGCCACCACCTCAGACCTTAAAATCAACTGCACAAACTCAAAAGATAATCACCCAACCTCTACATGCAATTTTTATCAAACCCTAGGGTGAAACCTCATTTTTCATGCCCTTTTCCATCAAAATCTACAGGGGCAACAACATAAACCCCATAAAACTTATTCCCTTTCACCAAATAAGCACCCTAACATCAAAATGGGTTTTTAAATATGTATTGGGTCTACGGAAACACAAAGAGATTAAAAAAGGGAATACAATCTTTTACAAGGTATTACTTGGAAACTGTGGCACTTACGAAATATGTACCCGAGCCTATGAGATCATATTGGGCCCCTCTATAATAACCTCTCATTTTTTGTTATCTTAAAGTGGTGTTCCCATGGTGTTCAATTTTCACTTGATGGAAAAAATGTCAAATCCAAGTAGTGCAAAGTTGTAAAGTAGTGCAACTTTTGTTCTGCAACTCATATGACCAAAAGGACTGTTCCAACACATCTAAATAGGTATTTCTACACTAGGCATGGTCCTCTTTCAAACCCAAACATGCGGAGTCACTCTAAGTTATGTTCAACCAGATTGATCCCTTAAGAGTCCAAAGTGAAAAATGGCTGTAAACCTGTGATGTTTAGAAACTTCTCATTGGATCCTATGGGATCATGTTGGGCCCCTCTACAAAAACCTCTCTTAGTTTTCGCTATCTCGAAGTGGTTTTCCTGTGGTGGAAAATTTTCACTTAGAGAAAAAGTTATCAAATGTAAGTAGTTAAAAGTTGCAAAGTGCTACAATTTTCATTCTGCAACTCGTGTGACCATATGGACTATTCCAATGCATATGAATATGTAATTTTTATACTATGAATGATCCTCTTTTGCATCCAAACACACGGAATCGCTCTGAGCTACGTTCAACCAGATCAATCCATTAAGAGTCCAAAGTGCAAAATGGCTACAAACTTCAGCATGTTGTTACTCAGATACCATGATGCTTAGAAACTTCTCATCTAATTCTATGGGATTGTGTTGGGCCCCTCTACAAAAACATCTCTCAGTTTTTGCTATCTCGAAGTGGTTTTCCTATAGTGATGGATTGTCACTAGGGGAAAAAGTTGTCAAATGCAACTAGTTAAAAATTGCAAAATGGTGCAACTTTCGTTATGTAACTCACATAACAAAATGGACTATTCCAATGCATCTGAATAGGTAAGTTTATGCTAGGCATGGTCCTCTTTCCTACCCAAACATGTGGAATCGCTCTGAGCTACGTTCAATCGGATTCATCCCTTAAGAGTCCAAAGTGCAAAATCATGCAAATTTCAGCATGTTGTTACTCAGATACCGTGATGCTTGGAAACTTCTCATTTGATCCTATGGGATCATGTTGGGACCCTCTACAAAAACCTCTCTGAGTTTTGGCTATCTCGGAGTGGTTTTCCCATAGTGGCAGATTTTCACTTAGGGAAAAAGTTGTCAAATGCAAGTAGTTGAAAGTTACAAAGTGGTGCAACTTGTTGGCAAAAACAAGGACAGATAACTAAGAGGGGGGTGAATCAGTTGTCACAGAAATTTAAACTTTACAAACTTAACTTAACTTTAATCTCAGATCTAATGAATAAACAATTAACCATAAACAATTAACACATCAAAGAGATAAAGAACACCAAGATTTTTGTGTGGAAACCCTCTTAGGGGAAAAACTACGGTGGATGCTAGTCCACAAGATTATACTCTATTAAAAGTATAAAGAAAAATAATAAGGGGAATGCACATGCATTCAGGCTCACTACTCAATTACAAATAGAAGACTCACTATCTTACAGAAAGATTCGGATTAAAACCATCTAAAAATTTCAACTGAGAGAATGGTTTTTTTCCAAGTCTGATTATAGTTCCAATTAGGCATAGTACTTTTTCATGCTTCTTTCAACCTTCTACTCACTTGCTCTTCAATGATATTCCCACTTATGCACACAACGCATACTGAACACACTAACCACACTTCGCATACTCCACAAGATTGCTTCTTATATATCTGCCACAAATATTTCACCATAACAAGTCGGCTAGAGGAAAGGAATATATTTTCAATGTCGGCTTAAATTCACAATTAAATTTTTCAATGCGCACCCACCAAGGTCGGCCAAAACATAGTGAGGACCCAAATTTCACTTCTCCAAAAAAAAAAGTACTCCAATATCCACAACACACTAGCATCAACATGTCGGCCAAGAACAAGAAAAACTAGACATGCGTAAGAAAAGATTTCCAATCATGAGCTTCACTTAATCATGTGGACATACCACAAAGATATAGGATGAACTAAAGACATCTAAAAAACACCAAGAAATAGCAAAGAGACATTTGTGACAACTGAGATAACCAGGAACATACAATCTTCACTTAGAAACTCTGACAGAGACCAACAAAACACTGTCAGACCACCACTTGCACACGAGTTCATGCAGACCTTTGACACTTCTGGTAGATGATCTAGACATACTCAACATTAAACCCTTTGATCCACAACAACTAACCTTTTACGTACATAATGTAATGCCTTCATGACCTGCATAGTTCCACTAGGAACCTGGAAGACATTCACTTATAATTTTCTCAATAGCCTCAACATGTACAACACTCAGAGTATCAAATGCTAATAGTGTTGACATCAATGACAACCACATATCAGCATCACATCACACCATCCAATAATTTCTCAAAAATCTCCCCCTTTGGCATTGATGGCAACACATGATGTGAAAATACCATCAACCCAACACACTGCACAATTGCTCTTCTTCTTGGAAATATTTTTCATTATGCACTTCTCCCCCTTAGATATTTACATTTTTCACACTACACTTCTTCCCATTTGACATCAATGGCAAAGGTAACTATGACCTTTCCACACACATGCTCTAAGCAATATCTCTGCACATCTAGCTACTCCCCCTAAGTAGTAGCCATAGAAATATCAATCCAGATTAAAATATAGCAATCTAGCCCACGGATTGATGCAACTAAGTGCATCATTTAGTTATTTTCATGAGGGATAACTACCCCTAGCATTCCTCTAAGATACTCAAAAGTATCTTTCGGCAATGGATTTGAAAAGATATATGTAATATATTCTTTTGTAGGCACATACTCTTGTCTAACTTCCTTCTCATTCACTTTCTCCCTTAAGAAGTGAAACTTGATTGATATATGCTTGGTCTTCGAGTGTAGTACCAGATTCCATGATATATTTATTGCATTTGAGTTTTCATAGTATATTGCAATAGGTTCTTCATATATCACCTTGATATCTTTCAACATTTGTTTCATCCATAGCACCTAAGTAAAATTATTTGCAGCAACAATATATTTTGCTTCAGTAGTGGATAGAGAAATAGAGCTCAGCTTATTGCTTAACTAGGATACCAGCTTCTTCCCAAAGAAGAAATCACCACTACTAGTACTTTTTCTTTCATCCACATCACCAGCCCAATCAGCATCTGTGTAATCACAGTGTAAGATCACCATCCTTTGAATACCAAAGTCCAAAATCAATAGTACCTTGTGTTGATGTATTTTTTTATGCACTTCTCAACACAGGAAATGCATAGATGCACTACCTCTCTTGAAAGATAATCTTCCACAATCAAATTGCATAACACTATCCCAAGGTCTCTAATGTCAGGTCTTGATAGTGCTTGGAATATCTCAGTTGTTTTATGTGATTTTGTTGGTAATCATAGGGCAAACTTACGTAGTTGGATGCGAAGTGGATCTTAAAATTTGAAGTTTTTTATATGGGAGCTAAGGTGCAATTTGTTGTAGGTTCATACAACAATCTAAAACTTCAATGTTTTCTTCAAGTTTTGGATTTATAATGTGCAATGAACCTTAGCACAGGATGTTTCTTAAGAAAAAAAAAGAGCAGGGAAGAGAAAAAATTTCTGGATCTACAACTAACTGTGAATAGTAATCATGGAGTTCCTGCCATGGATAGCTTCCTTCAAATAGAATTTCACTTAACTAGAAAATTCACAATCTCATGAAATGTGTGCTATCTTATAAGGCCTGCAAGTATTTCGTCATCCGTTCACAATATGTATGCATGAACAAAGATAAAAGTATGGAGCAACTTTGAATTCAAGCCCAAACTAACTTTACACAACTATTTACCAGCAGCAAACAACAAAAAGTATGGACTAAGAAGGCATCTACACAGCAGAAATTTTCATAACTACAAAACAACATTACAAAAATATATATAAGAATTTTAAATCTAACTTAAAACAACAATGTAAATCTAAATAAAACATCTATCAATAGAGATTGAATCATGAAATATGTGAAGAACTCAAAAAATGCACCAAGTCAATGTATTTTCATTATAAATTTCTGCAGCATGTCTTTACAACAACTCAACTCTCTTTTGAAATGAGAGGAGACCCCCCTATTTATAGTGCCCAAAAAGTAGAACGAATGGCCAAGATCCAATCTTATTGTGTAGCCAAGATTCACTACAAACTAGGGTTCTACCTACCCCCAAATATATTACAATTTAAAATATAGTTTTGTCATTATCCCTATTTTGTCTTCTAATGACAACACTGTAGCATTTTGTCTTTTGTTGATTGCTCTTTCTGCTGTAGCTATTCCTTTAGAAGTTTTTCACTAATAATAGGGTCACCTTCTTGCTTCTTCAAAGCTGCATACTCCATGAATTTCAAGATTATCGGTTGAAGTTTGTCGATTTCCATTATCTCTGACCACAACACTTGATAACTCCATTCCTTGGAGTTGTCCTCAAGTCTTTTCCAGTCTTCATCATATTTGGCGGTGTGATCTCTAAATAGTTCTGAGTGGGTGAAGGCGTGGGCAGAGAAACTTGTGAAATCCATTGTTATCTCATCTGAAATCCTGTCTTCCATCTTCATCTAAAAATGAGGCTTTATTTTCTCTAGATCAATTTACACTGCGAGCATGTCATATCCCGTCATTAGCCTCATATCGGGTGCAATCCACCCTAATCTCCTTGACCCATTTTATAACTAGATCCACTTTATCTATCACCTTCTCCAACCGTTCTCTCCTATTATCAAAGTCCCACTTCCACACATCTACTCCAATGATCATCCCTTTTTAGTGTGAGTTTTCTTTCCCATGTGGCTTTTGGCAGTTGGAGGATGGCCTCGATCTTTGGATAGGTGGAATTATATGTTGTAGGGAAGTCAGTGCAAAGCTTCTTTGTACCTTCCAGGAACTACTGTAAATCCAAGAACTTTTTGGCTATTCAAATAGCCCGACTGATACCCATGTTCCTAACGCATAGGACCTGTCGGAAGTAGCTCTTTGTAGTTTTGTCCAAGTTCTTTCTTTTTTCTAATTTTTCAATATGTTCCTTGGACAGCAATTGGGGTGGAGACATGGATGTGGTAGGCATGTCTTCTATTGAAGACCATTGTTGGATGTAATCTATTAAGGCGGCCACCTATGCTTTGAGCTCATCTTTTGAGACCTTATCTTGTTGTATTAGGTGCACCACCATAGCCATTGACTCCTTGAGATGTTCCACCTTCTGCTCCCTGGTAATAGTCCCCATGTTAATGGTGGAGACGTTATAGCTTATTACCTCTTGGCCTACCACTGGTGTTTCTATTTGCACAGTTCGGGACTTGGAAGCATCCATCATTACCTTGGATCTAACTTTGGGCTTCTTCTCCTTCCTAGTTCAGATCTACGTTTGGGCCAAGATAGCCTCAAGCCTCCCTCTTGGATCCTTCGGGGAAAGAGTCTTCTTCTCAAGCTTCCTCTCTAGCCATTCAGGCATGGTAGACTTTCCCTTGGGTGATTCTCAATCACCCTCACCTTCCCTTCTTTGGATCTCTGTTTGTTCACCTGTGGGAGTCCTCTCTTCTATTTTTGTGTTGTCTCCTTCTTCCTCATCGAAGTCTTGGGTAAATGTGAGGCGTTTGATGGGAGGCTTAGTAGGAAATCGCTTCCGTGGGCTTTCTTCCATCTCAATTTCCTCTCTCTTTTATTTCTTCAACTTGTTTGTCCTCATGCACAGGCTCCTTAGGCTTGTCTTCTTCTACATTTCCTTCTTCTCTATGAGGAGATGACACATCCTCTAGTTGTTCCCCTATAGGGAGTTCTACATTTTTCGTTGTCCTACCACCTTCTTGCTCTTCTTTGGGAGGTGACCCTTTTGTCTCTTCTCCATCATGCTTCAATTGTCTGGCCATTTCCTCTTCGAGATCATTATCGCAGGTTTGTATGATGGTTCTACCACCTATACCCTCCTCTTCGTCTCCACTCTCAAAAGACCCCATTTCTTCTTCTTAGCAAACCACCATGTCAATCTACTAGTGTTCATACTCTAGGTGTTTATGGTATTCGTTGACTTCCTCCATTTCCTTTGAGGGTTCTTTCTCCTGCCTCTCCCATTCTTCAAAAATTAACATTGTGGCCTCCATTGTTGGTAGTCCCATTGGAGGTTGCGAAGGTGTAGCGCTGGCGAGGACTTGTGCTAAGGTAGCTTGGATGGTGGAATCCAAAAAGCTCTGAGAGATCTCAGAGGGATTGTTCTACATGTGCCATGAGAAAGCTTATGGTAATGATAGTGCTGGCATTGGTTTTGTCATTGTTGCTAATGGGAGTGAAGTAATAGGTGACATGGTGGCAGAGGAAAGCGGAGTAGTTGCAGTAGAGGAAGAGTCAATCATTATTATAGGCCCAGCTAGGGGTGAGGAGGTGAGATGGATTGAGATGTCCACCGCAGGTGGGTATGTGGTGACCATGGCCTTGGAAATAGATGTGAGGGTGGTCGAAACAAGGGGAGCAAGAGGAAACTTTGGTTGATCCACTTTCTCTTCCTCACCCTCTTGAACTGTTGGTTGGTCTGCGACACTTCCCATTCGTTTGGGCCTCTTAGAGGGTGAGCCTCATGAATCTTTTCTTGAATAGACTTTGGGGGTTGGGGGCTATTTCATTTCAACCCCTTTCCTCTTCTTTGATCTTGTGAGCGGAAGAGTTTTGGATGTCCCACCCATTGAAGTTGTAGCAGTGACATCTTCTATGGCACTAGGCTCACACTTCAGCCCTTCATACGTTAGGACAACCCCTTGTTTCCTAACTTGGGGTACTTGTCCCTTAACCCATTCTTCAGTGCAAGCCATGATTGGTTTAGTTACAATGTCCAGGTCATCAACCTCCTACTCATCCCAATCTATTGTAGGCAGTGGCAAGTTAGCGACTACATTATATTTGGGATCCATAATAGTGCTTTCATCCTCCTCAACCTGGTCTGGTATAGGGAATAGCTACACCCTTCTTACGAAGTGCGCGGTCATCCGCATGTAATGCCTCAAGCACACCTCTTTTTCATCCTGGAAATCTACCTAGAAATCTTCAATGTGATGTAGGTCGGCATATTCTAGTCCTAGTGCATTTCTTACATGCCCATATGGGTCCACCCATGGGCAAGCAGTGTGTAGGCGGAAATGGTACTCTGCCAATTCCTTTTCAAAATTCCTAGTGCACTAGAAATTTAATAATTTGTACATCCCCTGACCGAAGGCTAAAGGATAAGGGATCCCTACCAAATGCTTACTACTGAGAACTATATGCACAAGTTGTAGCTATCGGGAGAGTTCTAATAGTATAATCCGGTCATTGGGGTACCAAGGCAATTTATTTAGCCTTTCTGTGAAACCCTAGGTACTAATATACATGAATTTGGGGAACTATATGAATAGGAAGGCGTATTGTTTCAAGAACGCCCCTGCACTGTGTGAAACCCTTCTCTCAAAATCTCCTCTTAGCAACCGAATGATGTGATTGATGAAGGCGTCATTCACCCTACAGTATTCTTTTTTTAAGTTTCTCAATTGTAGTTGGGGATATCTGTCATAGGCTTTCAATCTTTGGCTCGGCTCCTCATCGGGTGCCACAAATAATCAGTTGTATTTCCTCTGCTGAGCCAGTGAATAGACCAAATAAGAAGTCATGTAGAATTTAGAGCTCTTCTTCACATTCATAAACTGCTCGTGGAAGCAATCGCTTATGACGCCTCCCTAGGTAGAATGAGGCTTTTATGGTGACATCTTTGTCCCCACGGAGGATCTGCTCGACCAAATACCCCATCCACTCTTGGAAAAATGTAGGAGTGGGGAGACCCATTACCTTGCTCTTCATGGTTACCAAGTCATGGTAATCCTCATAGAAGTCATTGAGAAAGAGTTCTTGAGGTACCTTTGCAATGCTTCCCCTTTTCTCCTTGAGCCAGTAGTGATTTATTAATTTCTTGCAGCCCATCAGGGTTTCATCCCATGTTGCCTTACCTTCCTCACTAGTCATCATCTTCATCTCCTCAAAGGTGGGAATGTGGAAAATCTTGGTAATTCCCTCAGCTGACATATCAGCAAGGATGTTCCCGTCTCTATCGACAATGGTTCGTGTTTGTGCCTGGTAGACCTTCCTGCAAACCATAACCAATTTAGTGGCTATAAGAGACGAGGGAAAAACTGCTAGTTTTTTAATCCCACTTTGTTTGATCAATCTTACATTATTATTCTTTCGGTGAACCTTGACCCTTTGTTTGAATTCATCAATATTGACATGGCCGATATTGGTGTCTGTGATTTCCTTCCAGTCAATGATGATTTTTGAATGTAGAGGCTCACCTTGAAACTGGAACTTCATCTGGTCTTTATCCTCCTTTTCACGAGGAGTCTTGCTTGCTTTCTTTCCTTTGTCCTTCTCTACAGTTTCCCCTGACAGACCTGCGTCCGATTCCATATATCCTACAAACATAGATGTAGTGAGTACAACCATTTTATAAAAGCATTAACATTAGCCAAAATATTTTGGACGAATTCAATTAGACATCATATGATTAATGAAGTTAAAATTTTTACTTTTAGATGTCGTTAGTCACTTTATGAAGGGATTTTGGGCAAACTGGGCTCAAGGGGCCAAACTTCCTTGGTAGGAATGTTGTTTTGAAAGGGCAATCCAAGTGATTTTTTCCATCTCCACATTTTGATGGTTTGAAAGACCTATGTCAAAGAGGGTCAAATTTGAGCACGTGGGTCAAGGTTGGTTTTCAAATTTGACGTCATTTTCGTGAACTTTGGGGCCTTGGAGGTTCAAGGTCAAAAAACTGTTAGAAGTTTGCTATTTGAAACAGTCAGGAAGAAACGAAGTTCCTAGGTTGGAACTCAGGGGTCTAGGACCCAAAACTTCAAAAGATGGCTGATGGTTTTCTTCAAACATCAAGGTGTTTAGGCCTGGAGGAGTGGAAGGTCATCAGGGTTTCATTATTTTGGAACGACAATCATGGCACAAAAACCCATCGGGAGTAGCCCAGCGGATCGGACCCGACATAGCATTTGGCTACTGGTTGTCATAGTGAAGTTTCTCTAGGCGATCAAGGGAGTAGAGCCCAGAACTCGAGAAGATAGGTCCACCTCACCCTTTTGAATCGAATGATGGGGAACAGAAACCTGGTAGGCGAAGGCCAGTGGAGGCAGGGATGGCGAATGGTGGATCAGGTGCCTAGAAGTGGTAAGACAACACCCCATGGCTATTTCAAACGGCGAAGACTCCATTGCAGTTTGCGGATGGAAGTCCATGGATTGGGACCCAACAACCTGATGGCAGAGTTTTCTAGCATTCAATTCAGGGCGGTAAGGTGAAAAGTGGACCCCAGAGGGTGGAAAGGCATGCTCCTTTCACCATTTGGGAATGAGGGAGGCAAAGCAGAGTCCCGGGGACAGAAGTCCAGTGGACCGGACTTGGGCTGGATGAGAGAAGTCTAAAGTTTTGTAAATTTGAATGATTGGAACTCGACGAGCTGAAGCCCAGAATTCGGGAAGGCAGGAGCCTTCTGCCATTTAGAACAACGAATACCTGGGGGAAACCCGAAAAATAGAGTCCCAGTGAGGCGGGCTCGGGAGGCTAAGATAGAGGCCAAATTTCAAGTGCTTGTTGGTTAATTCTGACGGCGATTGGCCGACGACGATCCAGGGTGGCGGGCCCAAGACAACATCCCGCCATTTTGAAAAGGTTGCTTTTTTTCGTTAAGTTTAAATGGCGGAAGTGAGGTTTGGTTCTGACCCTATGCTAGGGGGTCATTTGGAGGTCTTTTAGAACTTTGAAAACATGGGTTTTGTAGGTCTTGTATTTTATCAATTAAATGCATTTTGAGCCCATTTTATTCATTATTTCAAGCGTAAAATCATAAAAAACCTCTCAATGGAATGGACGGCTAACTTACCTCGAAAGTCTAATGGGAGAAGATGTGAAATCGACTAAAGATGGTCAATTGATGATCTCAGACGAGAGGGTGGCAAGCAAGGGATGTAATGATCTCCTCTAGAAAGAACTCTAATCTCTTCTAGAAAACCTAACAAATGAAAATGATAGGTCGGCCCCTATATTTATACCCAGACATGCATTTAATGGCCTTATTTAATGCCTATACGGCCGGTCGGTGGGTTGGTGGAGTTCAAATTCATAGACAGTGGCAGGAGGTCTAAGACCTAGGTCCTGGAATGACGCAAGCTGATGGCTTTTTCTAAATGCAACTTGGAAGCTGACAGCAGATGGAATCCTAGAGTCCGGATAGTAGAGCACCATCAAAGTTTCACTACTGGAAATGATGAAGACTGAAGGAATTTCGGGGACAGATGTCTGGCAGATTGGACCCGACATGAGCGAAAGTAGGTCAAAATTCTTGCAAGTTTTCACAAACAGAGAACAAGGGACTAGGGCTTGGGGTTCGAGAAGGCAGGAGCCTTCCACCGTTTAGAACAGCAAACACCTTAGGGAAATCCGGTAAGGGGAACTCAGCAAGGCAGGTCCGGCAGGCTCCAGGGCTGTTGGCAGAAGAAAATTGCCAAGGAGAGTTCGTAAGGCTCTAGGACTTGACTAAGATGGGGAGGACGAAACATGGTTAGTTTAAGATGAGAGTTCGGGGTTATGTTGACCATCAAGGACACCAAAAATGGGGGCATGTAAAACGAGGTAGCAATAGAATGACTCGACAAGGTGAAAGAAAAGAGGGTCCCCATTCCAAATGGGGTGTGTGTGCTGTGGGCACAAAAAATGGCATCTCCTTTGGGGAACGCTCCTGAGCATTGTAGGGATAAGCGTTCATTCTAAACTCAGAATCTTTGGTTTTGCATACTAGGAGTAGACTTCCAAGAGTGAACTGGGAGAACAGGATCCTGAGTTGGGTCACTCTACAAGACATCTCAGAAATGTGTGTGGTGAATTAATTCCTCTCCGCAGAACTGTAACGAGTGGTTGCTAATCCAACTGAGCAAGCTACATAAATCATCTAACACCAAAAGTAACCTGGACATTGCCCCGCTGCCAATCAGGCATCCATAGCCCTGACGGACTTATCACTGTGATCCCATGGATATTTCTCTACTACCAGCTGGGTGTCCATAGCCCCAATAGAGTTACCCATACACTCATATGGTCGCTTGATTTCATAATTTTCTTCATTTTATGTGTTTTGATGCTTCTTTCAACATTTTTTTTCTCACTTATCTTTTGCTCGACTGTGTAAGCACCAAAGCCTACAATGAGTTTGGGAACCACAGTGGTCACTGGAGCGAACTTAGAAATTCTCACTCACTAGGGTATCATAGCAACCATCGTACAGTCTCTTGTAAACATTTAATATGTATTTTGTGCGAGATCTGAGATGTGCGTAGAAGGATCCAACCAAGGGTTGAGTTCTAAAGCAAAGTTCAAATGAGGAAACCATTCCTAGGCAGCCTTCAAGGACTAATAGTCAAAAATGAATGTTTAGCTAAAGAACACCAAGGACGGACAACAAAGCAAACCATTCATTGAACAAGCATGACCACCATATGTGGGGACAGAGAACATCCTCTTCAAAACAAAACAACTGAGGAACAAGAAAAATAGAGAAATAGAAAAATGAAAGCAAGCCAAAAGGCAACCTACTCTAACCTATGTAGATGTATTTAAAGGAAAGAGTTTGACAGAGCTCAAGCTTAGAAGTAATGTTTGAGGTATTGCCCATTGACTGGCAATGGGACGTCCTCACCAGTTAAGGTCTTTAGGCAGAAATACTTGTCTCCCAAACTTTCGACTATTTGAAAGGGGCCAAGCCAAAGCTTGTCAAATTTTTCATGCCCCCTTTTCTTTTCATGGGTCTTGTCCCAATATAGGACTAAATCTGCAATTCTAAATGCCTTTCTTTTGGTTCAGCGGTTGAACCATCTCTTAGCCATGCCCTGATGTTTGGCGAAATTTTCTATTACATGGTCTTAAACTTCTTCTAAATGGAAGAGCTCAGCTAACCAAGCTTCCCTACGGTCCCTCCCTTCGCAAAAGTCGTTGATAAATTGGAGGGTGGGAATTTTCAGGTGGATAGGAAATATGGGCTCTAGGTCGTAAATAAGATGGAATGGGGAATCACCAAGGGAAGCCTTGTAGTGGGTCTGGTCTACCCAAAGGGCGAATTAGAGCTAGGTATGCCAATCCTTGGGATTCCTATCGAGCAATTTCTTGATCACTGTGATCAGGTTCTTGTTTGTGGAATCAACAAGGCTATTTCCTTGAGAGTAGTAATTCGACAAAAATTTAAGAGAAATTCCATAGTCGAAGGCCCAACTAGAAAATTTTAATGAAGCAAATGTAGGTCCATTATCACACACCAATGCATAAGGACAACTAAAGCGATTTAAAATGAAACTTTCCATAAAATTAGTAACTACCTCAGTTGTGCATTGCTTACATACAATTTATTTTGTCCATCTAGTGCAATAATCAGTAGTGGTAAAAATGTACATGTGTCCCGCAGATGTTGTAGGGCTTACTAGACCAATGAAATCGAGACCCCATTGCACAAACGACTTCACCTCCAACACAGGTTGTAGTAAAATAGTAGCATTCTTCTCCTTGGTGGCAGCAGTCTAACATGTGTGACATAAACGAACATGAAAATAAGCATCCTTGAAGACAATTGGCCAATAATACCCCTCTTAATATCCAATGTGTAGTGGAAGGCCCGAATCCATGACTAGTGCCAAACTTGTCATGAAACTCTTTCAAGACTCTGTCTGCCTCCTCCTTGCCAAGGCATCTCAAGTAGATGCCTTTATGATTTTTTTTGTATAAAATGGACCCTTGCAACATGTAACTATTTTTTTTAGTGTAAGAGCACATTTTTGGACTCATTGCAAGTGAGGTGGACACTTGTGATTTAACAAATAATAAACTTCTTTGTACCACTCTCCCAGGGAAACATCTTCGAGCTAGTATTACTACACAGTGAGTTCAAGTCTTGCTTTTTTTATGCTTCAACAATCGTGCAGGTAAGTGTTTGTCCTCTCACCAACTTCATTGGTCGGATCTCCATATCATACTCCTGGAGCAATGTGACCCATTTAGCTCTTCGTTCACCCAATTCATTTTGTATGAGAAGCGTCTTCACTGTGGGGTTAGGGACAATGGTGAACACTTTATTGTGCAAGATGTAATGCCTAAATTTCTTCTCTCCCCTAACGAGGGAAAATACTTTATTTTCTACATTGTGGTAGCGTAATTGAACATCTTTCAATGGAGCACTCATGAAAGTGATCAGGTGCTCATTTCTTTCATCAACTTTCTATGTCAAGATGCTAACACAGGAATGATCTGAAGCGAACAAATAGATGTAAAACGGCTTGAGATAGTTTGGGCTAACTAGCACAAGCACCTCAGCAATGGCTTGTTTGATTTCTTCAAAGGCCTGTTTGGCTTCGAGAGTCCACTCAACTTTGGCATCCTATTTTAACATGACATTGAGTGGTTTAACAATCTCAAGAAAATCCATGATGAATTTCTTGACAAAGTTAACCTTTCCGAAGAAGGATTTCAGTTCTTTCTTGCTGCCTAGCGGCAGGATCTTTAGCAAAGATTGAATGCATTGAGGATCTATGGAGATTCCCTACTCTAAAATAACATGTCCAAGCAACCTACCCTTAGTCACACTGAAAATGCACTTCTTTGGGTTAAGGGAAACTCCAAACTCTCTACACCTTTGAAATACCTTGCATAGATTGGAGATATGATCACTCCGCATTTTAGAGAATACAATTAAATCATCCATGTAGATGATTATGCACTTCCCAATCAGATATTTTAAGGCAATATCCATGGCAAGTTGGAAAGTGGTGCCAGTGTTGATGAGCCCAAAAGGCATTCTTCTGTAAGCAAACATTTCCCACTTGGTGGTGAAAGTTGTTTTATGGCGGTCCTCATACTGCACCATAACTTGGTTATATCTGGAGTACCCATTGAGGAAGGACATCATTTGGGAGTTGTTGACAATCTACAATACCTCGTCGAATGAAGGTAGCAGATAGTTATCCTTCTCAGAAGCTCTATTCAGGTTGCAGAAGTCTACACACAGCCTGATTTCTCCATTTTTTTCTGACCGGGACCAAGTTGGCCACCCATGTGCAATTCCTGACCGGAAAGATAATTCTTGTTCAAAGTAACTTTTGTACCTCTTTGTAAAATATGGGCTCTAGTAAGGTATTGATAGGACGTTGTCATTGGCGGAAGGGCCCAGCTTCTGTCTTGAGAGGGATGGTGTGTGTGATGATGGAGGTGTCATAAGTCTTTAGATCTTCATAGCTCCATGCCACCATGTTGTGATACCTCTGCAAAGCATCGATGATTCTCTTCTTTTCCTTGAGCATGCACACTTTTCCAATGAAAACATTTTTGGTCTCCTTGGAGGTCCCAAGGTTGTGAGCATCACACTGGTTACTTAAGGCTTCCTTCTTTTTTTGTTGATTTTGGTCCCTAATCTAGTCCAAATCAAATATGCGTTCAAGCTAAACCATGCCTCTGGGAATCATGTTGGTTTTGAGATTGACAACTCCCTCTATATTCAATTTAGTCTCCTTTGGATCAATTTCATCAATTATTTGGGTGATGAAGACATCATAACCCATGATGAAGTCAAGGATATGATTGTTGTCGTTGAAGACCTAGAAATCAGTGACATTATCTGGGACAGTGGTGTAGGTGTCAACTCAACTATGAATTTCTTGAGCCAAGACAAGGAGAGAGGTTGTAAATTGTTGGCTACCTGAGCCAAGGCATTGGTTGTATGATTCTAAGCATGAGGGATCAATTGTATATTAAATGTGTCTCGACCTTCTAAAAGATCCCAAACCCTATGCCTATAATTTGCAAGTCTTCTATCATGGAAGGAATATGATTTTCTAATCTATTTGACTACGAGTTTGGAATCACCGAACACTTGCAGCATTTTGACATTTTTCTTTAGGGCCATAAGAAGACCATGGACTAATGCCTCGTATTCTACTAAATTATTGGTGCAATAAAACTACAACTTATGGGCAACAAGAAAGGTCTTACCCGTTGGGCTGATGAGTTTGAACCCAGCACCAGCTCCTTGTTTTAACTTGGACCCATCAAATCGAAGCATCCAAAATATGGAAAAATCCTTTACTGCAGGCTCAACTAGGTTTTCATTGCTTTCTGGTGGGGTCGTTGCATGCTTGACCTTAGGGGAATCTTCCAACCCCATGTATTTAAAAATAGGTGATTCTGCTAGCACTTCCTTTTCTATTTCCCTCTGAGGGATAGTTGATTTTTTTACATGCTATACCGCTGTTTAGTATAGGCAGCAATCAAACTCGGAGTGGGCAACATTGTGAATTATGCACCAATTTGGCAACAAAAGATCCTAGAAATCCATTCAGGCACCCAAACTGAGTTGGTCCCTTGTGCATTTTTCCATAAATTCCTAGAAACCATTGAGTAGTCCTTAGTTGTCGTCTTCATCAGGATTACCATCTAGCTCTATCAACATCTCTGTATTTTGAGGAATTCGAATGAAGCCGGTTGGAGGGTTACATTGTACCAAGAGTACTTTAGCAAAAAATCTTCCTAGGGTTCAACTTCATCCTGGTGGGCAAAGGGACAGTAATTTCCTAATTTTGTCTCAACAAACAACACCTCATTTAGGTTGTTGTACTCCATGATCATGTACTTCATACAAGGCTCGCAGTCTACATGGATTTGATTTGGCAGCCCTTTCCATAGCAACCACATGTGAGAATGGTCCATGGCAGCATACCCGTTCAATGTTCTAGTGACATCTCTTCCAAAAATAATCACATATGCATCAGGAATGTCTGCCACTTGAATATCAATGACCTATTGTATCCTTGGATCTACACCAATTTGTATCAAGATTCGATTCATTTCTCCCACAATGTTAATTTTCATTTTGTCCAGCTAGGTCACCTTTTTTCTTGGGGATGTGGGAGTAATCCCGAAAGCCTTGCACACTACTAGAGGCATAACATTACCAAGCGCTCATAAATTGAGCAGGAAGTTGTGTAAGTTCTTCCCAAATATCCGAATGGTGATAAGGAAAGGGGGAGTCTCAAATTTTCCTTGGAAGAGGCCCTTAGACATATCTATCTAAGCTACTTGCATCCTATTCCTATCGCTAGTTCTATCCTCGATCTACCCAGATGGCTGATCTTTGGAAATATGCGTATTGTTCTGATCTGGTTCCCTTTCTGGCCTCTTACTAGTAGATTGATTTGAGGGAACGTCCTTCCTTTTCCCTGTACTATCTTGGACTATAGGTTCCTATCTGGGTTCTTCAAAGGTGACTCTTTTGGCTAATATCTCTTGTGTTGTGTTAGAGGATGGGGTCCCATTGGGTACCTTGAAGAAGGCATGCCTTACGGCAGGTACTTTGAGTAGTTTGAAGGTGGATAAACTGATTTCACTTTCTTGAACTTTTTCTACCACATGTTCACCCATTTGTTCAATCTCAGAGTCAAAAGCTCAGCCTATGGCAAAGCTAGAAGGTTGGGACTTCACTGGATTTGACTAGTTTTGTGATTGTCCTTGAGGTTGATTTTGTGACTAATTTTGAGGCCTATCCTTATGGAGATACTGAGTGGGTATATGGGGAAGCCTAGGGTTATTATTGGCATTAGGGTCAAGCAGGGTAGTAAAATTATTTGGCAGAGTAGAAGTCGTAAAGCATCCATCCACCTGTTTGTTCTTGAGAAAGTAGGGAGTTGCTCTTTGGTGGAACATGTTAACTTCATCTATATGTGTTTCTTTCTCATCTAGTGTATTTTATCTACTGAATCGAAAAGCTGAGCCAAGGTTTGTTCGTTACTTACCTCCTACACTTATTTTCCCTCAACAAGGGTGGGCTCGACCTCAGGCTGATTGCAGTCACTTTGCAGAAATGAGGCTTGGTTTACCACGAGATAAGAGGAGTCATAGGGATCAGATGGAACGATGTCTCTACAACCGACACTATCAACAACATTTTGGACCTCAACTTGGAAGATTTCAGAGACTGTATGGAACTCGGGGCAATCTAGTTCAGAGTGTCTACTGGTCTTGTGGATCTGAAACCATCTAGATAAGGCTGCCTTGGCGAGGTACACTCCACTAGTCATCTTTTTATTGTTGGCAAGTTGATCAAGAGGAGTAGGGACACCTTCGTTATTGGGTCTTGTATTCCACATAAAAATTTTACTATTAGGTCTCTTTTCAAATTTTTGATTTGAATTTTGTCCTCTATCATATTTTGGCCCGGAAGAGGTGCTTGCTTCCCGATTATCTCTACCATCTTATTGTCAGCTTTCCCGATTAAAATTAGCCTAGATGCTACGTTAGGATGCCTACAACTAAGTATTCTGATTCTTTAAGTGTGTCATTTTCATAGGAATTTTCCTTATCATCTCGGTCAATTCTTCTAATTTGTCCTTCTCGGTGTTGTTCGGTTGTAGCACTAGGTTTTGGAGAAAAACAGGCGAGCCACCAGCTGATTTTGATATGCAGGGGAAATTTCGGTCACGACAAGTACAATGGTGCTTGCTACTACTAAAAATATGCCTGTTGTTGTTGGGGAGCCTAAGGATAACTTTTTTGTTGTTGGGATTGCAAATAAGAAGGCATAAGAGGTGCATGATTTATTGGTTGTCCAAGGTGTGGAATGATGGGCAGCTAAGGCACCTCATTTATAAGAAGGGTTTGGTGAGTGAATGCCTGATTAAGCCCCTGAACTTGCATTGGGTGAGCTACCAGTCCCAACAAAGGTAGTGGACTGGAGATATTTTGACCCAAATCTGCACTAGCAACAACCACCTCTGCATAAGCAGTTACTAGTGTGGTGAGTGGCAGACGCATCCTCTTTACTAAAGCTGATATGAGATTGTCTAATGTTGCATAGTAGATGGGGAGA
Source organism: Sequoia sempervirens (assembly GCA_007258455.2). Lineage (NCBI taxonomy): Eukaryota > Viridiplantae > Streptophyta > Pinopsida > Cupressales > Cupressaceae > Sequoia > Sequoia sempervirens. The sequence continues at coordinate 339,727,103 of VDFB02000015.1, forward strand.
GTTGTAGAATTGTTATGTATGTATGGATCATGAAGTCTCATGAAGGAATGATGGAAATGATCATTAAAAGATCTAATAGGTTCATTAATTTCCCTCCGGACGGACATAAACTATCAGTATAGCTTTGAAGGGCTAACCAAAATCATATACTTATGTAGGAAAGCATTCTTCATGAAGTCCCACGTGGTGATGGAACCCCTCAGCAAATTGATGTACCAGTAAAAAGCCTCCTCACCCAATGAGTATAGAAAGAGGTGGCATGCAATGTCTTCATGACCAATCTACATATCTGTGATTGTTATTTCAAATATCTTAATGTTTTATTTTGTCATTCTTTGCGGGACACAAGGATTGAATTTTGAATGGAAGCCCTTTGGATTCTTGGACATGTTGTGGTATGCGCCAAAGTGCAATGGTGATGGATTTTGTGGTAACCAAGCCATGGCGAGAGGCAGAGGTGGTATCTTCTATTGAGGAACAACAATTTGGAGTTGTACCTGCAGTAAAATAGCAGCTTGGGATTGCACCTAGGTTGCGATTGTTTGGCCTGTAGCCTGAACTTGTAGGAGAGAGGCAACTTCTTGGCTGTCGGAGGTGAGGGGTGAAAAGGTAGTTTGGTATGGCTAGGTGGAGGATGGACAAGAGCTTAATGGAGATAGAGGTAGAAGAGAAGTGGGTGGCGCGAAGGAAGAGGAAGAAGCAGCTTTTCCTCCCTTAGTTCATTTTTCCCTTGTGGGGGGTTGTAACTCTTGAAATTCTCCCTTTTTAGTTTCGATCGTAGAACTCTTTGAAACCTTTCTAAGGAGAATGATCCAATTTAGTCTAGCTTCCCAATTCCCTCCTTCTAGCACTAGTTTTGTTGATGTGTTTTTTTATGCACTTCTCAACACAAGCAATGCATAGATGCACTACCTCTCTTGAAATACAATCTTCCACAATCAAATTACAGAACACTATCCCAAGGTCTCTAATGTTCGGTCTTGGCAGTGCTTAGAATATCTTAGTTGTTTTATGTGATTTTGTTGGTAATCATAGGGAAAACTTACGTAGTTGGATGTGAACTGGATCTTAAAATTTGAAGTTTCTGAGATGGGATCTAAGGTGTAATTTGTTGTAGGTTCGGACAGCAATCTAAAACTTCAATGTTTTCTTCAAATTTTGGCTTTACAATGTGTAATGAACCTTACCACAGGTTGTTTCTTAAAAAAAAGAGCAGGGAAGAGAGAAAGTTCCTAGATCTGCAACTAATTGTGAACAGTAATCATGGAGTTCTTGTCATGGACAACTTCCTTCAAACATAATTTCACTTAACTAGAAAATTCATAGCATCATGAAATTTGTGCTATCTTCTAAGGCCTACAGATATTTCATCATCCATTCACCATATGCATGCATGAAAAAAGATAAAAAGTGTGGAGCGGCTTTGAATTCAAGCCAAAACTAACTTTACACAGCTATTTACAAGCATCAAACAACAAAAAGTATGGATTAGGAAGACATCTACACAGTAGCAATTTTCATAACTACATAACAACATTACCAAAATCTATATAAGAATTTCAAATCTAACTTAAAATAGTAATGTACATCTAAATAAAGCATCCAACAATGGAGATTGAATCATGAAACATGTGAAGAACTCAGAAAATCACCAAGTCAATGTATTTTAATTATAAATTTCTGAAGCATGTCTTTACAACAACTAAACTCTCATTTGAAATGAGAGGAGACCCCCTATTTATAGTGCCCAAAAAGTAGAACGAATGACCAATATTCAATCTTATTGTGTGGACAAGATTCATGACAAACTAAGGTTCTACCTACCCCAAAATATATTACAATTTAAAATATAGTTTTGTCCTTATCCCTATTTTGTCTTCTAATGACAGCACTATAGCATTTTGTCTTTTGTTGATTGCTCTTTCTGCTATAGCTATTCCTTTAGAAGTTCTTCACTAATTATAAGGTTGCCTTCTTGCTTGTTCAATGCTACATACCCCATTAATTTCAAGATTACCGGCTGGAGTTTTTCGATTTCAATTATCCCGAACCGCAACACTTGATAACTCCATTCCTTGGAGTTGTCCTCAAGTCTTTTCCAGTCTTCATCATATTTGGCGATGTGATCTCTAAACAACTCTGACTAGGTGAAGACGTGGGTGGAAAAACTCCTAAAATCCATTGTTATCTCATCTGACATCTCGTCTTCCATCTTCATCTAAAAATGAGTCTTTATTTTCTCCAGATCAATTTGCACCACAGGCATGTCATATCCCGTCATTAGCCTCAAATATCGGGTGCAATCCGCCCTAATCTCCTTGACCCATTCGATATCTGGATTCACTTTATCTATCACTTGCTCCAACCTTTCTCTCCTATTATCAAAGTCCTGCTTCCACACATCCACTAGCCAATGATCGTCCCTTTTTAGTGCGAGCTTTCTTTCCCATGTGGCTTTTGGTAGTCAGAGGATGGCCCCGATCTTTGGATAGGTGGAATTATATGTTGTAGGGAAGTTGGTGCAAATCTTCTTTGTACCTTCCAAGGATTGTTGTAAATCCAAGAACTTGTTGGTTGATCGAACAACCTGACTAATACCCATGTTCCCAACACATAGGACCTGTTGGAAGTAGCTCTCCATAGTTTTGTCCAAGTTCTTTCTCTTTTCTAATTTTTCAATCTATTCCTTAGACAGTAGTTAGGGTGGATTCATGAAAATGGTAGGCATGTCTTCAACTGAAGACCATTGTTGGATGTAATCTTTTAAGGCAGCCACTTGTGCTTTGAGCTCATTTTTTGAGACCTTATCTTGTTGTATAGGTGCACCACCGTAGCCACTGACTCCTCGAGATGCTCCACCTTCCGCTCTCTAGTAGTAGTCCCCAAGTTAATGGTGGAGACATTATAGCTTATTCCCTCCTAGCCTACCACTGGTGTCGCTATTTGCATAGTTCGGGACCCGGAAGAATCCATCGTTACCTTGGATCTAACTTTGGGCTTCTTCTCCTTCCTGGTTCAGATCTACACTCGGGCCAGGATAGCTTCTAGCCTCGCTATTGGATCCTTCGGGGTGGAAGTCTTCTTCTGAAGCTGCCTCTCCATCCATTCAAGCATGGTAGACTTTCCTTTGGGTGATTCTCGATCACCCTCGCCTTCCCTTGTTTGGATCTTTGTTTGTTCACCTGTGGGATCCCTCTATTCCTTTTTTCTGTTATCTCCTTCTTCCTTGTCGAAGTCTTGGATAAATGTGAGGCGTTTGATGGGAGGCTTAGTAGGCAATCGCTCCTGTGGGCTTTCTTCTATCTTGATTTCCTTCTCTTCTCTTTCTTCAACTTTTTTGTCCTCATGCATAGGATCCTCAGGCTTGTCCTCTTCTACATTTCCTTCTCTATGAGGAGACGAGACATCCTTTAGTTGTTCCCCTATAGGGAGTTCTACATTTTATTTTTTTCATAACCACCTTCTTGCTCTTCTCTGTGAGTGACCCTTTTGTCTCTTCTCCATCATGCTTCAATTGTCTAGCCATTTCCTCTTTGAGATCATCATCAAAGGTTTGTATGATGGTTCTACCACCTATACCCTCCTCTTTGTCTCCACTCTCAGAAGACCCCATTTCCTCTTCTTCGCAAACCACCATGTCAATCTATCAATGTTCATACTCTGGGTGTTCATGGTATTCATTAGCTTCCTCCACAATTGCCTTCGAGGCTTCTTTCTCCCACCTCTCCCATTCTTCAGAAATTAACATTGTGGCCTCCATTGTTAGCGGTCTCGTTGGAGGTTGCGAAGGCGTAGTGCTAGCGAGGACTTATGCTAAGGAAGCTTGGATGGTGGGATCCAAAAAGCTCTGAGAGATCTCAGAGGGGTCATTCTACATGTGCCGTGAGAAATATTCTCATGATGCTAGTGTTGGCATTGGTGTTGTCACCATTTCTAATGGGAGTGAAGTAGTAGGTTACATGGTGGTAGAGGAAAGTGGAGTAGTTGTGGTAGAGGAAGAGTCAATCATTATTATGGGCCCAAATGGGGGTGAGGAGGTGAGATGGATTGAGATGTCCACCGTAGCTGGGGATGTGGTGACCATGGCATGGGAAACAGATGTCAGGGTGGTCAAAATAGGGGGAGCAAGAGGAACTCTGGTTGATTCGCTTTCTCTTCCTCACCCTCTTGAACTGCTAACTAGTCTGTAGCACTTCCTATTCATTTGGGCCTCTTAGAGGATGAGCCCTGTGAATCTTTTCTTGAATAGACCTTGGGGTATGGGTACTATTTCATTTCAACCCCTTTCCTCTTCTTTGATCTTGTGAGCGAAAGAGTTTTGGATGTCCCACCTATTGAAGTTGTAGCGGTGACATCTTTTGTGGTACTAGGCTCACTCGTGAGCCCTTCATATGCCAGGACATCTCCTTGTTTCCTAAATTGTGCTACATGTCCCTTAACCCATTCTTCAGTGAGAGCCATGATTGGTTTAGTTACAATGTCTAGGTCATCAACCTCCTACTCATCCAAATCTATTGTAGGCAGTGGCAAGTTAGCAACTGCATTATATCTAGGATCCAAAATGGTGCTCTAATCCTCATCGACCTAGTCTGGTATAGGGAACAGTTGCAACCTTCTTACAAAGTATGCAGTCATCCACATGTAGTTCCTAACCTGCACCTCTTTTTCATCCTGGTAGTCTGTTGAGAAATATTCAACATGATATAGGTGTGCATACTCTGGTCCTAGTGTCTTTCTTACATGCCCATATGGTCCCACCCATGGGCGAGTAGTGTGTAGGAAGAAATGGTACTCCGCCAATTCCTTTTCAGAATTCCCAACGCACTAGTAAGTTTATAATTTGTACATCCACTGATTGAAGGCTAAGGGATAAGCGATCCTTGCCAAATGCTTACTATTGAGGATTGTATGCACATGTCGCAGCTATCGGGAGAATTCTAATAGTATAATCTGGTCATTGGGGTACTGGGGAAACTTATTTGACCATTCTATGAAACCCTAGGCACGAATGTACGTGAATTTGGGGAACTGTATGAATAAGAAGGCGTATTGTTTCAAGAACACCTGTGTTGTGTGAGACCCTTCTCTCAAAATCTCCTCCTAGCAACTGGATGATGTGACCGATGAAGGCGTCATTCACCCTATAGTATTCCTTTCTAAAGTTTTTGAATTATAGCTAGGCATATCTATCATAGGCTTTCAATCTTCGGCTTGGCTCCTCATTAGGTGCAACAAAAAATCCATTATGCTGCCTCTGCTCAGGCACTGAATATACCAGATAGGAAGTCATGTAGAATTTAGAGATCTTCTTCACATTCATAAACTGCCCATGGAGGTAGTCGCTTATGATGCCTCCCCAGTAGAATGAGGCTTTTGTGGTGACATCTTCATCCCCACGGAGGATCTGCTCGACAAAATACACCATCCACTCTTGGAAAAATGTAGCAGTGGGGAGGCCCATTACCCTACTCAACATGGTTACCAAGTCATGGTAATCCTCATAGAAGTCATTTGAAAGAATTCTTGAGGTACCTTTGTAGCGCTTCCCCTTTTCTCCTTGAGCTAGTAGTGATTTATTAATTTCTTGCAGCCCATTGGGTTTTCATCCCAAGTTGTCTTCCCTTCCTCCATGGTCGGCATCTCCATCTCCTCAAAGGTGGGAATGTGGAAAGTCTTGGTAATTCCCTCAACTGACATATCAGTGAGGATGTTCCCATCTCTATCAACAATGCTTTATGTCTATGGCTGGTAGGCCTGCTGGCAAGCCATAACCAATTCAATAGCTATGAGAGACAAGGGGAAACCTACTACTTTTGCAATCCCACTCTGTTTGATCAATCTTCTATTGTTAGTCTTTAGGTGAACCCTGACCCTTTGTTTGAATTAATCAATATCGACGTGGCCAATATTGGTGTATGTGATTTCCTTCCAGTCAGTGATGATTTTTGAACATAGAGGCTCACCCTGAAACTGGAACTTCATTTGGTCTTTATCCTCCTTTCCATGAGGATTCTTGTCTACTTTCTTTCCTTTGTCCTTCTCTATAGCTTCCCCCGAGGGACCTGCACCCATTCCATATATCCTGCAAACATAGACGTAGTGAGTACAACCATTTAATGAAAGCATTAGCATTAGTCAAAATCCCATGGATGAATTCCAATTAGACATCATATGATTAATGAAGTTAAACCTTACTTTCAAATGTCATTAGTCACTTTTTGAAGGGGTTTTGGGCAAACCGGGCTCAAGGGGTCGGACTTCCTTGGTAGAAATGTTGTTTTGAAAGAGTGAACAAGTTGTGGCAATCTAGGTGATTTCATCCATCTTGACATTTTGATGGTTTGAAAGACCCGTGTCGAAGAGGGTCAAATTTGAGCACATGAGTCGAAGTTAGTTTTCAAATTTGAGGTCATTTTGGTCAACTTTGGGGCCCCAGAGGTTTAGGGCTAGAAATTTGTTACGAGTTTGTTTTTTGAAATGTCCAGGAATAAATAGAGTTCTAAGGTCGGAACTCCCGGGTCTGGGACCTGGATGGTCAAAAGACGGTTGATGGTTTTCTTTAGACTTCAAGGTGCGCAGGCTCGGAGGAGCGGAAGGTCATCAAGGTTTTGCTATTTTGGAATGGCAATCATAGTGCAGAAACTCAGTGGGAGCAGCTCGGCACATCGTACCCAGCATAGTATTTGGCCACTAGTTGTCATAGTGAAATTTCTCTTGGCAATCCTGGGGGTGGAGCCCGGAAGTCAGGAAGATGGGTCGACCTCACCCTTTTGAATCAGATGAAGGGGAACAAAAACTCGGTACGCGGACCTCGGTGGAGGCAGGGATGGCAAAAGGCAAGTTGCGACCCAAGAAGCAGGAAGACACCACCCCATAGTTGTTTCAAACAGTGGAGACTCCACAACAATTCGTGGAAGGAAGTCCGTAGACTGGGACCCAAAGGTAGGATAGCAGATTTTTCCAACATTCAATTCAGGGCAACAAGGTGGAAAGGCATGCTCCTTTTTCCATTTGGGAATGGTGGAAGCGAAGCAGAGTCTCGGGGACAAAAGTTCGGTGGACCGCACCCGAGCTGGATGAGAGAAATCTAAGGTTTTGTACATTTGAATGAGTGGAACTCGACAAGACAGGGCCTGGGATTCAGGAAGGCGGGAGCCTTCTGCCATTCAAAATAGCGAATACCTAGGGGAAACCCGGAAAGGGAGTCTCGGCGAGGTGGGCCCGAGAGGCTAAGATGGAGGTCAGATTTTGAGTGCTTGCTGGTTAAGTCTGATGGCGATTGGCCAACGGTGATTTGAGGTGGTGGGCCCGAGAGGGCATCCCGCTATTTTGAAAAGGTTGCTTGTTTTCGTTAAGTTTAAACGGGGGCAAGAGGGGATAGGCCTGGAGGGCATGAACGCCCTACACGAAGAATGACAATGGTGAAGTTTGGTTTCAGCCCTATGTTAGGAGTCATTTGGAGGTCTTTTGGAACTTTGAAAACATGGGTTTTGTAGGTCTTGTCATATTTTATCACTTAAATGCATTTTGAACCCATTTTATTCATTATTTTAAGTGTAAAATCATAAAAAACCTCTCAGTGGAATGGACGGATAGCCTACCTTGAAATTCTGATGGGAGAAGATGTGAAATCGATTAAGGATGGTCGATTGATGGTCTCAGATGTGAGGGAAACAAGCGACATATGTAATGATCTCTTCTAGCAAGCACTCTAATCTCTTCTGGAAAACTTGACAAATGAAAATGATAGGTTGTCCCCTATATTTATGCCCAAAAATGCATTTAATGGCCTCATTTAATGCCTGTATGGCCTATTGGTTGGTTGGTGGAGTTCAAATTCATGGACAGCGGCGGGAGATCTAGAACCCGGGTCTCGGAATGATGCAAGTCGATGGTTGTTTCTAAATGCAACTTGGAAGCTGATGGCAAAGGGAATCCCGAAGTCTAGATAGCGGAGTGCCATCAAATTTTTGCTACTAAAAATAGTGAAGACTAAAGGAAATTTCAGGGATGGATGTTTGGTACACCAGACCTAGCATGCCTGAAAGCAGGTCAAAATTCTTCCAAGTTTTCGTAGATGGAGAACAAGGGACCGAGGCTCAGGGTTTGAGAAGGCGGAAGCCTTCTACCGTTCAGAAAAGTGAACATCTTGAGGAAATCCTATAAGGGAAACCTAGCAAGGTGGGTCCGGTAGGCCCCAAGGCCACTGGCAGAAGAAAACTGCCAAGGAGAGTCCGTAAGGCTCCAGGACTTAACTAAGATGGGGGGATGAAACATGGTCAATTTAAGATGAGAATTTTGGGTTATGTTGACCATTAGGGACACCAAAAATGGGGACATGCAAAAAGAGGCAGTGACAAAATGACCTAGCAAAGAAAAAGAAAAGAGGCTTCTCATTTCAAATGGGGTGTGTGTGTTGAGGGCACAACACCTTTCAAGTATCTAAAAATTATTTTGACAGCAGTTACATGTGATTCTTTTGTATCAGCTTGAAATCTTTCAACCATAGATACAACAAGCATAATATCTAGCCTTGGCTATGTTAAGTAGAGTAATCCTCCAATCATTGATTTGTATCTAGTTTTATTTTCCTTAGGAGAATCATCACTTTGTGTCAACTTACATCCGGTTACCATGGGTGTGCCAACTGGTTTGGAATCATCCATACCAAACTTCTTTAATAGTTCTTTCACATACTTGGACTGAGATATGAAAATCCCTTGGTCCAATTGTGAAACTTGCAATCCCACAAAGAAATTCATCTCACCAATCATACTCATCTCAAATTCATTCTTTATTTCATCAGAAAACTTCATGCACAAATTATCATCTCCACTAAAGATGATATCATCAACAAAAACTTCTATGATTAACTCCTTATCATGATCTATCTTGAAATATAAGTTACTGTCAGCAGTACCTTTTGAGAATCCAAGCTTCAGTAGGTATTTGTCCAGTCTGGCATACCAGACTCTGGGGGCTTGTTTGAGTCCACACAAGGCTTTCTTTAACCTACAAACCATGTCTTCCTCATTTGTTAGCCGAAATCCATCTAGTTGTTCAATATACACTTCTTCTTCAAGTTCCCCATTTAGAAATATGGACTTTACATCCATTTGGTAAACTTTGTAGTTCTTGTAAGTAGCATAAGCAAGAAATAGTCTTGCTACTTCAATTCTAGCAATAGGGGCAAAGGTCTCTTCAAAATCTATACCTTCCATTTGGGAGTAACCTTTACATACTAGTCTCTCCTTATTCTAGACCACTTCACCATATTCATTCAGTTTTCTTCTGAATAACCACTTAGTGTCAATCGCATTCTTGTATTCTGGCCTAAGAACAAGTGTCCATGTGTCATTATTTTCAATTTGTGACCATTCTTCTTTCATAGCTTCCAACTAGCGTACATCTTAACAGGCTTCAGTGACATTCTTAGGTTCAATCTTGGAAATCAGACAGTATTCTTCAGAAATTTTCTTTCTAGTTTACACTCCTTTGCTCTTGTCTCCTATGATTTTACTTTTAGAATGATCCAACTTTACGTACCTTGGAGTTTTAGGACTCTCTCAGACTTCTTTGTTTTTTGAACTTACTTGTGTAGTTGCACTTGACTACGCTTCTTGACTGACTTGATTTACTGGAACAACTTGTGGTTGCTTCATCAAAACATATGGAATAATCTAAAGTAGATTTGGTGATTGTGAATTCTTCCCTTGGTTCATGTTGTCTTCATCTGAATATAGCTACATTTTATGGATGATATGACTGAATCCTCATTCACCTTGACATTTGCACTTTCAATTACTTTTCTCAGTCTTTTGTTCTAGCATATGTATTCCTTGCTCTTTGTGGAGTAACCTAGGAAGATTCCTTCATCACTTCTAACATCAAACTTTCCTATGTCATCATCTCTTTTGATATAGCATTTGCTTCCAAAGATTTTGAAGTATTTGACAATAGGCTTATGACCAGACCATAATTCATAAGGAGTCTTACTAGAATTACCATTCATGTTTACTCTATTCAAGGTGTATATAGTAGTACTTACCGCTTCACTCTAGTACATTTGAAGCACATTTCCTTCCACCATCATTGTTCTAGTAGCATCCATAATTGTTCTATTCTTTCTTTCTGCAACTCCATTTTGTTGAGGGGTTCAGGGAGCAAATAGTTATCTTTTAATTTCAAGCTCTTCACAGTAAGTATTGAATTCTTTTGAAAGGAATTCTCCACCTCTGTTAGATCTCGGGCATTTTATCTTCAAACCTTTTTCATTTTCTACCACAGCCTTAAAGCTTTTGAACTTATCTAATGCTTCACTTTTCTCTCTCAAAAAGAAAACCCAAATCATTCTAGATAAGTCATCAATGACAAGCATAAAATATATTTCTCCATGAATGCTCTTAACTTTAGAGGGACCACACAAATCAGTATGTAACAATTCTAACACATTATTTGAGTGAAATTACTTGCTTCAAAAGGAAACTCTAGTTTGTTTTCCCATTTGACATTGTTGGCAGATTACATTAGCAGGCTTCACTAATTTAGGCAGATCTCTTACTGCTTGAGTGAAACTTATCTTAATAATGTTGTCAAAGTTTACATGACATAACCAACTTTCATCTACTTGAGCAATTAAGCAACTACCATTAGCAGTATTCAAATGAAAGATGTTACCTTTAGTCTACACACCAGTGGCGATCATCTTTCCAAATTTTCCAAGAATCTGGAATTTTCTATCCTTGAACTATAGATCATATCCCTTATGCACCATCTATCCAACACTTAACAAGTTATGCTTTAGACCTTCAACATAGAGAACATCATCAATATTTTCTTCACCACCAAGGCTAATAAGCCACTACTACAAATCACACAAGCATTATTGTCTCCAAATCTCACAACCCCACCATCATACTCTTCTAGATTCACAAACTTTCTTTTGTCACCGGTCATATGATGTGAGCATCCACTATCAATGACCCATTCATCTTTCTCCTCAACACAGGCTTCAAAAGCTTTCTTTTCTTCAATGGATTAAATAGGTTCAAGCTTATTTTCAATAGTAGCAATAAAATCCCAATCATCCTCATTTCTAGCATCTTTATCAGACTCATCATCTGTTATTGCTTCTTTAGAAAAGTAGCATTTCTTTTGAAATCTAGGTTTTCTAGGTTTAGACCTAGGAACTCATTCAGGACATTTTGATGCAAAGTGGCCTATTTTACTACATGAAAAAAATGTAATAGGTAATACATCTTCATACTTACCTTTTCCTCTTCCTTCTTGTTTTGCAATGAGTGCTTCTAGTTCTATAACTTCTCTATCTTGGTCTTTGATCTGTTTCATTTCTTCATAATATTTGGATGCCCTTCTAGAACTCTCTATGGGATTGTAACTTCGCCTGTAGCTTCCAAATATAGTAGCTTTGAATGCAAATTCAATCTTCGATGTGGATTCACCAAATTCACTTATTTCAAAAGAAACACTAGCTTTCCTATCAACGTGTCTCTTGTCATCTTGTTTACAGACATAAACTCTTCAATAGCATGAACTTTCGACTTGTAGGAGGGAGGTAAGGATCTGAGTATCTTAGCCACAATTTCATCTTCACTTATTGAACCATTGACACATTTAATACCTAGCACTATTATCGGTATGTGGTGGTTGATCATGCTATACTGTACACCCCAGCATGTATCCTTGTAGGGGTCTGGGGTCAGGCTAGGCCCTAGGCTAGAGTTTAGGGGCGGTAGCCCTCGAGAAAAAATTTCCTCTTACTTTTTCACGTTGTCACTGGAAAAAGAAAAATCAACGAAAAAAGGAAAAAAAATCGACTTTGTAAAACCCTAATCTAGAATCTTCTAAGCTTGTTAAAAAGGGGTTTGGATTGGGGTTACATGATGATGAAAAACATAATTATTCGTAAAATTGTAATAGGTTTTTGCACTAGATAATAAAATCATTGAATGGTTGTGGTTTGGTGGATGTAGCCCATATTGGGTGAACCATGTTAAATTCTCTATGTTATAATTTATTCTATGTGTTTTAGTTTCTTTGTTTATTAATTAATTATGCATTTAATTGTTAGATATATGTCTTTATAACCCTAACAAGTGGTATCAAAGCAGGTTGTGTTTTGATTATTGTCTGTAGGAAGGTCTCACAATTGAGTGGGAGTAATGGCAAACGAGGGTAAGAAGGTTGAGAAGTTTAATGGGAAGAACTATTAATTATGGAAGATGCAGATGGATGACTACCTCTATCAGAAGGATTTATAGTGGTCATTGGAAAGGAAAACCAAGAAACCTGCAGCAATGTCTGATGAAGACTAGAAGATTTTGGATAGAAAGGCTCTTGGTAGTATTCGTTTATGTGTAGCACAATCGGTGGCATTCAATATTACAACAACAAAGACAACGCAAGAGTTGATGGAAACCCTAGTGAAGTTATATGAAAATCCTTCCGCTTCGAATAAGGTATTTCTTATGAAGTGTTTATTTAATATGAAAATGGTAGAAGGTGGGTCAGTTACTAATAATTTAAATGAGTTTAATACAGTCACAAGAAAATTAACTTCTGTAAAAGTAAACTTTGATGAAGAAGTTAGGGCTCTTTTGATTATGTGTTCTTTTCCTTAAAGATGGAATAACTTGGTAATGGTTGTTAGCAATTATGTTTCTGGTTCGAATACATTGAAATTTGATGATGTTGTTGGTGTTATTTTGAGCAAGGAAATTCATAGGAAAAGCTCAGGTGCAACATCCAAATCAGACAGTGTTTTGAATGCAAAAAGCAGGGGCAGAACAAAGGAGAGAGGAAACAATTCCGAAAATCGTGGGAAGTCACGAGGAAAATCAAAGGACAGAATGTCTCAATCTAGAGACAAGAGGGATTGTTGGTACTGTGGTAAGTTGGATCATTTAAGGAAAAATTGTTGGTCTCAAAAAAATAAAGGAGACAAAAAGGAAGGAAGTAAAGAGGCAAATGTGGTAAGTAATAAATCTGATGAGGATGTTTTGATTCTTTCCCTTGATAATGCTAATGATTCTTGGGTGTTAGATTTAGGGGCTTCATTTCATGCTACCCCCCATAGAAGTTATTTTCTTGATTATGTCCAAGGGGATTTTGGGCTGGTTTATTTAGGAGATAACGAAACCTGTCAGATTGTTAGAAAGGGAAGAATCAATATTAAGTTACAAAATGAGAATCATTGGCTACTACATGAGGTAAGGCATGTTCCAAAGTTAAGAAAAAATGTAATTTCAACAGGGCAACTAGATGATGAAGGTTGTGTTGTTGCATTTAGTGATAAAAATTGGAAGGTCACAAAGGGTGCCTTAGTGGTAGCAAAAGGTGTGAAAGTAGGCACCTTATATCTTTGTATAGGTCATACTGTTTCTTCTACTTTAATTGTTATGGAAAAAGGTCAATGTTTAGGAATAGTTGTTGTAGTTCAGCAGGTTAAGAATCATACAGTTGTTGTGGACTATGAATCAACACTATGACATAATAGACTTGGGCATGAGTGCAAAAGGTATGAAAGTACTTCATTCAAATAATGTTATACCAGGTCTCAAATGTGTTAATATGGATTTTTGTGAAAATTGTGTGTATGGAAAACAAAAGAGAATAAGTTTTCTCAAGGATGGGAAGCAAAAGAAAGATGAGAAATTGGAGCTTGTGCATATGGATGTATGGGGACTAGCTCAAGTATCTTCTCTTGGTGGCTCTCTGTATTATGTTACATTCATTGATGATGAAACTAGGAAGGCATTGATTTATTTCCTTAGGAAAAAATCTAATATATTTGAAACTTTTAAAAAATTGAGAAGCTTGGTTGAGAATGAGACGAGTAAAAAGCTAAAATGTATCAAATCTGATAATGGTGGTGAGTATTGCAACAAAGAGTTTGAAGATTATTGTTCCTCTAATGGTATTTGTAGGTATAAAACAGTTACAATGACTCTACAGGAAAATGGAGTGGTTGAGCACATGAATAGAACAATAATAGAGCATGCATAGACTATGAGATTGCATGTTGGGCCGCCTTTAAAAATGTGGGAAGAGACTATAAACACTGTTGTTTATTTAATTAATAGAGGTCCCTCTAATCCTTTGGGTTGTGGTATTCCAGAGGAAGCATGGAAAGGTAAGAAGGTGAGTTATTATTTTCTCACAACCTTCGGTTGTGAAGCATTTTCACATGTAGATTCTAAAAATAGAACCAAGTTTGATGCAAAATCAAATAAATGTATATTTGTTGGATATGGAAATTGATGAATTTGGTTATAGGCTTTGGGATTTTGAAAATCAGAAAATTGTGAGAAGGATGTCATATTTAATGAGAAGGTTTTGTACAAAGATCTGTTGTTACAATATGAGAAGAAAGAAAATGATTATGCAATATTGGATGATATTCCAAACAATGATGTTTTAGTGGTTCCTCATGCTAAGAAACTACAGCAACAACAAATACCACAAACTCCTGTGAATGTTAGACAATCTTCAAGGATAAGTAGACCTCCAAAAAGATTCTCTCCCTCTTTGTATACTATTTTGTTAACTGATGCTAGTGAACTAAAATATTATGATGAAGCTATGCAGGTGGATACCAAGGTTCGGTGGGAGCATGGAATGGAAGAAGAAATGGACTCCTTGCTAAAAAAGCAGACTTGGGAATTATGCAATTTGTTTGTAGGCAAAATGGTTTTACCAACCAAATGGGTTTATAGGCTGAAAGAGGAGGATGGAGGTAAGAAGAGATTTAAAGCTAGATTAGTTGTAAAGCGATTTGCATAGAAAAAGGGAATTGATTTTGATCAGATTTTTTCTCCAATTGTTAAAATGACTTCTATTTGTATGATCATGCTATACTATACACCCCGACATGTATCCTTGCTAAGGTCTGAGGCCAGGTTGGGCCCTAGGTGGGGGTTTGGGGGTGGTAGCCCTTGAGAATAATTTTCCTCCTACTTTTTCGCGTTGTCACCAGAAAAGGAAAAATCAATGAAAAAAGAAAAAAAACCGACTTTGTAGAACCCTAATCTAGAAGCTTCTAAGCTTGTTAAAAAGGGGTTCCGTGGGGGTTACATTATAAAAACATGATTATTCGCAAGATTGTAATAGTTTTTTTCACTAGATAATAAAATCATTGGATGGCTGCAGTTTGGTGGATGTAGCCCAGATTGGGTGAACCACGCTAAATTCTCTGTGTTATAATTTATTTTATGTGTGTTTTAGTTTTGTTGTTTATTAATTAAATCTGCATTTAATTGTTAGATATCTACCTTTCTAACCATAACAACTATCTCATTTACTCTTTGCATAAATGAAGTAATATTATCATCTTCACCCAACTTCAAGTTTTCATACTTACCTTTCAGACTTTGTAGCTTAGCCATCTTTACCTATGTATCTCCTTCATACAAAGTTTCCAACTTTATCTAGATCTCATGAGTTGTTTGCGGGCCTACCACATTAGCCATCTCCTAATATGTCAGAGTGCTCACCAATGCTTCAATGGCTCTAGTATTGTTTTTTGTATCCTTGATCTCATCAGGAGTGGAGGGTCCATTTGTAGGAATAGTGTATTGATTTTTTGTAATCTTCCATATAGCATCTCCACTACACTATAAATGAAATTGCATCCTAACTTTCCATAGTGAGTAGTTCGTGCCACCGAATCTAGGGTTGTCCTTCTTGAATGTAGCCATCCTGGATCACCTCAAGTTAGACTTTTGTTCAGAGGAACTAGCTATGATACCAATTGTTGGAAAAAGTAAGGATAGGCAACTGAGAGGGGAGGCGTGAATCAGTTGTCACAGAAATTTAAACTTTACAAAATTAACTTAACTTTAATCATAAATCTGATGAATAAACAATTAACACATTAGAGAGATAAAGAACAATATTTTTGTGTGGAGACACTCTTAGGGGAAAAACCACAGTAGATGTCAGCCCACAAGATTATACTCTATTAAAAGTATAAAGAAAAATAATAAGGGGAATGCACATGCATTCAAGCTCACTGTTCAATTACAAATATAAAACTCGCTATCTTGCATAAATATTTAGATTAAAACCATCCATAAATTTGAACTGAGAATGGCTTCTATACAAGCCTGATTATAGTTCAAATTAGGCACAATACTTTTGCATACTTCGCTCAACCTTCTACTCACTTTCTCTTCAATGATTATTCGCACTTATGCACACAAGAGCACAAAACGCATACTCAGCACACTAACCACACTTCACATACTCCACAAGATTTCTTCTTATATATCTGCCAAAAAGATTTCACCATAACAAATTCGACTAGAGGAAAGGAATATATTTTCAATGTTGGCTTAAATTCACAATTAAATTTTTCAATGCACACCCACCAAGGTCATCCAAAACATAGTGGGGACCCAAATTTCACCTCTCCAAAACAAGAATACTCCAATTAATCATGCCTCGAACATTCACAACATGCTAGCATCAACATGTTATCTAAGAACAAGAAAAACCAAACATGCGCAAGAAAAGATTTCCAATCATGAGCTTCACCGGATCATGTGGATGTACCACAAAGATAGAGGATGAACTAGAGAAATTTGAAAACACCAAGAAATAGTAGAGAGACATCTGCAGCAACTGAGATAACTAGGAACATACAATATTCACTCAGAAACTTTGACAGAGACTAGCAAAACACTGCCAGACAACCACTTGCACACGAGTTCATGCGGACCTCTGAAACTTTCAATAGATGATCTAGACATACTCAACATTAACCCCTTTGATCCACAACAACTAACCTTTTACGTACATAACATAATGCCTTCATGACCTACACAGTTCCACTAGGAACCTGGAACACATTCACTTATAATTTTCTCAATATCCTCAACATAGACAACACTTAGAGTATCAAATGCTAATAGTGTTGACATCAATGACAACCACGTATCAGCATCACATCACACCATCTAATAATTTTCCAACACAACTTCCATTCTACAACTCGTGTGACCACACAAACTATTTCAACACATCCAAATAGGTATGTTTACACCATGCATGGTTCTCTTTTGCACCCAAACATGCAAAATCGCTCTAAGCTACGTTCAAACAAATTGATCCCTTAAAAGTACAAAGTGAAAAATGGTGCAAACTTCAACATGTTACTCGAATATCGTGATGCTTAGAAACTTCTCGTTTGATCCTATGAGATTGTGCTAGGCCCCTCTACAAAAACCTCTCTTAGTTTTTACTATCTCATAGTGGTTTTCTTGTGGTAGCATATTTTCACTTGATGGTAAAAGTGTCAAATGCAAGCAATGCAAAGTTGCAAAGTGGTGCAACTTTCGTTCTGCAGCTTGTGTGACCAAACAGACTATTCCAACACGTCTGAATAGGTATGTTTATGTTAGACATGGTCTTCTTTCACACCCAAACACGTGGAATTGCTCTGAGCTACATTCAACTAGATCGATCCCTTAAAAGTCCAAAGTGCAAAATGGTTGCAAACTTCAGCATGTTGTTACTCAAATACCATGATGCTTAGAAACTTCTTGTTAGATCCTACAAGATTGTGTTGGGCCCCTCTAGAAAAATTTCTCTCAATTTTTTTTATCTCGGAGTGGTTTTCCCGTGGTGGTGGATTTTCACTTGATGGAAAAAGTGTCAAATGCAAGAAGTGCAAAGTTGCAAAGTGGTGTAACTTTCATTCTATAACTTGTGTGACCAAATAGACTATTCCAACACATCTAAATAGGTATATTTACACTAGGCATGGACCTCTTTCGCACCCAAACATGTGAAATCACTTTGAGCTACGTTCAACCAGATCGATCTTTTAAGAGTTCAAAGTGCAAAATGGCTGCAAACTTCAGCATGTTATTACTCAAATATTGTGATGCTTAGAAACTTATCATCTTATCCTATGGGATCATGTTGTGCCCCTCTACAAAAAATTCTCAATTTTTACTATTTTGGAGTGGTTTTCTGTGGTCGTGGATTTTCACTTGATAGAAAAAGTGTCAAATGCACGGAATGCAAAGTTGCAAAGTGGTGCAACTTTTTTTTTGCAACTCGTGTGACAAAAAAAACTATTTCAATGCATATGAATAGGTATGTTTACATTAGGCATGGCCCTATTTCACACCTAAACACACAGAATCATTATGAGCTACGTTCAATTGGATTGATCTCTTAAGAGTCCAAAGTGCAAAATGGTTGCAAACTTCAGCATGTTGTTACTCGAATACCGTGATGCTTAGAAAATTTTTGTCTGCTCCTATAGGATCACATTGGGACCCTCTACAAAAACCTCTCTCGATTTTCACTATCTTGGAGCGGTTTTCCCATGGTGGCAGATTTTTACTTGATGGAAAAAGTGTCAAATGCAAGTAGTGCAAAATTGCAAAGTGGTGCAACTTTCGTTCTATAAGTCATGTGACCAAACGGATTGTTCTAATGCATCTGAATAGGTATTTTTATGCTAGGCATGGTCCTCTTTCGCACCCAAACACGCGAAATCACTCTAAGCTACGTTCAAGCAGATTGATCCCTCAAGAGTCCAAAGTGCAAAAGGGAAGAAAATTTTGACAGACTATTACTCATAAATCATGATGCTTACGAACTCTCCATCTAAGCCTATAGGATTGTGTTAGGCCCCTCTACAATAACCTCACTCATTTTTTGTTATCTCAGAGTCATTTTTCTATGATGTTCAGTTTTCACTTGATGGAAAAAACGTCAAATGCAAGCAGTGTAAAGTAACAAAGTGGTGCAACTTTCATTTTGCAATTTGTGTGACCAAAAAAATTGCTCTAATGCGTCCCCATAGGTATTTTTATGCTAGGAATGGTCCTTTTTTACACCCAAACATGTGGAATTTCTCCAAGCTATGTTCAACCAGCTTGATCCCTTCTAATGACATGCAAAACAATCGAAAAAAGAAACATACACAGGACAATAGAGAAGTCTAAGTATTCCACACAAAAAGTGTATGATTATTGGTGCAGAGCACCTTGTTCCTCCATTTGATGAAGAAGGTCTAGTTCAGTTATTTTAGTCATTATAATGCCAAATAAGGCCATGATAGGCCATTTTATAATCTTGTTTTAGTTTTGAATTAGTGTGGGGTCATTTGATTCAATTATGTCAGTATGATAGGGAGTAAAAATAAGAAAATAGCATTGGTAAAGAAATTGGAAGAGATTACTAATGTTGCCCCTATTGAAAATTCAGAATTCGGGCCCTAAAAACAAGGCTAGACAACGTGAAAAGAAGAAATTGCTTGAGAATAAGTTAGAATAAGTTGTAAATAGGGTGAGGTTGTGGAGTTTAATGTGTTCAAATGGTCTACAAGAACAAAGGAGGTCAAAACATATTATGGCATGATGCCCTAGTTGGGAAAAGAGGGGTTTTGAATGAAAAAGAGAGATTTGAGTGAGTAAAAGTGGGTAAATTTAGGGGGCAGCATAATTTGGTGGTCAATTAAGTTTGTGCATGGAGAATGAAGAGGTTTTGAGGTTGTATAATGCTTAGATATGGGGTTTTCAATAAACCCTAGCAAAATTTGAGAAAAGTGAGGGTTTAGAGGATAGTGGGGTTAGAGGGCCAATCACACCCTAAAAATTGTGGATTTTGTGGATTTGTAGATTGGTAAATACTACCCAATGGTGTTTTGTAATTGGAAGAGTGATTGAGAGGGTGTTGTTTTGTTAAATAGACCTATTTAGGGGTCTAGGACAGCGTTGAGTCCATTTCTTATTTGTATTATAAATTATAATTTGCTTTCTCCTGAGTCCATTTCGTATACAAGAAATAATATTACAAAAAGTTGACATATAAATATTTTGATGTGTTTATATGGTGACGCATCAAGAACATAAAAATTCATTTTGCACTATCAAGATTATGTTGTGAAAAAATTTAAAGATTATTGAAGATAAATGTTTGTATGATAATGTGTTAAGAAGTTAACTACTTCATCTACATGGGTTTAGTGGTTTGATTGCTTAAATGACTTGACAGGTCATTCCACCTTTTTGTACCCACTGTTTCTTGGTGGAATGGACTTGAATAATGTAGGAGTAGGTGTGGAAGATAGAGATTAGGTTTGGGAAGGATATTTGGTGAGTTTCTCAACGCTGCCCTGTTGTAAAAACCAATTTTAGTGCCTTTAAGCAAGGCTAGAGTGAGTCCATTAAAGAAAGGGATAGAGAACCTGATGGAATCTCTTGAGATTTGTTTGATTAGATGTGTTTAGACAATTTTTGTAAGCTTGAGAGGCTAGGAGTGGCCAATTGTGAGAAAGAGAGTATGAAACCCTATTAGAAAGGGTGAAAACAAGTGAAAAGTGAGAGGTTCATGAAGGAAGTGACATAAAGACTTGAGGGAAGCATAAGAGAAGTATAAAATGAGAATGTGCAGACATAAAAAAACCTGATTGAGGTGGTTTTAATCTTGTGAGAGGTTAGGGCACAAGAGTTTCAATAAGCCCTAGTTGATTGCAAAGAAAGTGGGGGTTTTATGAAAAGGAATCTAAATGAGCGAGTGGAGACCTACAAGTTGAATAATCTGAGGTTTTGTTGGTTTTCTTTTGATTGTTTAGTGGGTTCAAGGTTTGGTTGTGTGTTTGGAGAGGTGTCTCTTTGAAAAAGAGTCCTAATTCAGTGTTGAAAGCCATGTTTGGAATCAATGATCCGAAGGAGTTGGTATTGAGTTTTTGATATGTGAAAGTAGGCCATGATGGATGCCTAATTTGGGTATTTGTTAACAAGGTTGTTTTAGAAAATTAATTTTTTTGACAGGAAAAGTGGGTTGGCTGACCTAGTAGGAAGACTAGGTAGAAGTTTGAACACAAAGGAAGAATTGAGTTTTCGAGTTGCAAAGTGGATTGAATCCTTTTGAATGTTGAAGTTAAGTTATTTGACTACCCTGCATTGCATCAATTTGTTGGAAAGCACCTTTTTAAAGCTTTTAGCCATACCAGTGAGGAAATGAATTGTTTGATAAAATGCATTGGTAGACATGTATGGAAAATATGGTAGCATAGAAAAGGTGGTGAATTGTTTGAAAAAGTGCCTCAAAGAAATTAGGTCTCATGGTGATGGACAACACCACGAGACCACATTTCTTTGAGGAATTTTTTCAAAAAACTCATTGCCTTGTCTATGCTATTGCTTACTATTATTCTTTCGTATATTCCTTCCAAGCATCCATAGCATAGACAAGGTAGTGAACTGTTTGAAAACATGCCAAGCAGTAAAAAGTGGTCTCATGGAATGCCATGACAAGAAAATGAAATTGGAAGCTACTCCTATACTTATTACTTATGCTATGTGAAGTAATTGTACCATTGTTTATGTTGACTTTCTAAACAACTATATTGTAGTTGAAATTTTGTCATCTATCAACATCTAGTTATTAGTTATGGAATGTGAAGTAATGCTTTGAGTTTGAATGATGTGCAATGAAATGTAATCAACAAAATGAATATAAACTACACAAATCTATTAAGTACAATTCATTAGTTAAACTCTCTATTCTATTACCTGCGTGTAGGTTTGAGTAAATCCACTGGGACTGGGAGGCATTCCCTCGAAACCTCCACTATTAGCCTGTTCAACATCCAAAATCACATGTTAAAATACCATTCGTAAAACAATATTATTAACATGTAATAAATTTATAATTGTTTACAAGTTATATACCCCACTGATAGGTGTACTACAGAAATAAGTACGTGTAGGGTTGGTGTATCCAGTCTCAACACTATGACCTTGAAATTTTATTAAAATCATAAAACTGAATTAGTTAATCTTGCATTTCAAAATTGAAATTTAATAAATTAAAATCAATGAACATGCTAACTTTTACCTGAGTATCAATGTCATACACCTCATGCAAAATTTCAGCTACCCTCTCCATTTCCATAGTTGTAGACGGATCATGTGTAGTAGCCTCCTAAGTGTCGATGGGATCATATGAACAAGTCTCCCCACAAGATTGACACACATGGGTTTGAAGGCCACCACTCAAAGACTCCCCTGGATGGTGCTATAGAATAGGGCTAGTATGTTGGATGACACTCTAGTTGAAAATGTTGATCACCTACAATGTCTCTACGTCAGCACTCTCCTTCATAATGGACGGCATAACAATGTGCTTATGAGGCTTCCTAGTGAGAGTTTGTTGCCCTTGTCACGTAGAATCTAGTTGTGCACCAAATCTATCCTGAGCTGACCCCCCACCTCTCCCCTAGAAGTCCCTCATATAAAAATAATTTAGGATTTTGTTCAATATTAACTCATTGTATAGTTTCCTAAGGAAATATTGTGGGACTTCACAATTGTTGCAGGGTGGGTAATCAAAAACCATGTACCACCTATCATAAAAATAGTTTCTAATCTATTGGTGGTGGCACCAATGAATAGGAAATCTCTTCGCATTGAGGGTAATATTTTGATTTTTGCATGGGTCAGTGAATAATGAGCACAAATTAGCTTTTGTAATTTTTAAATCATTTACATCTTTATATGATATTTTATCCATATAATAAGCCCTAGCTGCTTTCCTCCTATCTTTCCATCTAGTTATTTGTTTGCTAATTGAATCTACATTTTTTAACATATCTTTCAATGAACATGTCAGGGTCATTCTTTCTGCAGTTGAACCATTTGGATTGCTCAACCTACCGATTAAATCCTCAATTTTTTTTTTGTTGTTCTCAATTTCACTCATTAAATTTTGTTAAGTGTTAGGAGGGTGTTGAGTGATTGGTGGAGGAGGTTGTTGTTGTGGTTGGTTTTGTTGTTGAGGATTTTTTTTGTTCTGCTTGTTGAGGATTTTGAGGGTTTGTAGGTTTATTTTCATTTTCTACAAATTCAAAAAAAAAATCAAATGCAACCTAAAACTAACAAATTCAAAACAAAAATCAAACAATCCTTACCTCTCACACCTCCTCATCATCATGGCGCCATCCTTGTGATGAAATAGCAACCATTGATGAATATTTTTGCAAAATACCTCCTCCTAGAATGCAAGCACAAAAAATAGGAATTTTGACCATAGGCAAAAATAAAACACAGTTGAAATGAAAGAATGAATGTGTTTCACTTTTTTTTTTTTTTAACATGTCATAACACGAGCGCATTATGGGATCGTTATGGATGAGTCTCAGGTTCATTGTGGCCGGGCCTCAGACTTGGCACACCAAGCCATAATGCAAGCATGTTATAACACGATCGCGTTATGACTTTTCAAAAAAAAAATTAAAAGTGACCACAAATTGGCTACCCATCTCCATGCACCCGCCCTCAATATTTTGTTGTAGCACCAATAGGCTTTTATTTTAGTAGAATATCCAAGAAATATTCTTTCATTAGTCCTTGCATCAAATTTTCCTAAGTTTTCTTCATCTCTTCTAATATAACACTTGCTTCCAAACACTGTGAAATATTTGGCAGTAACTATTCTTCCATACCACAATTCATAGGGAGTCTTTGTGCTATTTGTTTTTGCTTATACTTTGTTAAGTATATAAAAAGAAGTATGAATTTCTTCTCTCTAGTAGACTTCAAGTAGGTTAGCTTATTTCATCATAGTCCTTGTCACTTCTTGAACAATCCTATTTTCTTTTCAACCACTTCATTTTGTTGAGGAGTCCTAGGGGAAAACAAGTGCCTCTTTATCCCATGATTCTCACAAAACATGTTAAATTCATTCAAGGTGAACTCGCCACCTTTTTTAGACCTCAAACACTTGATCTTCATATCCATCTCATTCTCAACCATAACTTCAAATGATTTGAACCTATTTAGGGCTTTATATCTTTCTTTCAAAAAAGTAACCCATGTCATTCTAAAATAATCATCAATAAAGAACATGAAATACCTGTCACCTTGAAGACTTCTTATTCTTGTAGGACCACAAATATCTATATGAACCAACTCCAACAATTTGGTAGAAGATTGTTCTTTTCCTTTGAAACTTCTTCTTGCTTTCTTTCCAATCTTACTTGATCCTTGTAGATAGCATTGATATGCTTTGTAATCTTTAACAAATCTCTAACTATTTGAACTGAATTCATTCTTACCAAATTATCAAAATTAATGTGACACATCCTCTTGTGCCATAACCAACTTTCATTGATCTGAGTCATAAAACAATAACCATCAACACCCTTAAGCTAATAAACTTTTCCATCTATCCTTCTCCTAGTAGCAATCATAGTTTCAGACCTTTTTTTGATCTCACATCCATCATCCTAAAACATAAGATTGTATCCTTTGCTACACATTTTTCCAACACTCAAGAGGTTATGACTTAAACTTGTAACATAGTAAACATCTTCAGTATTATGCTTTCCATCAAAACTGATTGAACCTATTCCACATATCTTAGCACCTAAATCATCATCAAATCTAACAAGTTCTCCATCATACATTTCAAGTTTAAAAAACTGACTCTTACATCTCCAGTCATATGATTAGAGAAACCATTGTCAATGATCCAATAGTTATTATCCTATCTAGCATGAACAATAGATACCAAAGTACCTTCAATTCTTTCATTTCTCTCAAGAGGGCATTCCTTCACACATCTTTCAGAGTTAGTAGAAATGTATTCATCTTTTAAAGCCATGAACAAGCATTCATCATCATCTCTATAATCATATTCATCATCAAAAATACTTGCATCTTCTCTAACATAATAGCTTTTCTCAATCATTTTACCTTTTTTCTCCTTATTTTTGGCATTCACAACTCTATTTGGACATCTTGAAGCATAGTGACCTATCTTTCCATAATTGAAACATTTGAAAGGAAACTTACCTTTATACATACTAGTGCCTCTTCTCATCCTTCTTACAAAGCTATCCTCCACATCATTGAGATCTTCATAGTATGGTTCTTCAATCTTCTCCGTTTTTGCAACCTTAAAAGTAGTCTCAAATTTTGTACCATTGTTAGTACCAAATTCTCTCATTTCAAATGTAGTTAAAGAGCCATATACAATTGATCTCTAGAGTATTGATCTAGATTTTGAGATTCCTCAATAGTGGCATCTTTATGACTGTAATTTTTAGGAAGGGTTCTAATAATTTTCTACCACTTTTGGTTCTTTGAATTTTCCACCAAGACCTCTGATGGAGTTGACCACTTCAACTAGCCTTTGCATGTAGCTTGTAATGTTTTCACCTTCAAACATCTGCAAGTTCTCAAATGTGGTCTTGAAATTCTGCATCTTAGCTTGTTTGACCATATCATCTCCTTCATAAATACTTTCCAACTTTTCTCAAATTGATTTACCATTTTTTAGATCCATAACTTTCACTAATTCAAAATTTGTAAGACTACTCAAGAGAGCATACCTTTATTTACTATTTCTTTCATAGGCCTTAAGCTTAGCTTCAGTTCTTAGACCATTTGTAGGCATATTATATCCATCCTTAACTAATTTCCATACATCATATACCATATTCTTTAGAAAGCCTTCCATCCTTGTTTTCCAAAATGCATAGTTAGTTTTATTAAATATAGTGATCTCCACCTTTTGTGCCATCCTAGATCTACCTTAAGTGATTAAGCTTTCTCCAACGAAACTTGCTTTGATACCAATTGTTGAATCCACAAGACTACTAAGAGGGGGGTGAATCAGTTGTAAGTTAAAACTTCAAACCCATCATTAACATTTAGGTCCACATTCATTCATTAAACACTTAAATCTATTATGATGATTTAGCATGAAAAGTAAATAACATAAACTGAAATAACTTAACACCATACACAAGAGAACGCCAGATTTACATGGAAAACCCAAGAAGGGAAAAACCAAGGCGAGGATTAGCTCACAATATAAGTAATATTGACATCGAATACAATAGGGCTCACTATCAGAGGGCTCACTACCCAAAGAAGAAAGGTTCACTGCTAAAAGGCTCAATACGAGAATAGAAAAGAAGGTAGAGAAGAAATATTACATAGAGAAAAACATATCAATGCAGCCACATCAAACCTTAATTGAGACCCAAATCAACAACACCACTCAACCACATGCTTCTATAAGCAACAATTATCTATCACATGTAGTGTAAACACTAGGTCATACACTAGTCTTCTATGTGCATTCCTCTCTTATTATACTCTCATTTTAATTTCACTACCTTTCTTTATTTTCATCTTATTTCTATTTCTCATTTGTCATCTCCTCAATTGCTTGTTCTTCATGTCCTTAATTATTCAACCTCATTGTCTTAACATTTTCTCTTCCTTAAGTTTTGTAATCTATGTCCATCATTGTAAATAATATAAATTAAAAAAATATATATATATATTTTTTATTTTTATTAATTGTAGTAGAGGGAAAATGACACCCCTCTACCTCCCCAAAGAGAGAGTGCTCCTTTATTACCTCCAAGGAAAATCTTGAGTGACAAGGGTGGGAAAAAGAGAGAGTTTTGACTATATTTTGCATTTTAGGATAGATTTTATAATAAAGACTTCAAAGGTCTCATAAGCAAGCTAATTGGCTCTTGTCCAAGGATGATACCACAGTGCATGGATGTCCCCATGATGCACTATAGTATTGTATGGTCTGAGAACAAAATTTGTTGACAGAAACATAAAGAATCTAATTGCTACTTGAAAACTAAAATCTCAAAGTTTTACTAAACTAATAGAATGATTAAAATAAAATAAATAACAAGAAAAAAACTAGCATACAAATATTAAACTAGATGAATAGAAATAACAAAATAGGAATGAGAATAAAAAACTCATGAGACGTTCAATGCTACAAAGCCTCCCACAAGCTCCAAATGAACAATCTACAAAGAGAAACGAGGAAAAAATTTGGGATTTTTTCAAGGCTTGCCTCAGTCAAACCCTCACTTTGGTGTTTCCACCTCCCTGGGTAGCTAGATAGACAAATAGAGAGATAATAGACAATAGAAAAAAAGATTAACAAGATAAAGAGTAGGCAAGCTATATTATCAATATGCTATCAAAATGTAAAGATGATAATGGAAGAGAGTGTGATTACCCTCCCTTTAGCAAGCTTGTGATGTCGAAGGAGAGCATGCAACACTCTAGATGAGTTGAGAGAGCCAAGATGTTGATGTAAAATCCAAGATCAATAAACTTGCAAGAATAACGGTGTAGGAGAGAATGGGAATGAAAATGAGAGCTTGAGAGTGAGGAATGCAAGAATGAGTTGAAGGAATAGAAGAATGGAATGATAGATTGAAAGAATCAATGAAAGAACGAAGGAGAAGCATGCAAGAAGTAATTTTTGGGTATGTTTGCAACCATAGAGATGTTACACTTTGCAGGTAGGCAGAAGTGTAAAATCCCAATGACCACATAATAGAGAATATTTTTAGAAAATTTGTGTAGCACGTAGACATCTATGCATTGTGCTAGCATCTATGACAAAAATTCACTTGAACATAAAAAGTAAAGGGATCAAGGAAAAAAATGAAGTTAATGAAGTTAAGTGAAAGGGGGAATTATATTATCAACTTTTATTAGGCTAAAGGGGAGTTTTTTGGAATCCAAAATTACATGGGGTATAATTTTTGGTATTACATTTTGCCCCAACTTTAGCGAGCATATGTATTCTAACATGTGCGAGCTAAATTAGAAAGAGGTTGAATGGAATATACCCAAGATGAAAAGGATGTGAGTCTTAAATCTAGTATATATGATAGAGAAGCTAAGCCAAGACGTGAAGAGGACACAGGTCTTCCATCCTGCAAAGTTGACTGCAATCTCACCACAAACATGTTAGTTGCAAACAAACATGTTAGGAAAAAAAGTGAAAAATAGACATGACATAATTTGATCAGATAAAAGACAATACTAATAGGTATGACTAGAAAGACTAGAGACCACATGACAAGTAGATAGGCCTATGGATGTTGAAAATTGTGTTGCAGTACAATCATAGAAAATAAAATACAAGCCTAGTCAGGTTGCCCCTAAGCTAGACAAAAAGATTATAAGACATCAAGACATATATTTTAAGATATTTTTTTGAAAAATAAGATGTGATAGCCCCCCCTTTAGAATGATGTGTATTGCATAGAGGATAAAATGACATTCTAAGGAGAAGAAAAGACAAAGAGATGTGGTGGCATGAAATACATAGCGAGATGTATTCATGGAATTTTTCCACATGAGGGACAACACATAGAATCCACAACATTGAGAAAAGAAGAGATGAAGAAATCAAGATCATGAGTGGATCCAATTATTCAAGGTCAAAATTGATCATAGATATAAATAGATAAATATAGTATACCATGTATGAACTGTCATCACCCCTCAAATAGATCGGAACAAGAAGAAGAGCACATGAAGACAAAAACAAAAGAAAAAAGAATTTGAGTTAACATGGAAGAGATCTAAAAGCCCCAATGCTTTGCATCATCCTCAAAGAAAATTTTATGACAAATAGAAGAATGATGAGATAAATAGAAGAAATGTACAACAAATTTTCTCTCCTATATCAAAGTACCTACAAGGGTAACAAGGGTCATCGAGGCAAGAGCACAAAAATAAGTAAACAAGAATAGGGGAATACAAACAAACAGACAAATCTAATCTAAAGATAAAGAAGAGGTACCGCTCTATTCCAACACCTCCAACAAGTCATCATGCTCCAAATCTAGATCAACATAGGGGGAGGGAAGATGAGCTTGTAGGGGGGTAGCAAGAGTTGTGCAAGTCAACTTTCCTATAGAAAGAGCCAAGAAAGAAGCCCACTCGAGGTCTTTATCGTTGACCTCGTGAAAGACTAATGTCATCAATCTAGTGAAGATGGATGATAGAGTTGAGATATCCTCCAAAGATTTGAACATACACTTCTTTGAAGTGAAGTTCATTGACTAAACAGGAGGAGGATGGGACACTAGAGAGTCATTACCAACCTTTGAAAAGGGGAAAATGACAAACGTAGGTGAAGGATTAAGGTAGAATAAGATGAATAAGGTATAATTTTTGCGATCACCATTTGAAATGAGGTCATGCTCCAACTTACGATTAAGTAGAGGGTGTGGGGTCCTCATAGTAGAAGTGAAAGATGAATAAGGATAAAGATCCATGGAAGACATAACCTTTGTATGAAGCATGTCAATGGGCTTAGGGAAAGGAGGAAGATCTGGTAAAGAAGTGATCAAGGGTGGCTCCATAGAAGGAGCGATGAACACTTGCACTTGCTTAGGGTGAGGCTCATCAAGATCTACTAAGGTAGCTATAGGAAAGATAGAGGTGATGAGAATAGAAACAAGAATAGAAATGGAAACAGGAACAAAGAAAAAATAAGAAGCTGAGGTAGAGGCAGGAGTGCCCCCCTCGGTCTTCTATGAGGCCTCATGTTCCTAGGCCAAGGCTTGTCAATGATGATTATTCTCTTGCACAAGTTAGTTGTGATAACTATGGGCACTAGGAAGGGCAACCTAATAACGCTCAGGAGGATCTTATTCCACCTAAGGAGTGGTCTCCACAGTCATTTGCAGCGAAAGAGAAAGCTCCTGAAGATGGATAGGAGTGATAGAAACAAGGACGAGGGTGTTGACCACAGGCCTATTTCTTGTGTCTTCTTTAGAGGAAGGTGGAGGAATGGGAGGAGGAGGCCTCAAAGGCCAAGATTTAGAAACAATAGAAGAAGACCCAGTTTTGATGTCTGCTTCAACTATCTGGACGAGAGGACGAGGAGGGACCCTCATACTGAGCCACTATTTGTTGATATTCACACAATGTAGCACACAAATGAGCAAAAGAAAGGTATTTCATTAGAAGGAACTTCTCTCACAACGCCGACAACAAGTTTCTGATGAATACAAGTTGTACATCAAAATCCAATAGGGCATAGGATATTTGGGAGAGTAGATATTGATAATAGGAAAAAAAATAGTTACTTTTTCATGGTTACCCTACTTGCACCAAATGAGATTGGTGAAGGTGATCTTCGGTCCGATGTTTGCCTGGGATTGTTTCCAGAACTGATTTACTAATTTTTGGTGTGAATATAAAGTCTTGTACCTAGTAATTTATCTCACTAGGTAATTAGAGGACTTTTCACATGTTAAGTTTACTTAGGATATAAGTTGCTTTCTAGAATTATGAGTTCTCTTTTCTAGAACTTATCTTATCTATGCATCATTTCCTAGGTAGTTAGTTAGTTGTCACATAACATAGGATTAAGACACATGTCACAATCCTGTTTAATCTTATTCCTCACCTTTCCTATGTAAGGAGGGTCATTGTACTCATTTTTATCATACTTCATACCTCATCATCATTTTGATAGGTCTTAATATCAAACAAGCTCATATTCTTGCATACTCTCTTGTAGAAGGTTTTCATTGATTTTGCAGGTGATCTTGGGTATTGAGCTAATATTCAGCTCTTACATGGTATTAGAGCCAAGCCTTGCAAAACCCTTTTTAGATCTGAGGGTTGAGCTATTGCTAGCCAGAGATCTTGGTGATTTTTAGTAAGTTTGAGTATGCTCTTCCCTTGCACCGACGGTAAACTTGGGAATTAAAAAACTTGATAAAAATACCAAATTTGAGGTAGTCTCTATATGAAGGTTTTCTTGGAAGGCCACTTTTGGCTCATGTTGGAGGAGATCTGAGCTTAGATTTGAGTTCAAGGTAGCTGAGAAAGTCAAGATCGACTTTTGTTTCACCTAAATCTGACATTTTTGGCCAAAGTTATGAGGGTTTGAAGAAATTGCAATATTTGCAAGATCTGGAGGTTATAGAGCTTCTAGTGCACTTTGAGCCCAATCAGACCTCACCATCATCTTCAAAGAGCTTGAGAGATGAAGATTCATATATAATACACCTATATTCGGTGTCAGTTGTTTGTGAGGCAAAAAAAGTTTACCTGGGCAGTCATACGAGCTACCCAAGTACGGGTATGATATTCGATTTCCGCATAATAAAAAATAAAATTATTTTATATGTTCTACATTTTCTTATTTCATCAGGATATTAATATTTTGTATTAGTTTTTAAAAAAAATTGGGCTATAAAAATATTGTTGGGAAATTTATATTTGGTCAGACATATTATATTTTATTGAGGGTTTATATTTAATTTTTTGCGGGATGTAAGTATTTGGTACCTTCATACCAGGCCACTATCACATTGACAGACTTGTCAGCCTTTGACTTTTCCCATCGACCTCCATTTCCCCACCACTCATTACTTCGTCGTCAACCTTTGTTCACCTATTGACCTTTATTTTTCCAACTAGCATTTATTTCTTCCCTGTCAACCTCCACTGGTTCTCCGGCCACTGCCCAACACTCCATCCGCTATCAACTTTCCCTATATCCCGCAATCATATTATTAGTGTCGAGCATTATATCCTTTAGTGGCACCACCAATAGTGCCACCCTTCATGCCACCTCCACCTAGCCCACCCACTGCCCACTTGGCAGCAAGATTTTATTTTGCATTTTATTGGCACGCGGTCATATGGGGAACCAACTGTTGGCCCTCGAGTGCTAAAATTTTGCACCCATTTAGCCTTAAAATTTGTGCCTACTTTTCCTTCACAATACTTTTTTTTCCTAATAATTTTTTTTTTTTCATTTTTCCATAACTTTTCACGACAATATCAAAATTTTGCAAACGAGATATCAACAGAAAGTTGGTTCCGCATACTTCGCAATGGTGTAGGCTATTTTGCCAAATTTTGCTACAAGTACAAATTATTGGTAACTGAAGTCAAATATCCCCTTTGGACCTTCAAGCTCATAACTTTATGCCATTTTCTCTGGTTTTGGTGATTCAAATTGCATTTGGAATGTATTTAGAAGCTCTTTCATTGTGCACATGCACTTTTTCCAAATTCAACCCCATGTATTATTTATTCAATATTTTGCATTTGGCATTGTGACTGATTACTTGGACATCCTAACTCCTAGAGAGGTTCTATTATTTTGGGAAGACTTTATTTGCAGTATATATCATATTCAAGAGTTTCTAATTCATATTGGAGGTTAATGTCTTGGTAATTATTGGAGATCAATCATAGTTCATTATGGGTTTTTCGTTTCATCCTATTGTGATTATGTTGAAAAGGGGAAACTATAAACAATGGAGAGATGGTATCATAAAACATCTCTGATGACTTCATTAGTTGCCACATTTGTATAATGTTGTTCCCCCTATTGGTATAGATAGTAAGAAATTTTGTTGAAATTGCAAAAGGGATCATGTCTTAGGATTTATTGCAATCCATATTGATGTTTGCCACTTTGAATGTTATTGATCATTTTGAGTGTCCCCATACTCTTTGGACTAAAATTTGGGAGATATATGGAGATCCTGAAACTCGGCCATTCCTAGATGATCTTGTTTTAGATTGTCTTGTGCTTCTTCATTTTTCAGACAAGATACCCTATGATCATGCTCCTATGCAGGAGATCAACTATTTAGAGTACTTTGAATCTTCAGATGAGGATGACAAGGTTTCTTCAGATACTCCTCCATCAAAGATAGTAGATGTACCTTCACCTTCAATGATTCATTGTGCAAATTCATTGATTGAGGCTTCCATCATTCATGTTTCTTACGTTTTTTATTCATTGAGAACATCTAGTGATTCATCACAACCAGTATCTCATTGTCTCACATTTCAGATTTGGAGAACACATTTGATGGGTTATCTCTCCTATTTGATGATAGTCATAGCACAACTATTGTCAAACCATCATGGTCTTTGGATCTTGTTCAACATCAATTTCGACATAGTCCTGATTTGTTACCTTCTTCTTTGATTGGGAATGTACCTAATTTAATTGTAGCATCTTCATCTTCAGTGGCAAAGGATGCATGAGCATTTTTTAGAGACATCATACATATTCATGCTTTTTTCCTTCAATTCCTATTCAAAAAGGGAAGCATTATTGCATTTGTATTTTTTTTTGTTTCTTCTGAAAGGGAGAAAAGCTATTTGTTGACATTGGATGTAGTGTCCCTCCAGTTTAGACATACTGTTTAGTTTGATTATGCTTGTTAGATGCTTAGTTGATTCTGGATACTATGTTGTTTTGATTTTGCGGATGATACATTGACATCCTGGTTATTTGGTTATGTTAGTTCGATGATACTGTAATAGATTCATTCATGATATAGCTTATTGGTTATAATTATTGCTTATGTTATCATGTTGATATGATTGTATATGATTGATCTTGCTCGTTTGTGTTGGTGGATAAGACAGTGTAGCATTACTCATTCGTGAGTACCCTGCTACGTTGCAATTCTTATTCACGGTGTGTTTTCTAACATGAGATTATATATATACATGTTTTAACCTTGATGTTTTCCTGCAGACACAGGTATCGGGTAACAGCTCCACCTGCTTGTCAGGTCTGAGTGTACCCTAATTCATTATAAATATGTTGTCGGAGGTATTGAGAAGTCCTTTTAAACCATCGTTCGTTTTTGAACGAGTATCTCTGTGTTACCCCGTATAGCCCAATTTGTCTTGTCATGTTCAAATATATATTGTTTTGTGTTTGCGAATATAATATTTAATTTTATTAAATGTTTATTAATGTTTTAACCAATGTTAATGATTTAGGAGAGAGGATTATATTTGTTTCTTCCTTCACTACCAGTTAAACCCTTGCCTGAGATTGTGCGTGGTTCCATCAAGTCTATATTCCATCAAGTCTGTATTTTAAACGCCAATTCATCTCTTTTGCTCAGACATTGAATGCAACGACTTTCTTTTATGGATATTTTCACTATACTTTGTGTTATGGCACGTATACCTGTTGCTAGGGCGTGGGTTTCTATTGAATCTGAAATTTAGATTAAGGCGTTCACCAAGTTACTTAGATTAATGTATCTTCCATGTGAGGCATTGGAAACTATCAATATGTTACGTAGGATATATATATACGAGTGAGGATTCTTTATTTTTATGGCATAGACCTCTTATTAAGGCGCGAGTTTCTGCCTGTAACTTGATGTGAGTTAACTGCATGAGTCCACCTTGTGATTTCTGCGTCTTACTTTCTCTGATATTCCTGTGTAATTTATTACCGCGCCCTCCTATTCTCCTCTGTCCATGATTTATACTATAGTTTTGTTTTCTGCTGTGAGAGTCCTCAATTGTTTCATGAATATCCGTAAATTTTATGCATGGCCGTGTAAAGGTAGATGACCATCAGACGCATACTCAACTGATTCTTTCACCGTTAAAATATAGAAGGAAATATCTTTTGCATGAAAAGGAATCCCTATATCAGAGTATACGCTTTTTCTTCTACCAGTGAAAACACGAAACTAGTTGTTAGTCTTTGACTTAGTTACAAGTCATCATGTTAAGAATTACGGTGGCAGATTCTTTATGACAAATCAAACATATTTTTAAATCCTTCTAATATTAGAAAAAGAATAAGCAAAAATATTAGTTGGATTAAAGCCTATAGTACCTTAAGTTTAGAATTTATATTATTTCTTATAATTTTTAAGTATTAGAATTCCATTATAAAAAGAATTTATGTTGTTATAATAATATAGTATTAGAAAAAGCTATATTTTGGAAGTATTAGTAAAACAATAACATTTATAGTCTATATAAAGTATATTCGTTATTTAATGAAATTTGTTAAACCTCAATTTGAGAGTGTATTCACACAACTTTGAAATGATTATTTTTATTTCATCAAAATTAGTTAAATAAGATTCATATTGTAAACTTAGTACACTTTAATTTATGATATTCTCAAAAGTTTGTTTATTAGAAAATTGTAATATCACTGAGAATGATTAAATGAAACTATTGGTTGCGAATGAATCCATGATGATAATGATGATTACTTTATTTTCTTTAAAAGTTAAGAAAGAAAGAAAAAAAAAAAAAGAGTTGTTAAGTGTTTGACGTATTGATCATATTGCTCATATTACAATTGTTTTACGTGAGGGTATAGCTTTGTATTATTTTGTGGTTTTTTTTCGAAGTGACATCCTAGAGATTGTGATTTGCCTCTAGTGAAGGATGTAAACATTCTGGTTTTGATTTATGTGCTTGATAGCATCCCCTAGACTAATTTTATGTTGAGTCATGTTATAGAGAGAGTGGCTTGCGTTAGGGGCCGAAATCCTATAGTGATTGTCTGGGTAACCTAACGTAGGTGTATTAATTAAGTGATAACCTAACTAATATATTAGGGGTTGGGTAGTTCTAAACACTAAATCAGATAATGGTATGCCTCGCCTACTTCTTAACGCTCGTTTAGGTTTAGAAAAGGCTGAGAAGGCCTAGAATGGCAAGTTGCCATCTTGTCCTCTTGAAAGATGTAACGACACCGCATTAGTCTGCATAGGGGCCGGGAATCGGTAGAGGCTACCAGGGTAACTCTTGGAGAGGGCCGGTAGTCTAGGAAGATTCACCAGGGTAACCTATCCTGACAATGTGATGACACTGTCTTAGTCTATATCATGATGGTGTTTCCTTTTGTTGAGATTTCAATATAATGTAACTTGATACTGTGATTTTATCCATTTTGTTTTGCAAACGTTATGTCGTATTGTGAAATGTAAACCCTGTAAATGTGATCTTTTGTCTGCATTGTTTGTGGACCTGTCAGTATCTCCTAGCACGGAGGGAGTGGACCTTTGGGATCCACGTGGTCGGAAGGAAACCGTGCTACACCTTTATTTGAAACTTTCTTGCAGTTGATCCTAAGCTTGCAGCAGTTTCCAGTTACTACTTTGTTCGTGACTGATGATGCGGAGCTTGTTCGTGGATATTGTATCAGATGTCAGATGTACACTATATGTTTTGTAAATTTATCTCTTATGTAAGAGTGTACTGATGGTACCACCTTTGATGTATGGAGATTCTTTGAAATCTCACTTTATGTAAAATGGACAATTGGGATATTTGATTGTAAGTAGTTTTATAAAATTGGATCTTACATGAAATCAAATTTGTACTTTTGTTGATGATCAATGTGTTGAGTTTAATTATTAAGTTTATGTAACAACGTCTTGGAAACTTTATAACATATGTGTAAACAATAAAAAAAAAAAAAATTATTCAGTTAACTTTGTTATAACGTAACTAAGTCGGGGCATTACATTGGATCATGTTTTGTCTTCAAAAACTTACCATTTTTGCAAGCAATCGCACATTGTGGGGGGGCTAGATAATCTATCTATTTCCCTCTTATGGGGGGCCATTGATTATTATGTATATATGTGATGGATGGTGTACTAGGGGGGTATCATGGAGTCCTCTATCCTTTCTCATAGGATTTTTTATTTTATCTCTTTTGGAGAGGAGTTTTTTCCCACTAGGTTTTGTCCTTTTCTCCGTTTGTGAGAAATTTCATTTGCATTTGTACATGGGAACCTAACATGGCCTAGTAGTTAGGACCCATATTTGCATAATAATATTCTCCCTAAGTTGCACTTAATGGGGGGTGTTGGTGTGAATATAAAGCCTTGTACCTAGTAATTTATCTCACTAGGTATTTAGGGGACTTATTCACATGTTAAGTTTACTTAGGATATAAGATTCCTTCTAGAAGGATGAGTTATTTTTTTATAATTTATCTTATCTATGCATCATTTCCTAGGTAGTTATTTGTCACATGTCATAAGATTAAGACACATGTCACAATCATGTCCAATCCTATTCCTCACCATTCCTATATAAGGATGGTCATTGTACTCATTTGTATCATACTTCATACCTCATCATCATTTTGATAGGTCTTAATATCAAGAAAGTTCATACTCTTGCATACTCTCTTGTAGAAGGTTTTCATTGTTTTTGCAAGTGGTCTTGGGTATTGAAATATTGGGAAGCAAGAAAAACCATTCCAAAGCAACATCCTTGAGGGAACACAGGAATAGCTTCACTAACAAAGCATCATGGTAAAAGAAGTCAATACATATAGTGGTGAAATATGAGACATGTTTCTATGGATCTCCCCTACCATTGAACTTATCAAATTCAAGAATTTTCATTCCTTGAGGGATGGTAGTATTTATAATAGGAAGGGATAGAGGGCTATGACAATAATACGATTGGAGTGTCAATTGAGAAGTGGAACTAGCCTATTTTTCCAACTGAGATTGCATCTACCCCATATTTTGTAATAGAGCATTAAGGATGGGATCTATCAATGGAGCCTGACTAGTTGAGGGCCAGAGGTGGCGTTAGCTCTCAAACATGCAGGCTGGAATGCCTCAAGAGGCTGCCAATCTCTTGACATGCTTTAAGGTAACATACAAGGTCAAAAGCTTTCAACCTTCTACGCTTCAGGTTATGCTAGACCTAGGCGGGTGTACCTTTCTGAATGAAGAAGACTTGACTTATTATTATCTTTCTTGCACAATGATTTGTCCACAATGGTAGATGGGAGTGAACAAATGAAACCAAGCTTGATAGCAAAAGCAATCTTCTGATCTAAATCCTAAAATTTTCAATTAACAGATGTAAAGAAACTGAATGAATCAAATGATGAAATGCAGAGACAAGTGCCTTATTGGGAATGCGGAGTCCAATGAAACAAAAATGGGCAACTTATTATGGCAGAAACTCAAATTGCTAGCATATATTATGTTTATACTTGCATAAACATGCAAGATTGTGACTACTAAGCTCTACTTTAATAATTTAGATGAATCTCCTTGATTACTGTGATCAACCAAAAGGATTTAATCTCTTCTTGAGAGAACCAGTTAATTAACCACACATATATAACAAATGTGCACTGATAAACTGAAAGTAAACTTGTTACATCAATTTAAACAACCAAAAAGAATCAACATGGAGAAATCTTAGCAATGCTTTTCAATAAACTCAACAAACAATTCACACTAGAAATAACCTGCCACACTAACTGACTTTCATTGAAATCGCCATTTGAAAACATGCACCATAGTCTCTGATAAGAGAATTCTACTCTACTGTATCCATCTCTAATCTACTGTTTCTATCTAAGATCTCATGATTCTTTAGAATCGAGAATGCATACTTATACACTAGCATCAAGAATCACATTACTTCGAGCTCACATGTCGGCCAAAACCCACATTGGCCAACCATTACAATCGGGCACTTTCATGTCGGCCTGCAACAGTATATGAGTTTTAATTAATCATTCGTTGAGACAAGTCAGCAAGTATGCCAAAGGCAATTATATCGCCAGTCACTCCTTTTGTCTTATTTGCTTTCGCCGAGACCCACCAAAGTCAGGGAAACATCATATAGATTTCATTATGTTTCATCGAGAGCCCCCTTTCTGTCATATTTGTTCCAATCGCTGAGACACAAGAAAGTTTCTTACCAAGACATCCCCAAAGTCCCATTTGCTTCATTGTAGCTCTATAATGTCAGGAAGACCCTATATAGAATACCTTTTGTTTTACCGAAAGCCCACTTACCACGTGTATGTCACTGAGACAAGAGCAAACTCCCGCCGAGAAGCAACTCCCATTCGCTTTCGCCAAGACATTTCAAAATCGGGGAGAGGTCCCGAAGAGTCCACTAAGTCATACCGAAACATCCCGAGCACATTTAGATCACCAAGAGAAATCAAATCTCACAACGATAGAGACCTTATGCCCTTTTTATCGGTGAGACCCAATGAAGTCGCTATGACATTTCACTGAAGCTAGTAACTCATACCGATATATCAATTCATCCACCGTCGGTCGATGAGAAAATAGAATATCGTTATAACCTCTCACCGAAAACAACCTGTTTGACCGAAATGAACATTAGAGCACAAGTCGGTAAGACAAGAAAGACTTTTCCAAGACACAATGCCGAAAACTATGACTCTGGCCGAAACGAAAACTATGACTCTGGCCGAAAGAGATTAGCATGAGAAAATCGGTAAGACATATCAAGTTCGTTATAACCTTACACCGATGAAAAGACTCACACCGATAGGCATCTTCTTTCACTGGTCGGTAAGATAAAACAATCTCACCGTGACATTACATCGATGCCCAAACTCTTGCCGATGTGTGTATCCTTTGTATCCTCCTGTCGCCGAAACCACATGAAAGTCATGCCGATAATTGCCAGTAGATGAAATCCAATCGCCATGACATCAGAAACATCTTGTCGATAGGCAACACAGACGTTTGCCAGAAAAATGGATCGGGGAGACCCAGAAATTGTCACGCCGATAGGAACCAGAATGTGAAAAATGCATGATCGGATGGATTCAATGAGACAAATATGGACAAAATGTGAGCAGAATGATATGAAAACAAACCCATGAGTTTATGATGAGGACTATATAGAAACTTAGGGTTATGCAAAACATGTGAAAATGTTCAGAAATTTGCAGTTCCAACAGGTGGAGGGGATCCAAGTACCAGATGTAGGAATTTTGAATCCCAAAGGGACTCGATTCACTTTGATCCTTAGAATATTTAATGGCATGGTACTAGTATTACTAGTAGGAGAAACAAAAGGACCCATTTCAACCATATGCATAGACACTCCTAGCATCTGAGCATACAATTGGTGACTAGAGATTTTCAATTCCATATCTCGAGGGTTACTCAAGACAAAAGTGTACGAGGTGACATGAGTTTCCACTATACTTACAATCCCTCAAATTAACTTCAAACCTCTGCAATCTAAAATAAGGAAATTTATCAAACCATTAAGGAGAAGAGAAACTTGAGAATATGAGTTTTATTTTTTCAAAAAATATTTGAACTCTCCAAGTCTTACTTCCAAAGAGTGAATTTGATCAACAAGAACTATAAGAGAAGATGTGTAAAGTATGAAGAAGGTTGTCACTAATGAGTTTTCATTGATGTCAACATTACATGATGGATGTCAAAATAGTATTAAGGATGATTGTAGAATAGACATTTTGCAAGAAGATTTGATCCACACACAAAAATAGTTAAGTATTTTTGCTTAGTGTCTACGCTGACAGATTCAGTACATAGAGGCCTTTGGTATTTTGGTCTGCATTTTTTCGCCCTTGGAGATTTACTTTTGTGATTCTAATATTTTGTTTATGGCTATCAGTAGCATCTTCATTTAGAACTTCACTTGATTTGGATAAGTGGTTTGAAAGATACAAGTAACAGAAGATCGGCATATAAGGGTTTGACAATTTTTTGTGTATTGGCTATGACTTAACTGGTCTGCACTCCTTCGCAGATTTGAGTTAGACCTTGCGGTTTTGGGAGAATGTTAACAGGTGTCAAAGCATTTTTTTACCAATTGGCATGACATTTTGAGGTCCACGTGCCCTATGCTAATGAATGGTTGGAATATTTTTCTTTTAGGTCCTATACCTAACCAACCTAATGTATGGAAAGGGTTGTGGAGATTAAATATGTGATGTGAATGTAAGAAGGGGCTATTATAGGTCCATGCCTACCTATATTACATTTTTTTTGGGTGTGAAGTCATTTTGATTTGAATTAGGTGCTGACAAGACACGTTTTGTATGTTTTAGGGCTACATATAATTAGGCTGACCTAATTGATGTTTGCGATGGAATTTGATTTATATACAAGGTTGTTTTGAGTTTGTGGACATTGAATATGAATGTATGGATGATTCAAATAAAAATAATGATGCAAAAATTTTCCAAGTTGAGCAAATAAGTTGTGAAAGTTGAGAAGAGTTGTGTGAATGTAAATAAGAGGATAGATTTGTAATCTAAGTTGGATGAAGTGTATCAAGTCAATATTTTGAGCTTCAAAGGAACTGAATCCTACATATGATAGATGTATTTTGTATCAATTCAAATCTTGGTTGTATAGCCACTTCTTTCTATCTTTCTTTTCTCTATGGACAGTGAGCCTTTGTATAATATCTTATAACCGGTTATAATATATTGTGAGCTAATCCTCACTGTGGTTTTTCCCATTTTGGGTTTTCCACGTAAAAATATTGGTGTTCATGTGTTATGTGATGTTGTGATTGTTTTCATGCTTTCATTCCTTATAAGAGTTAAATATGCTTTGGTAATTGGATGGTTAATGATTGGATGGTTTAATATGATATTGATTCACCCCCCTCTCATTATCAGAACTGTTCAACAATTGGTATCAAAGTTTGGATCCCTAAAAGGAGCTTGACCACATTGGGAAGATCTTGGAGATTGAGCACATGGGTGATAGAAAAATTCTTATTCCTCCAAAAGATATTACTACTATTGAATACATAGAAGAAGATTGCATGCTTGAGAAAGATGGAGAACTCAAATTTTCTCTTGAAGATATTAACAAAGCTAAAGATGAAAATAGAGACCTAAAGGAAAATCTTAAAGAAGAAAATGAATGCATCAAAAATTTGAGAGAGCAAATCAAGAACTTCAGAGAAAGGCATAAGGAGGTCAATGAACAATTGAAGAAAGCAAATGAAGACATCACTAAACTAAAAGTGAAAGTGGAAGAAAATAAAAGGATTGAGGAATGTCTGAATGCAATGCTAAAAAGAAAATCTATTGAATGTATGAGGATTGAACAAGAAGTAAATTTGAGATCAGATATGGAGAAAGCAAAAAGTCATGAAGATAAATTCAAGACATGTTCTACAATGCTTGATGAGTTGATTGCAAGTCAGAAAGCATCTAAAGACAAAGGTGGTTTGGGACTTGAAAAAGGTGAAAGCTCAAAAGAAAATTAAACACCTAATGCAAAGAAGATCAATGAACCAAAGAAGACTAAAGACAAGAAGAAAAATGGAAAGAACTGGAATAAAAAAAACAATGCTAGAAGACCCCTGGTCAGACAACCAAATTCTCAAAGGTACTCATCTTTCAATGGTATTTGTTATTCTTGTGATAAATTTGGAAATAGAGCAATGGAATGTAGAAGCAAAGTGAATTAGAATGTTCCATCGTTTATTGGTCAATCCTTTACATGCAAGAAATTCAGACATAGAACAAATGAATGTAGAAGTCAAAT
Source organism: Sequoia sempervirens (assembly GCA_007258455.2). NCBI lineage: Eukaryota > Viridiplantae > Streptophyta > Pinopsida > Cupressales > Cupressaceae > Sequoia > Sequoia sempervirens. Next base: position 339,769,047 of record VDFB02000015.1, read on the forward strand.
GATGAATGCATATAACAATGGTAGAATGATTCAACCTTTCAATGGTTATTGTTATACATGTTATGGATTTGGACACAAAACTAATCAATGTAGATCTAGGATGAATGGAAGGAATGTTGTTCAAAAGAATGTTGTATGTCACAATTTCAATAGACTTGGACATATTGCTAAATTTTGCAAAAGAAAAAATACAAGGATAATCCGGTAAAAAGAAATGAACCAATCAAAAAGATTGATTATGTTGAAGTAAAGAAGGAAATGAAAAAGAACTAGAGAAAGAAAGAGGAGAATGAGAACAAGGAAGAATTAGAGACTACAAATGAATCTTTACCACCCTCTAGTGCAGATGTTTCCTTTGGGGATTGAACCTAGGCATTGGCTTAGGGGGAGCAATAATAGATAATCAAACAACCCCCAGCCTAAATAAGGTGTCATGGCTTGGCACAAAGATATGTGATAGAAATGGATAGTATTGAGCTTCTGGAGAAGACACTAGAAGAAAATTTGCAAATGAGGAGATTTGTAGAGAAATTTAGGGTTTATTGTTGCACAGAGAAGGGTTTTGCCAACTTTATTGCTTGGTGCATTAAATGTGAATTAGGGCAGATTGAATGGTTATAAGTACCTACACTTAGTCAATTTTATTCACTTTTATGTTTTGGAGCAAGTAGGGTGAGTTGAAGCAAATTCAAGAGATCAAAGGCGATTTGTGAAGTAGAGCATTGAAACCCTAGTTCTGATTGGGCAAGAAAAAGGTATTTTTTGTTGTCTAAAGCTGAAGTAAAGTTTTTTTCTCAAAGATTTTGAATTCAATAGAGATGGAAACACCTACAATAGTTAATGTGAGTGAGAAACCCTGACCAAAATTCAAGAAATACCCCATGAAAGTGTTTGAGAATGATTCACTTAGAGATTTTTCAAGCATTCCATATAGGGTTCTGCTTATAGAAGATATTAGGGCTTACATTCACAAGAAAATGGAAGAATATAGCCACAAAAGATTCACAAACCTGTGTCCACAAACCAATTAATTGGAGATGATTATCAAATCAAGCCAAAGTATGAAAATCTAGTGAAGAAGAAACTGGATGTTTAGCAATGGTTTCCATGTTTCATTTATGACAAGGAAACAAGTTTTTGAGAATGGCATTGAGTAGATTGCATGAAAAAATCATATGGACTAAGATGCCTGGTGATGCAAGAGCATCCAAGTCCACAAGCAATTGGCACCAACCAAAAACATTATTTGGTTTGTTTTCAATGTTTGGTTTGTTTGGTTTCTTTCTTTTGTGTAGTGCCTAAACCTATTAAAATTTATACTCTAACGAGACAACGATGGAGATAGATAAATCTTGGTGAAATATTGAGCAACCATTGATTGTAATTGTGATTGCCTGGTAGACATGTATGTAAATGTGGATGCGTAGACTAGACACATGATTGATCAACTTTCTACATATGAACCAACATGGATTTGTTGATGGGAATTTTGTCAAATGTTGTAATTGCAATTATCTGGGTCGACATGTATTCAAATATGGAAGCATAGACTTTGGAGAGTCTTGGACTCAAATTAAATTAGAAACTTTAATTGTGTCTTTTCAGTTTCAAAGGCCAATGTGGGATCTTGGCAAAGAAAACAACAAATATTGGAATGGAGTTATTTTCTTTATTTTTATTCAAATGTAGATTTAAAACAAAGAAAAAGGGTGCTAGAAAGTAGAGAAACCGGTAGATCTTAAGGCCAAAAAAGACTTGGTCTGAATATCAATAGGCATGTGGGAATCGAGCTTGTGAGAAAAGAAACTAAAAACAAGACCCTATGCACATCAGATTAAGAGGGGAATGGAAGCGGTAGAGTCAAAGCAAGAGGCCAATGGAATGATACAAAGAGAATGGCAAAGGACATGGGTAAGAATAAGAAGAAACCAGCCAAGACAAGAGAAAATAAAGACTAAGAGGCATCAAACCAAAGTGAAGGGGGGCGACCAAGAAAGAGGATGAGGCGTAGCTGTGAGAAAAAAAAGGGGCACCAAGTAATGAATATGTTGAATGTATGAAGTTGCTATGAGGAATCTCAGTAGGCTGAGCATCATATGGAAGATGATCAGGCAAACAAATGAATTGCTTTGGTTAGAAAATAAAAGAGAGGCATGGATATAAAAGAATTGTTGTGCACTGATTTGGAGAGGGGGGCTATGTGTTGGAAATAGGGACACCATATTAGAGTCCAAGAAATTTGTAGATTATAACCATTGTAGGGGTGCACCATATAGTGAAGTTCAGTGATATGAATTTGCAGAAAAATTAATCGTTGTGAATTAGTGAGATGAATCATGGTTTTGTAGAGTAGATTGGTAGAAGGAAAGTAGCATAACACTTCCAATGTTCGGTCATAGAGAAAACCAAAAGGTAGCGCATATGCTCAGGTGAAAGGCAATGCAACATAGTGAAATCAATAGAGGAGCACAAATCATAGAGATAACACCATGAAGGCAAACCACAAGGGAAAGTGGTTAAAATGTAGCATTAAACTAGCATGGAGTTAGGGGCAAGTGTATTGCATTTAGTGTTTGTAACCTGTTCTCTTAGTATTTGGTGTTATTTTTTAGTTTGAAATGTATACATTCATTTATTTTATTGGAGTGGAAATAATTGAATTCATTGCTCTTGATTAGCATAATATTTAATTGATTTCATTAGAAAAATGAGATTGTTGATTTAAAGAATTGGTTACAAAGTTGATTGTGTGTGTGTGGGAGTTTTGTTTTTCCATCTTCTTCATCAAGTGGTATCAGAGCCAGTGGTCTTGGTTGTGTGGATGGAGCGTCAAGAGAGACGTGATTCGCACCAAGACCTTGGGTGGAGAGGGAAATGAGTAGAGGTTTTGGGGGCACAAGAAGATCATCGAACATGAGGTAGCTTGTGATGAAACCTGTGGATAGTGGAAGCATGAGTGAGAAGCTCAAAAGTATTGTTTCAAGTGAGCGAAGTCCTAAACGGTTGAGAGTGGAAAGTGCAAAGAAAAGTGTTGTGGTAATGATAGATTACAACAAATGAAGTGGAATCTTTGTGAGATCGAGGTATGATTGCAGCATGGAGGTTGCAAGAGCATAGTTGCGGTGAGGACATGATAGAGGAGGGCATGGAGAGAAGAGGAAGAGTGTTTGGCAGAGGTTAGGTTATTGGCGGACGAGGTCAAGCTATCAGCGATGGAGTGCACTAGAGGTTGTGCACAATCTTAAATGGTGATTCTATCACTTGACTCCACCTTTTTGAGCCCATGCTCACAAACTTCTTACCTGGCATGTCTGATGCAGGAGCATTTGGGTCCATAGGTAATCGACACCAACCAAAAACATTGTTCGATTTCTTTCTTTTGTGCGGTTCCTAAAGCTATTAAAATTTACACTTTGATGAGATGAGAATGGAGACAGATAAACCTCGGTGAAATGTTGAGCAACCATCGATTGTAACTATGACTACTTGGTAGACATGTATGTAAATGTGGATGCTTAGATAGGACACATGATTGATTGACTTTCTTCATATGAACCAATAGGGATTTGCTGATGGGAATTTTGTCAAATGTTGTAGTTGCAAATGCCTAGGTCGACATATATTCAAATATGGAAGCATAGACTTTGGAGTCTTGGACTCAAATTAAATTTGAAACTTTAATTGTGTCTTTTCAATTTCAAAGGCCAACGTGGGATCTTGGCAAAGCAAACAACAAATATTGGAATGAAGGTATTTTCTTTATTTTTATTCAAATGAAGATTTAAAACAAAGAAAAAGGGCACCAAAAAGTAGAGAGGTTGATAGATCTAAAGGCCAAAAAAGACTTGGGAATATCGATAAGCATGTGGGAATCGAGCCTATTAGAAAAGAAACTAAAAAAAAGACCCTATGCACAACAGATTAAGAGGTGAATGGAAGCGACAGAGTCAAAGAAAGAGGTCGATGGAATGATACAAGGAGAATGGCAGAGGATGCGGGCAAGAATAAGAAGAAATTGGCCAAGATGAGAAAATGAAGAGGCATCAAACCAAAGTGAAGTGGGGTGACCAAGAAAGAGGATGAGGCGTAGGTGTGAAAAAAAGGGGTGTCAAGTAATGAATATGTTGAATGTATGAAGCTACTACAAGGAATCTCAATAGGTTGAGCATCATAGGGAAGATGATCAGGCAAATAGATGAATTGATTTGGGTGGAAAATAAAAGAGAGGCGTGGATATAAAAGAATTGTTGCACACTGATTTGGAGAGGGGGTGTTGTGTTGGAAAGAGGGACACCATATTAGAGTACAAGAAATTTGTAGATTATAACCATTGTAGGGGCACACCATACAATGAAGGCCAATGATATGAATTTGTAGGAAAAGTGATTGGGTTGTGAATCAGTGAGATGAATCATGGTTTTGTAAAGTAGATTGGCAGAAGGAAAGTGACGTAGCACTTCCAATGTTCGGTCATAGAGAAAACCAAAAGGCAGTGTATATGCTTAAGTGAAAGGCAATGCAACATAGTGAAGTCAATAGAGGAGTGCAGATCATAGAGACAACACCATGAAGACGAACCACAAGGGTGAGTGGTTAGAATGCAACATTAAATTGGCATGGAGTTAGCGGAAAGTGTATTGCATTAAGTGTTTGTAACCTGGTGTCTTAGTATTTAGTGTTATTTTTTAGTTTGAAATGTGTACATTCAATTATTTCATTGGAGTGGAAATAATTGAATTCATCGCTATTGATTAGCGTAATATTGAAATTGATTTCATTAGACAAATGAGATTGTTGATTTAAGGAATTGGTTATAGAGTTTGTGTAATTGATTGTGCATGTGAGAGTTTTGTTTTACCATCTTGCATCACTTGGTTTGATAAGGAAGTTATAAGGGAGGTTACTGGACTTTTTGCCACTAGACTTGTACCAGTATTAAAATATATGAAGAACAAGGATGTGATGGAATTAACTAGAGCCACATTTGATCAAAGAGCTTTCACTGTGAATAGTATCTGGAATCTTGCAGTGAGATATGCAGCTATGGTCATAGGATACATGTAATACTACACAAACAAAGAGAATTTTGTGTTAGCAACAACAATTAATGTAGCATATGAGATGGTGGAAAAGGGAAAGGATTATGACTTGTGTGAGTTGCTTAGGAAACAACTTTTTGAGAACTTGAAGCAAACTATAGAGAAGAAATACCCCTTCAATTTTGGTTCTTTGGTAGTTTGTTTACTGTTTTTCTTTCTGAAGGAGCTTATGGGAAGAAACAATGTTACATGAGATAAGAGTAGATTGGTATCCCATCAAATCTTGGAATACCTACACAACCTTAGAGACATGAAAGCTCAGAATAAAGCACTTATTGCATTCTTTGCAGTATTCCAGAAAAGAATGCATGAAAGGGAGAGGATTCCTAAGTCAATGGTGGACAAATATGAGAAGGATATCACATTCCTAGTCACAACTAATGAATGCATCATTGAGGTTGTAGAACCCCAAACTATCTAGATTCTGGTACTTGGATATTAGACTAATGAAAATGAAGTCAATGGTTATGTTAACATATTGTTGAAAAGTCTTAAGGACACTACACAAGAAAGATATGGCACAAATGAAGAGAAATATATGGATTTGAAGAAGCGAGAGATAAAGAAGGTGTAAAAGATGGTAGATGAATTTGAAAAAAGGCAAGGGTTCACAAAAGAACAAGTGCGAGAAGCAAGAGAAACAGTAGAGGGAGAAACAAGTATAGAAAGTGGGTCCACCGGACCTAGAAGCTTTGGAAGAACTTCTTCCACCACTCCCCCCAGTATTCAAATGCCCTCTGGAACACCACCTACTACTAGCAGAACTAAGAGGACATAGACTATTGCTCCAATAACAAAGGAAATTCAGGTGAAGGAGGCCACATGGCCAGAGAAGAGAAAGAAAACTACTCCGACAGCCCCCACTACTGCCACCACATCAAAAAGAAGAAAAGAAAAAGTTGTGAGAGAGAAAAATTGAAGTATATTATCTGAAGAAGAAGAGGATGAAGGACCCTAGTTGAAAAGAAGAAGAACTAGCACAAAAAGACAAAGAGTAGACATGATTGGTACCTCTGATGAAGAAGATATTGAGAAGGAAAAGCAAGCCTTCGGGATACACACATATAAGCAAATGAAGGAAAGGAAGGAAAAGAACACAGAAATAGTTGAACCAAAGGAGAAGAAGAAGAAGAAAACAACTCTGGAGAGAGCTCACAATCCAATGAAGTTGGGTGCATTGTTTAAAGGAATTTTGCATCATGATATGTTGGAAGAAACAACCTTATACCACAATGCAAATAACGTGGACAGAGCCACCATAATTGAGGTAATAATCAAATATATCATTATCATTGAAGTAGATATGGATAATATAAAGAAGTTTCTAGATGATGTGTGGAACATTTTAATAGAGAGGAGAAAAGAGGCAATGGAGAAAGAGGAGAAGATTAGATCAAATGTTGTGGACAAAATCGGGTTTTCCTTATCTAATGCTGACAAGGCCACATTGGCCCAAGTCTTTAGCAAATAATTTAGAACTAAACAAAGGGTGACAACTCTAATGGGAAGAGAATAGGATTAGTTTGAGCAAATGAAAAGGAAAACAGAAACAAAGACCATTGACACAGCTCAAAAGTATGCCATGATTCACATTGCCTCTACTAGCAAAGAACAAGATCCGGAAATTGAAGCTCAACAAGAGCATGTAGAAGTCATTGGAGTTACTGATACAAATGAAAAAATAGACAATACTCCTTTGGATACAAATGAACCAATGCACGGAAATGATGAAGATGAGAAAGTTGTTGAAGGAGAAACAAGGACCAAAGAGGAAATCACAAAGGAAAACACCTTTATTAATATAGTAACACATGATGCTGTCGATCAAGGTAACCCAGAGACATTTGTTCCTTTGGTAGATACATAATAGGGTATTGGTGAAGGTGAAAGGCGTGATGTTGATAAAGAACAAGGGCGAGGGAATGAAGAGAACAAGGGAAGAGAGGATGATGGTGAGAAGGAAGGAGAAGAAGATAGAATGAAAATGAAGAGAATGAGCAAGGAGAGAAGGATAAGGACAAGGGAGAAGAGGAAAGAAAAGAAGATGGAGACAAAGATAAAAATAAGGCCTCTAGTGAAGAAGAAAAGGCAGAGGAAGAAGAGGACACTAAGATCAGAAAGAATGAAGAAGTTGAGAAATCTGAGTTACCTAAGCCCTCTGGTGAATCCTCCTTCGGTAATCCTTTGAAAGACTTGTTATCTTAACAATTAAGGCTCCAACTGGTAGTTTCTTCTCAATTATTGCAGTTACCCATGCAGCAAGGAAATGTAGATTTAGATAAGATATCTCCTATTCATAAGTTGCAGCTAGGTGATGTGTTTCATGCATCAACTAGAAAATAAATTATTGAAACACATCAAAGGAGTGGTGAATTGGTGGATGAAGCTATAAAGATATTACAAGAGATAACACCTAGAACATATATTGATGCATCTTTGTGTGCAATGAAAATTTTCAAATTACGGATTGATTCCTTTAAGGAATATGCCTCCAGCTTAAAGGGACAAGTAGAAATAGAGGTTGAGACACTTCTTATAAAGAAGTTGGATATTATAGGGAAATGTGCATTTGCACATACCAAAGTTGAAGAGTGTCTAAAGCAAGTGCAGGCTTGTGAAGAAGAGGCAAAAACATTATTTTTGTATTGCATGAAGTGGTCGGATGCCACACAAGGCATAAAGGATGAAATTGACTCAATTGAGTCATAGATAAGTAATTCATCAAGTGCCTATGATCTGAAACTAGACAAAAATGATCAGACCTGGTCTACTATAATTGACTTGCATGATAGATTCTTCACCTTGCAAAGCCAGAAGGAAGAGATTATCAAGCAGCTTGGGAAGTTAAGGGACTTGGTAAAAACAAAGCACATATTTGTCTCAAGTGCCCTTTCCGGTACTGCTAAAATTTCAAAGTTAAATCTTACCCCCAATACTATGGAAGAAGGAGAGGAAACATTGGTGGGGCTTAAATTTCAACATAGGATGCTTGTAGTAGCAAAGAAAAGTTGGGAAGAAAGTAAATCTACCTAGCAAGCCATCCTACAAAATCTTTAGGGGTCAACATCTTTGGGTTGACCATTTCTACCTTTATGCATCTTTTAGTTATTCAAGTTCACAAATTCTTTTGTAAATATGTGGATGTATTAAGAGTTTTTGGTTAACTTCCTAAGGGGGAGTTAGTACATTCTTTCAATAATTTCAGCTTGTATATATGTTTGAGGGGGAGCATATAGTGTGTTGGTACCAATACACCTTTTTCCCTTGATGTCAAAGGGGGGGAGATATTTGGGGAGAAATACTTGGAGAGAAGTTTTTGTTTTGGCACATGTTGTCATCAATGACAAAGGGGAAAATTGTTGAAAGAATGAAGAAGGTTGTCACTAATGAGTTGTCATTGAGATCAACATTACATTATGGATGTCAAAATAGTATGAAGGATGATTGTAGAAGAGACATTTTGCAAAAGGGTTTGATCCATACACAAAAATAGTTAAGTATTTTTGCCAAGTGTCTACGTTGGCAGATTCAGTACACAAAGCCCTCTGGTATTTTGGTCCACATTTGTTTTCCCTTGAAGATTTACTTTTGTGATTCTAATATGTTGTTTATGGCTATTAGTAGCATTTTCATTTAGAACTTCACTTGATTTGGATAAGTGGTTTGAAAGATACAAATAACAAAAGATCAACATATAAGGGTTTGACAGATTTTTGTGTATTGGCTATGACTTAATTGGTTCACACTCCTCCATGGATTTGAGTTAGACCTTTTGGTTTGGGGAGAATGTTAACATGTTTCAAAGCATTGTGTTTTCAAGTTGGCATGACATTTTGAGGTCCACGTGTCCTATGGTGATGAACAATTGGATTATTTTGTTTTTAGGTCCTATACCTAGCCAACCTAATGTATGTAAAGGGTTGTAGAGATTAAATATGTGATGCGAAGTTAAGAGGGAGCTATTATAGGTCCATGTAGACCTATGTTACATATTGTTTAGGTGCAAAGGCATTTTGATTTGAATTAGGCACTGACAAGACACATTTTCTATGTTTTAGGGCTAGATCTAATTAGGCTGACCTAATTGATGTTTGTGATGGAATTTGATATATATACAAGGTTGTTTTGAGTTTCTAGACATCAAATCTAAATGTGTGCATGATCTGAATTCAAGAAGTGATGTGAAGTTTTGCAAAGTTGAGCGAATAAGTTGTGAAAGTTGAGAAGAGGTGTGAAAATGTAAAGCAAAGCAGAGATTTGTAATCTGAGTTGGATAAAGTGTATCAAGTTAGTATTTTGAGCTTCAAAGGAACTGAATCCTACATATGATAGATGCCTTTTGTATCAGTTCAAATCTTGGTTGTGTAGCCACTTCTTTCTATCTTTCTTTTCTCTGTGGATAGTGAGTTCACTTGGGCAGTGAGTCCACCTAGCCGTGAGCCTTTCTATAATATCTTATAACTGGTTATAATATATTGTGAGCTAATCCTCACTGTGGTTTTTCCCATTTTGGATTTTCCACATAAAAATATTGGTGTTCATGTGTTATGTGATGTTGTGAATATTTTCATGCTTTCATTCCTTATAACAGTTAAATATGTTTTGGTAATTGAATGGTTAATGATTGGGTGGTCTAATAAGATACTGATTCACCCCCCCTCTTAGTATCACAAGCGTTCAACAATAGATTCTTTAGCCATGAGAGAGGAAGAGTTAGAAAGGGAGGTTGGTGGGGTATGCACTCGAACTTCAATTAACAGATGGGTGGAAACAAAAAAAAGGGGAAAAACTAGTGATAATCCTGTAGAGGATTCCTCAAACTTAGGACCTCGGCAAGGAGGACTAAATTATCTTCTAGATCCCATATCTAGATGTCAATAACTTCTCCTAACTACATGTCCGAAGATAGTGGATTGGGTTTTGAAACTAATACAAAGCATAACAACACTCTATCCAATACACATCCCAACAACATAAGAAATGTTTTAGACAAAAAGACAAAGGTAAGAATAGGTTCACGTTGGGTTCACCAAAATGTAGTAGAGGAAAACAAACACTCCTTTGTCTCCCCAAAGAGAGAGTTCTCCTCTACTACCTCAAGGGCAAAGCTCAGGTGACAAGGGTGGACAAAAGATAGAGTTTTGACTATATTTTATGTTTTAGGATAGATTTCAAAATAAGGACTTTAGAGACTGAAAGAGCAAACTTCAAAGGTCTTAGGAGCAAGCTAACTAGCTCTTGGCCAAGGATGACAGTGCTACGTGTGGACATCCCCACGATACGTTGTAGTCTCATATGGTCCTAGAACAGAACTTGCTGACCGAAACACAAAGAGTCTACTTTCTACTCGAAAACTTAAATCTAAGAGTTTTGCTAAACTAACAAAATGATAAAAAAATAACAAAAATAACAAGAAGAAAACTAACATACAAAGATTGAACTAGATGAATTGAAATAACGAAGTAGGAATGAGAAGAACGAACTCACAAGAGGTCCACTACTATGAATCATCCCACAATGCTCCAAATGAACAATCTGTGCACACAAAAACAAAGAAAAATGTTGGGGTTATTCTGGGGCTTGCCTCAGCAAACCCCTATTTTGGTGTTTCCACCTCCATGAATAGCCAAATAGATAGATAGAGAGAAAATAGACAATAGACAAATAGATTGAAAAGATAAAGATTAGACAAGCTAGAATAACAATATGCTATCAAAATGTAAAGTTGATAATGCAAGAAAGAGAGTGTGATTACCCTCCCTTTAGCAAGCTTGTGATGCTGAAGAAGAGCATGCAACACTCTAGACGAGTTGAGAGAGATAAGACATTGATGTAGAAGCCAAGAGCAATAGAACTTGCAAGAATAGTGGTATAGGAGAGAATGAGAATGAGCATGAGAGCTTGAGAGTGAAAGAAAGCAAGAATGAGTTAAAGGAATAGAAGAATGGAATGATAGATTGAAAGAATGAAGGAAAAGCATGCAAGAAGGCGTTTTCTAATGTGTATGCGACCACAAAGGCATTACACTTTGCATGCAAGAAGGATTTTTCTAGTGTGTCTATGACCACAAAGGAATTACACTTCGCAAGCAAGTGGAAGTACAACATCCTAACGACCACAAAATCAAGAATCTTTTCGAGACGTTTGCACGGTGTGAAAACATCTGCGCGTCACACTAGCATCCATGACACACTAGCATCCGCGACAAAAAATCACTTGAAGACCGAAAATAAAGAGGTCAAGGATGAAATTAAAGTTAAGTGAAAGGGGGAATTGCATTATCGAATTTTATTAAAATAAAAGGGAGTTTTGTGGAATGTGAAATTGCACAAGGTGCAATTTTTGACATTACATTAATATTTTCCCCAACTACATTCACCTTTGGTTTTCATGCCTTCATTGGTATCTCTTTGTGCTTTATAGTAGAATGCTCCTAAAATCCTATTATCATTTGCTTTTATCTTAATGATGGATCATAAATTGCGATTTGAAACATTGATGTCAATAAAGTGCATTGTTTTCCATAGACTATGTTTCAACTTAATGGATTGTGGAAACTGTTCGGTTAGGTGACATTAACCTTGCAAACCTATATCATTTATATGTCTCCATGTTTCTTGGAATGTGTCCTAGGGGGCATAAGAGAAATTGATTAAATATTGGCATATTGTAATTATGTTTTCAAGAGTGAATTTAATGTCAATGAAGGTTACAAATCATTATGGATAAAGTCTCTCTCCTAGGCGTCCACATTGGGAATGTGAAGGGTCATGAGTGGGGCACCCAAGTTTGGAGGGTGAAGTTAAAAATTCATTGGAGCATCCTGAAAGACAGAAGTTGAAAAGCCTATGGGCTAGATCCCCATGTTGGAGCCTTGTGCATTTTATATACTATTTTATCATGACTTTTGGTCTTCCATGAAAGGGGCATGAGTTTTTGCAAGTGGTTTTGGTACATCTTGTTTTGGTTTACCATTATGGTTTTACCTCCAACAAGTTCTATATATTGGAGCCACTGTATGATAGTTTCATATTGAGTTATTTGCAGGTGTATGGAAGCATCCGGGTCAATCAAAGATCAGCAGTGAAGTGTATTATAATGCATCTCTCTTGTGAAGATTGATAATATACTTGCCCTCTTTTCTCATGTGGAGTTTTTTCTTGAAAGGGTTTCTCCACATAAATCTGGTGTCATGTTTTGTTTGCTGATTTTTCTATTGAGATGAACATGCAATCACATACATATAATCTGATTGGTAATCTTATTTTCGGATTTGAATTCACATACATAAGTTATATTGCAGCTTTGTTTCACCCTGTTTTCAACAAAAACCTCACGTACATTATAAATTTTTACATGTTATTTAAGTATATCTGTTTACATATTTTAATATGCTGAATTTTTGCTGGGTCTTAAGTCCAAGTTCAAAATTTTGGGCTGCTAAGATTTTGCTGATGGTTTAGCTGGTGTGTAGCCCTTTTTAAGTCTCCTCAAGCTTACAAGAATAAACCTGCAAATCTGTATGCACTTCAATAGGAAAAGTAAGAGTCAAGGAGAGAAATAATTCAATAGTTTGTATGGCTGGTATCTCCATCACATCTGCAAAATCGAGCAAAAAGGATTGCTCAAAACCTAGAACAACTCTTTGAAAGAAAGTAGAAAAATTGAGAAGTCATAGGTCAACTGTGCTTTGTTAGAAGTTTTTATCCAGAACGTATGATCAAAATGAAAAATATTTTGATGATATATATGGCTATTTACAGTTAATGTTGCACCAAGTGATCTCGAATCAAGAATATTACACCTCTTTACTATCCACTTATTGGATGAAATATTACCCAACCATGATATCGTAATTGAACTTGTTTTTAAAGAGCTAAAACATAATATGAAATTGTCAGTACTTTATCCAGGGCTTCTTCAAACTCTCATGCTGAATTTGATCAAAAGATGGCCAGCATAACAGATGGCCGATCAGAAATTAAAAACGATCCAATTTAAAGCCTTCTGAAAGAAAAAAGTAATAATAAATCTTCTGTTCAGTAAGCAAAACAAAGAAATTAATAGAAGACATACAATAAAATATGAACACACAAATCAAATGCATCATGCCTATGTTTTTCTTGTGCCATTTGTTAATAGAACATTATAACATCATAATGCGGGTGCTTTTCTTGTGTCATTTGTTAATAGAACATTATAACATCATAATGCAGGCAGCTATTCCATACAAAGGAAGTGGGAGTACGGCCAATAAGAGCTTAAAGGTATCTATTTCCACTTGTGCTTGTTTTTAACTATTTCTGACTTGAATAAAAAGTAACTAGGAGACATTATCTGCAAAGCTTTTAAATAGCTCACAGGGACACAATTTGGAGAAAGTTCTATTATCACTTTAAATAATAATCTTCCAAGCTAGAGACATTAATAGATAAGGCCAAAAGATACTGTTAAAAACAAGTAAATGCTATAGTAGGACAGAATTAAGTGTCCACTGTCAAAAGAGTATAGAGAAAACAATAAATCTAAGAGCAATATTGCCAAGAAGAATCGTGGTCAAAATTGCATTAATCTGGAAAATATATGTAGAATATGAACTGTTTAACTGTAACAAATCAAGACATTCTGTACAAGATACGAACTAAAACAAGAAATACCCTCTCTACTAATAGTTTTCACTGATGAGATGTGGTGAGCAGATTATATCAAAAATGGAAAGATACTATAAAGGATGTAGAAAATTCTCTCGTCACGCTAGATTCATTATATCTTAATGAAACCAAAAGCACCCTCCTACTTACAAATTTAAGCCTTCGGTGATGGGGTGCAGTGGGGTAGAAATCTTCAACAATGGGGAGATATTCTGAAGGGTGTTGAAAACGCCCTTCTTGTACTGTTATCCATTATATCTTCACCTGGGCATCCAGGCAACAAACTCCACTCCATGGAACTCAAATTAAACCTGAACAGATTCATGCTTCCTCTTAGCATAAACCAAATTCCATCCCTGGTATCTGATGCTACTAAAAAATCTGTGCCATCCGATGACTTGACAGCAGCTTCCAACAAATCCTGGGGAGACTTAGAAATGAGAGACCAACGCTTAGACTTTGACCTTAAATCCAATTCCCAGAGCCCCACCAAACTGTGCTTTATAACAGGTAAACGGCCGAAGATGGACTTTGAGCTCTGTAACCTCCCAACCAAAATCATCCTCTCACTACACACCACCAAGGAAGGCAGCATAGCATGAGGATTCTCATCAGAGTCAAGATAATCCACCAGCTGAGGCAGCCCTTCTTCAATCTCTAGATATTTAAATTCAGCACTATTAATGCTATAACAACCCACATGAACACCATATGTACTTGTGCAGTATACCACACCTTCATGTACGGTACTCCTCCAGGGGTGTGCGGTTGTTCTCCACCAGGGGTGTTCGGTGCTTCTCCAGGGTTTTGCCCCACTAGCATTGCCAGTTGTCCACATATTCGAACTGGAATTGTATACCAGAGGGCATACTTTCGATGGCTCTCCAATATTGCTTGAAATTACAATAACGTTAAAGTGGTTTGAACTAAGGTCAGCGATCAGTTCAACAGCTAATTCAGCATGCCAATCCTGATTGACGGGAAAATTGGGCAAAACCCTGTATTGTTTAGTTAAAGGGTTAAGTACAACAGGATTAGAAATCTCCCCGGAATCCCAGTCTAAAAAGAGGAACAATCCACCACCCACTGCACAGAGTTGGACAACAGAAGGTGGGGTGAAGTGGGAGATGTTCTGTTTCCTCCACTGTAAGGGTAAGGGTATTCGGAACCAGTGGTTTAGAGAGGGGCTGAAGAGGACAAGACCATGGGTGCCCTGGGTAGTGTGCTGCACCACCAGATAGTTTGAATTCAAAGAGTTGTAGAGTGACCAGAAAGATGGTGACGCACATATTGCATTCTTCCATGTCTTGGATACGCATTTCATCCTCAACAAAGAGGGCAGAGGAAGCCTTGCTAGAATCTGCTCGATTGAAAGACAGTCCAAATAGATTGTAGAAGAACTGCTACTTTCTCCTTCTTCGACTGCTACTTTTTCTTTAGAATTTAGCACTTTCTGTGCAGGCCATGGCTGATTATGGCTCTGTGACTCTATGCCATAACGTTTGTGAAGAGCTGTTATTAAAGAATAAAAGGGAAGGCCTGAACAGTGGTTACCTACTACGAGGCGCCATCCACGGTTGAATTCTCTGGTGCTCTCAAATGATAATGATCTTCTGGGGTTTAAGATAAAATGAAAAGAGTGTCGGTCATCTGCCAAGCGGAAAATCTTTTCGATCTTCTGCATCTCCAACTCCTTAGCACTTGGGAACATTAGATTTGGATTCCTATACTTGATCTTATCCACTAATTGCCAAAAGCAAAAAAAGAAAGGGCTAATTTCAATTAAGAATTGGGGAAGCCTCACCAAAACCCTCCAAACAACATTAAAAACAGTCTTCAACCTATCCAACATACCACCCAACTGAAAGCTGCTTTCCACTCCTACTCCAGGCAAATGACGAATAAATTCCTCTGATATATTATCTGATTGAGAATTCTCAATGAAACCCTCTGACACATTATCAGATTCATGATTCTGAACAAAACCCTCTGATCGATTATCAAATTCAAAATTGTGATGATCTTCAACCATGCTTTTTGCATCTACTTCAACAGCACTGCAATGAATATGCAGGCCAAGCAGAACAAGCACAACAACATATACCCTAAACCTAACTGTAGGCAATAAGAACCCAATTCCTCCCATATTTACTTAGGTCACTGAAACACTAATACCAAATCCCAGGCACTGACCTTTCTATGTACAGAAAATATAAAAAAGAAACATTCAAACATAACCTGGCAGAATGAAACCCTTGCTCCCGCTCAAAATTTTCCAGCAGTCATGGAAACTGCACAGATAAAGGAGAACACAATATTCACAAATTACATATAAAACGTATTTGCCGCATATAAAATATTTAAATTAGCTGCCTGTCTACAAATTCTTATGGAAATCTCCAGAATATAGAAAACTTGTGTACAAAATCACCTCGAAGTAACGGAGAAAATGCCGAAGAATAGCTTGCATGAGCTTCCAAGATTTGCTTTATTCTTTTCCCCGAACTTCCAAGCATATCTCTAGTGGAGTGGCAGCGATGCTTCCTTCTCAAATACAGGCATATACATGCCCTACAATCTAAGCAATCTAATCACACACTGTTTTTATCATTGCAAAAGTAATACTTCTTTTTTGGGGAGTTGTATTGATCCAACCTGGTAGGGTATAATTAGGGGACCTCATTCTGTTCAGACGACAATTTTAAATAGTTTCTGTGTAGTAAAGTAGGCCTGTGTAAGATACTGGCATTTCTGGTCACTCATTGAAAATCTTACACAGCTGGGACGACACATCCCAGTTTTCGAAAAGGTTTCAGCTTCTCGCTCCTCTGACAAGAAAATCCTACACAGAAAAATTAACTACATCTCATAAACTTTGACAATTCGTCCTCATTCGAAAGATCTATACAAAATGTTAAAAATACGATCAAAATAAATGCTGTACCTGTTCATGGAATTCAATCTTGGGTATTCTTACAATTTGTTTCAAGAACCAGTCAGTCAACCTTATGAATGCCATATTATTTTCTAGTTAGCTTAGGATCTAAACACGGTATCTTTTAGAAAGTTGATGTTTATGGGTGCGATCAGATAACTTTGTGTTGTCAAATCTCCTTACCATTTTAAGCTTCGAAGATCAGTATCCAACATGTAATGGCCCACAGGGCCACAATAATCAGTAACGCATCTAGATTTCTAAAGATATTTTTTCAGAAAATTGCCTTTAAAAAATATACTAAGAATCCTCAACGACCTTCAAGGACTTTAAAACTTAAAAAATTAATTGTCTATATTCTTTATGCTTTTGGGGAGGTAATATTCACATTTGAGGTGGCATGTGCGCCCCTAGTTAAAGTGCAGTCATTAGTGTCATCTTGGAATTTCAAGCTACCCATGTCTCTCAAAATAAAATTCCTTTAGAGTTGTAACTATTGTTTTCAATTTAACACATACGAATTGTAAGGGTGAAATTTGTGTACTTTGTTGGTTATTTTTCATTTTGAGTATATTTTGATTTAGTTTATCAATAGTATATTATTACATATATTTGATTTGTAATATTTTTTTTTTCTATTTTAGATTCTTAAAGATTTATTATTTATTCTTAGATCTATTATGTAGTGTTTTGGATTATAATTGCAGGGGCATACTTGATCTAGATCGTTCTCATAGTCATAATTATAAAGTTTTAATTTTATTTAATTTAAATTTTAAAATTAAACACTCAACCACCTTCATTAGTCATTATGAGCCAAATATTCCACATTTTGTCAATTTGTGGGTTTGGTGGTTGTATTTAAAGGTGTTCATCAACTCATTGGAAAACATCCATTGAATTATCAAAGAGCATGTTGTAATTTTATTAATAGAACATTTACGAGAGCATTCTAACAAAATTTATCAAAGTAAATGATCAAAGCATATCATCTTAGGGTTATTGCACACTTGTGTGTTTTTTGATAGTTTTCTCATATTCATAAAATTGGTATGTTAGTTGTCTAGAAGAGAAGAACTCGACCTTCACAATTCAATAGATTTCTTAAAGGTGTTTTTAAACACTAGTAATCCTTATTCACATTTAGACATTGGAATTAAAGCAAGAAAACTCCAATGGTCCACATTTTGCTAGACTAGTTTTGCAATTTTTTTATTGGGTCCACATATTAGGTCATTTCTACACATATGAAAGTCAATTCCATAGTCACAAAATTCAACTAAAGCAATAGACAATTAATACCTACAATCTATGATCTTCATCCAAGTTATTCAAAAAATTATAGCACCTTTGTGAATTAGTTTTTGACATTTGTCACTAGACGCCTAAAATATTCCCTAGATCTATTCACTATCATATTAGTAACCAACCTAATCTATCACCTAATCTCAATTGACCAAACTCCTTCACCTACTCCCTATTCACCTTCACTTAGTCCTAATTAACTTAGGACATGATCCCTTTCACCTAAAGTCCATCACTTAAATTAAATAATCCTATTATTTAATTTATCAGCTTTCCATATCCTGACAAATAAATAAATATGTATGTATGTTTCACCTATTGTCCACCTCACACATGTGTCTAAAATAATTAAATAATAATATTATTTAATCAAGTTTACATTCCCTCACCATTTTCCAAGACCAAAGGGGACCTAGGAACACTTGTCCTTGTGCTCCCGCTATTATGTCAACACACTCCAAGAATAATGGGCACCTAGAACACTTATCCTTATGCTCTCAATATTCTCTCAACATATTCCAAAGTTATAGCCTTCTTAAGTGCACATGTCCCTAATTTCTCTCATGCTCACAACTATTTACTAAATTTGGTAAGTTAATCCTAGTCATTCACATTCTAACTACCTTCATCTCCACCCTTCATCCTCTCCTAGACCCTAGGGAATTCCTCTCAACCATTCTCCACCCTTGATCTCATAATCAGATCTTGGTCATCCATTCCCCATTTCCAAAATCAATAAATTCAAACATCCTCTCATCCAAATGAATCCATTTATCACTTATACTAAGTACATGTCAAATTGGTCATCTTCAAGCAAAGAGAGCATCCACATTCCAATTCGTCAAGGAGAAAATCATTCAACAATGAAGGCTTTTGGTAACATTTCATGTTGGTTTTAATGTTATTATCTTGTTTTGTTTTCATTGTTGAACCCTATCTAGAGGTTTGTAATAGTTTAAAATAAGAACTTGCATGCTTTTTTATTTCCATTTGCATTTTCATATTAATACTCAAATTTTGACGACTCTGGTAGGGATCATACTCTCTTCTCTAACTTTGTTTATGTGTTTGTGCACTTTAACACTAATTTTCACTAACTATTCTTATAGGTTTTGGGGTGGTCTTTGGTATCAATTTTTTGTAGTCTACAAGAGCAAAACAAAGTACACAGTAATGATCAGGATGATTGAAAGGTGAATTTTGACATAAAACACTTACTATTTTGTTGATGATTATTTTTGTTTCTTATGATCATTTAAAAGTACAGTGGTATGGAATTATGTACAGTCGTACAAAAACTATATTGTTCGTATTGCACAGATGCCATGCTATGCAAAAAGAACTTACGAGAGATACACAACTAGGGTATATACTTGTGAATTCATAATTTTTGTACAATGTGAGGCAAGAGGTATTTATAGTTTATTTATAACATGTATACATTTACATCAAATTTATACTGTGGTATACACAAGAAAAAAAGAAGTATATACACTTGACTATTCACCTTGTGAAAACTCTATTGCAGTTACTGATTATTAATCTCCTATCTATACAAATTATTTGGCTGTTGAAAATTAATTCACAACAAATATTGAAAATAACACAACTATAATTTCACAAATAAAATCATAGGAATAGAGAAGAAAATATGCAAAAAAATAAACATAATATTTTTAGACAAATTGTCCCTGGAAAAACCCCGAAGGGAAAACCAATTCAGCAGATGAGAAATTTTATTAAACTTCAACAAATCAAGATTTACATAAATTGGTTGCCTCTTACTGGAAGAGCTCCGGCAATATTTTTCTTCACTTCTAATGGAAACTAGAATCTCTATGAAGAATTTCTTCATAGATTCTTCCCTCAATTTCTCTTGCTGAAATTTCATTGTTGTTGTATCCATCGCTATCACTACGCCCTTACTATCACTACAAATCTATTTGCTATCACTGCAAATCTTTCTCAAGAATGTGTTCTCCAAATGCCCATTTATCCCATTTTATAATCTTCTCATTGAACAACCAATGGCCACAATTTAATCTCAATCGATGGCTAAGATTATTTGGACTCTAACTAACCACTTTCTAGAAGTCTCTAGAGAAATCAATTAATTAATATTTTTGGGTATGAAGACACTTGTCCAAGCTACACAAACTAACACTCCCTCTTAGCGAGGAAGGTGTTCTGCATAACACCCAACTTATCTTTGAAGAAGATGAATTTCTCCTTCCCCAATGCCTTTGTCAAAATGTATGATCCTACCTGCCGATTTGTAGGTATATATTGTAGTTGAACAATCCTCCATTGTACACAATCCCTGATGAAGTGATACTTGTTGTCTATATGCTTAGACCTATTGTGAAACACCAGATTCTCAGACAATCTGATGCAACTCTGATTATCGTAGTGTATCACCGTAGTCTCAACCCTCTAACCAAACAAGGCTACTAGCAGCTTCCAAAGCCATATAGCCTCACATGTCGCCATGCTAGCTGCTATGTATTATGCTTCTATAGAACTCAAAGCCATAAACTTGTGTTGCTTGTTGTACCAAGAGAACTCTTGATTCCAAGTTGAAGAAACACCCTAAAGTGATTTCCCTATCCACTGTACTATTTTCCTAATCAGCGTCAGTATAGTCTATCAACTTGATACCATCACCTTGAGCATATCTAATCACATACTCGATTGTACCATGCTAATACCGAAACAAGTGCTTTGTCATCATCCAATGCACCCTCTTCAACTCAACCATGAACTGACTAAGAGCATTTACTCCAAAGTATATATCTAGCCTGGTGTTGACCAAATACATGAGAGACCTAATCAACTATTTGTATAAGGTGGGGTCTACATCCTTCTCCTTGGATGAGTCTACCTTCTTCCAATTCATGATCATAGGTGTAGACATGGCTCTAAAATCCTCCATCTTGAACCTCCTCAAGATTTTAGTGTAGTATTTCCCTTGTCCAAGGAAAATCTCTCCATCTATTTGCCACACCTCTATGCCTAGAAAGTAGTGCATAAACCCTAAATCCTTCATCTTGAGCTTTGTTGCAAGGTCCCTCTTGCACTCCTCTATGAGCCCCAATGGACCTATTGAAAACAAGTCATCCACATATAAAACAAAAATGAGAACCTCACCCCCAACCACCAAGTGGTAGAGGTTAGCATCTGCCTCACTCTTCATGAAGCCTATTCCCTGCAAGTATATATCAATGCACTCATACCATGCCCTAGGAGCCTACTTGAGTCCATACAAAGCTCGCTTCAATCTGCACATGTGGGTTTCACTATTATGTGCTACAAAGCCCTTTGGTTATTCTATGTATACCTCCTCTACCAATTCACCATTAAGAAATGTTGTCTTCACATCCATTTGATAGATCTTCCATCCCATCTATGCTACAAGTGAGATCACTACTCATATGGAAGTATACTTGGCCACTAGAGTGAATGTCTCCTCATATTCTATTCCCTCCTTCTAAGAGAACCCCTTAGCCACAAACCTTTCCTTGTATTTCTTGATGCTACCATCTACATTGTGCTTGATATTATAGATCCAACATGATCCAACCACTGCCCTATATGTTGATCTAAGCACAACCTCCCACACATCATTATGCACTATTGAGGTATGTTCCTCAACCATCGCATCTTGCCACACCTGATAGTTGGAAGGCTCACTATCTACCAACTGTCTGACTAATACCATATAGTCATTATACCTAGTTGGGTTTCTTCGTTGTCTACTGCTTGTCCTAGGAGCTCCCACAAACTCTTGAGTATCCCTACGTATCTATTGAACCTCTTGGCTCCTGCTGCTAACTATAAAGGACGAAATATCAACCTTCATGTCTTCCTTATACATCTCTTGGATCTGTTGCATCTCTTGCTCCATACTCTGTGAGCTCTCAACACCTGAGCCTATGCTTGTACTAGTAATTGTACTCGTGCTTCACTATCCTTGATCCAATTGAACGATCCTTGGAGCTTCTACCGGCTGCTCACTTTGATCATTTGTTGAAAAATCTCTAGACCTATATTGCTTGCCCTCCATGAATTTGACATCATGCCTAACTATAATCCTCTTGGCCCTTGGAATAAATATTCAATATGCCTTTGAGGATTCGTTGTACCCCACAAAGTCCCTCTCTCTACAGTCTAATCTAACTTGGAACATGTAGGTCTTAGAATGTGAAAAAACACCAAACTAACAAATATCCTGAAGTGATTGGCATTTGGCTTCTTCCCTGTGAATGCCTCTTTTGGTGTCATCTTTCCCAATACCTTATGTGAAACATTGTTCTGTATGTATACTGTAGTATTGCATGCCTCTACCCATAAGTAACGTGGCATATCTTGGTCATACAACATAGCCCTTGCTACCTTCAATATAAAATGATTCTTCCTCTTAGCAACCCCATTCTATTACGGGTTGTAAGGAATAGGCCACTCTCTCTTGATTCCTTCCCTAATATAGAACTCTTGGAACTCTTTCCCTTTGTACTTTCCTCCATTATTCGACCGAAAAACCTTTATCTTCTTGCCTGTTGGATTCTCTACAAGAGATTTGAACTCTTGGAAATGGCTGAAGACCTCATCCTTGGTATTCAAGAAGTATATCCAAGTATTCCTAGAGAAATCATCAGTAAAAGTAACAAAGTACTTGTATCCTCTAAGAGACTTCATCGACATTGGTCCACATATGTCTAAATGCACTAGATCAAGAACACCCTTGGATCTGGTGTCACTCCTTGGAAAAGATGCTTTCATAAACTTCCCCAACACACATCTCTTACATACATCATCATGTTTTGTGCTCACCTCTGGAACATGTATCACTGTCTCATGAAGCAATTTAAGTGATCCATGATGTATATGGCCCATCCTCATATGCCATAGCTCTCCTTAATCTCTAGGATTATTGCTGCTCATAAGTGCCTTATGAGTATCAAATTGCAACCTATAAATCTGGTCGCTCCTAACTCCAATAGCTATGGGTGATTTCCAATCCTTATGCTTGATTAACATGTGTCCCCCTCTAGAGAGAACATTGTAGCCTTTATCTTGAAGGAAAAATATGGAAATTAGGTTCATACCCAAGCCTAGAACTTGCAACACATCATGAATGGGAATCAAATTGCCATTCTCCCTCTAAAATAGAACAGCCCCTTTCCCAACTAGGTTGAGTTTAGACATGTTCCCCATAGAGATTTGGATCCTAATGTCCTCCTCCTTATAACTAGAGAAGTACTCTATAACTCCTGTCATATGAAATGACACCCCACTATCTATATACCAAACACCCTGTGAGGTTGAGCTAACCATACAAGCTATGATTGCAAGTTCATCCTCCATTCTACTAGAAAGCTCATCTGCAGTTGTTGAAGTTGGTGTTTGCTTCTTGCCTTTCTTTTTGTTTTTCTTCATTTCGGGAAATCGCTGACATAGTGGCCAAAATCGTGACAATCGTAGCATTTGATCTTAGGAAAGTTCTTCTTCTCACTTTTTGGATTTAA
Organism: Sequoia sempervirens; assembly: GCA_007258455.2. Lineage (NCBI taxonomy): Eukaryota > Viridiplantae > Streptophyta > Pinopsida > Cupressales > Cupressaceae > Sequoia > Sequoia sempervirens. Next base: position 339,792,562 of record VDFB02000015.1, read on the forward strand.
TCCTTTGCTAGACCCCTTCTTCATTTCCCTTTTCCTACTAGGGCAATGTTTTCCTATTCCACCTCACTTTTTTGACTACTACTATTGATTCCGCTGACAAGAATTAGTCTAAGCTCCTCCTAAGAGAAGTCACTCCATAGTCGATGCCAACTTGGTAAGGTTTCTTGTCCATTAATAACTTGAACTAAGACATCCCATTGCTTATTAAACCCATTTAGGGCTATTCATACTAGCTCGTCATCATCTAGTTTATCTTCAATAGTTGTCAACTCATCCTTGACAAGTCTAAGCTTGGTGAGGTAACTTGTAATGTATTCTCCCTTATTCATCTAGGTATTCCTTAACTTTTCTTTGAGAATCGGCTTTCAATTAACTTGGTAGCATTTTGGTATAGATTCAAAATGGTGTCCCACATCTTCTTCGATGTATCTAACTCTACAATATGCATAACTATATGGTCTTTAACAATGTCAAGAATTACCCTCCTCACCTTGGCATCTTCCTTCTTATATGCTAAAAGTTTTGTTTGATCTATAGGTACAACTACAACACTGGTCACATATTCCTTGATACCATTCTCTTCCAACAATAAAGAAATTCTAGCTTTCCAGACACCAAAATTTGAGGCTCCATCCAATCTTCCCTAATCTCTTAAACCTGTTGAGGCCATTTCAAAAGATGAGTAAAACCCAAATAATTCTGAAGAAGTTGAACTAGGTTTTATAAACCCTCAATTTTTACTTCATGTGCCTGCACTGATCCTTTTCTACCCTTAGATTAGCTCTGATACCATGTGAAAACTCTATAGCAGTTACTGATTATTAATCTCCTATCTATATAGATTATTTGACTGTTGAAAATTAATTCACAACAAATATTGAAAATAACCCAACTGCAATTTCACAAATAAAATCACAAGAATAGAGAAGAAAATATGCAAAACAATAAACACAATATTTTTGGACAAATTGTCCCTGGAAAAACTCTGAAGGGAAAACCAATTCAGGAGATGAGGAATTTTATTAAACTTTAGAAAATCAAGAGTTACATAAACCGCTTGCCTCTTATTGGCAGAGCTTTGACAATATTTTTCTTCACTTCTAAAAACTAGAATCTCTATGAAGAATTTCTCCAGAATTTCTTCACTCAATTTCTCTTGCTAAAATTCCACTGGTGTTGTATCCAATGCTATCACTGCACCCTTGCTATCACTACAAATCTTTCTCAAGAATATATTCTCCAAATGTCCATTGATCCCCTTTTATTATAATATCCTTATTGAGCAACCAATGGCCACGATTTAATCTCAATCAATGGATAAGATTATCTAAACTCTAACTAACCACTTTCTAGAAGTCTCTAGAGAAATCAATTAATTAATGTTTCTAGGTATGGAGACACCTGTCCAAGCTACACAAACTAACACGCCTTTGACATATACGTTGTGTGTATCAATTCATGTTTTTTATGGAGTATATACACAAAATGCACCACGTATAGGCATATACCCACAACAACAGAGGGTGACGTGGCAAAGTCTAGCATTAAAAATTTCATAGAAATTACAGTTAAAATCCGAACGGAAATCAAGAGAGCTATTGAGATTTTGTTTTGATCTTTTTTAGGAGTTAAAGTACTATAAATTGAATTTTATAGCATTCAAAATACATTTAAAAAATATGGATTATGTTTTGAAAATTGCCCATATTTCATTTTGAAAAGATTTTAATCCGTGTGTTGTTAGGTTTTACATTCAGCATAAACCATTTTCTATTCACCATTTAAATATTTTTGGTAGGTTATTTAAAATTTGCAAGAAAAATATTTAAAACTCCAAGAGTTAATTTTGTTTGAATCGGCATTTTACTTTTTCAAATAAAACTCATAGGTTTTTAAAATTCATGTTAAAATACAATGAAGGTTTATTTTAAATCCACATAAATCCACCTTAAAATATGATTAAGGTTTGTTTTAAGTCCACATTAGCCATTAACTTGTGTTTAAATTTGTTAAAATCCGCCACCATTTGTCCTTTATTAAATATGCAAGGTGTGATAGCAGTTGAGGTCGCTCATACCATTGTTAACTATAGTTCATAGATTTAAACTTTTTCACCCTTTTTATTTTATCCCTAGTTAGGTTAAACTTATTAAAACATTCTTTTTCTTTTTTTATCAGGTTCAAAGTTGTGGGGTTAGTCCCCACTCCCAATAGATGAATAAATAAATAAAAGAGATCTCTTTAGATCCATGAATGGGGAGCACATAAAATAACAAAATTGACTAAAAAACCTCAAGAGGGTCCAAAGAACCATAAGAGAGATCAAGGAAAAGACATTGACAGGAAAATAAAAACTACTACAATCACCAAGACTGTGGAACAACCACCAAAAGGAACATCTCATTTTCCCATTTTGGTTGACCCCCTCATCATGCTCCTAATGAGGAGGGCATCTATTATCCACTGAGTGCCATCATCAACTACATCTCTCCCTTTGATGCAAAGATTTTTTGCTTCAAACTTGTGTCCTTTCTTCCTTTTGGATGGGAGGTTTGGTTTGGAGATGCCACTTGCAATTTGGGAAATGGAACATTATTTTCTAGAAAATCCATCTCATCTAAGTCCATATAACCAAAAACAAATCTCATCCAAATCATCTATGAAGGGAAAAACACCCTCAAATTCAAACCCATATCTAACCACCTCATTTAGTTAGACATGACCTTGATGGCCAGCTATGTGTTGAGAGGGAGGTGGCACAGTGGAAACACTAATGGACATAGAGGGGGTTTGGTCCAAAGGAATGGGATCAACAACAAGGGCATCTAGAGCAAGCTCAGTTTCCTCATGAATTGTCAAAAATTTCCCATAATTATGCCAAATGAAATCAACATTAGGATTACCAGGCTTCTCGACCCATTTTTTGAAATTGAATCTCCTTGTAGTGAATGAGATAGAAGAGGAGAAGCCAACAACCTTATGGCCAACCTTATTGCAACGAAAGCACCTAAAGGGGAGACCTTCATAATTAAGGTATTGTGTCCAAGTGCCATGGGAAGAATTGATTAAAATAGAATGGTGCATTGACTTAGACATATTGATGATGACACAAACCCTGGTGTATTTACAATGGGAAGCAACTGAAACATAAACCAAATTCACAAAGGAACCAATTTGCTCGATCAAATTATGAATGAGCTCCAATACCCATATTATCATCAGGAGGTTATATTGTCTGATCCAAATGGGCACTGACGTGATCTTAGTCACTACAGGGTCAAAGAAGGTTGACCAAGGTGAAATGAAAAGGCCCGACTAGCCATAAAAATAAGGGCAATTCTAATTAACAAAGTTGCAATCCTCCATCAACGTGAAACAGAGTAAGAAGAAACCAAAATCCAAAATATCGATGTTTAGAGTGAACAGGTTTCTCCAAGTTACCTTCATCTAGTCGACAAACTGATCAACCAGTGGTCGCTTGCTCAGGCATCGAACCAGAAGGGATCTGTTCCCAATCTCAACCGTTACATCATCGATGCATGAATCCAATATATAAAAATCCATTGGGTTTTTCACCAACCAAACTTCAGAATCTCCCATCATGCAAACCTACAAGCCAATCAAAGAAGAAGCTGGAGGAAATGAAACAAACAAAGGTGGTTCAAGCGACAGCTTAGGGTTTTCCTTAAGAACCTATGTTTTGCAAAAATCCGAGTAGGCATGGTAAGGATTATGCCGATTTTTGCACCCTCGATGAAGAGAGGAGCAGAAGATTAGGGATCGGCGAGCGAAGGATTAGCAATGCCCTTCTTTGTAGACTTCGACTTCCTCTTTTAGGTGCCTCTAGAATCCACCAGCTCCAACGCTTCACTCTTACCTCACACTCCATCGCTTGAATGCTTCTGCCTTCCATCTGCAATGCTCGTGCAGAGATCAGGGCTCTCGCACATTTTGGCTCAGGACATAACCAATAAAGAATTACAATTATCAATAAAAACTCTTTTTCTTTAAATTTTTATTCGTTTTTGTTTTTAAGTTTTCACATTTTCACATTTTAATTTGATTTAAAATAGAAAGAAAAGATGCAAAACTTTTTTAAAAATTAAAAATAAAAGTAAAAAGTAATGAAAAATAAAAACTAAAAGAATATTTTTAAAAATTACAAAAATATTTTTTAAATTAAAAAAAATCAATAAAATTTTTAAAAATAAAAATCCATTAAAAAAATTATAAAAAACATACAAATTTTTTGTTTAAAAAAAATATAAAAATATAAAAAAAAGGTCATGTTAAGGGGCGAAGGCCCTAGCCTGCTAAAGAACCCTATTTGTAGGCAAGAGGTCGCAAGGTCCAATCTCCCTCATCCTCATGGTATTGGAAGGTGTGTCACGCAAACATCACCGGTCACGTGAAGAAATCTTACTAGGCGCACTACAGTTTATAGGGGGGAGGCTACCTGATTCCTACATCTAAAAAAAAGGTCATGTTAAATTAGTTTTTTTTCCACATTAATGTAACTTTTGCATGGAGTGTCTGATTTTTGTGTTTTACAGTCATTGGAAAGATGTATCAAAGACGCACACAATGATGAAGGTAGATTTTCAAATTTTTGCTCTAGAATTTAAGTACTTTCTTCCAAATTCAGGTTTTCATTTTCAAACTTCATTTAGTCTTAACTTTCATGTTTTTTATCATTTTTCAGTGCTTTTTTATTTATTCAAAAAATCCAAATATTTTTCTTTTACAATTTTTTTTTTGTAAGACTTACTATTTTTTGGTTTTCATTGACTTTTGTGTGCAAGTCTTTTCATCTTTCCAATCCTTCAATCTTGCAAACTACTAACTCAAGTGGTTTTATAAGACATTTTATTGAAGACTTTGTGTATATACATTTTTTTTGTATGTTTTGTTTGTTTTTTTGTTTTCACATTGAAATTGAGATAAAATTCACTTCACATTTTGATTTAGGATAATTTTTAAGTGTCTTTTAAAACCCAAGCACACTTGTATGTATACTCTCCTCTCACACCTTAGGGTGATCTTGAGGATCATAAATAAGTGTTGTCTTATCTTCTTTTTAGGGGGGCTACTTGGGGATTTCATCACCCCAAGGGATGACCTCAACTCCAATGTTCTAGAAGAGTATAAATAGCAGGAGGTGAATCGAAAGACACACCTCTTGTAAGTTGTGATTTTTCATTAGGGCTAAGCCCCCAAGAAATTTAAACCTTGGGGAAGTGAATGAGAAGGGTGGGTTACCCTCTTCTCTCATTTGTTCGACTTTCTTGCACTTTTAAATTCATAGACTAGGCCTCACACACCCTTTAGGTATTTGGAGGATACCCTTAAATAAGCCTGGTATAGCCTAGTTTAAAACCTTACAACTGTTGCATATTGTGGTGCAAGGTACAATATCATGCTTGGAGCTACTCACCTTGTACCTAAACCTAAGTAGAGTTATAAGATCTTTGGGAAAGGTACTCAAAAACCTCCAAAGAAATGGGAAAGGTGACCCCTTGCTTCACTAGGCCCCTACCTACCGACTCTTAAAAGAAATGTGTCTCACACCAATATTAAGGTATTAATAGATTAAATTCTATGGTGGGCCCATAATAAATTAACACTTCTTTTATTAAATAAATTTAGGCTTGTTATTATGTCTTCTTGTTTGAGTGTTGTATATATACCAAAGTGCTTGTACATAAACCTTCACTACCAAGTTTGAGTCAAGTATAGTTTGGAATCTTTTTTCTTTTTCTAAAACACATTTCCCATTGGCATCCTTGAAACATAAATGTTGAAGCCAAACTTAGGATAATCATGATTTAGTGCAAAAATTATTTATTCTTGGTCATCATCAAAATCATTTCCCAAAATTTCTCAAATCAACCACATACCTTGTCCATTTCATGTTGGTCAAACTTAACCACATCCCTAGTCCTTAATCTATTGTCCACACTTTGACTTATCCCATTGTCCACCCTTTCACAACACACCCTAAGTACAAAGTACATATCATTTTGTCACTCATTATCCCCTTGGTTATAATCCTAGTCATGTTTGTGTCACATCCAAGAGAACATTAGGATACCCTTGATCATCGTATCATCATCATCATCATATTTTATCTACATCATCCTTATAGTCTAGACCAATCATCAATCCAAACCAACCCTTTGTCATATCCTAACTAAAACAATGGATTCATATCCTACACAAGTAAAGACCAAACTCATTATAAAAGCAAGTCAAAATATCATAATCAAGGGAAAAGCCAACACCATGGGCCCTCTAGTTGAAATCCTTTTCCCAAATCAAGCCAAGTATAATGACTATAATGGAATTGTTCATCAACTTGAATATGATCCTTATGATGGTGAGGATGATCTTATCTATCAAATTGAATATATGATCCTTATGATGATGAGGATGATCTTATATATCAACTTGAATATATGATCCTTATGATGATGAGGACAATCTTGTTTATGAACTTGAATATGATCCTTATGATGATGATAGCATTGATGAAGATACCATTGATGTGATCCTTATGGACCGTCTTATCATAGATTCCATATACCCCACCATCAACTCCTATATCCCTCAAAATAATGACCTCCCAAACACTACTACCTCATGAACCAACATCAAACCTCCATGATTCATCGTTATCCCACCTTTGGCAAGAAAAATACCATCCTAGAACAATATCCCACATCTCTTTGATCCATGTCATTTGAATGCTCTTCACCCAACTCATTTAAATCTACTATATCATTTACATATTCCAAATTATTTGCATTGTCCTCCTCCTAACTATTATCACCCAAGTCCTTTCATTCATCTCAATCTACTTAAGATGTTTTCCAAGAACTACTCACATGGGATAACACAAGAAAACAACATATCCAAGAAATCCATGCCCACAATGCCTATCCATGAGTATCCTACCATTATGTTTATCCTAGATCAAATACCATCAAACACTACCATATCCATGAGCAAATCCACATGGGAAGATAAACATAAACTTTTCATGAAATCCATAAAATCTAAAAGGTCTAAAATCCATAAACGTCACAATATCCAAAAATATCCCACTAGTTTGAGCATACTATTAAATGTGACACTAGAAACATATATCAAAGGCCTATTTGATATAGGGAATATCAATGCAAAGAAAAGTGTATTCATCTTGTCTAAGAATGAACTAAGGCTATGTCAATAGCTCACTCTAAAGCATGTCACAACTTGCCCCCAACCAAATCAAGATTAAGGTATTATTAAATCCCCAATGATGATCATGATATTCATGTTGATCCAATATTTGGCCAAGATCTAATAGATGATTATAAAACCCATCACAATCCAATCTTTGATGAATTTCCTATCTATGATCATGAAACCCAAAATATAATCTTTGATCATGATCCTATCATTGATCCTGAAATACAAGATGATCCCTTACTCCAATTTTATCCTATCCATGACCATGAAATCAAAGATGATCATATTCATACTCCAAAATCTCCCATTTCCCAAGATGAGACACTTGCCTCCCTTGGAAACATAGATAGTCAAACACATGATATGGATCCCACCAAATATGAGGATTCCCAAGAAAAGATTGATCACATTGAGTGTCTCAATGATCAACATACCAGAGTTACAAACAAGTAGATGACACAATCATTCTATAACTTGGCTTCGATCACTTTCATCAAATTTGGCCTTCTTGTAGAAGAGAATGTAGATCTTGAGCTCCTAATTCAAGCTTTCCTAATGATGGATTTATATCATGTTTCAAAAGAAAAATGTATCCTATGAAAAATAAAAAAATTCAAAGCATGGGCTACAATGCTAAGGGGTTAGGCCTTCATGAGCAAGGCATTTTAGAACCAGTATTAGCATATGGAAATTATGGATATCAAGGTCTTGGCTACACTTCTCCAAGAAATCATTCTAATGGTGACAACTCAATGATAGTCTGGGTAACCTCATCAACTGAAAACATCAAAATAGAGGCCATCCATAACTCTTCTAAGGATCCTCCATCCACCCATATTCTACCTACTTCCTCCATCCATGTTCACATCCCACATCCAAAAAATCCTAAACCCATTGATTAGGACCAACAATATCACCCATTTTACAAAAGTAAAGCTTTCCAAAGAAACAAAAGATTTCTATCAACTACTGAAACATAAAAAAGGTGATCCTAAGTCTAATGCAAAGAACCTAGGATCAATTTTCATTTTTATAAAGATTCATTAGGATGCAAATCAACAAGGTGATTAGATTGAATTTCAACCATAAAGGTGAGTCAACCAACCTACATATACATCCCTTTTTGGGACTTGGAAACTAATTGGAATTGATTTTCCTTGATTAACCTACTTAAACGATGAGCCCTAATCTGAAAATACAAGATTCCAACAACTGAGAAACTATAATAGAAATTCACCAGTAGATTTTAGAAAGGTAAAGTCCTGTGCACCTATCTTGTAAATTTGGAGCTAGCCTAAATAGGAGGACTAATTTACCATAGGGCGTATGTGTGCTTGTAGAGATATTTTAGTATTTTTTTCACAATCCTCTAATGCCATATCTAAGCTTCCAGTTTCTTCTTGCAAATTTGAAAGATCACTGTCGAAATTCTGTAAGAAAGTTTTCGTGAGTTGTCAAGGTAGGGTTTTGAATGCAACAATGGAAAATGAATCTTCAAGATTCATTCAGTCTCTTCCAAACCTAAAACCTACACATTCAAAGAGAGGGGAATGTTTGTACCATTTAGGGGCTTGTCTTAGTCAAACCTCGTGTTAGTGTTTCCACTTCCATAATGGTAATGTCAAAGATAATAGGATAAATTATAGGAAGTGACGATGAATCCATAAAGTATTGCAACTCACCACCCTTCAATGGCTTCCTTGAAGGACTAAAGTCATTTACATCTCCTCAAGGTCTTGGATCTTGCTTGCTTGATTCACTTGAATTGCTTGGAGACCTAAAAAATGGTTAGTCTTCACAAGCAATGATAATAACATAAACATGCATAAAATCACATATGATTTGATGTGATGTTTGGATCTTAAATTGTTGTAATAAATATTTGAAATGTTGGTCTTGAATGCTCTTGAATTTCTCTTGACAATAATTTTCACCTCTTTCTTGTTTTTTTTAGATTTGAAATGATGCAATAACTAGGTATTTATAGGTGTTTATTCAATTTCCTATAAATTAGATCCCAATAGTCAACTTTGGACACTTAAATTGCAAATAATAAAGTGTCGATACATATATATTTGAATTTGGAGCCAAACAGAATAGGGGACACTTACACCCAAAAGGGACTCATTTTCCATAATGGGACTCATTCACCACATGGTGTTTGTGTCCTAGCCCTATTTTCCAAAATTTAAGGTGTTAGGGGCAAGGATGAATGCATTTGTTTTTTGCTTACAATTTGTTGATAATTATTAAAAATAGGCCATAGAATGCAAAATTTAGGAAATTGGAGGTTCAATTAGGTCTAATAAATTAAGGGGGATCAAAACATAGTGTGAAATTTTCAAGGGTGATAATTTACGATGCTACATTTAGCCCCCACTTTAGTGATAGTATGAACTTACACTCAGAATCACGCTAAAGTAGAAAATATATGTCAAGAGGGGTATGATTATCCAAATGTTGAAGAGATAGGATGACAAAGGTTTTAGGGGGAACCCACAAGCTCCTAGGATCCAAGATCCCATGGCAAACCAACATGAGCACAAAGTAACACACACATGTATGAAATGCATCAAGATAACATACACAAACATACATGTCAAAAATACAAAGCATACACGACGAAAATATATGACATAACATAGCATAGAGATATTGATGAAATGAAAAAAATACACTATAAACACAATGCAAACATGAAGAAGAAACATAATAAAACACAAGGTTAGTGCTAAAGAGATTTGTGTCAATAAGGCAAAGAGACCTTAGTCTTAAATTATCTCAAATACCAAACATCATCCATCGAATAAATGTTAGAAAAATAAAGGCTCCCATGAGGACTAGCAAGTTGTGTTATGCCACATCACTGATGAGCCACATGGATCTACTAGCTAGCAAGCTGCATTATGCTAGGTGTCCATGCAATATGATGGGTTCCACAAGACTGGAAAGTTGTGTTATGTTAAACACTCATTAAACACATAGCTCTACTATCAATCACATTGTGTTATGCTTGACAAACATGTTAAAAGAGGTGTCCATGAATCAACAAGTTGTGTTACATTGAATCCATGAACTAATTTTGTAAAGTATCACCTGAGAAGGCACATAAACTCGCCTAAGAAGGCACATAAGCGACAAAATCACCTAAGAAGGTGCATAAAATTTCCTAAGAAGACACATAAACATTCAAGGGGATGAATTGATAATGATGCCTTAAGGGGTGTTATAAAAAACACAACCACCAAGGGTGTATGTCAATAGGTCAAATCTCACAAGACAAAATGGATAAGGGTAATATATTCCCCCATTAAAATGTCAACATACTTGTTATGTTGGTATTTTAAGGAGAAAAGAATGCACACCTTCAAATACAGTTATCCTTTCCCCCCAAGTGTGGAGACAAAGAAAACCACATAAGAGACTATCATGTTGTTGACATAGAAAATATGGTTTCACTTAAGATTGTACCACCACGAATAATAATGAGTAAACACATAAAGCTACAAATGCTACATAGTGATGAGAAACACTATAGGATGAAGGACATTATTGATTAGAGGAATTAGGATGAAGATCATTATTACTAGTTTTCTTTTCATGAACTAGGTCTATTGAAAGCTTGTTGAACTTGTTGCAAATTTCAAACATATAAAAGCACAATGTTGTTACAGAAGTGTGACACTATTTACTACAGAAGTGAAGATGCTTAAAAAGGCACAGTGATGTCTACAAAGGCATGTTGCTATCCATAGAAGTGTCACATTGTAGAAAAAAAGACGCGTATTTGTAGTTACCTAGGTTGACTTTGAACAAAGGTGCGGCAATGTAGACAAAGGCGTGGAAATATTGGAAAGGAATTGTTTTAATAAAAATAGAACCACGTAGATACATACAAAGGCATGCCACTATCTATCAAGTGCACAATTTGTTCAAAGGTTTAAAAAATTTCCATTTTTGTCTGCATGTTTGAATGTTTGTTTAATTGTTTGACTTTTTGCAATTGATAAAAACATAGTAGACAATGTATTCAACTGACTCAATTGGTATTAGATGCTTTTTCATGTGTCTTTCTTCCAAAAAGTCACACTAAATAGATTTGCAAGGTATCAACATGAAAACACACCATATTACACATCCTATTTAGTGGGTTGATCAGGTTTATCTTCTCAAAGTAGGCTCGCACAATAAAATACCACCCATAAAATGAGTAACTAGAGTATGCATGCATACACGATACACCTCTTACCTTGGAAGGAAAAGTTCCTTGCAAGGGATTTTGTCACCTCAACTATGTTAAATGGTACATGGGAAGTAGCTTCATGGAATGATGTTATTCCATTGCACCACTAAGAGAAGACATTTGAAATTCTTAGGCCTCTAAAAAAATTAGTTTTTAGTGGGTAGAACTTGGTGATCACTTTCGACCTCTCAAAAATTGCCTCAAGAAATAAAAAAACTATAGTCCTTAATACAAGTCTAGAGCGCTACATGCATAGATCGACCTACAATTTTCACTCTCGACCAATTTATATAACACGCCCAACTTGAGATTGAACCCTTGAGTTCTCCATTAGGATGTGTCTCAAGGTATGTCTCCTACTCAAAAGAAAAAAAAAAAAGGGAGTTACTATTTCTCTTCACCTAAGATCACACTAGGTGTGAGGGAATAGGATATGTAGCAACTGCCTTATAGGATTACAATGAGCATAAAGTGCAAACTAGAAGTGTTTCTATTCACCTAAGATCACACAAAGAGCAAGGGGAGAGGATACACAATTGGTAGTCTACCATACACGTCAAACAAAGCACACAAGTTCTTTTTAGGTATGCACCAAAAGTAAAGTGTGGTTCATTTTATCCCCATGTTCAAAGTGCAAGTTGTTGGTTTATTTTAAGCCCAAACGAAGATGGAATTTGTAGTGTTCTTTTTAGAGCACAAAATAAATATTTGATTTGTGATTCATTTAAGACACCAATGTAAATGTGTGATTATACTCTAAGACAATGAAATTAAATCAACTCTAAGGTCAATTCCTTAAGCAAGTGTTAATAAACACTTTAAAATTCTTCATGATGTAAAGATCCATCTCTATCAAATCAAATCACCCAATCACTGGTTAGGGTTAGTTCTTATCAAATTATGAAATAAAATTGAAGAACTAAAGTAAATAGAAGTGCGGGCTATTTTTAATAGAAGTGTGGATTTTCTGACAAAAGCGTGACCCTTTTACAAAGGTGCAAGCCATTTTTGCAAACAAAAGTGTTATGCATAGAACAAAAGTGCAGACCTACTAATGAGGGTGTGACACTATTGAGATATGAAGGAATGAATCTTTAACAAAGGTGTGAACCTTTAACAAAGGCACGAACCTACCAAAAAAAAAAGTGTGACTCTACCCCTACAACTTGCAAATCTAACAAAGCTTGAAAGAAATTGATTAGATAGGGATGTGGGGTCCCACTGGGCATGCCAATTTATAAATGTATAAAATAAATTAACCAATTAACATCAAATCAAGCTTTAAAACTAAACAAATGATCAATCAATTACACCATTCCAATAAAATTCATTTGTCAACCAACAACTAGATTCAATTCAAAGTATTTAACAAATAAATAATAATGCAAAAAATCTAGCTATTGATGCAAACCTCAATCCCACTATGAGATTATGTTCAAATTAGATGTGGAGTGCTCAATTCAAATAAAATCCATGATTTTGCAAAGAAAATTGATGAAAATTGGAGTGAATGGTTCACAAGAAGCTCTCAAAGTGATCAAAATTGAGTACTCAATTCAAGAGAGTAAGCTTGCATAAGGCTTGTGAATGATTATTATGTGAAATGGTCTGCTATTTATAAAATTTGGAAATCATGATCAATGGTCATGATAAAAAATGGTAATCAAGGATTAGAAAAAATGTCTCTGTGCGGTGTCTTGGTGCGAGCTAGGGCCCGCGTGCCCTAGCTCTCCTGGCCGCGTGTTCTCTGTGCTCGGTGGTCATTTTCTGGTGCATTCTCAAGGGGGGGTGTGTCTTCTTTTTTCAGGGGTGCGTAGGTCGTTTTGGAAGGCGACCATTGCCTGGCTCGTGGGCAGGTTTTGTCCCTGCGTCTTCTGGCTGCGCGTGGCGTTTCTCTCTGCGGGAAGAGTGTTGTGTTATGAGCCTGAGGGTCTTTTGCCTCAGCTCTCTCTTTCTTGGTGTGGTTGTGCTCTCGGTCCATGGAGAATCGGGATTGTTTTTTGGCTCAAGTTTCTTCTGGAGATCTGGAGATGGTAGAGACGTCTTCTTCAATGCATGCCAGTGAGAAGGAGCAGTTGGGTAAACCACAATCTGGGGATGGAATACCCTCTTCAAAAGGGATGTTTTGTTTGAAGAAAGTAAATGGTTGTCTTGAGAGATCCGAGGATCGTCCAGTTCTGATTATTCAACCTAAGCAAGTTTTAGAGGATGTTGATTATTGGTGTAATCATGCCCTTATTTGCAAATTTTTGGGCCTTCATCTTTCTCTTCCGGTGTTGGACTCTTGGGCCCGTCGGGTTTGGAACCCTGAAGGGGATATGGAGATTATTTTGGCTGCTAATAATTATTTTCTGGTTGTCTTTTCAAATCTGATGGATAGGAATAGGGATTTCGAAGGGGGCCCGTATTTCTTTAACCAAGTTGGGCTTTTCATCAAGCCTTGGCACATGGGCTTCAACTCTGCTGAAGAGATCCCCTCACGGGTTCCTGTGTGGATTCGTTTGCCTAGGCTTCCTTTGGAGTTCTGGAGGGAAGATATTCTTCACTCAATATCTTTGCTTCTTGGAAAACCTGTGGGATCGGCTTCACAAACCCAAGATCGTAAGGTAATTTCTTTTGCTCGCATTTGTGTAGAAGTTGATTTAAATAATCCATTACCAGATTCTATGGAAATTCACATGGGATCTTCTTCTTGGATCCAACAGCTAGATTACGAGACCCTACCCTTTAGATGCAGAATTTGTCATGAATACGGTCATTTGCACCGCAAATGTCCCAGATTTAAAGCCTCACCCCTGGCTGCCCCTGGACCTCCTAGGGGGGACAAGGGAAAGGCTCCGATGTCTAATGAACCTGTGGATAATGATGGTTTTATTCCGGTTAAGTCCCGTAACAAAGGCAAGGGAAAAAAGAGATCCTGGCTGGATAGACAGAATGAAGATGCTTTTAACAGGTTTGAAGTTCTTGATGATTTGACACAAGAGGAAGGCATTCCTGTTGAGATCTCTTCTGGGGCTAAGGGTCTGCAGGAAGTTCAAGATGAGAATGCAAAGAAAGAGGATCAGATCTTATCTTCAGGGGTCCATCAAGTGGATCAGATGGCTGTGGATTTGTCTTCTCAAGCCCAGGATTTTAGGGTTCTCCAGGGGTCACAGACTCCATTGGGCTCTGTTGTGGTGGTTCCTGATCCCCCTGCTCCTAAGGGGGCCTCAGATTTTGTAAAGGGTAACAAAGCTCCTCCTATTTTAGGCTTACAACAGAAATCCTTTAAGAAGGGGCCTCTTGATAAACCATCAAAGAGTGGAAGGAAGACTGATCAAGAGAAGGTTAAGATCATGGGTGATACTTTGGTTGAGTCGGGGTCTGTGAAACCCATTGATTCTCATTTCTCCCACCCCCATAAATGATTTTTTTATCATGGAATGTAAGGGGGTTGAACAACATCCCTAGACAAAAGGCTGTTCGCAGATTAATTGAATCTCAATCACCTAATGTGGTCTTCATTCAGGAAACCAAGCTTTCAGTTGACGGTTTGGCGAGTTGTGCTCCGCGTATCTGGCCCCAAGGAAATTGGCAGGGGGTGGGTGCTTTGAACAGTGCAGGGGGGGTGGCTTGTTTCTGGAACCCAAGGAGAGTTTCCCCCTTATGGTGGATGTCTAGTCGCTCTTCTATTTCTCTGGTTGCCTCTTGTTTTGCGACTGGAGAAAGGTTTCTTTTATCCAATATCTATGCTCCTACTGATCTTTCAGGTAAGTCTAATCTCTGGGCTCACATTCAATTCATTCGGGCCTTGGATCCGTTCCTCCCATGGATTATGACTGGTGATTTTAATGCTGTTACTTGCTTGGATGAAAAACGTGGTGGATTAGCCAGGCTGGACCCTTCTGCAAATCTGCTCAGGGATATGATTGGTTCACTGAATCTCATTGATGTGAAGCCAACCAATGGTGTATTTACATGGAATAATAGGAGATGTGGTGGTGAGGCTATCTCAGAGAGGCTTGATAGATTTCTTGTCTCCTGTTATTGGTTGAATAGTAGGTTGATCACAAGTTCTGAAATTCTTGACTGGAGGGGCTCTGATCACTGGCCTATCAAGCTCTCTGTCACCATTTATGGAATTACCAAAAATCCCTCTTTCAAATTTCAGTTGATGTGGTTAAGAGATCAATCTTTGCATGATCTTATGTTGGATTGGTGGCAAAAGGGGATGCCTACCCATGGGACGGCCATGTTTACTTTTACTAAGAGGCTTCAACATGTGAAGTTCAGGATTAAGAGATGGAATAAACAATGTTTTGGGAACCTTCAAGCTCAGAAGTTGGATGCCCAGTCCAAGTTGGATACCATCACTCATCAGATTCGTGACCAAGGGTTGACCTTTGACCTTAGTATTGCTAAGTCCTTGGCTCTAAAGGGATTAGAAGAGTGGGAGCTTCGGGAGGAGATCTTATGGAAGCAAAAATCTCACATTGATTGGCTTCAGGAGGGGGATAGGAACACCGCTTTCTTTCATAATTCGGTTAAGGCTCAGAGACTAGGGAACTCTATCTCCTCTCTTGTTTCGCAGGATGGGGCTCAACTTTCTTCTGGTGCTGATATTTCCAGGGAAGCTGTCAATTATTTTTCTAACCTTTTTTCTAGGGAGGATATTGTTGCTAGGGTTGAGGAGAGGGCCATTATGGATTGTATTCCCCAACTGGTCTCTGCTGAGATGAATGGGGCTCTCTTATGTCCTATCTTGTTACCTGAATTAGAGAAAGTGGTGTTTAATATGAAAAAAAGCAAGGCTCCGGGACCAGATGGGTTTCCGATTGAGTTCTTTCAGGAGTTTTGGGAAATTATAAAGTTTGATCTCCTCGAGCTGATTCAGGAATCACATAGGAACAAGCAGATGCTCAAGTCCATGAATTCGACCTTCTTGGCTCTCATACCCAAGATGGAAGGAGCTAATCGGCTGGCGCAATTCAGGCCTATTGCGTTATGTAATGTGGTTTACAAGATCATCACCAAGTTGATTGTTGAGCGACTCAAACCACTCCTCAGTTCTCTGATCTCTGCTGAACAGGGTGGTTTTGTTGAAGGGAGACAAATTTTGGATGGCGTCATGATAGCCATGGAAGCTATACATTCTATGGCTAACTCTAAGGAGAAGGCTATGTTTATTAAACTTGACATGTCTAAAGCTTATGACCGGGTGAGTTGGGAATTCTTACAGAAAACTCTCTTGGCTTTTGGATTTGCTGAGGAGTGGGTGAACTGGGTCCTTAGTTGTGTTACCTCTGCCTCCTTCTCGGTTCTCATTAATGGGGAGCCCTCAAATCTGTTTAGTGCATCTCGGGGTCTCCGGCAAGGGGATCCTTTATCTCCTTACTTATTCATTATCATGGCTGAGGGTCTTGGAAGATTTATTAAATCTCAGGTGAGACAGGGTCTTATCTGTGGTTGGAGCTGGAGCAACTCTCTTCCTTCCTACTCTCATCTTCAGTTTGTGGATGATACAGGGCTGTTGGGCTTGGCTATAATTAGTGAGGCTGTGAACTTCAGGAGAGCTTTAGACATCTATTTGAAGGCTTCAGGTCAGTGTATTAATGATGACAAGTCTTCCATTTATTTCTGTAATACTCCTCGGCTTATTCAGAACAGGATTGCTAGGATCCTAATATTTTAGATCAGTTCTCCCCCCTTGATGTACCTTGGGATCCCTTTGGCTTTGGGAGCCCAGCGTAGAGATTACTAGCAGGGAATTTTGGATAAATTTCGGAGTAAGGTTAGTCATTGGACTTATAGGTGGTTATCTTCTACTGGGAGAGTGGTTCTTCTAAAGACTGTGGTGCAGTCTCTCCCCATTTATAGGTGTTGTGTGCAGGCTCCCCCATTAGCCTTTGTGCGGGATTTCGATGCTCTGTCTCGGCAATTTCTCTGTTCTGGCAACCTTCTTTCCTCGAAGTGGAGCTTAGTCAAGTGGGAGTCTGTTTGCAGGCCAAAGCATGTTGGGGGCCTTGGTCTTAGGTCTATGGCTCTTGTTGTCACTGCCTTGGCGGCCAAGTTGTACTGGAGGTGGTGCAACAATCAAGATCAGGATTGGGCTAAGATTCTGGTCCACAAGTATCTCCCCGGTGTTGATTGCCTTGATGTGTCGCGTCTTCCTTTGATGGGCAAGGATTCTTGTATTTGGGATACCCTAAAGAAGGGTGCTCAGCTGATTAAGGAGGGGCTCTTCTGGATCTGTAATAGAGGCTCTGATGCTCTTTTTTGGTAGGACTCTTGGGATGGCCACCCTCCCATTCTTTCTAGTTTTCCTCAGCTTCAGTCTCTTTGCCAGATTTTCTCTAATGCCAGCTGGATTAAGGTGGAGCATTTTAAAACTATCAAGCTTATTGGTCAGGTAGTGGTGGCTTGCTGGAAGGATCCACAAGAGTGGCCCTTAGGTGGTTCTGATGAGGATCGTGATGTTCTTACTAGAATTTTGAAGGATAGGCTTTGCAGCTCTCTGAGTGGGAGGGATGTTCTGGCTTGGAGTCCTAGTCCAAAAGGTAAATTTACTGTTGCTCAAGGCTATGCTATGCTTGACAGGAACTTACATGGCCCGGCTGAGGTGCACTGGTGGAAGAAGGTTTGGGACAACTTTTTGTGGCCCAAATGCAATTTTTTCTTATGGTTGGTTGCTTAGAGGAAGTGCCTCACTTGGGAAAATCTTCGTAAGTGAGGTTTTCAGGGACCTTCTATTTTCCTTCTTTGTTCTCACAATGAGGAGTGTACCTCTCACTTGTTCTTTCTTTGCCCTTACTCTAGAGAGTTATGGCATAGATGGTGGGAGGCTTGGCAACATGGTTGTATTCATGCTACCTCCTTGATTGACTTTTGGGAAAGTTTGGGCAGACCTCCTGCAAAGACTTCTTTCCTGCAGGTGGCCTGGTCTGTTGGGCCTACTTTCATTCTCTGGAACCTGTGGCTGGAGAGGAACTGGAGAGTTTTTTGTGGCTCCAAATTGGGAAGTTCTCAATTGTGGAAGAAGATAATTAGCAGGCTCCAGGAGACTATTTCGGTTAAGTGTGATATGTCTGTAAATACTGATCCTGGTGATCTGGCTATTTTGCGAAATTTGAACTTGGGGGATAGTAGCAGGGGATGCTTTGCTTGTAGAAGATCCCGTCATGTCAAGCAACAGGTCTGTCGCGATGGAAGGTGGACGCCTCCCCCGGTGGGGGTCTTAAAAATTAACACTGATGGTTCTTCTCGTGGGAACCCTGGTCATGCTGGTGTTGGGGGTATTGGTAGAGGTAATGATGGTGGTGCGGTTTTTGTCTTCTCTATTTACAAAGGGCAGCATTCTAATAATCTTATGGAGGCCCTTGCTATCAAGATAGCTGTTGAGCGTGGATACTCTTTAGGTTGGCGGAGGATCATCTATGAGTCGGATTCTCAGATTGTGGTGGATATGCTGAACAACCAAAAGTTGGAGGATGTTAGTTGGCAATTGGCTTCTGTGGTCAGACAGATTTTGAGTCTTTGCAGTTCCTTGGATTCTGCCTCCTTTTTTCATATCCCTAGAGAGTGGAACAGAGTGGCCAATTGTCTGGCGAAGTGGGCCTCTGAGAATGTGGATGACTGGGATATTAGTGGAAGGGATGAGTTACCTTCTGATTATCTTGGGACCCTGGAGAGGTTAAGTGGAGGACAGGAATATGTAGTGTTGTTGTTGGTTGTTTTGGTGGTGGTCTTGCTTTGGTGGGCCTCTGGCTTTGGCTTGTACTTTGGTTTTGTTTGAATAAAATTTTTACCCCTTCTTATAAAAAAAAAGTTGGTAATCAAGGGATGAAATTAAATGAGAGAGATGAACATGCATCAAAGATGGATCGAACAGTTGATAATCCATGAGGTATGGATTGAGGATCAAAACAATGGTCTAAAATCCATGAGAGACTCAACAAATTCCCTAAATTTTAGGAACTATGTTGGAGATATTTCCATGAGGGAAATATTTGAATTCAAATTAAGAATATTCTTTCAATTATTAGAAGAATTAGAAGAAATTAGTCAATTAAATAATTAAGAAATTACTTAATTGTGCAAGTAGAGGAATATAGGGATTTAATTAAACAATTAAAAATCATTTAATCAAAATGAGATTTAGGACATTTAATTAAATAATTTGGATTATTTAATCAAATGAGAAGAATTAAGAGATTTAATTAAATAATTTACATTATCTAATCAAATGAGGTGAAAATTAGTGTGAAAGGGGTGAATTAATCAAACAATATTAATTGACTAATTAATACTCTAGGAAAAGATGATGAATTTAACTAAACAATTCACATTATTCAATTAAATAGATGAAAATGAGTGAATCAGGATAGGAATGGCATTAGTAAGCAAAATCAGGTGTGTGATATACTTAGGACATTTTCAGATGTCTACACTCCCAAAACAATATCTGTTGTACTCATGAAGATAACAAGCATTGGGAAATCAAGATCTGATAATATCCCATGAATAATTTAATATTGTGGTGTTTCCCAAAATAGCTAACAATACCCCATCTACAATAAAAAACTAAAATTCTAGAGCTAGATATATAAAAAAATAGATGAGTAGCCAAATTTTTGTTGAAGAAATTATAAGTTCATCCTGAGTCTATCAATACTGTAACTCTCTCCTTCTTTAAGGAACCCCCTACCCTAAGAGTTTTAAGGGCACTAAAAGCTAAGAATGTATGACAAGAAATGATTGGTTGGGGATTTTGTGATTCCTCATCTAGATCCTTATCAATCTTCAATATTGGTTCCTCCTCTTCTTCCTCACTTGGACCTTCAATATAGAATAATTTCGTCGCATTGCGTTTATTTCCTCAACTATATTTTCTATCATAGTTGAAACATAACCCCTTTTTCTCTCTTCTCTTCAATTTATTGTGATTTCAATCTAGTAGGAGGAGGGAGTGAAGGTGTTGAGAAGCTTTTCTCTCTTATTCCATTAACCCCTTACCTTCTAGGAATAAAATACCTCTCCTCTACCCTACATGCTAAGATAAAAGACTGGAATATAGAGTTAGGACTAAACATGTGTACCTTGAATGTTGGATGTGATCCTTGAGACTCCCTAAAAATAAATCATTCAAGTTCTCCTTTGTAAGTGTATCCACCCTCGAGGATATGTTTTAGAATTATTGAATACAGTCCTTGATTGATCATGTTTGTTGATGTTTAGCTAGCTAGATAAATAATTTTTTTAGTCATATTGTTGCTATACTATGATTGTAACTCCTCTATAAAGAGCGGCCATGAGATAGTGAGGTCCCTTTTTTATCATTGAGAACATGGCCATCAATCTACCAAATGAATTGCTTTGGTTCTAGTTATAGGGAAGCCATTGTAAGTTTTTTTCCACTTGGAATTTGATGCACATCAAAAAAATATTCATTTGATTTATCCAAGCTAGTGGATCCTTACCATCAAAATTACACATATCCACATTTTGCAACAACTTACTAGATACCATATATGATAATTAGAATTTGGATCTAAATTAGCTAGTTTGAATGATCCACTTTGGTTGCTTGAGACCTCCATGTTTGATCTTGATTTTTTTTGTATAAAAAAGTTATATTATCCAACATCCTTTGCATGTTCGATATATCTCTCATTAAGTGATGCATATCTCCAGTTAGGTGATGCATATCCTCCTTTAGTAAGGAAATTTCTTCCTTAACCTTGTTGATATCATCTTTAGGATCAATATACTCAATTATTTACATCATCATTTTCTAGATATTTCCTAGGTGTGGAAACATTCTTTTTGCCTCTTGTTGTAGGCCCTGTCATGATGAATTTTTTTTTTTGCAATAAATCACACAAAAAATTCAAATGATTTGAACTTTTTCCTATAAGTTAATAGGGCGTAGATCTCACTTCCCACTTGAGAAATTTTCCATCCTTGAGAGAGTTTTTTTGAAAACATAATTTTGTGATAAGTAACTTACTTCTACTCAAATTGATATGAAATTTGGAATATATATGCTTCAAAATAGGTTCTTGGATGGCCCTAAAAAATGTAGGAAAAAATCATTATAATTTGAAGGATATGTGCTTCCCAAAAATATTGGTAGAAACCCTAATTATGAAATAAATTACTTAATTTTTCTCTAATTTCTTTAAAATTTGGATTGTAGATGCCTAAATGACTCCTTGAAGAATCCTTCAAAATTAAAGAAAAAAATCACGAAGATCTAAAATATATGTGATTTCCAAAATAAGCTCCAAAATTGGAAAAAATGCCTAGCCTTCATGATGCTAGGATCATTCTTTGACAACACTTGTAATAAAATTACTTGCACAAAAGAGGAATATGATATAAAATATTCTACAAATACTTGATAATAACTAAGAATAACAAGCCACTTTGTAGGGGTAAACCTCCAAATATCTCCAATGAGAACACAATTCACAATCTAATGATCAATTAAGAATCACTACCTCCTATATATACCCTACTTATGCCTAGGATATCACCTAGGCTGACTTAGATAACAACATATAAGTCCTAGGCCAACCTAAATAACTAAATAAGAATATAATAATGATAATTATGACTTAATTAAGAGTTAAGGTAGCCACAAGCTGACTACCATAACCCTATGCAGACTCTAATATTAAGGGTGTAGCGTATTGTGTTAAATGAGCAACCAAGGAGCATACTATGTAACTAAGATTTATGGAAATAAAGGCTTATTAGGTGTAGATGCCACTAGAATTAGTGGACTAGGGAAATATTCCTTAATTTGATCAAATACTGCCTAACATGATTGGTCATATTCAAAGTTGACATTCTTCCTAAGAAGATGCATGAAAGGATGACATTTGTTAGCTAATTGGGTAATGAATTGTCAAATGACCTATGATTTTCCATATAGACTACAGAGCTATGCAAGACTCCTAGGGGGTGAAATTTTCATTATAACTTTGACTTTCTTAGGGTCCACCTCTATGTCTTGTATAGAAATGATGATTCCTAGGATTTTGTTGGGTTTGACTCTAAAGACACACTTCTTGGGATTTAGATAGACCTTGTACACTCTCAATCTCTAGAAGATACGATGTAAGATGGATGAATGATCTAATTTATGCTTTGAATTTCCTAAGATGAAATATAGGTAGTCTCCAACAATGCCATGTAACATGTCATGATATATGACTGTCATGGAACATTGATATATGATACTAGAATTTTTGAGGCCAAAGGGCATGACTCTCTAATAGAAGGTGCTACATGGGGTGATGAAGGTTTTTGTATACTAGTCATTTGGTTTAATCTATATTTGGTTGTACGAAAAAAAATTTCATGAGAGACAACATCTCATGCATTGTCCTTATGTCTACTATCATGTCAATGTTGAGGAAGGGGAAGTCATCCTTAGGGTATGCCTTGTTGATATCCTTGAAATATATGTATACTCTAATTCCCTTAGTTTTATTTCTTATTGGAATTATGTTTGAGATCCTATCTACATGTAATTGATTGGTCAAATGAATTTGGCATCCAAAATATTTTGTAGTTCTTCCTTCATGAGGAGGGAAATTTTAGGGTGTATTTTTCTCAACTTTTGGGACACCAGTTTAGCATCAGGTCATACCACAAGGTGGTGAATGACCAGCGATGTGTCTACACTAGGGCTACTAGTGTAATACCATGCAATTACATTGATGTAATCTCAAAGAACTAGGGAGATGTATGTATTCAATTCAAGATCCAAAGCTACTATATTTTTTGTGTGATCATGAGGTCTTCTTCTGCACCCAAATTGATGTATCTAGCTTCCTTGATGAGGAGATTTGATTCGTCTTGCAAAGGAATGGGTGCTAGAGGGAGATGGAGCTCATAGTCAATAGGTGTATCACTATTAGGTGTTGACTTGAATGTTTCCTCAGAATGGGAGGACTCTTCTTCTTACATAAAATATGTGTAGACATTCAATAGGATCTCTAGAAGGAATGTGGTTGTGAGCTTGTAAACTATCAAGGATAGCTTCACGATTTTGAAAGGTTTCAAAGGTGGGAGGCTCACACTGGTCCCATTCAATAAGTTTAGGATACTGAAGGTCAATATGGATGGAAAGGATGACATGATCATATAATAGGTTGGTGGTGGAAAGCTCTTTGAAGGACTAGGGATGACATCTACCTCATTATCATCAATGTTGAAGGAGCTGAATTTAGCATCATTAAAAATTTCAGCAAGGGGATCATAGCACTCATCATCAAAACCATATACTAGCCCTATAGTTCCATCATTTTATGATATATACACTGGAGGGCATTGCTTATGGAGGCCAAGACCTCTTCCTTTATAGTTCATGTTATGAAACATACACAATGGAATGGGATACTTGTCCTTGAAGCAAGAAGCATATTTTTCATCTTTGTAAAGCCATATGGGATCAAAGCCAACTATATATTCATCAACAAGATAATCACCATGGATGAAACTAGAGGGCCCATATTGTAGCATGAGGAAGGGATCTTTTGATTTAGGTAGAGGTTGACCAAAGAATTAGGGTAGGATGGTAATTTTGGCTAGAAGGAAGGCTCCATGGATTTGGTACTCTCCACACCCTTTATCAAGGATTTTAAATGTGGATTTTATTGGAGAATGCCAAGATCAAGAGCATGAAACAAACTTCCACAAGTGAACAAAATGAGCACAATAGTATGTCTATCAATATACAAGAGAAGAGTGTGAGATACAATGACTAAGCCTTGCATATATAGGTAAGGATGAGTTAGGACTTGGCAGGAAAGACACTCTAATTATCCCTCCAAAGATAGGACACTTGTGAGCTCACTTGACAAGTGGACGAGCAAGCACGACAAGTGTACATGCAATAGGTGTCTCAAGTCATGAGGAGTCCCGAGGACACATGTCTCAATGCTATGAAGTGAGACAAAAAGAAAAAAATGCCTAAGTAAACTTAAGCTAAGTGTGAATAGGTCAATCCTAGATAGGTGATTTAGCTAACTAGGTAGATAAAACGCTATTTACACTAACAAATTTTAGGGATTTTTTCTATGGATTTGGATTAGAGGAGGTGGAATAGATATCACTTGGATCAATGTAGGATTTGAATGAAATGGATGTGGATTTGGGAATATCATTAGGTGTTGGACAATTTAAAACTTATTGTATTGACCTGCCAACATTTTATAATATTAGAAGGGGAAAATATCACCAAGAATAGTCACTTCTATAATATTGTAGGGGAACTTGAGGCACTTATGGTAAGTGGATGGAATGTATTCCATGGTTGGCTGAGAATGAGATTATATGGAAGATCTAAGTCCAAGACATGACACAAGATTTGCTACAATATGGATCCTACCTCAATAAGCAAGTGAATAGTATTAGCTGATTATGTCTTTGCATTATCATATGCTTTGATTGTAATAGTTCGAGGACTCAAAATTCTCACTAAATAGCCCAAATATTGGACTAACTAAATTGTAAAAATATCTAGGATAAATTCATTGTCAATGAGCACTCATTTTATCCAATGGTTAGATATAGTGGCTTCTATATGAAGAGGATGATTGTCTGAAGGGTCAATGGAAGGAATATCATTGGGGGTGAAAGTGAGGTGAACTTTAGTGGATAAATGACCCACAAAGGTTTGGAGGTGTGGGGGATTAGTGTCAATAGGCACATGGAATTTTTGAAGGACTTGATTTAGGATATCCCTATGAGTAGGGAATGTGTGAAGGAGTTCAAGAATTGATATTTAGGTGGGTGCCCACTCAAGATGGTCAATTAGGTCATACTACTTAGTAGGATTGGTTAGAGGAGGGCCTTGGATGGTGACTTTGCCACATTAGGTAGTGATAACATAGTTGGATGATTTCATTTTTATTGTGTGAACTCTCTCACTAAATTGCTCTATGTGACCAACAAAGGAATCATAGGTATGGGAGGTTTATAAAAATAGATATTGTTCGTATGGGGATGCTGACCTTAATGTTGCTTACTTGATATATTTTTTGACTAGACATAAGGAAGAGGTTTTGATATATCCCCATGTCTTCAATGGGCAATGAATTGGATTGCCCTCTGACTTCAATTTTTCCCCATCAATGAGATATGGGATATAATGTTTCAATTTCATACATTTTCCTATAGCATGATCCTTGATTCTATTATCTTCAACCATTCTTTTTGCTTCTACTTCAGCAGCACTGCAATGAATATGCAGGCCAAGTGGAACAAGCACAACATCATATACCCTAACGCTAACCCTAACCCTAGACAATAAGAACCTAATTCCTCCCATAATTACTTGAAAACGCTAATACCAAATCCCATGTACTGGCCTTTCTATGTACAGAAAAAATAAGAACGAAACCATTAAAACATAACCTGGCGGAATGAAATCCTTGCTCCCGCTCAAAATTTTCCAGCAGTCATGGAAACTGCACAGATAAAGGAGAAGAACACAGTATTCACAAATTACATATAAACATATATGCTGCATATAAGATGTTTAAATTAGCTTCCTGTCTACAAATTCTTATGGAAGTCTCCAGAATATAGAAAACTTGTGTACAAAATCACCTCGAAATAACGGAGAATATTTGACCTTATGGAATTCAAACTTGGGTATTCTTTTATGGTTAGCTTAGGATCTAAACACAGTATTTTTTAGAAAGTTGATGTATTTGGGTGGTATCAAAAAACTTTTTGTCGTCAAACTCCTTGGCATTGTAAGCTTTGAAGCTCAGTATCCAACATGTAATGGCCCACAGGGCCACAATAATTCAATAATGCATCTAGATTTCTAAAGATGTCTTTTCAGAAAAAATGCCTTTAAAAAATATACTCAGAATCCTCAACGACGTTGAAGGACTTTAAAAATAAAAAAATAATTGTCTATATTCTTTATGCTTTGATGGGGAGGTAATATTCACATTTTGAGGTGGCTCATAAGGTGGCATATGAGCCCTTTTTTAAGTGCAATAATTAGTGCCATGCTTGGAATTTCAAGCCACCTATGTCTCTCAGAATAAAATTCATTTACAGCTGTAAATATTGTTTTTAATATAATATGTAAGAATTGTAATGGTCAAAATTGAATATTTCTATTGTTTTTTAATTTTTATTTTGAGTATTTAAGGCTTCTAAATAGTTTATAAATAGTATATTCAGTCATATATATTATTTATTCTTAGATCTATTATGTAGTGGTTTGGATCATAAATAAAGATGTATACTTGATTTATATCGCTCTCATAGTCATAATTAGAGACTTTTAATTTTTACATACAAAATTCAAATTTCAACACTCAATCACTTCATTACCCATTATGAACCAATCTATTACACATTTTGTTGATTTATGGGCATGGTAGTTGTGTTTAAAGATGTTTATTCACTCATTGAAAAACATTTATGGAATAATCTAAGAGTATGCTACTTTTTTATTAATAAAACATTTACAACAGCATTCTAACAACATTTAGCAAAGTAAATTATCAAAGCATATCATTCTAGGGTAGTTGTACACTTGCTTGTTGTTTTCAATCTTTTTCTCAAATTCATAAAATTGGTATGTTAGGTGTATAGTTGACGAAACTTGACCCTTATAATTCAACATATTCCATAAAGGAATTAAACACTAGTTAACCGTATGCACATTTAGACATTGGGAAGTAAGTTAAACAAACTCCAATGGTCCACATTTTTCTAGGTTAGTTTTACAAGTTTTTGATTAGGTCCACATATTAGATCATTTCTACACATGAAAGTCAATTTCATAGTCACAAATTTCAACCAAAGCAATAGACAATCATGATTTCTACAATCTATGATAATCTAAGTTAGTCACAAAATTCTAATTCCTTGGTGAATTAGTTTTTGACATTTGTCACACCATACTTCAATCATTAGATTTTGAGGTAAGTATTACATTTAATTTATTCTAATCGCCACATTTAATTTTAGTTTTATTGATTATCAATCCCAACACCTTTACCTAGGATGACTAATTTAATTAATTAGCTTAGATAATTTGTGTACTTGGTATAGTTTATCCATTATATTTTTGGTGAACTTGAAATTCCTACACAACCTAGGGTTTTGAAGAAGTATCTTTAATCATCTATATTAGGGTTTTATATTTAATTTTCTTGATTGTATATTGTTCATGTTAGATTTTACTAGGATTTTGATCCATCGTTGTTTATACTTCATTAATTTTTTTGGACTAGGGCTTGGGTTATTATATATATTTTTATTTCTTTGATCCTATATGCACTTGCATTGTTATATTTTTATCATGGATGTATTCTCCCTTCTTTACATTGAGAACTATATATGTAACTATGCTTTATGATGATACATTTTATGTGCCTTATGATAGTGACTTAACCTCCACTTCATCCCTATATGCATTTGATACATCCAGGGATTTTCATCCATGCTATTTTCTTATGGATAGTATACATCTAATGATAGCTAGATCCTTCATGTGCCTCTATTAATCCATTCTTCCTTGAGGAGCCTAATGGCTATACATGATATACCTTTTCTACCTTCATCAGATCACTTGAGTTGTTATCCCTTATGTACCTCACATCTATTGTTCATTTCTATCTTGTGACTCATGGTCTATTAATGATATGTACCATGATGAGCATGGGATAGTTATTTTTCTACTCATGATAATGTTTATGACTCTTTGTTTCATGATGAATTGGTTTATGATGCACATTTATGTTAGGATTAGGTGTATCATTCGCCTTGCAAACCCTAAGTCTTTTAAATTATATTTAGTTTTCTAGATGATAAATAGTATTATCTTTGAACATCATGAAGTACACAAAATATGATTCCCATGTGAGGGTGGGGAAATTATTTATTTATTTTTGTTCTCTAGGATAATTGGGATATTGTTTAAGGATAAACTATATAGGGAGGTTGTTGAACACCTAGAATATTGAGAGGGGGGGTGAATCAGTATTCTACTAAACCATTTCACTAGCTAACCATTCAATAATTAAAACATATCTCGTTGCAATTGTAAATAAAAACATGAAAGGAATCATAATATCACATGACACACGAACACCAAGATTTTTACATAGAAAACCAAGAATGGGAAAAACCACGGTGTGGATTAGCTCACAATTTATTTTAACCGGTCATAAGATATTATAGGGAACACTGCCAAGACACACTATCCTTGAAAGACTCACAGCTTGAAATGATTACAAAAGAGTGTGGTCCACTCTCAAAAGGATGATTTGATGAAATACACCTTTTGTGTGTTGATTTCAGTTCCAATTAAGCTCTGGAAAACAAAATCCTGCACTGATTTGCAGGTACACAATAACTACCTTCAACTTCACACAATATCACACTGTCACATATCACTTCTTATTACATGTCGCATATCACACATACATCTTATTTCTATCTATGTCTCTCTTATACAAAAATGTTTCATACGGGTGGCTTCAGAATAGTGGTTTACAAATAATATGAGGAAGGAAATTTTGTTTTTTTCCTTTTCCCCAAACTCAAGGGGTTCGGCTGAACCCAATGGTTCAACCGAACATCATTATGGGTTCAACCAACCCACAAACCCTAAATAAAAATAATCATATTTAAATGGGTTCGATCGAACATGGGTTCGACCGAACCCCCTTAAATATGACAAAAAAACAAAAACATTCTCATTTCGACTGTCATTTTCACTTTCTAAATTTACCAGTTGCTTTCCCTGGTGCATGCAGCGAACCAAGGCTGTGATAGTGAGAAAACTGATTTCTTCTTTCTGGCGAACGCAACCTCAACTTCATCTCTACAAACTTCATCAACCCGACTTTCATATCAAGCACTAGGTATTTGAAATTTGAGTTTTTTAGAGTTCAAAATGCATTTATATGTTAAATTTCAAAACCCTAGATGCAATTTTTTTTCAAATTTGTTGAATTCAAATTGGATTTGCTTCCCCATTTTGCATACATTTTTATGTCCTATGTGTAAATGAAATATGCCTTCCCAAATTTCAACAATCAAAGCTATGGATAGCTTGCTCCTAAATGGAAAGACCAAGTGAAACATATATAAGAACTTAATAGCATATGGAAACAAACAATATAAAATTATGAAGTTCAAATAGAACCACAAATTGTATCATTTTTAACATTAAAAATGTCCATCGCTACACATTTTTGGTGGTAGGTAGGTATTGCACAATAAGATAGAGGATGTAAACTTATTAAGACTTGGATAGTATTTTAAAAGGAATTTGAGGTGTGGAAACACTTCCCATATTAACCTATCAAGAGATAAATATGCAAAATAGATTTAATTTTAGTTACAAGAAAAATGTATAAATTATAAATTTATAACATAATTATGTACATGGGAAAATCCTCTTGGAAGAAAAATCCCACAACCAAAAACATGAACCAATTATATTATTTGATAATAATATCATTTACAATAAAATATTCATGTGCATACCCTTATAGTAGTATCATCAACATGTGATTCATATGGAGTAATTTCTAGTAGCATGATGATACCTATAAAATCATTATGCTTTCTCCATCTCAAGCACCCATAAATAGGAAAAATTTAAACCATAAACCAAGTGTGGTTTACCAAAGCCATGAGCCAAAATAATGACCTAAAAATGGCACCAAATTTGGCACAAATTCCAACACCATATTCCTTGACTTGGTTTATAGGATGTATTTAGCAAATGCTTTACATCTTGTCAAAAAAATTCAAATCCTCCTCATAACCGACACTCCATTTTTGACATATTCAAACCCATTATTTAAGATGATCTTGATGATTTTCATAATTCTAATCAATATTCTAGTGTAACCCCCCTTTTTTATTCTCTTATGTGTCATATAACATTTCATAAGTAATTCCCATCTTACAATTTCATACAATGCTCTTACAACTTCTTAAATATATAAAAGGGACAACCCTAGTTCAATTAGGATTATTTAATTATTATCACCTACATCCATTCATTACATGTTATTAGTTTTTAGTTGCACACATTATTAGGAAATATGCATTGTCTAAGAAATTGGGGTATATTGCATGTTTGAGAGTGTTTTCCTTGATCTTTTATCTAGTTAAATTAATATCCTTTAAAATCTTGTTTTATGGAGTTTTCATCTTAACTCTAATATGGCTAGCAAATAAAATGATGATTGAATCATTTTTTA
Source organism: Sequoia sempervirens (assembly GCA_007258455.2). NCBI lineage: Eukaryota > Viridiplantae > Streptophyta > Pinopsida > Cupressales > Cupressaceae > Sequoia > Sequoia sempervirens. Next base: position 339,823,276 of record VDFB02000015.1, read on the forward strand.
TATAATAGCTAATGACAACCATATAAAGAGCCACATTAAAGAAGATGAAAAATAATGATCAAGACTATGATTTAGATACATATGTTGCTAAACAAGATATTTTCCTAAATTGATAATTACGTATTGATGCACCTCTCCACCCTAAATATCCTCACTCATTGGCTAGTAATTTATATAATGTATTAGGTGGCTATCCTTAGGGAATTAATACTATTCATAATATTACCACTCTAATGGATTTTAATAATGTTGTACCCTCTATGCATCCATCTACCCTTCATCCTCTAATAATGATTCCTCCTATCATACTATAGTTACCACTTCCATGGGATCCACCACCCATGTCCTACTGCCTTTCTCTCCACTAGTATTTTTCTTATCTCCCATCCTTTTATATATGTTCACACCATTGTTACTACTAGCACTATCCTATACAGATATGTTCTTCTTACCATTCCTCCTTATCCTATGAAAATATAACCTTATAGTGTAACTTCTCCTTCCATTACCATGTCATTACTTTTCTAGACCTTCCCCTCTTTATGCATTCTCCTTTTTATCCTACACTACTCCTACCACTAATATATCCCTATACCTTGGATATACTATGGAAGAAATTTAACTGACTTTCAATATCGCAAAAAATAGACCCATATTTTTAAACGTAAAATGTGTATAATAAAGCACAATCCATGCTTCCTAATTCAACTTCACTAATATCTATTGAATTAACTTAGGTTCATTACAATAAGATAATCATATGGCCATAATTAGTTGTCAAGATAATGGTAAAGTTTTCAATAGCCATATATATCCTTCCACATGCCACCATTAGACATACGTGCATAAGATTCATGAACATCCATACCTATGAGCATCCAAATACAAGAAATATAACTATATATATCATGCACATCATCAACATACACATAAAATATCACACCCATCATCAACACAACTAATAGTTCCCATATCATATTATCTATGTTCTCATACAAATGTGTCTTCAAATACATCAAAGCACTCATGAGTAAATCCACTCTGTAGAGCATACACACAACTAAAAAGGTGCCCCTAAGGTATTTGTCTCCTATATCTATCCTCTTAGCCTATCCTTCTCTATGGATATGTTCCACTCATATCTACCACCCTGAGGTGATCCATGTCTCAATCCTTGTCAAGGTCACTCCTCTCTACCTATATCCTTTCTCAATGAGCTAGAGCTATCACTGCTACTCCCCAAAACACCTACATTTAAATATTAAAAAAATGTTTAATAAATCATACAACATTGATTAAAACTAACTAAACAATGAAAGCATTTAATATTATAACACCTTATGAATTATATTGAATGTCCCCACCTTGAAATTATAGCCATCGATGTCAATCACTTATTCATACTATAGCTTTGTTCTCCAAAACACCTACATTTATATAAAAGTGAATTTTTAAGAAAAATAATATTTAACCTACTTTTAACTCAACAATAATGGATGTATTTCTATCATAAACTCTTGTACTCATAACAGAATCATGGCCTAGGTAGAGTATAAAAAATGTTGTTTCCAACCTCATATGTAAATCTAGAGTTAGAGTGCCAAAATTGTTGAATTTCATCCTTTGTGCTATTAATTAGCTTCTTATCGACTCATGGAAGCCTACTGCTAAAAGCCCAAGTATGATTTTCAATAGGACTTTCTAATCATGATCTTATTGATAGTACTTTTGATAATGTTTTACGATTTAGGCTTAATTCAAGACAAGTTTACCTTAATAATTGAGCCTTTTTAATTTTTTAATTTCTTACTAATGATGTTATTACTCTATGAGCAACTCTTTTATCTTTTTCCTTACTATTATTTACAATAGAATTGAATGCATTAAAGAAAACTTTTAACAATATTATTTCGATCAAACTTTTGTTTACATGAATCTTTGAAATTTATTTAGTAAAGGTCTCATTTGTACATCTTTAGTAATTGTATAAAAATTTGGAATTTTTTGGTTAATGTCTTATTGAAACCATTCATTGAAATTTTTGAAGCCCACAACCTAATGGTTTGTGATGACCTCTTGCCTTCAAGAATTTCTATTATGCTCATCAATTTCAAACCATTTTGGGGTTCTTGAATGTTTTTAAATTTTAACAAACTCATTACAAAAAGATGGTTTTTGAATTTCTTTTTCTTCTTCACAAAGGTTCTCTCTTCTTATGTAATTTGGAGACACATTGAGTTTCATTGGTTCATGTGAGCTATCAATTTAATCATTGTTATCAACAAGTCGATTATTGAGTGCAATTTCAATGTCATAGGGTTCATATCCACATTAGTCAAGAAATTGTTGATGTATCTTCTTCTTCTTCTTCTTCTATGATGCTACTCTTATCAATAGGTGTTCCATCAAATTTTACAATATTTTCACATTCATGTTCAACATTTTTATTTTCAATATTATTGTCACTTTCATTTTTTAAACATTTCATTATATTGAACATTAAAATATCCAATTTAAATGCCATTTAAGGGTAAATAAGGACCTTCATCTTCTTTCAATATATATTTATAACAAGTATATATATTTAAGGGTAAATATATATTTTTAACATATATAATACATGTATGGTTGGATTAGTGAGATATTTATAACAAGTATGCAATGAAGTCAAACTTTATTGGATTTGATTCTTAATAAATTAGTTTTAATGATTTAATTTATAGCTTTATGCAATCTATAAGTTTAAATAGTTTGATGGTATCTAAACTTTATACATATAAAAATATGATAAATGTTTGATTATTTTGCTTTCCAATCTATAATTTTTTGATGTTCTTGGCTATATAATTGAAGTTCATTTATGTTAACAAATATTAGATTAAATATTTTTATCTCCAATTATTTTCAAATAATTTTATACTAATCATTGTATTCTTATTCTTTCTTTCATTGTTTCATTTAAAATTTGAACCATTTAAGAATGCTATGTTATAGATTATAGTTGTCTTCCAATTCTTTTTAAATTGTTAATGGTATGAAAATATTATTGATGAGTAGATGAATTATTACAAGTTCTATTTTAGATTTGTATTCCCTTTATCTAGATATATTATTTACCAAAGTCTCATTACTCTTTTAGGTGTACTATATATATATATATATATATAACATGGAAAATGCAGATCATGTTCCACCTGTGCTAGATTCTTTGTTTGCAAATACTAGTAATGAGATTAAAAAATTGAGAGATTCATTAGCACAAGGTGCAAACCCGGGGATATATAGGGAGGCATGCATGTTAATATTGCATAGTCTAGAAAAACTAAAAGATGAATTTGAGAGGACTAGTGCATATTCCCCAGATAGAGTGATTGCTATTCTTTCCCGCATGCGGGAAGAAGTACATGGTGACGTTCCCCTTAAACAAATATAGGATAGTGTCACCAAAGAAATGATAAAAGCCACTTGTTTTCCATTTTATCAAAATGTGCGTAAGGTTAGGGGATACCAGTCACTAGATGTGTCGATCATGCTATGGCCTCATTGATCTACCCATTTTCTCACAGCACATGGTCTATACCCAAACAATGACTAGATTCCATTGTATTTTGTTTAGCAGTTGTATGTTGAGGTCCATTTGGGCCTCAAAGTTAACTACCTAGACATGGTCAGGGGCATGGTAGGATTGTTGATAGGCCCACCTATCGTTGAGTAGATAGACCACCCCTAGTGTTTAGGGTATTGGTTGGTGAGAGGTCACCTGCTCTCACCCCAGCTCTAGCCACCATAGCAGATGAGGTTGTCGTTGCTTCCCAAAGGAAGCAATTGACCTTCATGGAGTGACATTCGCGGCTGCCACCACTAGGATATCTGATGATTGTATGGGAGTTAGTATTTGATGTCGGACATTCCCGATCCATGCATTTTCAGCATAGTGGACCACCATGGATCCTTTTACAATGGTGACATCCCTGCTCCTACACAACTTGATGCACTTCTGAGGAGATATGTCACGGCTCTGCATTGTTTGAAATTTTGAGGACACATTTGGAGGCATATGCCCACATTGCATCAGATAATGGGATGGGTATAGAGCATGTTTGAGAGCATTTGAGATGCAGAGGTCATTCAGTTCCAGGATCCCATCACTCTCAGCTGAGCACTAGTGTGCATCAGGATCCACCTATAGTTCATACAAAAGCTGCACAAACTATGGGTTTTACTGATATGTTGATTGGTTCTGGTTAATCATCACCGATGCCATTTCACCTTCATAGTCCTCTACATTCATCATTTATGGCATGACATGGCATAGATAAGATGGATGCAGATGTTGATTCATCACTTGATCGTTTGGTGGATATGGTGGAGGTGACTGTTTCAGAGGACTTAGGTCATCCGATATCAGATGATGTGCATGTGCATGTTTCAATTCTTTTTTCATTATTTTTAACTAGATATTCATGTAAGTTGATATATATGTGTATATATATTGTTATAGGTGGACATACCTCATAGCACTCCTAGCCTTGGTCTAGATCGTGTGCATGATCGATGTGACTTTGTGGATGAATCTGCTGTCAGTGGACATGTGAGTTTTACATTTTTATATAATCACACGTGTATATGTACATGCAATATATTTATGTATGCATAGATCTAGATTGATATTTAAAAATCCAAGTTCATTTAAAAATAACTTTCATAAAATTTATTTAATATAAATTATATGTATTTAACACATCTTGTACACAATTTTATTTGCAAGGCTCAACACATCCATCAAAGCAAGACCGTTCTCATTCAGATGGCCATTCATCTAGGAGTAGACATTCATATTAGGCCATGCACTCTAGATTTATGATCTTGACCACATGTATTTGATTATATGATGATCTTTAATAGTATTTGATATTTTATGATCTCTAACTTACATTTGCTTATATGATATGCATACATTTGCTTATTTGTTGATCTTTAGTATTCGACATTTGATGATCTTTAATTTACATTTTCCTTTTATGATATGTACATATATTTTCTTATATGATATATATGCATTTGCTTTAAATATTCAATATACATACATGTTTTCTTATTTTATGATCTCTTACAACTTACATTTCCTTATATTCAATATACATTTGATCTCTAGTAGAATTTTAGGGAAATCAATGCCACTTTATAATTAAGTTCATTCATGTTGATCACAATAAATTTTTTTTTAGTAGCTTAATCAGCATGAACCATTGAAGAGATTGAGAACAAGATATAATATTTTTTGACAAGTAGCGAAATTCAATTCAAATATAATTTTAAGAAATTCAATTCAAATTATATCGAGCTATTATACGTTTCTTACAAGTAACTTGAAATTCAATTCAAATGTTTAATTAAGAAAATTTAATTCAAATTATACGGTCTCTATTATACATTTTAGACAACTAACTTGAAATTCAATTCAAATATAATTAAGAAAATTCAATTCAAATTATACCTCTAATATTTATACATTTTTTGACACTTTACCAAAATTCTAAAATTACTAGATATGTTGTGCATACCTATGAATTAAATAGCAACAAACTCCACAATGGAAATAACTTGTTTGTTTACTACTTGATTCATTTAAACTAGGATCTAGTTATTCCATGTACACTTGAATAATTTTGATTCACTTGGAGTGCAGATTTTGGAGAAGTTTTTGCACATTTATCAAGGAGGCAAATATTGGAGCTCGACAACTTTTGATTTTTATCAATCAAGGCAAAATTTGGAGGATAATTTAACTAAGTTGGTAGAGGACTTGTTTAGAGTCATCTTTAAGTTGAAGAAAATGGGACAACAAAGAAAAAGAAAAAATGCGTCTCAATGAAAATTGTCAAAAGAAGAAGAACAAAAGAGGCATGACCAAAACTTGGAAAATTATCATGGAAAGAAACAAGGTACATGCTTGTTTCTTCTCTCTCTCACTCTCAAGTGTGTGTTTAGGAATTTTACTTTGAAGGTTTCTAACCATCATTGCACTTGAATGACTATAAATACTTTTAAATGTCCTCAAGTCATCTTGGTCATGCAAGTTGCAATGTTTATATGATCCTTGACTCCAATTCCTTAAGCCAATTATTTTTGTTTCAATATTTGTGTTTTGTGTCTTTGGTCTTTTATTTTCATCACTTCAATGTTCTCAAATTATTTTTATGTTTTATGCTCTAGGGATTCCTCAAGTTGGAGTCGAGCCAAATCTAGATATTGGATCAAACGAATCCGTTGAAGAACACATGGACCTTGAAGTTAGGGAGGAGACCCAAGTTCAAAAAATGCTTGTTGGAGAGGGGTCAAGATCACTTCCTTCTACTGGTATGGATGAGCATATAAAACTAGCACAAACTTCTCTCACTTATAGCTCATCATGTTTTATCAATTTTTTTGCTTGCATACATAAACTTCACTTATATATTTAACATCATCTCTCACTTTTGTTTGCAAAATATTTTGTGACACATGTGTAGGAAGGGCTCAACAAGCAAGAAGTTTTCATGCTCAAGTCGAGCCAAATCTAGACATTGGATCAAATGAATCCGCTCAAGAATGCATGGTCCTTGAAGATAGGGAGGAGGCACAAGTTCAAACAATGCATGTTGGAGAGGATTCAGGATCACTTCCTCCTATTGGTATGGATGAGCATATAAAACTAGCTGAGAAGGTGGGGAAACCAATTTCTCATAGAAATTTAGATCATTTACTTGAAATGGATATGGAGAAACTGAAATATTATGCCAACCATCCTTATAATAAGAGAAAGAGGTCAATGACTAAATCTGTAAATGGAATGATCAATCATCTTGATACACTTGAAAAAACCCAATTGTTATCATGTTTATTTCTTCGTGATGAGCTCAAAGAGTCATTACAATTGTTGGGTGTACATTTGACATCAAATAAGAAGAAACACATGGGATTATAAAAGGATATTGTTCAAAATGTTAAAAAGGGTTTAGATTCCATTGGGAAAGGATCTCGAACTGTGGATAAAGCCACTACAAGAAGGGTGATATTGACATCTATTGTACATCAAGATATAGCAAGAAAAAGAAAAATGTCAGCACTTTCAACTGAAATTGGTTATAGTAGAACCACATTGATAAAATATGAGAAAAAGAAAAAGTTTTTGGATGAGAGTTTAGAAGGCAATTGGGAAATTATGTGTAGAGCTCCCCGTTCTGACAGGATTGAAGATGTTGTTAGGAACTTAGTCTCGAGGTTTTGGCATGATCAAACTTGTCCATCATCAAATACTAGAGATATTATGAGACATAGGATTGGACCTGGTATTTATGAAAATCGTATCAAACATTGGCTAGACATAACACAATTTGAGATGTATATCAACTTTTGTAATGCATATCCTCATATAAAGATTGGGAAAACAATGTTTCAAAGGTTAAATCCATATTATGTGAAGATAAACAAGTTTTTTGAAACTTGTTATCATTAACATATTGAATTTGATCTCTACTATCAGGTGTTTTGAAGATGTGGGTTTCAAAATGCACCTCCGAAACAGGCAAGTTTGTTCATAAAGTCTATATCATGTGATCATGAAAATGGACCTCAAATAAACTGCATAAAAGGAATTTGTGAGACATGTGGAAATTTGGCTAAATTTCCTTCAAGAATTGAGGATACTGACCTAACAAAGACAGTAAATTGCAAGAGGTAAGTACTATTTTTTTAGAGTTTATTTGTTTCAATTTCTCATAGATCAAGTTATTTGGATTCTCTTTGATGTAATGTTTCATTGATCAAGTGTGGTTTATTAGTTATTCACATATTTTACTGACATAGGTACAAGTATGTAAAGTTGCAAACAAA
>VDFB02000015.1:339831250-339889107 GCA_007258455.2 Sequoia sempervirens
CTCCCCCCATATCTCTCTCTCAAGTCATAATTTAAAAAAAATATCATTTATATTTATATTAATATTAAAAATTAATTTTTAATAGATGTGGTTCGACCGAACATGTTTAGAATGTTCGACCAAACCCCCATTCTACCAAACATTATTTTTTTGTTTGACCGAATAGTTGTTCAACCGAACCCACTTATTTGCACCCACATCCTCTCAGGGACCAAAATTGCTCAGAATTTTGCACTTCGAAGCTCGATTTGAGAATGAAAATGGAGGAGATCTCAAAAACCCAACTGGTATCAGGTTTCCCTCAAAGCGAGCTATCAATGAATATAATTTTAATATGTTTTGATTATATTATCTATTTGTTTTTAATTTTTATTAAATATGGGTTTTCAACGAAAACAAAATATTTCATTACGCACAAATGGAAAATAGAAGATTATAAAAGAAAAAGAAAAAAATATGAGTGCACGGATATTGAGTCCTTGATCCAACAAAAATAAAATAAATCAATACATACAATAAAGTTATCGTTATACGATTAGGTGTTATGCGAGATTATAATTTGCTGACTTTGAAACTTGATTAAAGAAAAATATTCAATAAAAACTATCTAACCAAATTTGGAAGCACTATATATGAGGAGTTACAAATCTAAATTAAAAAAAAAAAATAAATTTTATCTTTCAAGGGAAAAAAAGTTATGCATTATGTAGTTGATAGATCACTTTTTAAAAATGTTTAGAAAAAACCAATTTTCATGGGGAGATGGAAAAAGAAGTGCAATCTGATTCCAAAATTTTTGAAAAACTATTTTAAGTCTGAGAAAAAATGTGACAAGACTCTAGTTTGCATCATCTTCAAATTCCTCACGGTTTAAGCGCTATAGGTGCTCAAATGTGAAGATTTAGTTAAAAGAAGTCGTCCGCTTGGCTAAAATTGTAAACCACTATTGGGATCACCCATACATATATATATATGTGTGTGTGTGTGTGTGTGTGTGTGTGTGTGTGTATAATATATATATGTATGAATATATATATATATATATATATATATATATATATATATATATATATGTATATATATGTATGTATATATACATACATACATACATACATACATACATACATACATACATACATACATACATACATACATCAATTAGATCAAACTAATTAGATGTAAACACACTCGATTCAAAATGGCTTGTTGGCTCGAAATAAAAACTTCTTTGGCACTCAAAACAAAACGTGCAAGACATAAATTAGGTTGACCCAGACCTAATAAAGAACTCTTTAATCACCCACGAAGTGAGTTACACCACTTAACCTTGTCGACTAGAAGAATATACAATTCATATATGACGATCTTCTATCATTTAGATCTCTCAGCCCATTCAACCAAAATCGTTGAAAAATTGTCCATAGCTGCAATGAATAGTCATGACTAACATATTAAAACCGCATAGTTCAATCTTATAATATGAACAATTCTGGACCGGATTACAAGATTAGAGTAGCAAAACCATAGTTTACTAGATGGACAAAAACTGTCACAAACCAATGTTGGCATCAATGACAACACATCAAATCAGAGGGATTCTTCTTCATTCTTCCAACAGAGGTTAGGGGAGAGGGAACCATAGTGGAGCGGGGTCCAATAGTGGGGATAGAAGTAGTCCTTAGTGGGACCCATAATGGATCACCTTAATATCCAATTGCAAAAAACTTTTTATCCATAAAGTACATAAACTAACAAATCATGTGATGCCACAGTAGCGCACCAATAAAACATGACTTAGTGCAACACTATCAATCTCACTTTCTTTTTTTTGGTCTTTTTGGATACCTCAACAAAAGGCATGCTGATGTGGCATCATATTTGATGATGTGGCCCTAAAAGGAAATATAGAAGCATGTGAGTTGCCAAATAAACTATTGTACAAAATTGGGACTGATTTGAAATTTCCTCAAAGGATTTTCAGAAACGTGAAGTTAGGGTGCTCCACTATGGGCCCCTCTCCCCTTGATTGAAAATGTCAAAAATGAGAGTTACAAAGAATCTTTCCAATTTGATGGTTATGACACAAACATTGAGTGTCCTCATGGAGTAGTTCCTATATTTAGGAATGTTTGGATTAAGTGATATCTACCTTGGAAGTCCCTATGTTTGTAATGCCCCGCCACATAACCCTAGAGGATGACGCAAACACAACGGAGGAATAACAATTTTTTTTAAAGTTTAATTAATAACAAGTAAAGTGAACTACACTTAACACATACAACCTCTAAGGTACGCGGCAATGCTTACATTCGAATCCCATAATATACAAAAGTAAACTAATCCATAACATATAAATAATACTCATGAAATAAATAACATACATCCAAAGCATTAAACTCATCTCATTAGATACAAAGTACATTAAAGAATCATCTAAAGATTGCATTCATTCCATAAAGCAGTTACAAGACTCATTTCCAAAATGAGGAAGATCATACAATAATGTTACAATAACAATGATACAAGAATCTTCCTTTAATACAAATAAGGTGTAGTACATATACATAAGTATCCAACTGAACCAATAGTATACAAGAGATGGTACAAGTAACTCGAACATGCGAGCTCTCCCATTTGAAAGATCTCGCCATCACAAACATGTAGTGGAAACCCCACAGTGTAAGGTGCATGTTCCACCCAACCAAGTGGCACCCGAAGGCCCACCCCCATGCTAGGAGATAGTAAAAGGGCTTCCTAGGAAAAACCAACAACCTCTAGACACAAGCAACACACAATACTATACCATACAAGAATAATACATACATAAAGGTTGCATTGCTTCCAGAGTAAAATAATCAAGTATATCAACTACACAATACATACCGTTGTCATAGGAGGAGTGTCATCACAAAGCTGCATGGGTTACCCTAGCAGATCTTCCTAGGCCCCGACCCCCATCTTGGGTTACCCTAGTAGCCTCTCATGACCCTCTGCCCCACATGCAAACCGATGCAGAATCAATTATCTTTCAAAGGGACAAGATAATGATCTTGCCATTCCAAGCCTTCTCGTCTCATCCTAAGTCTAAACAATCCCTTGAGCCCATGAGTGAGGCACAATGAACAAGTTATATGATTTATGCTACCATTTCCCCTAATACAATTATTTAATTTCCATTGAATTAACTAACTCTCACATGAGTTACCCTAGCACCACTTTTCCTATCATCCCCCATTGAGAGTCGCTCCCCTACTGACAACACAAAGATCTAATCCACCACCAAGGGTAAACATAGTTCACAAAACAAATATTAAATCCCAATCTAAAATATAAGAGGCAACACATCCCGTTCGTAATAACTGGGTGTTTAACTGAAACTCAACCAAGTGCACTACCCAAGGGAAAACAAAGGGTTGAACTATAAAACACAACAACCCCCTAATAAAATAACATCATCTGGAAGACTTATATACATGACTAACCGATTCCCCCAGCTTACAAGAACAAAACAAATCATAATTTAATAGACAATTCAAGTAGGAAATAAAACTACCATTAGGATTTCCTAAATCCAATTTCCATTTCAATAAAATACAATAATATATTGCCCAAAATAAACTAACTTAATACAATTTCAATTACAAACAATAGAGAAATTAAATTTAATTGTCTATTTCAAATTTTCAATTACATTTTAATAAAAACCAATTTCCTTTTTTTTTAAGCATTTTATTTTAAAATCATCTACTTGTGCATTTAATGCATCTATTATAACAAAATATCCATTTAAATATGTATATTTAAATATATATAATTATATATGTATATATACATATAATTACATATAGATAAATATATTATTTAATTATTTAAAAATGTACAATTTCCAAACAATTACAAAATATATATTTAAATATATATATATATACATATATATATATAAATGATTATATACTTACATATATATATATATTATATTTTAAAATTTAAAAACCGTATTAAAATCGAAAGCGAAATTTATAAAAGTATGGACGAAAGTTCAAAGGCTGTCGTATATTGCAACATCGGCCTGTATACAGTGTCGACTCCCATTGAAGGGACCGAGTCTATGGAGGGTAACGCTGGGCTGCCTCCACAATCCGCCTCCCTATGGGGGCAGCAGCTGTGGGGACAACCACAGCCTCCCCCATACTTATATTCAAACAATTTAATTTTCAACAAAACCTGTGAATAAATAAAATTCATTGTATAGAATTTATCTCCGTTTCTTTTTCAATACATTTTTTTTTCCAAAATAATTTCTACAAGGATTAATAACATATAAAAATATACATATATATAAATATAAATATAAATATATATATATATATATATATATATAAATATATATATATATATATATATATATATATATATATATATATATATATATATATATATATTTGTATTCATCAATATGAAAGCTCCAATCGGGCAATTTATTTTCACAAAAAAAATTCTACAGGAACTATTTACAAAATTTTACAGAGGTTTTAGATTTCTCTATAAAATCTTTTTGGGAATTCTATTTTTTTTAAATAATTTTCTATAGAAGCTCTAAAGCTTTTACAACAATTTTCCAAACATGGCAATCTTTCAAATTTACAAAATATATTAAAGCTTCTACACAAATAACATATTCTTCTTGTATAGGAAATCTTCCCAATTTGCATATAAATAAAACCAATTTAAAGAACTTGTTTTCAGATGCTTGAGGAAATGATGTTTGAAGTAGAGCTTCACCTTTAGATTCCAATTTACCAAAGCTTCTTCCAAATTATCCACTTTTCCAGAAAGATGAAAACAAAACCAAAGCCAAAATTTCCCAAGAACTTCTTCCGCAATTTTTTTTCAACAACCTCCCCAAAAATATTTCTTCATTGCCATGAAGTAGCCTCTTTCCTCTTTCAGTTAATGCAATTGTTCTCTCCGAGAATTAATTCCCAACAACAATGTTTAATTTTTCTAACACATGTCACAAATAAAATATCTTTTCAACCAAATCACAAATATTTCCTCTAAGATAATTACAAGATATTTATGCATTTAATAATTCAAAATTCACATATTAATTTCTAATTAAATTTAATCTAATCAATTTAATCACTTTATAAAATAAATTTAATCTCAAAGATTAAATCACTTTACAAAATAAATTTAATTTAATTAATTAAATCAAATATAAAGCTTCTAACAACATTAATCAAAATTAATTAAATAATCACTAAAAATCATTATAAACATTAATTAACATTAACTTCCCACATAACATACCTTGCAAAATAAATAAAATACAAGGAAAACGTGGACAACATAACAACAAAGCATACTGAAACAAGGACTGACAACACACTGTGACTAGGGTTGTGGCTTGACAAGGAAACCCGGTTACTATCTTCCAATCAACTATACTGTTGGGCAATGGACTCACTCAAACATGTGAATTCAGGTGGAGTCAATGTCATGTACCTGCAATCCTACAATCAAAACATATGTTGTACATGTATATAGATCATAAACAATCACACCGTGAAGAGAAAATCACGGAATCACAGGGCGCTCGCAAGCAAGTGATGCAATCTCGTTCCCTTCACCAATACAATGTCACATCAAAACTGACGAAACTAAAACATCAATTAACTACAGATGAGCATATATCAATATCAACTCAAATAATCAACTATGCTAACCAGAAAGCATGTCGTAATCAATAATCATCCATAAAGTGTACCATCACATCACAATATAAAAACCATCATCACTCCAATGTCAATAATCAAATAACAACAACATAGTATCATGGTCTATAAAAGTAAAAGAACTATTTGAAAATATAAGCAAATCAGAGGGGTGCTACATCCTCCCCCCTTAGGATTAGGCTTACTCTTGGAAGCCTGCAAACAAATAGGGATAGAGCTCCCTCATCCTATTCGCATCCTCCCAGGTAGTCGAAGTATCATCTCTAGGATCCCATTGGACCCTAACCTACTAATTATCTCAACCCCTAAGGGTGAGTATCCTATGTTGCATGATGGCCACGGGCTCCAAAGCCAGCTTCCCGTCCTCTACCTGTAAGGCATTTCAATCAAGGATGTGAGACATATCAGGGTGATAAGGCTTGAGTACTAAAACATGAAATACGTCATGTATGCGAGAGAGATTGGGTGGAAAAGTAAGACAGTACGCTACTGGCCCAATCTTCTCAAGAATCTTGAATGGCCCGACAAAGTGAGGTGAAAGCTTAGAGCCCTTTCCATATTGGATTGGACTCTTTCACGGATGCATCGCAAAAAGACTCGGTCACCTATTGCAAACTGGCGATCCACCCAATGCGCATCTGCATACTTTTTCTACCTATCATGTGCAACAACCAAATGTTCCCCGATACAGATCACCTACTACTCCATATCCTGAAGCATATCTGGACCCAATAGAACCCTATCCTCTAACTGATCCCAACTCAAAGGAGTCTGACATGGTCATCAATACAATGCCTGGAAAGGAGGCATACCAATCAAACTTTGATCTTGTTCTGTTATTATAAGAAAACTCCACTAAATGGAGATAGTCCTCCCATCGTGTTTGTTGGTCCATCACATACATGTGTAACATATCCTTAAGGATCTGGTTGACCCTCTCGGTCTGTCCATCTATCTCAGGGTGATATGCTGAACTAAAGTTTAACTGTGTCCCCATGGCATGTTGCAATGACATCCAAAGAGCTGAGGTAAACACAAGATCCCTATCATAAATGATCTGATGAGGAATAGCATGCAACCTAAGAATATCTCCCATGAACACTCTAGCAATGAATGAAGCATTATAGGATGAACATATAGGCGAGAAGTGTGCTACCTTCGTTAACCTATCCATCATCACCATAATGGCATTGTGTCATCGTGAAGGATTAAGTAACCCAACAATGAAATCCAACGAGATTATATCTCATTTCCATTTTGGCACCATATGTGGCTGCAAAAGTCCTGTCAGATGTTGGTGTTCAGCTTTCACTCGTTGACACTCCAAACACCTCAACACAAAGTTAGTGATATCTCACTTCATACCTACCCATAAGTATAGTTGTCACAAATCGGCATGCATCTTGTTCACTCCTAGATGAGCTAAATAGGGTGCCTGATGTGCCTCTGTCATAACCAAGGTAAGAAGATCTCTAGAAGATGGAACATAAATGCGTCCCATGTGTCTCAACAAACCATCTAACTCTAGAGAATAACCTGAGAATTTTCCCTCAAGAATTCTTCATGTCTCTATCTCTGATCTCACCTCCTAATACCAACTTTTTGCAGGAAGTGTAGAAAGAAATTGACTCCTCAAATCCACACCAAGAGTCAACTCTGACAACTCGTGTCTCTATTTGCTGAGAGCGTCATAAACTACATTCTCCTTCCCCTAGATGAACTTCACCTCGAAGTCATACTCACAAAGGAATTACATCCATCTACTCTACCTGGCATTTAGATTAGGTTGTGTGAAGATGTACTGTAAGCTCCAATGGTCACTATGCAACTCAAATCTATGCCCCAATAGGAAATGCCTCCATCTCGTCAAAGTGTGTACTACTACTGCCAACTCAAGATTGTGTGTGGGGTAATTCAACTCATGATCCTTGAGTTTTTGCAACTCATACGCAATAACATGACCATCCTACATAAAAACTGCTCCCAATCCCTCCAAAGATGCATCTGTACAAACAACAAAATCTCTAGTAGGATCAGGTATTGCAAGAATTGGTGCACTATTCAACCTCTCCTTCAGAGTCTGAAATGCTGCCTCACATTGCTCTGACCAGACGAATCTCTTCCCTTTCCTCTGAAGAGAAGTGATAGGATGTCCTATCCTAGAGAAACCCTGAACAAAGCATCTATAATAACTTGCCAATCCCATGAAACTGTGTATCTCTGCCACATTAGTGGGCGCAGACCAATCAATGATCACTTGGATCTTCGTAGGACCTACTGCAATACCCTCTCCTGATATCACATGCCCAAGGTACTTAACCTTAGTCTTAAAGAAATCATATTTGGACAGGTTAGCATACAACTAATTATCTCTCAAACTTTGCAAAACCTGCCTCAGATGCTCCTGATCATGCTCCTCTATTGTCCTGGAATAGATCAATATATCATCAAGAAATACTAATAAAAATCTATCCAGATAAGTGTGAAAGACTTCGTTCATCAAGCTCATGAACATAGATGGTGCATTCCTCAACCCGAACGGTACCACTATAAATGCGTAGTGACTGTAATGTGTGTGAAAAATTGTCTTATGAATGTTAGAATCAAAAATATGTAGCTGATGATACCCTAACTTAAGATCAATTTTTGAAAAGATCATAGCACCCTTGATATGATCAAACAAATCATCAATCCTAGGTAAGGGATATCAGTTCTTGATTGTCGCTTTATTCAGCTGATAGTAGTCTATGCACAAATAGAGAGAACCATCCTTCTTCTTCACAAAAATTGATGGTGCTCCCTAAGGTGAAACACTAGGGTGGATGAAACCCTTCACTAGCAACTCCTCCAGCTGCAAGTGAAGCTCCTTAAGCTCCTGTGTAGTCATACCATATGGAGCTCATGAAATAGGATTGGAACTAGGTATAAGATCAATCTTGAAATCAATGTCACGCTGAGGTGGCATCCCTAGAATCTCATCGGGAAATACATTTGCATACTCCTGAAGTATGGGTTGGCTATCAAGACAAACCTTCTCCTCACTATCACCCAACTCCAAGTCATCTATTGTCACAAAAAACAATTGACATCCTTGATGTACACATCTCCTCAGTTACATAGCCAAGATCATCCTCAATGATATGGGTCTCTAAACTCCCACTATCTCAACCTCTCTACTAGATACATCAATGCATCAAATTGACTTGTGTCGATAGTCAATAACGGCCCTGTGAGCCTCAATCCAATCCATCCCTAAGACAATGTCATACGACCCCAATGGTATAATGTGGAGGTCTACTGTAGTGTGAAAGGATCCAATCTCCAATTTATAGTCACATACTAGGGATTACACTACAACTTTAGCACTAGAGGCCAATTCGACCCGCCACTTAACGTATTGCTTTATTGCCCTCAGTCTACAATGCACCATGATAGACAATGAAATAAAATAATCTGATGCTCTTGAATAAAATAAAATGGTAACCCTGTTACCCTGTAACATACCAAAAGTCTCTACCACTGTGCCCTGGTGATCAGCATGGCAGTTGTCAACCGCAACAAATACTCGATGACCTCTACCCGCATCTCCAACAGTCAACTCTGACACCACTGGCCTCTGAGTATAACCTGATGTGCCCTTATTGGGACATTGTCAAGCTATGTGACCCTATTGGCCTCAAGCAAAACATCTAGTACCCTTGTCGAATCCTCTACCTCTAGGAGGCACACTCGACTGCTAAATGCTACCCCTATTATAGGTAGACTACATACTCTATGTCGATTTCTCAAAGTTGGGGTGTTTGTTTCACCTCCAGTTTCTGTCACCCCCTAACTGATACCTATCTCCCTATCTCAGTTGGAAATTTTTCTGTTTCCCCTGTGAATTTTGATGTTGACCACTTTGTACAAGCACCTACTATGTCCTAGGTGGTCTAGCTCCCTATGCCTGGCCACTATGTGAACTAGGTCCTACAGCTAAAGCACTACCTATCTGCACTCCAGTATGGCCACCCAACACCATCGCCAAGTTCTTCTCCAGCAGTCTAGCCTTCTCCACTGCTATCTCCATGGTCTTAGGTTCAAAAACCCGAACACCACCACTGATTTGGGCATTTAAGCCCCTAATGAAGTGTTGAACAAGCATTCCCTCATCATCACCAATGCTAGCAAACTACTTGAGCTCGTAAAATCGACGCTTATACTATCCCACCGACATGACCATCTATCGCAAAGCATGAAACTCGTCTCCACGACACTATCGCCAATGGTCAAAAAGGAATCTAGCTCTAAACCTCTCTATGAACATATCCCAAGACACAAAAATAATGTCAATATAGAGATTATGCTCCTCCAATCTCCACCAGGTAGATGCAAAGTCTCGCAAGTGCATGATCACACACCTGACCTTGGTGTTGCTACCATAAGGGTGCATAACAAAACACTGGTTCAGGTCTATCAACCATGTCTCAGCCTCTAATCTGCTTCCAGTACCATCAAAAGTGGGTGGACAAGCTCTAAGTAGGTCTCTCATGTGAGCGGCTATGACTGCATCTGGTTGTGTTGGTACCTCTCTCAAACCAATATTAATATGATCTTTGTCCTGCCTCAGCCCAAGTCGAGCAAGAGTCTTCTCTAAAAAATGACACAACTAAGTGCCCTCGATCCCTGGTGGATCTTGATTCTGATCACCGCCTCCCGGAGCATTTTGGGAAGCCTGATGTTCCTCACGATCTAAGTCATGGGGAACATGGGGAGGTGAATCCTGCTGACTACCTCTGTGATTGCCTCCTTGGCCACGGCCATGACCTCTACCACATTCTCTCCTAGGTGGCATGATCCTATACAAACACACCAAGGTATAAGACAAGGTATGCAAACTTAAATCCTACGCAACTAACAACTTAATGGGTTCAACAACCCAAAGCACCTAATGTTTAAACTTGGGCTCTGATACCATGTGTAACGCCCCGCCACATAACCCTAGAGGATGACGCAAACAAAATGGAAGCATAATTTTTTTTTTAAAGTGTAATTAATAACAAGTAAAGTGAACTACACTTAACACATACGTCCTCTAAGGTACGCGACAACGCTTACATTCGAATCCCATAATATACAAAAGTAAACTAATCTATGGCATATAAATAATACTCATGAAATAAATAACATACATCCAAAGTATTAAATGGATCTCATTAGATACAAAGTATATTAAAGAATCATCCAAAGATTTCATTCATTCCATAAAGCAATTACAAGACTCGTTTCCAAAATGAGGAAGATCATACAATAATGTTATGATAAAAATGATACAAGAATCTTCCTTGAATACAAATAAGGAGTAGTACATATACATAAGTATCCAACCAAACCAATAGTATACAAGAGATGGTACAAGTAACTGGAACATGCAAGCTCTCCAATCTGGAAGATCCTGCCACCACGAACATGTAGTGGAAACCCAACGGTGTAAGGTGCATGTTCCACCCAACCAAGTGGTATCCGAAGGCCCACCATTCATGTTAGGAGATAGTAAAATGGCTTCCTAGGAAAAACCAACAACCTCTAGACATAGGAAACACACAATACTATACCATACAAGAACAATACATACATAAAGGTTACATTGCTTCCAGAGTAAAATAATAAAGTATATCAATTGTACAATACATACTATTTTCATAGGAGGAGTGTCATCACAAAGCTACATGGGTTACCCTAGCAGATCTTCCTAGGCCCCGACCCCCATCTTGGGTTACCCTAGTAGCCTCTCATGACCCCCGACCCCACATGCAAACTGATGCAGAATCAATTATCTTTCAAAGGGACAAGATAATGATCTTGTCATTCTAGACCTTCCCATCTCATCCCAAGTCTAAAAAATCCCTTGAGCCCATGAGCAAGGCACAATTGACAAGTTATATGATTTAAGCTACCATTTCCCCTAATACAATTATTTAATTTCCACTGAATTAACTAACTCTCACATGAGTTACCCTAGCACCACTTTGTGCATCGACCCCCATTGAGAGCCACTCCCCTACTGACAACACAAGGATCTAATCCACCACCAAGGGTAAACACAGTGCACAAAATGGATATTAAATCCCAATCCAAAATATAAGAGGCAACACATCCCGTTCGTAATAATTGGGTGTTTAACTGAAACTCAACCAAGTGCACTACCCAAGGGAAAACAAAGGGTTGAACCATTAAACACAAACAACCCCCTCATAAAATAACATCATCTGGAAGACTTACATACATGACTAATCGATTTCCCCAACTTATGAGAAGAGAAGATATCATAATTTAATAGGAAATTTAGGTAGGAAATAAAACTACCATTAGGATTTCCTAAATCCAATTTCCATTTCAATAAAATACAATAATACATTGCTCAAAATAAACTAACTTAATACAATTTCAATTATAAACAATAGAGAAATTAAATCGAATTGTCTATTTTAATTTCTCAATTACATTTTAATAAAAACCAATTTCCTTTTTTTTTTTAAACATTTTATTTTAAAATCATCTACTTGTGCATTTAATGAATCTATTATAACAAAAATCCATTTAAATATATATATATATATATATAAAATTATATATGGGTATGTGCAGGATCATCATGGAAAAAATAGGCCCTTAAGTAACGAAAAATTAAAAAAAAATCAGAGTTAGGAAACTTGATGTAAAAATTTGAATAAGTTATCTATATTATTTCAAAAATATATAAAAATAGAAATTGTAGCAAATTGAACGTAATTTCTAAACTACTAGGTTTATTTAAAAAATATATATATTTGGTGAAAATTTGAAGTTTCAATGTAGTAGTACTTAAATTTCAAGGTAAAAATAAGAAGTAGGTGTTTGTCTGACCACCCGATCCACAATAAAATGATAATATTTTTTTATATGATTTTAGATATAAGTAGAGGACTCATGTCCCAATGTGATGCATATTTTTTGTAATTTTTTTCCAAGTAAACAATTAATTATTAATTTTTTATTACAACTTTAAAAATATATAAAAACTCGTATGTCTGACCACCTTAATTTGGTCAAAACGTCATGAAATTCATTTTTTTCTTTTTTAATTGTAAAGTATGTGAAACATAGAATGTGATGAATGTTTCAGATTCAAAAAATGTGATACCATTTGAAAGATATAGATGTTTTTCAATCCCTATCAATCAAGACTTTAGTCATAATTCAAATAGAAAATGAATAATTATTATTTATTAAATTCAAAGTAAAGCATAATTTATATTGGTAGAAAGCTGAGAATCTCCTTTAAAAACTCTTTTCATTTCATCAATTTTTGGTAGAAAAAATCATTAGCCACATACCCTACACATACCCATCATATCGCCACTTTTTGGCCCATCATGATCTTGCACATACCCATATGTATATAATTATATATACATAAATATATTATTTAATTATTTAAAAATGAATTACAATTTCCAAACAATTACAAAATATATATTTATATATATATATATATATACATATATATATAAATGAATATATACTTACATACATATATATATATAATATTATATTTTAAAATTTTAAAAATATATTAAAATCGAAAGCAAAATTTATAAAAGTATGGACGAAAGTTCAAAGGCTGTCGTAATACTACAACGCCAACCTGTATACAGTGTTGGCTCCCATTGAAAGGTGCGGGTTTGTGGAGGGCAGCACTGGGTTGCCTCCACAGTATGCCTCCCTATGGGGGTGGTGGCTGTGGGGACAACCACAACCTCCCCCATACTTATATTCAAACCATTTAATTTTCAACAAAACTTGTGAATAAATAAAATTCGTCATACATAATTTATCTCCGTTTTTTATTAATACAAATTTTTTTTCCAAAATGATTTCTATAGGGATTAATAACATATAAAAATATACATATATATAAATATATGTATGTATATATATATATATATATATATATATATATATTAAAATATATATATTTTTATATTCATCAACATGAAAGCTCCAGTCGGGTAATTTATTTTCACAAAAAGTTTTCTACATGAACTATTTACAAAATTTTACAGAGGTTTCAGATTTCTCTATAAAATCTTTTTGGGAATTCTATTTTTTTTAAATCAATTTCTACAAAATCTCTAAAGCTTTTACAACAATTTTCCAAACACGACAATCTTTCAAATTTACAAAATATATTAAAGCTTCTACACAAATAATATATTCTTCTTGTACAAGAAATCTTCCCAATTTACATATAAATAAAAACAATTTAAAGAACATGTGTCTGGATGCTTGAGGAAATGATGTTTGAAGTAGAGTTTCGCCTTCAGATTCCAATTTACCAAAGCTTCTTCCAAATTATCTAGTTTTCTAGAAAGATGAAACAAAACTAGAGCCAAAATTTCCTGAGAACTTCTACCCCAATTTTTTTCAACAACCTCCCCAAAATATCTTTCTTCATTGCCATGAAGTAGCCTCTTTCCTCTTTTAGTTAATGCAATTATTCTCTCTAAGAATTAATTCCCAACAATAGTGTTTAATTTTTCTAACACATGTCACAAATAAAATATCTTTTCAACCAAATCATAGATATTTCCTCTAAGATAATTACAAGATATTTATGCATTTAATAATTCAAAATTCACATATTAATTTCTAATTAAATTTAATCTAATCAATTTAATCACTTTATAAAATAAATTTAATCTCAAAGATTAAATCACTTTACAAAATAAATTAATTAAATCAAATATAAAGCTTCTAACAACATTAATCAAAATTAATTAAATAATCACTAAAAACCATTATAAACATTAATTATCATTAATTTCTCACAGAACATACCTTGCAAAATAAATAAACGACAAATAAAACGTGGACAACATAACAACAAAGCATACCAAAACAATGACTGATGACACACTATGACTAGGGTTGTGGCTTGACAAGGAAACCCCATTACTATCTCCCAATCAACTATATTGTTGGGCAATGGACACGCTCAAACCTTTGAATCTAGGTAGAGTTGATGTCCTCTACCTGTAATCCTGCAATCAAAACATATGTCGTACATGTATATGATCATAAACAATCACACCGTGAAGAGAAAATCACAGAATCACAAGGTGCTCACAAGCGAGTGATGCAATCTCATTCCCTTCACCAATACAGTGTCAAATCAAAATTGACAAAACTAAAACATCAATTAACTATAGAAGAGAATATATCAATACCAACTAAAATAATCAACTATGCTAACCAGAAAGCATGTCATAATCAATAATCATCCATAAAGTGTACCATCACATCACAATATAAAAACCATCGTCGCTCTAATGTTGGCGATCAAATAACAACAACATAGTTTCATGGTCTATCAAAGTAAAAGCACTGTTTGAAAATATAAGCAAATTGGAGGGGTGCTACAATGTCTAAAATTTAATTATGTGTAGATGGTTAATTTAGTGTATATCTCATAATACATCTAAATGGACAAAGTTGGATGCCCATGCGTGACGAAGAGTTTTTATTTAATAGTATTCCATGGATTTGATGGTTTTGGTTGTGCAAATATATTGAAATAAATAAGAAAGAAGAAAGGTCGCATTGGAAGATGTCTTTCACAAGTGACTTTTTATGTGTCTTATTTACCATAACTTTTACAAATGTATTTTACTTACGACAACTTTTAAAGATGTGTTATTATTTTATATATAGTATTGATTGGTGAATTATTTTTCTATCTTTACTTGCACATATTGTATTATGGTGTCTCCTATTTTCAAGTGTACTAGCCCTCTACTACTTATCCTCACTTTTTATTTATACTACATTTGTATTTGACCCTATTGTTCTTACCAACCAAACATGATACTCTAATATCTTATCTTTATTTTGTTCCAATGATAAATTAGTCATGTATGTAGTGATTTTGGTTCACTTCTAGTGGATTCATTACACCCATGGTGATGAATTAATTATTGGATTTGTTTTGTTATAATGTTGTAGTGGTGTTATATCTTAAGAATTCAAGTATACCACATATTTTTGAAATTGTTCTACAATATGCATATGCAAAATTAGGCAATTTATTTACTAAGATTATGGTGTGTTTACCCCTTTGTACACATAATGTTTTAATTTTTTTAAACTGTAGCTGCAATAGTGGTTTTAGCTCACCTTTGTAGACTATCAATTCTTGTAATGAAAATATTTTGTTAGTGATAATGCCTCTATGTTTTGTGTGGTGTCCATCCCTTGGCCTAAATTGGTTTCTCATAGTATGGTGATTTGATTTATGTTTTAGTTTTGTGGTTGTATGTTTGTTCTATTGTTAATCTCTCAATCACTATATTTTCTTTAAAGTATATGTTTGAGGCCTTGGTTATATTGTTGATGTGGGATTTTTAGTTTTGGTGCTTAGTATTATCTATTGGTATTTTAGTACAAACTATGGTATTTTTATCCTTAACTACATATGCCCAGTGGAATGGTGTGGTAGGGATGATCAAGTTATATTCCCACATGGTGTGTTTGTAGATAGTGTGCTCATTTTTTTTTAAAAGCTAGTGTAAATTTTTTAAATGATATAGCCTAGGGTATGAAATGTTTTATAAATTTCATTGAGCATGTCATGTGATTATTTTTTTATTATAAATGGTAGCATACCCATGAGAACTCTCAATTTTCCCATTTTGTTGTAGTTATTGAGTGTGTGGTGGGGACATGTCAATGCTTATGTAGTGATATGGTGGTTGGTACATGGTAAAGTATTCTACACCTTAATACTCCCCTTGTATTCATTTCAAGACATGTCATTTTTTGAAGAGGAGAGGGTTGTTGATGATCCTTTGTTTGATGAAGATTTGTTCTTTTTTCCTTTGAAATGTTTATATATTTTGAGATCTTAGGAGGATTTTATCCCTTAAAGAAAAATTGATCTTGTAACAAGATAATGTGTGTGGACAATGTGGATTACCTTATGTTTATTAGATGCATATTTGAATTTCCCTCCATTTAAAGAAAAGGGTAGTGTGAATGGAGTAGTATGTGATGTGACATGTTAGATGAAAAATCACTTGAGATTATCAAATTGGGGGATGTACATTCCATGCTTAGAGGATAAAGGGATGGATGAGGATTGGACATTTTAATTTATTTGGATTGGATTACTTAATTAAACTATTTCTACATTTAAAGTGTGTAAATATTTTATGATGATGTCTCACGATGATTTATTACATGGTTATGATGGTGCATAATTTATGGAAACAAGATAAATGAGAGGAATGAGGAAGCTAGAAAATAGATGAGAATAGAAGAAGGATGAAAATATAAAAAATGGGGTAGAATATGTATTAATGGATTAGTGAAGAATTAAAAATGGGGTGGGACATGATGAATTCTATCAAAGAAACATCATATGCAAAGATAGATTGATTATTTTTTGTAGTAGTAGACTTATGCACCATGATGTAATAGATCATGATGATGTTGCATTGTGTGAATATAGATTGATAGGAAAATATAAAAATTGCAAATAGTATATAGTGATTCAAAGGTTATGTTATCATGACACACAACAAATTAAGGATTATGGTGACTATTCAATGGTATGTTTTATGGAGTATGAGAACTATAAGTAATGAATAAATAGAAACACATATAAATGAGCAAGAAAACACATAGAAAATATGTGAATTGGGACACCATTGTAATTTTTTAAGCTAAGGGAGTGTATTGGAGGATGTGAAGGTGGAAAATGGTTGGGGGAGGGTTGACAGTGGTAGGATGTTCTTAACAAAGAACAAGTGTGGAATACATAGTGTAGTTTACCCTAGTTGGTTGAAGAATGCAAGTGGCGGGAATAAAATGGAAGGTCATTCCATGGGGGGATATATATCTAAAAACCATTTAAAGTGAAACAAAAACATTTGAGGATGCCACTTGTTGAATACAAAAATAAAGGAAAGGAGGGGATGCATTAGTAGATGGAGATGTGAATGAATTGAGTGGTGAATGATTAGTTCTATAAATAGATAGTGTGTAAGGGAGGAGGAGGAATGACGGATCATTGGTAGAGAAATTTGAAGGATGTTTAGAATATACTTTCATAGGAGGGAAATTGGATGTGGGGAATTGGTGATAGATGTATGATGAATCACTAAAGACTTGTAGATGCTAGATGTTCCACTAAATATCTTGTTTTCAAGAATAGAGACAAGAGATCCATATTAATGATATTATTTTTGAAAAGGGAAAATATGGAATGCCTTAGTAATGAGATCAACTTGAGTGGTGATGAATAGGATTCCTACATTGAAACCATGTGAGATAAAAGAACCATCAGAGTTTAAATCTCATGGTTTTTTCCTTAGTGTGAAGGATAGACTCAAAAGGAAATTCTATTGCTAGGGATGAATGTCTAGAAGTGGAGCATATGCTAGCTAATCGATGATGACTTCCCCTTGAGTAATTTATGATTCATGTATTCAATACTAAAATCACCAAGGAGCACAACCAATTTTATATTCTAATTGTGAGATATACTTTAGACAATAGGTATTTTAGAGGATCTACCTTGGAAATGAGATGGGTTGTGGCATTTATCATAGAACGATAGAGATTTTATGAAGAAAAGACCACTACAAGATATTTATTTTCCATGGGATATTAATTAATATCACACCCTACTAGTGTTCTAGAAAGATAATCGATGACATTTTCACATTCTTAATTATTATATTATGTAATGAAATACATTACACAAAAGAGGAATATGATAAGAAATATTCTACAAGCACTTGATAATAATTGAGAATAACAAGCCACTTTGTGGGGGAAAATATCCAAATATCTTAAATGAGAATACAATTCCCAATATGATTATCAATAAGACTCATTACCTCATATGTATACCTTATTTATGCCTACGATGTCACCCAAGCTAACTTAAATAACAATATATAAGCATTAGGTGGACCTAAATAACTAAATAAGAATATAATAATGATAATATGACTTAATTAAGAGTTAAGGTAGCCACAATATTACTACCATATCCTTATGCATGCTCTAATATTAAGAGTGTAACATGCCACCTCTTTAGAGAAGCATTGTCCGAGCAATTCTAATCAAGTGTGGATGCTTCTAAATGAACTCTTCATCTTCCAATGTGACATCTTCAATTATTAAATTCTTCCACTTAGAGATGAGATACCCAATGATTGTTTTCATCCTTAGCTTCTTTGTGTGTGTTTAAATAACTCTAGTTCAAATATGATTCTTCCTTCTTCATTGATCTCTAGTAATATTGTCATATGGGTGATCCCACAATACTGGTTTACAATTTTTGGCCAAACTGGACATTGAACTAATTTTTTCTAACTAAATCTTCACTTTTGGGCACCTATAGTGGCTAAATCGTGAGGAGTTTGAAGATGATGCAAACTAGTGATTTGTAATTTTTTCTGTAGATTCTAAATATATTTTTTTCAAAAATTTTAGAATCAAATTGGATTTCTTTTTCCATCTCCTTTGAAAACTAGTTTTTTTCAGTAAACACCATTTTTAAGGAGTGATGCTCACCATATACAACATAACTTTTTTTCCATGAAGGATAAAATTATAATTTTTTCAAATTTAGATTTGTAACTATGATATCTAGTGCTTCCAATTGGTTTCATAATTTTTTATTGAATATTTTTTCCTTAATCAAGTTTCGAAGTCAAACCAATTAAAATTCATACATAAGCGTACCGTATACAACAACTTTTTTTTTATGTATCAAAATTCAATTCTTTTTTGTTGGATCAAGGACATCAATATCTAGTACACTAATATTTTTCAATATATTTTTTTGATAATTTGCTATTTTTCCACATGTGCAGAACGAAGAGCTTGATTTTCGGTGAAAAACCTATGTTTAATCAAACTAAAAAAACAAATACATAATAAAACCAAAACATATTAAAATTATATTAGTTGGATAGATCGTTCTGAGGAATACCATCATCTAGTTGGGCCTGTGAAGTCTCCTCCATTTTCATCCTCAACTTGAGCTTCGAAGGGAAAAATTATGGATTTTTTTGGTGCCAGAGGGGGAGAAGGGGGGAAAGGGGGGTTTGAGTGAACCCTCCTTGGAGGTTCACTCAACTAGGGTTCGAGCAAACTCCCTTTCCACAACCCTTTCCTTTTTTTTTTCCTAGGAAATGTGGGACCCAACATTTAATGGGTTCACTCAAAGGGAAGCAAACCCCCTTTGGGTTCGCTTGAACCAAATGTTCATTTGAACCCCCAAAACCAATTTTTTTTGCATGGGGGCATTTTTTGCAATTTTCCTTCCTCACTGGAATTGTAAACCAGTTTTGTGGGTTTACCCCTATGTAGAGATATTATGCCCAATTACTTTCTTCAAATAGAAAACATGAAAAATGGATGTATCTTTGTTGATGGAGGTAACCCAAGCTTATAGGCAACACTTCCTATATTTTGTATGATTCGGTAATGGGCCATAATATTTTTGGGTCAACTTGTTATTCTTTGTCTATTTCTTTAGTGAAATTTTATTATAAGAATGAAACATCAAGAAAACCTAGTTCCCAATTTCAAAAATCCTTTCATTATGATGTTGGTAAGCCTATTGATTCATTCAATTTTGTGCCTCTATCATATAATCCTTGAGTCTTGAAAGTTCCTATAGTTGATGATGCATGTGGTCCTCCATAGCCAAAAATCTTTGTGAAACCCTCAATGATGATGTGATGTATGAAGGATGATATCCATATAGTTCCATAAATGGATAAATTTTTTATGAACTATAGAAGGAAGTGTTATAGTGCCATTCTAATAGTGGCAACCAATCTACCCATTGAGATTTATCAACTAAAGTGAAACAATGTGGATACCCTATTAAACACAAGTATTAACAACCTCAATTTATCCATCACATTGAGGATGGTATGAAGATCTATGATCCAATTAAGTACCTAAACATGAGAATAAGTTTGTCTAAAAGTTAACATTAAATATAGGATCATGATCATTGACAATAACCTTAAAGGTGCACCATGTAATTTTTGTATATTTTCCAAAAATTTATTTGCCACTATACTTGTTGTAAAAGAATGTGATAATGAAATCAAATGGGCATATTTAATGAGGTGATACACCACTGTCATGATGAAATTATTACCTTTAGATCTTGGAATCCTTGTGATGAAATTCATGGAGACCTATTCCCAATGCTGGCTAAGAATAAATAAGGGTTGCAAGAGACCAAGTGTCTTAATTGTCTCTTGTTTATTTCTTTGAAAAATTAAACATTCAACCACAAATTTTTTAACATTCCCTTTTCTCCCTTCTGAAAAGAAGTCTTTCCTAATTCAATGACATGTCTTCAAAAATCCTAAATGACTACTAACTTGAGATTCATAAAGCTCCCTGAGAATTTTTTGTTTGAGAGTGGGATTCTTACATAGATATATTCACTCTTTATACTAAAAAGCATCTAGCTTCCAAAATAAAATATATAAACTATTAGGATCACTCTACAATTATTGAATAAGATCACTTGTAGGAACATCATTTTTCCACTCTTCTTTGGCTTCTGCTACCCAATTTTCTTGTGACATTTAAATGACACATAATAAAGCTTCATCCTTCTCATCCTTCCTAGATATTGTATCTACCACAATATTTTTCTTCCCTTTCTTATACACAATATCAAATTTTTACCCCAACATCCTAGTGAATATTTTTTGTTACTCTTTAGAAGATAATCTTTGTTCCAAAAAATATTTTAGGCTATCATGATCTGTCTTAACTTTGAAGTGCCTTCCCATTTGTTATGATCTCCACTGTTTTACTGCATGAATAATAACTAGCATATCCTTCTCATAAATAGGTTTTATTTGACTCTTACCCTTTAATTGATGTCTCTCAAAAGAAATGGGATGACCTTTCTACATAAGAAATTCTCTTGTACGATTACTTGATGCATCAAATTCCATAATAAAATTATTGGTGAAGTATGGAGTAGCAATAACTAGATTAGTACACATAGCCATAGATTCAATATCTCAAATGTAATATTAGTTAACTCATTGCATTGAAAATAATCCTTCTTCAATAGAGCTATGAGGGGTGAATTTATAAATCTAGTTTTTACTGAATATTCTATAGTATCTAGTCAATCCCAAGAAACCTATCAATTTATTAATGGTTGTAGGAACATTCCATTCCATGATATCCTTGATTTTGTTAGGATCCACCTTTACTCCTTCATGTGAAACTATGTGTCCCAAGTACTCCACCTCTTTGAAACCAAAAGTATACTTGGAATTCTTGGCATATAATTGGTGATCTTTGAGATCTTTTAATGATTTATCTACATGTTTCAAATGTTCCCCCCATGTCTTGTTATAGATCAATATATTATCAAAGAACATTAATACAAACTTCTTCAAAAGTTTCTTAAAGATGGAGTTGATCAAACTTTGAAATGCAGATGGTGCATTAGTAAGACCAAATGGCATCACCAAACACTCATAATGATGCTCATGAAATTCCTAAATATTATATTGGGAATTATTTTTCCTTGATTCAAATTTGGTGATAACCTAATCTAAGATCTAAATTTGTAAAAAATATAGCTCCATTCAATTCATCTAGTAAATAATCAATGAATGGAATATGAAACTTATCTTGATGGTGTACATGTTGATAACTTTGTATTCTAGGAGCATACACCAATTTTTATCCTTCTTCTTCACCATCATCATGGGTGAGGAGTAAAAAATCTAGCTATGCTTGATAATTCTTGCCTTTGACATCTCTTGAAAAATATTTTCAATCCCATTTTTCATAGAGTGGGTACTTGTAATTCCTATTATTCATTGGTTGGATCCTTGGCACTAGTTGTATGGCATGATTATGATCCCTCTTGGTATGCAATCCTTTAGGAATATCTCCAAAAAACACTAAGTAATGCTCTATAATTGCTTGAAAATATGGATGGGTATGAGCATTTGCTAGATAGGCTTCTAATGAAAATAATTGGGCCATAGATCCACCAGCTATTTTTTTAAGAAAATTTTGCATTTGATGAGAGATTATCATTTGTGGGGCTTAGCATGCAACCCTCTTAGCTCTACTATCTTTACTTCTAATTCAAATCTCATGAACATTTCCTACAAGTTCATCTTAATTAATCCAAAGTAGTAAGTCATTATACTCCTAAAATATTATTAGCTACACCCATGGAGATAGAAAACATTAAGAAATAAAAATGAGAATCTCTCTTAGGTAATTTAATGCTATGAATTCCTAGAATAACTAATGATACCCCAATCTATAATCAATATATGAAATTCAAGAGATGGATATATAAAAAAATAGATGACTAGACAAATTTGTGTTGATGAAATTATGAGTGCTTCCTAGGTCTATCAATACTACTACTCTCTCATTCTTTAAAAGACCTACTACCTTGAGAATTTATAGGGCACTAAAACTTGAGAGTGCATGACAAGAAATTATTGGTTGGAGAGCTTGTGATTCCTAATTTGACTCCTTGACACCCACTAATATTGGTTCCTCCTCAAGTCTTCCTCACTTGAATCTTTAATATAAAATAATTTCTTCTCATTTCATTTATGTCCTCAAATGTATTTTCTATCACATTCAAACATAACACTATTGCTCTCTTCTCCTCAATTTGTTGTGGTTTCAATCTAGTAGAAAAATGGAGTGGTGTTGAGAAGCCTTTCACTCTTATCCCATTAACCCCAAGCCTTTTAAGAATCAAATACTTCTCCTCTACCCTGCATACTAAGATAAAAGACTCAGATATAGAGTTAGGACTAAAATGCATACCTCATGTTGGATGTGATCCTTGAGACCCCCTAAAAATAGGTCATTCAAATTTTTCTCTGTAAGTGCATCCAACCTCAAGGATAGATTTTGGAATTGTTAAATATAGTCCTTAGCTGATCTAGTTTGTTGAAGTTTAGCTAACTTTCTAAATAAGTTGTTGGCCACATTGTTTCTATACTGTGATTGCAACTCCTCTGTAAATATTGACCATGAGAAAATGAGGCCCTTTCTATGTCATTGAGCACATAGCCATTGATACCAAATGAATTTCTAATGTTTTATGTATAGGAAAGCTAATGCCACCTTTTTTCTAATTGAAATTTTGTGCACATCAATTCTTTTTTGATTTGATTTATCCAAGTTAGTGGATTATTTTCATCAAACTTACACATATCCACCTTTGGAAAAAATTTCCTAGATCTCATATGAATATTAGCATTTGGATCTAGATTAGCTAGTCTAGATGATCCACCTTGGTTGTTTGAGACCTCCATGTGTGATCTTGATTTATTTGGTATTAGAACATTTATTTTATCCAACATGCTTTGCATGTTAAATATATCTCTTGTTAAGCAATGCATATCCTCCTTCACTAAGGAAATTTCATCCTTAACCTTGTTGATATCATCATAAGGAGTAATATCCTCAACTATTACATCATCATTTTAAAGATATTTCCTAGGTCTGGCAACATTCTTTTTTCTTCTTTTTGCAGGCCCCATCATGATGGAAAATAATAATTTTGTGATAAATCAAAGAAATAAAATTAAAATGATCTAAATTTTTCACTATAACTTACCATGGGTCTAGATCTCGCTTCCTAAGAAAATTGTGAAGAAAAATAAGCTAACTTCCATCTTTGAGAGTGAATTTATTGGAAAAACTAATTTTGCAAGAAGTCACTTGATTTTTCTCAAATTACTATGAAATTTGGACTATATATGCTTCAATAAGTTCTTGGAAGTCCCTACAAAAATTAGACAAAAAATTGCCAAAAATTGAGAGATATGCACTTCCCAAAAAAGATTAGCAGAAACCTTAATTTTGAAATAAATTAGTTAATTTTGCTCCAATTTCTTTGAAACTTGGACTGTAGATGCCTCAATGTGTCCTTGAAATATCGCTAAAAATTAAGAAAAAAATACCCTATATTGGAAAGATATCATGTGATTCCCAAAATGAGCTTCAAAATTGGAAAAAATGCCTTTCCCTCACAATGCCAATGCCTTGCCTTCACAGTGCCAACATCTAGCTTTGATACCACTTGTAATGAAAAAACTTGCACAAAAGATGAATATGATATGAAATTATCTAAAAATTCATGATAATAACTAAGAATAACAAGGCACTTCAAGGGAGAAAACTTCCAAATATTTCCAATGAGAACACAATTCACAATATGATGATCAAATAGGACTTAGTACCTCAGGTATATACCATAATTATGCCTAGGATATCATCTAGGATGTCTTAGATACCAACATATAAGCCCTAGGATGACCTAAATAACTAAATAAGAATATAATAATGTTAATATGACTTAATTAAGAGTTAAGGTAGCCACAAGCCAACTATCGTAACCCTATGCATACTCTAATATTAAGGATGCATGATATTATGATAAAAGAGAACCTATGGAGCATAATATATAACTCAAATGTATAGAAACAAAGGATTGTTAGGTGTAGGCTCCACTAGAATTGGTATATTAGAAATATATTCCTTAATTTGATCAAATACTATCTAACATGATTGGACATATTCAAATTTTACATTCTTCCTAAGTAGATGTGTGAAAGGATAAAATTTATCATCTTGCTTGGTAATGAATTGTCACATGGCCTATAATTTTCCATGTATACTATAGAGATATATGAGATTCCTATGGGGTGGAATTTTCATTATAAATTTGAATTTATTGGGGTCCACCTCTATGCCATGTCTAGAAATGATGAATCCTAGGAGATTGTTTGGTGTGACTCCAAAGACACACCTCTTGGGATTTAGATAGACCTTGTACTCTCTCAGTCTCTAGAATATGTGATATAATATGGAAAAATAATCTACTTTGTTCTTGAAATTTCTTGAGATGATGTCTACGGAGTCTCCAACAATGTCATGTAACATGTCATGGAATATGTATGTCACGAAACATTGATATATGATAGTATAATTTTTGAGGTCAAAGGGCATGATTATACAATAAAAGGTGTTCCATTAGGTGAGGAAGGTTGTTGTATAATAGCTCTCTAGTTTAATCTAGACATTGTTGTACCAAATTTTTTTCAATGAGAGACAACATCTCATGCCCAATTCTTAGGTCCACTATCATGTCAATGTTGAGGAGGGGGAAGCCATCCTTAGGGAATGCATTGTTGATATCCTTGAAATATATATAGAATCTAATTCCATTAGTTTTATTTCCTATTGAAACTATATTTGAGACCTATTTTAGATAATTAATTGTTCAAATGAACTTGACACCCAAAAATGTTAGAAATATTGTCGTTGATGTCAAAGCAAATGAATGAGATTATTGTCATTGATGTAAAAGCAAATGGACAAGTTTGACATTGATATCAAATGAGATCTATGTCAAAGGAAAATTAAGGAGTCAAAAGGAGAGATTAGATTTGAATGAAGATAAAGATAAGATTAGGACAAGATTTGTGAATGGTCAAGAAAACATTGCATTGATGCCAATCTCCTTAAGGTGGTTTTAAGTGCCATAATAATTTCATATATATGCATGCTGGTTAATTCCATGTTTGATTAATTAAATTACCCAAGTCTAAGGAAGTATAAAAGAAAATTCATTTAACTAAAATGACAACAATTAAGAATAAAAAAAAATAGTTTATTAAATAACATTCATACCTCTAATTCTTAGTTAACCACCTCTGCCAAGAAAAATATGCACATTCCTTTTTTGGCCGAATTCTTTAGTAGTTATAGAGGCACATATAAATATGAGATAGCCCAAGATAATTATTGTCGCAATTGTTATTCAAGTAATAATATGAGAAATGAATTTAAGTATACTGTGCAATGATTCATTTACTAATGAGCAACACCTATGTGTATGAAGAAAAATATTATGATTGAGTTAGTTTTGTAGTGTATAGAATTGTATACCTTTACAATTTCACACTATGTTTGGGTCCCTTAATTTATTGGACTTAATTAAGCTTCTAGTGTACCAAATTATGCATTCCAAAGCTACAATTTTACCTTTTTCCAAAAGGAGAACCAACATTAAATAAATGCATTTAATATTTTAATTGTCATGGATTATGAGTGTCCTAGAAATTTAGGCCAGGTCCCATTCAAGCCTAGGAGCGAATGGGTCCCCTTTATGTGCTAGGACCCATTTTAAAATATGTTTTTAGTGGTCTTTTAATGATCCAAATTCAAATTGTAATTGTTAGCTTTTGGAATCTAATTTTTGGGAAATTAGATAAACACCTATAAATACATAGTTATTTTATCATTTGAAATCTAACTAGAAAGAAGAAGAAACATTCTCACACAATTTATGAGAGAAATTCAAGAGTAACATTATCAGTCATTTGTAGTAGCAATCAAGATCCTAACTTCATTTCCAAGTTTATGTGTGTTCACGTTGTCTTGTGAAGGCTAACATGCATTATAGATCCTCAAACATCCAAGAATTCAAGAAAATCCAGCAATAAAGATCCAATTCCTTTAAAGAGATGTGTATGACTTCAGTCCTTTAAGGAATCTATTGAAGGTTGGTGAGTTGCAACAAGCATTCATTCATCATTTTCTCCCTTTTATTATCTTTTATTATCAAGGTTTAATTACCAAATTGGGGTTTGACCAAGGCAAACCCCCATACAAACAAAACAAAACATTTTTCCCTCTTTGTCTATGTGCAAATTATAGGTTGAAGAAGGATTGAAGATATCTTGAAGAGAAAATTTGCATTGTTGCATTTGTTGTCATCATTCTTTTCAACCTACAGAAACTAAGTTGTAGAGTTCATTTCCAATATTCTAACAAGTTTGCAACTGGAAATCAACATCTTAGATCCAACATTAGAGGACTATAAAAAGTGTTTTCAGAAGCCCTATCAAGGACCCATTTACCCAAGGGTGAACTAGTCCTCTTGCACTACTTAGAACCAACTTTTGGTGATTAGTAAATACCCTCGGACAGCTCCTAGATCTACTTGTAAAGTATTGTTATAGTTTGTACATCTTCGAGAATCTATAATTTACATACTAGGTCATACAATTCATTTAATTGCATCGTTTCAAATCATTCCTAATCATTTTCTATCATTAAAGAATCACCAACTCAGGTCTAATTGATTTACCTTTGAGGTTGAAATCAATCTCTTGGCCTTTTTGGTTTACAGTCTTAATGAAATGCTTGGGAAGAGGGACTTTAAACCATAAATCTCTTCATACCTAAGGGAATTAGGGTTTTCCCCTTTTTTCCCCTACATTTTATTTTGGTGAATCTGAAATTCTTACATCATTGCTTTCTGATTTGGAAGTATTTTAAACCCTAGATCTATGTGATCATGGGGTCTTCTTTTGTACACCCAAATTAATGTATCTAGCTTCCTTGATGAGGAGATGCAACTCGTCTTGCAAAGGTATGGGTGCTAGATGGATATGGAGTTCATCATCAATAGCTATATCGCTATTGTTAGAAATCTGAAATAGATTGATAACCCAAGAAAATGTATAAGAGAAATTCTAAGCTACATAAACTAGAAAAACATAATTAATGCCAACCAGTGACTTCGAGAGATCTGCAATTTTGAAATAACATAAATCCATTAAGAGCATCCAAGATGCAAGTGTATGCAAATAGAAGCGAGGGAGTGAATTTATATAGAACTAAGGATAGGATAGAGGTGAAAAATAAACCAATAAGAAGTGATCACTAATAACCACCAATATTAAATAAAGTGATGAAAATAGTAAATGCTCCACCCTTTAAGGATAGGGACACCTCATCACCTTATCTCCTAGTTACTAAATAATAAACTCACTTTATTATCCTAAATAATCTTAATAAAAGTGGAGGAAAAATATATGACTAAGGGAAAATAAACTAACCCACTATGAAAATAAAAACCTACACCAACACCCTGTAAGGAAGCTAAGGTAGCCAAACAACTTCCTACACTAACCTTGAGAGGAGAATAATGCAAAATTTTTACAAATCTTTAACATTTGAAAAAACTTAAACAAAAATAAACAAAAATATTATGCATACCACAACACAATGGTTTACATGGGAAAAACCCTTTCCGGAGAAAAACCCTACACTCCAAAAGTTGCCCAATAGATTATTCAGAAATCAAAAGATTACAATATAGTTGTAGAGCAAGCTTCTCACAGGAGTATCACTACCAGAGATCAAGAGACACCCTGATTACTATCAAACTCTCATAATACACCCCCATCTACATACATCCCACCTACTTATAACAAGATTTTTGGAACCTTCTAGAATTACAGTTTGACAAGGTCATTTTTCATTTGATGTGTTAACAAAAAAACTTTGATGTGTCAGCAAGAAAAAAACCTTGACGTGTCAGCAATTTTTTTTTTGGTTGTTGCCCCGAACCCCACATCTTGTTACGAGTGTACAATATTTGCATGATTAGTCGCATCACATACCAACATACATCTTATCAATAAATCATATATAATTCACATTTTCCCAACACCCCCCCTTAAGTGTAGCTTAGGAGGATAGCAAGATGATGGGTCCTTGCAAATGGGGCCATGTTAGGTACCCATGTATATATAAAATCCCCCCCCAAATAAGAAGAATCCCCCCTAAAAATAGAGAGAGAACACCGCCAAGAATAGAGAGAGAGAAAACAAAAGGACTAAGTAGCCACCCCTCCCCCCAAAAGAGATCCAATGGTAGATGCTCAAAAATAGATGTAGAAGATGGTCCGTGATTGTTGAAAAATGTTCCTTCCCTTAGGAAGAAACAAAAATAAAAGGTGTGTGCATGATACCTCCTAATCCTATAAGAAATATTTAGGAAGAAAACTAAAAATGTATGAAGTTTTTGAACTTGGCTCAAGTGTCCCCATGTTGATGTTGAAGGCTCTCACAATCAAATCAAACATTTTGGGCCATAGTACTAAAAATAAAAACTTAGAATATCCTAGAGACCTATGTAGAACATTATCCAAAGACTCAAGTATCTCCTCTGAAGATGTCTCATCCAAATGTTGATCCAAAGTATCCACACTCATGTCAAGATGCAATGAATGATCATGTAGAGAATGAACAAGAGGGTCAAAGTGTTCCCTCACAACAACTAAAAAATAATCAACTTCATCAAAGAGAAGATGGATACAATAATTATTGTCTCCTTAATATGTAATTTTTTTCTCCATAAACAAGTCTAAAATACCTATTAAGTGATCATTTCAGAAAGATTAATTAGGAAGACTATGTATGTTTTGTTGCAAGGAATCACAGGAAGCTTTCAAAGAAGAAACTCTGGACTATGAAGTAGCAATAGATGATAGATATGTGATCTCAATATGAATATGAGAAGTAAGAAGAGAAGTAGGATCATTTGGGAATGGTATATTATCTACATCATCAAGTGGAATGAGACAATCTGAAGTAGGATCATCTGGGAATGGAGAAATATGAGGGTCTCCAAATATTTCTAAAATCTTAGTACAAAGTGTGTGGGGACAATCAATGTCTATTATAGCCCGCATAGTGTCATTATCAACACTAGAACCAATCAATCTTACTACATGTTTAATTTTATTACCCCATAGTGATTTCCTTCCAAGTGTGTCTGGTTCAGGCATGAGCCCATAAAGGTAAGGAGAAACTTTGATCCATTTGAGATGGGTTAGAATTCCTTTTTCCAAGACTCATAATTTTCTTTAACCAAGTTTATCACAAAAGGGTAAACAAAAAAACCCATGATACAATCCTCAAATGATACAAAAGACACAAAAAAGAACACCCCCCTTTCCACTAGTATCAAAAATCACCCTCCAATATATTACAATGTTAAAACTTTATAGTTTAGTGCATTCACAAAGCTTTTTCCAAGTTACAATGCTCAATAGGCCCACAATGGACAAAAATACAAATTTTGATACAAAATGAACTTGATATAAAGTCTGGAAAAAATATCTTTGTATCTATGTAGTGCTCTTCAATACTTTTCCAACGCAGGTACTCATTTTCGAAAAATGGAGCTCTTTAGAAAAATTTATGGCCTGTTGAAGACAAAAGCAGCAAACAACTTCAACTTGCAATGTTTGACAAAAAATGGTAATTTTTCTTTTTAATACCTTTGTAGATGGAAAGTTCTTATCTTCAACTCTCTGATGATATCTTGCTCACCAAAAATAGATACTATGTCGAAAAGTTATGCAAGTTTGAAAAAAGGCCCAATTTGGTTTATATGAGGGCCTTAGTGGCCCCTAGATGGTGGCACTGATTGAGGTGATGGCTGGGTGGTGCAAGAGTGGTGACTAGCAGTTTTGGGTAGAGTGAGGTTGTTATTTTCTAAACTGTACATTCACGATTTTTGTTAACTATATTAGTTTAAAGAAACTGTAGGCAGTTAGTAGACTACTTGGTCGGCAGCTGTCGATGTTGCTTAGTGGCTTAAGTTCTTGATGGCTTATTATAGCCATTAGTGGCTCTAAAATTTATGGTAGTTAGGCTACATGTGGTCTTATAACCACTAGTTCTTTTAAGTGTTTTTTAAGTGTTTGTTTTTAAATCTACAATTTTTTTAATTTGACTCATTGTATGAGTGCAACTGGGGGGGTCATACGACCTCCTAGGAAAAATATTTTTTTGCCTCGACAGCTCCTAACACTTAATATGAGTGAATTTTATGTCAAATTTCATCTCCTTGTCCTCCTGAACACAATGGCAAGGTTGTAAAAAGTTGTTCACACTTGCAACTATGTCAAAAAATCTCCAAATTAGATGAAATGAAAGCCAATATTGACTTTCTTGAGCCTCCTAGATGTATTGAAATAGTCAATAAATACCACCAGTATAACTAGAATTTCTGCAATCACCCATATCTTACAAACAAATATAAAAAATGAAGAGGTTATCAAGTCTTCGTAAACGCTTTCTAATTCTCCATATCATTTAAAATGCAAGAGAGGAGCATGTAGGTTTTTAAAAGATCTTACATAAAAAGCTTAAACTCTTAATTAGGAATATACAAACTCAAAATTCTCAAAACAAAAGCTCTTATACCATGTTACAAATTTGAAATAGATTGATAACCCAAGAAACTTTATAAGAGAAATTTTAAGCTACATAAATTAGAAAAACATAAACAATGAAAACCAATAACTCAAAGAGATATGCAATGTCATAATGATAGAAATGCATTAAGAGCTTCTAGGATGCATGAATATGCAAGTGTATGTAGATACAAGCTAAGTAGTAAGTTTATATAGTACTAATGAGACGATAGAGGTGGCAAATCAGCCAATAGGAAGTGACCACCAATAACCACCAATATTAATTAAAATGATGAAAATAGTAAATGCTTCACTCTTTAAGGATGGGGACACCTCGTAACTTTATCTCCTAGTTATTGAATATTAAAATCACTTTATTATCCTAAGCAAGATTAATAAAAGTGTAGGAACAAGCTATGACTAAGGAAAAATAAATTAACCCACTAGGAAAATAAAAACCTACACCAACAACTATTAGGTGTTGACTTGAGTGTTTTCTCAAGATGGGAGGACTCTTCTTCCATAAAACATGTGTAGGCATTCAATAGGATCTCAAAGCTCTTTTTTTGATCTCTAGAAGGAATGTGGTTGTGGGCTTGTAAAATATTAAGGATAGCTTCATCATTTTGAAACAAGTCAAAGGTGGGAGGCTCACATTGGTCCCATTCATCATGTTTTGGATATTGGAGGCCAATATAGATGGAAAGGATGACATGATCATATAATAGGTTTGGGGTGGCAACCTCTTTGAAGGGACTAGGGATGACATCTACCTCATTATCATCAATGTTGAAGGATTTATATTTAGCATCATCAAAAATCTCAACAAGGGGATCATAACACTCATCATAGGAACCATATCCTAGCCCCATATTTCCATCATTTTATGGTAGATACACAAGATCACATGAGGGCCTTTCTTATGGAGGCCAATACCTCTTCCTTTATAGTTCATGTTATGGAACACACAATTAAATGGGACACATGGGACACTTGTTGCCTTGAAGCAAGAAGTATATTTTTCATCTTTGTAAAGTCATGTGGGAACAAAGCCAACTATATCTTCATTAGCAAGATAATCACCATGGATGAAGGTAGAGGGCCCATATTGTAGCATGAGGAAGGAATCTTGTGATTTAGGCCGAGGTTGGCCAAAGGACCAAGGCAAGATGAGAATTTTGGCTACAAGGAGGGCTCCATGGATTTGATACTCTCCACACCCTTTATCAAGTATTTGAAATGCGGATTTTAGGAATTTTTTCTGTGGATTTAGATTAGAGGAATTGGAATAGAGATCACTTGTATCAATGTAGGATTTGAATGTAATGGAGGTAGATTTCGAAATAGCCTTAGGTGCTAGATATTGTGGATCTTATTGTATTTTACAATATTAGAAGGGACAAAGATCACCAAGAATAGTCAATTCTATACCATTGTAGGGGAAATTGAGGCACTGATGGTAAGTGGATCGACCATTGTAGGGGAAATTGAGGCACTGATGGTATGAATCCATGATTGGTTGAGGAGGAGATTATATGCAAGATCTTTGTCCAAGACATGACACAAGATTTGTTACAATATGGATCCTACCTCAATAGGAAAGTGAATAGCCTCAGTTGATTCTCTCTTTGCATTATCATATGCTTTGCTTCTAATAGTTCGAGTACCCAAATTTCTCACTAAATAGCCCAAATATTTAAATTAGCTGCCTGTCTGCAAATTCTTATGGAAATCTCCAGAATATAGAAAACTTGTGCACAAAATCACCTCGAAATAACAGAGAAATTGCACGAAGAATAGCTTGCCTGAGCTTCCAAGATTTGCTTTATTCTTTTCCCCGAACTTCCAAGCATATCTTGTTAAACAACTAATTGTCATTGAAAATCTTACACAGTTAAAGACAGTATTTTTAGAAAGTTGATGTGTATGGGTGGGATCATATAAATTTTTGTTCATCAAGCTCCTTGCCATTTTAAGCTTCGAAGCTCAGTATCCAACATGTAATGGCCCGCAGGGCCACAATAATTCAATAATGCATCTAGATTTCTAAAGATGTCTTTTCAGAAAAAATGCCTTTAAAAAATATACTTAGAATCCTCAACGACCTTAAAGGACTTTAAAAATAAAAAAAATAATTGTCTATATTCTTTATGCTTTGATGGGGAGGTAATATTCATATTTTGAGGTGGCATGTGTGCCCCTAGTTAAAGTGCATTCGTTGGTACCATGGTTAGAATTTCAAGCTACCCGTTTCTCTCGAAATAGAACTCCTATACAGTTGTAATTATTGTTTTTAATTTAATACATATGAATTTTAAGGGTGAATACTGTATACTATTTATTTTTCATTTGGAATAAGTAGTTTAGAAGTAGTATATTTGATTTATGATTTTTTTTGTCATAATTTTTTTTTTTAAATATTAATTTATTCTTAAATCTATTATTCATTGTCTTGGATCATAACTATGAGTGTGTCTCTGATCTAGATCGCATCCATAGTCATTGTTATAAAAATTTATTTTTTAAATTCAAAATTCAAATTTAAATACTCTCAATCACTTCATTAATCATTATGAGGCAACCTAGAGCACATTTTGTTGATTTGCAAGCTTGGTGGAACTGTATTTAAAGACATTCATTCACTCATTGGAAAACATTATGGAATTCTCAAAGAGCATGCTATAGCTTTGTCAATAGAGCATTTACAAGAGCATTCTATCAACATTTATAAAAATAAATTGTCAAAACATATCATCCTAAGGTCATTACACGCTTGTTGTTTTCAATCTTTTTCTAAAAGTCATGAAATGTGCATGTTAGGGGTGTAAATAAGAACTTGAGCCTTATAATTCAATATATCCCTTAAAATTATTCTTAAACACTAGTGGTCCTAATGCACATTTAGACATTGGGAATTAAGGTAAGAAAACTTCAATGGTCCTTATTTTGCTAGACTAGTTTTACAAATTCTTGATTAGATCCACATATTAGATCATTTATACAAATACAAAAGTCATTCACATAGTCACAAATTTCAGCCAAAGCAATCTATGATCTTCATCTAAGTTAGTCTCAAAATTCTTATACCTTGGTGAATCAATTTCTAACATTTGTCACATCAAACTTCCATCATTATATTTTGAAGTAAGTATAGCATTGATTTATTTAATTTCCATATTTAATTTTAGTTTTATTGATTATCAATCCCAACACATTTACCTATGATGATTATTTATTTAATTAGATTGGATAGTTTATGTAAGCTATAGACCTAGTTTTGACCTTAGGGTTAAGGGTATGTGCAGGATCATCATAGAAAAAATAGGCCCTTAAGTGGCAAAAAATTTAGAAAAATTAGAGTTAGGCAACTTGACGTAAAAATTTGAATAAGTTATCTATATTATTTCAAAAATATGTAAAAATAGAATTTGTAGCAAATTGAATGTAGTTTCTAAACTACTAGGTTTATTTTATTTATTTTTAAATCTATTTGGTGAAAATTTGAAATTTCAATGTAGTAGTACTTAAATTTCAGGGAAAAAATAAGTAGGTATATGTCTGACCACCCTAACTACAATAAAATGATAATATTTTAGACATAAGTAGAGACTCATGTTCAGATGTGATGCATATTTTTTTGTAATTTTTTTCCAAGTGAAAAATTAATTATGATTTTTTTATTACAACTTTTAAAAAATATAAAACTCATATGTCTGACCACTTTAACTTGGTCAAAACTTCATAAAATTCAATTTTTATTTTTTTAATCCTATAGTATGTGAAACATAGAATGTGATGCATGTTTTGGATTCAAAAAATGTGGTACCGTTTGAAAGCTATAGGTGTTTTCCAATTAGCCTATCAATCAACACTTTAGTCGTAATTCAAATAGAAAATGAATAATAATTATTTATTAAATTCAAAGTAAAGCATAATTTATATTGGTGGAAAGTTAAGAATCT
Organism: Sequoia sempervirens; assembly: GCA_007258455.2. NCBI lineage: Eukaryota > Viridiplantae > Streptophyta > Pinopsida > Cupressales > Cupressaceae > Sequoia > Sequoia sempervirens. The sequence goes on from VDFB02000015.1 coordinate 339,867,085, forward strand.
CCTTTAAAAACCCTTTTCATTTTATCAATTTTGGGTTTAAAAAAGTCGTCAACCACATACCCTACAAATACCCATCATATTGCCACTTTTTGGCCATCATGATCCTGCACATACCCTTAATCCACTTATATTAGGGTTTTAGATTTAATTTTCTTGATTGTATACCTTTCATGTTATATTTTAATTAGGTTTTGATCTAACCTTGTTTATACTTCATTTCTTTGTTTTGATAATGGCTTGGGTTATTATTCTTTTGTTATTTATTTTATTGTTTATGCACTTATATTGCTATATTTTGTTTTATTATGGATGTATTTCCCCCCTTCTTTACCATGCTAGCTTCTTGTGTTGAACCATGCTTTATTATGATACACTTTTGTGGCTTATGATAGTGACTTAGCCTCTACTTCATCCCTATATGCATTTGGTACATCTAGGGATATTGATCCATGTTCTTTTTGTATGCCTAGTATGCATCTAATGATATTTATCCTACATGTACCTCTCTTAATCAATTCTTATTGATGATATTGGTGACCTCCATATACATGATATATACCTCTTTTACTTTCCTTAAGTTGTTACCCCCTATGTATCTCATGCCAATCCTTCTTCTCTATCTTGTGACTCATGGTCTATTGATGGTATGTATATTGATGAGCATGGTGATAGTTATTTTTCTACTCATGATGAGTTTGATGACTCTTTTTTTTAGGATGAACAGGTTTATGATGCACATTCTTATGATAAATTCATTTATTTTAGGATTATATGTGTCATTCACCTTACAACCCCTAAATCTTGTAAATTATATATATAATTATGTAGATGATAAATAATGTATTATCTTTCAACATCATGAAGTACACAAAATGGGATGCCCACATGAAGGTGGGGACACCATTTATTAATTTTTATTCTCTAGAATACTTAGGATATTGTGTAAGAATAAATTAAATAGGTAGGTTAAGTTGTAAATGTTAAAAATTGAGATTCTCAAAGAATCTTCCCAATTTGGTGGTTATGACACAAACATTTAGTACCCTCATGTAGTAATTCCTAGATTTGGAAATTTTGGAATTAGTTGTTATATACCTTTCAAGCTCTTATGTCTATTTTCCCATAGTACATGTAAATGGATAAAGTTAGATTCCCATGTGCGATGGAGATAATTCTTATTAAATATTATTCTATGGGTTAAATGGTTTTGGTTGCATAAATATATTAAAAGAGAAAAGTAAGATGAAAGCTTAGATTGAAAGACAAATAATCATGCCTTGCATATGGAGCCTTCATGGTGTTGGCTTGCATCCAATTTTATGGTTAAATATTTTCTTGCCATAATATCTTTTTGTTTCTTAGATATCCTCCACAAGTCACTTTTTACATGTTTTACTTACCACAACTTTTACACATGTATTATTATTTATATACAATATTATTTGGTGAATTATATTTCTATCTTTACTAGCATCTATTGTATTGTGGTGTCTCCTATTGTATTGTACTTTCCCCCTTTCATTTTTCTCACTTGTTATTTATACATGTGTTTTTGACCCTATTGTTCTCACTACCTAGGCACACGACTCTAATTTCTTATCTTTATTTTATTCTTGTGATTAACTAGTCATGTGTGTAGTGGTTTTGATTCACTTTTGGTAGCTTTTATACACCCATGATGGTGAATTTCTTCTAGGATTAGTTACCCTATAATGTTGTAGTAGTGTTATATCTTAAGAATTCAAGTATACATCTTGTTGAATTTGTTCCACAATATGCATATGCAACATTAGGCAATTTATTTGTCAAAATTGTGTTGTGTTTCCCCCTTTATATTCCTAGAGTTGTAACTTTGTGTGTTGTAGTTGTACTAGTGGCTTTATCCCACCTTTTTGGAGGCCCACCCATGTTTACAATTAAAATATTTTTTTTGGTGTCCACCCTTTGGTCTAAATTGGTTTCTCATCTAATATGGTGATTTGAGTTATTTTAATTTGTGTGGTTGTATGTTTTTCTTGCAGTGACCTCTTAATCATTGTTTTTATAAGAGCATACATTTCATCCCTAGGTTATCTTGTTGATGTGGGATTTGTAGTTGTGGTTCAAGGTGGTTCTTAATGTATAAATGTAATAATTGGAAGTGATTAGAGATATAATTAAAGCAATTAAGGTTAGGAAACATCAATAACCCACAAAAGAAAGATCAATTAAACCCATTAACCAATTTGAAGTTGAATGCAATAAATCAATGAATAAAACACAAATCAAGAATGTAATTCTGATTAAGATCTAAATACTTGAAGACACATGCAAACCTTGTACTCCATTGTTTGGAATTATTCCAATTTGATATGTGGACTACTCAATTGTGCATAACCCATGTTGCAAAATCTTGGTTGATGATGATCTTGATTCACAAATGTTGCTCAAATGCTCAAAACATGATGAAGAAATGCTCTCAAAAGATTATCATTTCTTATAAAAAATTGTGAATAATTTTTATGAAGATGATGGCTTGTTTTATATAATTCTAGGAGATTTAATCAATGGTGAAATCAAAGGATAAAGATCAACAGGTGAGATTACATCAAGAGATCAATGATTGAAATTAAATAAGAGCTTCAATTAACTGAAAATATCTCCTCATTTCAAGGGAATTAGTTTGGGATATTTTGGAGGGAAGATATTTTGAAAAAGGAATATTCTCTTTTTGAAAATGAAATATTTCATGTGCAAGTTGGAGGAACATTAGTATTAATTAAATAATTAAATTATTTAATCAAAGTGGAGAGATACAAATTTGAATTTAATTAAATAATTTAAAATTATTTAATTAATGTGAAAGGAGGGAAATTGATGAATTTTGATGAATTAATCAAATACTATTAATTATTCCTTTAATAAAGGAAAATAATGAATTAAATAAAATAATTGGAAATTATTTAATTAAATTTGATGAATTAGGAGATAATGAGGGAAATACTGTAAACTAGTGAAAAATGAGTGTGTGATGTATTCAAACAATTTTAGATGTCTACATTTTTTCCCTCTTTGAAATAATGTACTTGTTACATTATTTCAAAGACATGATATTGATTGGAAATTAAAAAAAATATATGATGCCCCATTGTGCCCCAGTGGATGAAGGAATGATGAAAGGATAGTATGCTACCCCTTGAGAGGTCAACCGAAAAAATAATTTGTAGGTTGAGCTCACAACAAGATGATGGGATAGGTTTAGCAAAGAAGAGGAAGAAAAATTAGGTCCTAGGAGGCCAAGAAACTAATCAGAAGGATGGTGAAGGTGAGAGATAGGAAGAAGAGGGGGTGGGGATGAAAGCTAGGTTTTGGGGGACCATATATATGCATTCAAGGGGTCATTTTTTATTCATTTGCACCTTTGAGAGTTAGAGATTTGCAGAGCTCGAAGTATTCTTCCATCGTAGACACCTTATAGAGATGACTCACATTCCATGTGCCTTACATTGTGCAAACATAGTCTAACAATTCCAATGGCCCATCAGAGAAAACCCTCGATACGTACCTAGCCTTTGTACTTTTACATGTAGTTTTAGGTATATTAAATGCGACGAAAAAGTAGATCATCAAACATGTTGATTTAGACTTGACACTAATGAAACTGGATGCAATGCTTTTTTGTTTCTCATGACACTAAATTGTAAAAGTGGTTCACTTGAAAACTTTGCTTTGATTTTGTTTACGATAAAGTGACACTTTTGAAAAAGTGCCCACTTTTGATTGTGATAAAGTGGTGCTTTTGAAAAAGGATCACTTTTTATTGTGATAAAGTGGCACTTTTGAAAAAGGCTCGCTTTTGACTTAGGGATTTGTAGACTTAGGTTTTATCCAAAATTTTCAATAAATTGATGTTGTGGGCACTATGCTTGCAAGTGGTACTTGATCCTAGCTTGTCGTGAGAGCGACAACCTAGGGTGTCAGACTGGATGGAACATCTAAGTGGTATGGATGTCAAGTTCCTCGATGCTATTGGTTTGTACCATATTGCTTACATACCTGATATCCGAGCACATCATGCATTCACGACTGCTATAATGGAGCAGTGGCACTCAGAGACTTCTTCCTTCTGTCTATCGACAGGCAAGGTGACTATTACTTTGGAGGATGTGTGGTGCATCCTGAGAGTTTTGATTCATGGAGATCAGGTTATATATGAGTCTAACTATGGTGTTGAGGCATTGGAGAGAGTTTTCCTAGATAATGAGCTAGAGATTGATGATGACTAGATTGACTTGAGATGGTAAATCAATTTTATAGATAAAAATGTCATAGTGGTGGCTGGTTTTATATATGAGAAGATCATGCTTGATCAAAGGTCTAGAGAATTTTTCAGTTGGATGGGGCAAAGTTCTAGAGCATATGTTGGAGGAAGGATGGTTTTTACATGGGCCCATGCATCTTAGCTCATCTTTACTATCAAATGTATCAAGTGGTGTATCCATCTTCCACCAATTTATTAGTGGGTGTGACACTATTTGATGTTTGGGCATGGGAGCATAAAAAAATTACCAGACCTATTAGGGAGGCTATTAGAGCAACAAATGATCCCCTTATTTACAGATATGATACCTTTCTTACACAAAATAGATTAGGAGATTTGGATTATTGGTGTAGGATTATCAATGACATTGATGAGTTCAAATGAATACCTTGAATTCATTGTGATCCATAGGATGATGATGGAGAGCACCTACCATATTATAGATAGACCAAGTGGCTCATTAGGAGGACACCTCACATATTGGAGAGGTCTTTTCCTGATAGAGTCCATAGATAGTTTGGAGAGGCATATGATGTACATGCATATGATTACCATGCTACTTTTGTGAGGACTACAAGGGATATTGATGAGTGGGGACCTATGCCATCAGGTTTCTATCACAAATTTTATTTATCTAGCACCTAGATAGTGGATATGGGCATATGCAGTTGAGGACATTGATGTCACCATAAATTTTGATGCTTGGTGCATTCCATAGAGACCATTGATTTTTACATATCTCGATGATAGAGTAGTGGGAGGTAGGAGGAGGGATGTCGAGACAATGAGAGCTCGTAGACAGTGGACGAGGGTGGAGGCAGAGATCCCAGTGGCCCAAGACATGGGAAGTAGGTGGGAGTATCAATGGTAGTAGCAAGAGGAGGGGGAGACTAGAGAGGTGAAAATGAGGGGATGCCTTAAGGAGCATGTCCTAATGATGTCAGGATTGGTGTTTCTCTTGGAGAGAGAGATTAGGCTAGGAGAGACAAATATGGATATCTAGTAGAGAGAGATAGTATCGTTGTGTAGTTGATTTATAGGATAACAAAGAGAGACCTAGGGGTACATGAGGGAGATGTAGAGATAGCCTGCCAATAGTAGGTAGAGGCCCATATTGTCTAACTTACTATGGAGAGGGACATAGAGAGGACTCATAGAGAAAAAAACTAGAGGCTATGGGATAGGGGGTGATGATCCCTATGGCTGATCATATGAGAGGTGTTAGGCTTATTGAGTGGAAAGCTACATATTATAGGACACAATAGGAGGGATTGGTACCTCATGGGTGGAGACAACCTTAGAGATTCCCAGTGAGGAGTGTAAAAGCACAGTCTAGTAGATCAGATGGAGGATTTGTGGGTTGGCCTTCTCAGATACAGTAGCCACCTCAGAAACCACAAGGGTCAGGGGGTCAAGGATCTTGAAGATAGGTACCAATGGTACAATAACCTCCTACACAACAAACACCTCCTCCTCTTGGTTAGGAGGAGAGGGGAGTTTCATGTGATCATGCCTCTAAATTTTTGATGTACAAATAGATTTTTATGTAGACACACATTTTTAATGCATATATGTATTATCAGCTCTTGATATCCCTTTATATACACAGTCTTTGTATAGACTTATATCATGACATACATTTTCATGACATATATGAGATGAGATTTGATGTGGCTATGACTATGACTTATGTGATGTTATGGATGATTATAGATATATTTGATTAGATATATGATATGTATTATGATTTGATGTGATGATAGATGATGGCATGGATACAATGATGTTATGCTATTGATATATGATGATTTTATGCTATAGATATATGATGATGCTATGATGATACATAGATTAGATGATGATACTAATGATCTATGGATGCAAGATGTATGATGTATGAATGATTTTTTTTGTATTTTTTATGTGATATATGTTGACTATGCATGATGGATGGTTTATGATGCTACTAATGGGTGGTTGATGCAAGATGTGACAGATATTTTATGTATGTCATGATACTTAGATAAAATTGTTAGTATGATGAGTAAGATAGAAGAAAATATTATGAGATGGATAGATAGAATAAAATATTATGAATGAATGATGTTGATCAAGTATCAAGAAAACTATGATGATTGGATAGATTTGATTGTTTTATTGGATATGTCATGAAATAGGATAGATGATTTTTCTTTTGATTTAAGTTATGCTAAAGAATGTAGAGAAATTCTTATTTTGATATAACTATTAGATAATATGCACCAATGTATGAAGAAATAGCGTGGCATCATATCTATTGCATGAAATTTGACTCTAAAAATAATAGGAGTATCCATGTTCATATCTGACATACAAAAATGTTGTTTGATTATGTGAGAGAATGAAACCTTGAAGCAAGTGAGGCCAATGGTTGTACTACAAGAACATCCTGCAAAAATAGTAGATAAAAGCAATGGCCATGCCCCATTATGTACCCCTCTAGACACACCAATATATTGAAGATCAAGGTAGCATCAAGTGAGTGATGGAATGAGACAAAAGATAAATCCAAAAAAAAATTGGCTAACAAAAATATATCAATTCTATTATATCTCTTGGTAGAGAGATTGTTGTTTGTTTATCCGTGATTAGTGCCTATTGTAAAAATGATATATCCATTAAGGAAACGATGTTGGATATTAAACTAGATGTTTTAGGTCATTTACATGGAAGTAGTTGGTGTGTTTCAACAATGATCGATGCTTGGAATTTTTTATGAATGTTTGTGCTTTGATGATTGTCATATTTGCTTAAATACTTACTTTGTCAAAGATGAGTGTGACGATAGGTTTATTATGGATGACAGGTTTATTACAAATGGATGAGTGATGATATTTATTTTTGAATATTTTTTAGATGTTTTTTAAATGTTTTGAAATTTTAGAATTTTTGAGGTTGTTTTTGGATATTTTTGTGTTATTTGATTTTTTGGTTTTCTATTATTTGAATGTTTTGGTATTTTTTTTATTTGAATATTTTTTGGATTTCCTATTATTTAAATATTTTTTCTTTTTTTGTTATTTGAATGCTTTTGGATGTTTTTGACTTAGGTGATGAATAGGGATCCAATCCAACAACTAGGCTTAGGAAGATGCCCCTAGTTAGATGTATGGAATAGATGAGATTACCCTAGGAAAATGCTAGGATGCATGAGTAGTGATAGATATTGATCAAATACCAAGTCATGCTAGGGGTGTCAATAGAGATATGATAGATGGATTCAAATGAAGTGGATTTTATTATGGGTGAGATGGGAAAGACCTTTGATAGATGGTAGATGGTGCTTATTCACACATGGTGCTTGTTTGCTAGGTTTCACTAAGGTACTTTTCCAAAGCGCCGCCAAAGTGGTTTTCACTAGAGGATGATTTTTCTCTTTACTATTTTATACTTTTTTTGGAATTATATATATATATATATATGCCACCAAAGTGGTTTTCACTAGAGGATGATTTTTCTCTTTACTATTTTATCCTTTTTTTGGAATTATATATATATACATATATTGAATAAGACACCCTGATGGGTTAAGCATAAAATAATTTGAGGTGGCTGCTATTGATAAGTTCACCTTCAAGTGTTTCTAATTGATAAGCTCATGATCCATAGCTTGCAATGATGAAAAACGATCCTAACCAATTAGGTTCAAAATTTCCTTTGTTATCCTAATTCTTTTGATTCTATTTAAGGAGTAGATCTCCCACTTGAATTTTTTTGCCCTTGATCTTCTTGTTGTAACTTTGATGGAGATGATTTTGATAGGCTTGAAGGTGTTTAAGTTCTTGGAGACATCATTCATCTAGTAACTCTAGCTTGTTCAATCTGGACACTCAAAATTCTTCATCATCAATCAAGTGTTACAATGAGATCCTCAATTATCAAAGTGTTAGCAAATGACTTGGACCCTGATAAGTATGCCTGTAATAAATGACTCTCTTGCTTAATAAGCACTAGTACCAATTCACTAATAGCTCCAGAAAGGAAACAATTGCATTTTTGGCTTTCCTCTAAATTGAGAGGTACAACTCCCTCGTATGAAATGAATGTGATTTTAACCAGAAAGCAATAAAGGCAATAGACATTAACCCATAAAAATGTAGCTAATGTGAAATAAATTATAAAGGATCATTAGCCAACTAGCTGGAAAATTGTATTGACTAATGACAAAAGAAAATGTAACAATTTTGAGAGATTTCACAGTTGTAATAGATGAAATAAATGTAGTTGAATAAATTTCACTCATAACATATATTCTATTTATGCACATGACTCATAGGTCAGTACAATCAACATTACATTTCAACTCATAACTCACAAATTGAAATTTATTACAATCATGTAAAGTAAATGAAATTCAAAGCTAAACTAGTGATCCTCCCTCGACTACATCATATTGTATTCTCCAAGAATCAGACCCTTGTTGAATGGCTACTTACCTAGATATAGGGGAACTATATTTCTCTCTTGATAGTTACCAATCAGTTGTGGTAATGCTTTCTTACCGCCTAACTATCCATCTTGGAAATCGATGGCTGAGAAATAATAAATGCCAAAATGATTACATTACTAATGATAAGACCTTAAGTGATTTTTGAGCATTTCTTGATTAAACTCCTACCCCGTGGCCATCAATTCTTGAGCGGTTTACATGCTTTGCAAATCAAGCATTAAATAATTGTCACAATGGTGTAATGGAAGCACACATGCAAGCTATCTAGCAAGATGATCAGTTGGGAATATAACTTAAATTCCTCTCATATCAACAATTAATCCCAACTATATTTCCATCTTATCATCTTGATCACTCTTAGCTCAAATGTCTCAAAAACCTTCTATAAATTCAATAGGAACAACCTCACTTCTCCAACCTACAATGTTAAACATGGTGAGTGCTTAACATGATGGAGTATCCATGAATGACTTCATTTTCATTGAGGAAATCAAATATAGTCCTCTTTTCAAGCATTTGTCTAACCAATTGAAAGAAGTTTTCATAGTTGAAAGTGAGGTTGAAGAAGAGGTGTTGCATAACATATTGGGAGAGGCATTCCTGAACCAGGTACATGTGCACAATGCAATCCTCCTAGAGCATTTTTGTACATTGTAATCCACACCTCCAAGTGTCATGACTAGGGAATGAGAGCAACAAACAACTGATTTGACTAGAGTTTCTCCATCACATGAATGCAGCCATTACTAGCCTCAAACACTACCCTCAAAGTAGCCTAGTAGACAATGCTATTTATATTGCGACCACTACCCAGAATTAGACCACCAAAGAAGCAGTGACCCTCCTCCACGTTGGGCTAGTGAGGAACAACATGGGGTTGTTTTCCTAGTTTTTGTAGTCTCATGAGAACCTAATATCCCCTGCCTAGATAGATAGCCTTCAAGTGGTGTTAGAAGCAATCCACATACTGATGTTTTCCCTTTGTGCATGAAGGAATCTTCATTTTGATGTTAACTAGCCCCTTTTTTTGCAATCGATAAAATTTTTGTATTTCCACCAGTATATATTATAATAAAATATATCATTTTATAATTTTGGTGTTGATTCTTTGTATTACGAGAAATTTTATCTCCAATTTTGGCTTAATTTTTTGTATCTGGATGACTTATGTTTATTCATTTTTGCAGAAGTAGCCTTTTATTTATCTGGAATGCACCTAAACATAATAATCTTGCACTATGACTTCTTAATTTCTTCAAAAATGTACTCCAACGGTAATGTGGAAAATTCACATAATGGCACAAATCACCACTGTAGTTATAGAAATCACTTCAATTCCTACTTGGCTTTGAAAAAATTTAAAAAATATCATTGAAGGTCATTTCAATGAGTTAATGAACCTTGGGTATGGACCGTTGGCCTTTCGAAAGAAAGACTTAGAACATGTGGCAAGTTCTAACAAAACCCTAAAACACTTCCATGCTTAAGAAAACGGAGAAGGAAAGAACTTGGGTGGGGAGATGGGAAGTTAGACAAAATAATGAAAGCACCACCCAGGTTAGAAACATTTAATAAAACACCACCCAGACAAAGACTTAACCAAAATTCTAACATGGGGGGGTTTGATTTAAAAGGGGGCCCCAAAATCTAAGAAACAAGAAGCTCGACCTTAATAGATAAGACAACTTTGGTACCATAAACCAAGGAGTATGGTGTGGAATCGGTAGGTGTTTTGATACTAGTTCAATAAGCCCAAAAGGTAGGATTTGAGTTGTAGCTTTCAGTCACGACCAACATTATTAACATTATTTTTAGGATTTTGAGGATAGTTTTGTTAGATGCTTCAACTTGGTCATTTTCTTGAGGATAGTAGGGTGTGGAGAAATGATGTTGGATATGGAATTGAGCACTAAGTTCACATACATCTTGGTTCTTGAAAGGTGTTATGTTATCAGTAATGATAGCTTGAGGGACACTATACCAAAAAATTAAGTAGTTTAAAATGAACATGGAAATTTTCTTGTCGATATTGTAGGTTAGAGGAATAGCTTTGGTCCAACATGCTCAATGATAGTGTTGATAAACATATGGCCATTAGAGGAGGTAGGGAAAATATTTCCTATGAGGTCAAACCCACATTGTGAGGAATGCCATGGTGTAGTTATGGGTTGCAATTCATGTGTTGGAGCATGACTGATATCACCATGTTGTTGACACTGTAGACATTTCTTCATGAACTAATTTTCTTCTTGTTTCATAGTCAACAAATAGTATACAAGGGTAGGGCCACTTGAGTGAGACCCACAAATTCCTTCATTCACATCTTGTAAGGTAGTTGTAGCTTCTTTTGAGTTAATGAATCTAAGCAATGCACCATCGAGACTCTTCCTATAAAGGGTATCACCAATAATGATGAAGCAAGATGATCATCAAATGAAGGCTTTTTTGAGGTTAGTAATGAGGTTGGGTGGTATGGTACTATTTTGGATATAGTGGAATATTTCATGGTACCAAGTGGAATTGGGACTAAGAATTTTGCACATGAATTATGATTCGAGAACTTTGAGTGTTGGAATCAATAATTGTTCAACAAGAAATTCACACTTGTGATTGTTATTTGACATATCCAATAGAGGCCCTATTGTCACCATAGCATCCGCTACCCTATTATTGATCCTAGATTTTTTTTTCAAATGTAATGATAATGAAGTATTCCTTGAAGTTCTCTATCATTATTTTATATGTCATCAACTTGTCATCTTTCATTTGATAATCATTGTTGACTTGTCTCACTACCAATTGTGAATCACCAAAAGGCTATAATTATTTTATCTACCATTGTATAGTCATTCTCAACCCTGTTATGAGAGCTTCATACTCAACTATTAATGCAAGAGCATCACTAGTTGTAAAGAAATCATGTATCAACTAAAAACATTTCTTTTCTTGTAGTTTATTTTGTAGTTGTCTCAATAGTTTCTTCTACATTATGCCACATTATCTTTTCTCAGCTCAAAGAGAAAGATAAAGATTCTACATGAGGTAATCTACAACATATCCATATTTCAAGTGATTTGCATTCATTTGTAGAAAATTATCATTCTTATAATTTCACTATCAATTCTTTGACAGAGCATTCATGGCCTAGGTGGCTCAGATTGGTTGTGTGGACCTTTTCTGGAACATGTGAAGCTTATTGAAACATCATTCAAGGAATTTTAGGTCTATAGTAACTTTGGAGATCTGAAATACATTTCTATCTCTCTATGGATTATCTTTCATGTGCTTGGATGACCTACATGTTTGATCTTGCATTGGATTTGTAAGCCCTTGAGGCCAACATGAATCATAATTGGAACTAGAGATTCATATTTAAGATTATTTTTAATCCATTAGAAATTAGTTAGTTAATCAAGTAAGTTAAATAGTTAGATCCAACCTTCAAGGTCATGGATTGGAATAAGTCCTTATGCCAATTGTGATATCTTGTAATGCCCTTGTAGTAGGCCTATGAGCCCTAGTTTTTTTTATATGTGAGTCATATGATGCATATAATATTGCAAGTTGTTAAATCAATAATAATTCATGTTTATTGAGTATTCCTTGTGTTATTCCATTGTGTTGAACTCTAGGTTACATGGTTGGAAAATCCTTTCTGGACCCTCCATCCATGACTACACCAAGTGGTATCAGAGCAAGTTTTTGAGTCTTGAGAAGGCATTCCTTGTGGTGAATAGATCACTGACTTGAGGTAGTCTGCAATTTTTTTCAACCAAGCATTGACTATGAGGTAGTTGGGACCTTGTAGTTAGATCACCAAATTGAGGTAGTTGCACCAAATGTAAGGGAAGAGATGCCACCAAGGAGAGCACCTATTATGGAAAAAGTTGGAAATGATGAGGACAATGAGAGTTTGATTGGATGTTGTAGAAGAAGATAGAAAGAGAGATATAAACCCTAGACATGTGAATGAAAGTGGTGATGAATTGGATCATGATGTGAATCAAAATGAAGAGAACTTAGAAGAAGAAGAAGATGAAGATTAGATAAATATGTTGAAAGCTATTTCCAAGATTGGTTAGAGACCTAGAATTAAAATTCAAAACTACATTGGAAATTTAAACCTTAGGGAATTGATTGATTGGATCAATGATATGGAAGAATACTTTGTTTATGAAGAAACTGAAGGTCTGAACAGAGTGAGATTTGCAAAACCTAAGTTAATATGGCATGTTTTTATGTAGTGGAAAGAAGTTCAATTGGATAATAGAAGGGGGAAGGAGAAAATCAAAAAGTGGGACAGGACAGTGAAAAATTTGAAGAATCAATTTATGCATGCTAATTATGAGCTTGAATTGTTGAAAAGATTGTAGAACCTAAGGAAAAAGGAGAAGTCTATGAAGGATTATACTAAAGAGTTCCACAAGATGATTATCAAGGCTGGACATAGTGAAGCAAGCAAGGAAAAGGTTGCACAATACATCAATGGACTAAGAACAAATATCCAAGAAGAGTTGAGCTTGGTGAAGATGACAACATTTGAAGAAGCATACCAATTTTACCTAAAGATAGAGGAGAAGTTGAAAAAGAAGTTTAAAAGAAGATAGAGAAGTGGAAGAGAAATATTCTAGAGAATCAAATCACATTCTAGAGAGAGAAGACCACATGCAAATAAAAACAAGGATGGAAAACCCTACTGCAATAAAGAGAAGGATAATAATTCATACTGTAGAGGAAGAGAGGGAAGAAATTTATACTACAATGATAGAGGAGGTCATAATTCCTACCACAATGATGGATATAGGAGAGATGAATGAAGATCTCAGAAGAGGCCATTCAAACGAACCTATTTCAAGTGTGGAGGCGATGGACATAGAGAATTTGAATTTCATCAGGGAAGTACTAGCAAGAGGACTGAGAATACTGGAAAAACAACTTATGTGGATGAAGAATTTATTGGATCCCCTAGTTTATTGGGAAGCTAGAGAAGGGAAAGCCATTAATAATGAGGAGAGATTTGATGCATGAAGAAGTGATTAAGGAACCACTTCAAAGCAAGAATTTTTTCAAGACAAGGTGGAAATCTAGAGGAAAGGTATGTAAAGTTATCATTGATAGTGGCAATACCGATAATTTAGTTTTAAAGAAGATGGTAACCAAGTTGAACTTGAAGAGATTGAAACGTCCAAATCCCTACAAGATAACATGGATTTAGGATGAACATAAGATATTAGTGATTAATGTTTGGTGAAGTTTTGGTAAGTGGGCTCTTTCCATCAAGGTTCGATTCATTCTTTTTGCTACCCCATTTTGTTGGGGAGTATAAGGAGTAGTATTTTTTGAACAATACCTACATTCTTACAGAACTCATCAAATTCTCTAGAACAATATTCACCCCCATTATTAGACCTTAACTTCATTATCTTATAATCCATTTTCTTCTCAGCTAAGGCTTTAAATTCCCTAAACTTAGTGAAAACTTCATATTTTGCATGCATAAAATAAATCCAAGTGTATCTTGAGACATCATCAATGAAAGTAACATAATAATGATATTTTCCAAAAGATTCAGCATCCAATGGTTCAAATACATCTGAATGAATGATCTCTAATAATCTCTTAGCTTTATTAGTCTCATTAGGAAATGATAATTTATTCTATTTACAAAACACATAATGCTGACAAAAATCATTTTTTCCCACAAAATAATCAAAAATACTATCAACCAAATTTTCATTCAAAATGGTCTTAAGACCCTTTTCACTTATGTGACCTAATCTATGGTGCCACAACATACATGCATTTTCAATGCCAGTTACATTGGCAAAGTTAAAAAAAGTGGAAGAATTAAGCCTAAACAAAGTCCCTATCTGAGATCCTTTAGCAATCACCAAACTCCCTCTAATATACCAACCTACAACTAGACTAGTCAAATGTCACATGCATTCCAAAATAATTCAACTTGGATACTGAAAGTAAATTTCTCGAAGTCTTGGAATATGTAAAACATGATCAAGGTTTTTAACCCTTTCATCCCTGAAACACAACTTTACCTTTCCCTTACCAACAATCTTTTTCATGTTGTTATCACCAAGGAAAACTTCTACCCCATCATAAGTTGAATATGAAGTAAACCACTCCTTGTGAGGATTCATATGGTAGGAGCAACCTAAATCAATAAGCCAAGAATGCTCACTAATAGTGTTAGCAGAAATAAACAAAGCATCAGAATCACCATCTTCTAAGGACTTTTTTGTGGAAGTATCCGAACTCTTATTCTTGTTTCTACACTCCTTATTTGCATGCCCTCTCTTACCACAATTATAACACTTTACTTTTCTCTTCTTGGGGTTTTAGAACATCCTTTATACTTGTATCTCTTCTTTTCCTTTTCACATGCAAGGAATTTTGGGAGCCCACATTCATGGAATTTCTCCTCATCTCTTTTGAAAGAAGTATAGCAATGAGACTATCCATCTTTGATTTTGTACTACCATTTACTTATGGAAACAATTAGATTTTCCCAACCTTCAGGTAAAGAAAAAAATATACATTTATATTTTTCTTCTATCTTAACATCTATAAATGCAAGCTAACTTATAATCATATTAAAAGAATTTAAATGTTCTACAATATAATCACCATCCTTCATTTTCAAAGAATACAAAAATATTTTCAGATACAAGTTATTTGTTAGACTTTTAGATTGATAGATTTCACCTATCCTCCTCCACAACTTGAATGTGGTAGATTCTTCGAAAACATTCAAGAGGACAAAATCTGCAAGAGAAAACTAAATGGTTCCATGTACCTTCTTGTTCATTTTCTTCTAATCTTCATCAGATGTTGATTCTAGTTTATTTTCACTTGAAACTACTAACCACTAATCTCTCTCTTCAAGGAGATCCTCCATATTAAACTTCCACATCTCGTAACCAGTGTCATTGAACTCCTCAATATCTAAATAGGAGGTAGAAACCATGGTTTACAATCTTCTTCATAAATCTACAAAACCCACAATGTAGAAGCTCCCACAACAACAAAAAATCCTTCACACTCAAAAGAAAGGAATCCCTCCCTTAACATAACCGTTAGCTCTAATGCTAAATGTTATAAAATCAAGGAGAAAAACTGTAGTAATAAAACTTAATAATGTGTTTACAAATCTGAAAGTATGTATCCAAGAATACCATAAAGAGATTATGTGATTAATAATTCAATAATAAAAGAAATATCAACAATACCAGAAGTTTCCAAACACAAAGTGACACAAGATATATGAGGAGAAACCCTTGTGAGAAAAAAAATCCACACCCAAAGATATCTATTGGTTGTATTAATCTTCAAAAGAGATACACCAATACAACACTCCTCTCTTAATTTCAATAGCACTTCATCACTCTGACAACCTACAAAAAAACTCTACAAACCACCATCTAAAGGCTCCAATATATAGAAGTTTATGGGAGAGAATACCATAAATGGTATCCCAAAACAACAAGAAAAAATACCTAGAAAAACCCATGCCCCCTTAGTGGATAGCTTATAAACATGGCATAAAATATTGAACAATCACATGGCCTTCGCATGGGTGCCTAACCCACAGGCAATCAAAATTGGTTAATACCGAGTGCACCATAACTCACTAATAGCTCCAACGGCTTCATGCAAGAGCATGCACCAACATGCAAGGCTGGGCCCCCAACTATGTAAAAGCATGCAAAATATGCAAGTTAAATGGAAGGAAATGTACACCAAAGTGGTCCCCACTCACAAATTTGGACACCCAAGAGGAATATTGTTATGAGATTCCATGTAACTGTCATCATAAAGGGTCCACCTCTTTGAATACAATTACAATTTATCGTAGGAAAATAAATAATAAATATTTTGTCCCTCATGTCCTCTATAACACTTTCCAAAGAACGTGGAGATACTTAATTATCGACTTAAGATAGCAATTATAATGTCACATATCCTAACAATTAAAATATTATGTCAATATGACCTAGGTTAGTGTTTGAGTATCTTGGATAGTGAAAGTAATCTTCGACAGGTGGATTAGGGACCCTTTGAAACTCATACTTCATTGTGGTGGAAATTTTTTCCAACTTCTCAAAAAAAAATTGATAGCCTTATCAGTAGCCATGTTAGTCACCCTACGAGCCTAATAAATCTCCATGTTTAAACATTTTGTAAATTTATCTAGGTTTTCAAGTGTTTTATATTTTAAAATGGATGCTTTGAATCCTAAAAGTCCCATCAAAAGTTCATTGAAAGGTAAAGGAAATTAGTTCATTTCAACAAAAAATTATGGTATTTTACCATATAGATCGAGTTTGAGAGTCAAGTTTGAGTTAGAACTTGGAACTTGGTTGACAAATTTGGGAGATTTTAGAGGCCAAGAGAAACCAAGAACTTGGAACTAAGTTATAGGTTCCCATAGAGTTTGAAAAATTGATAGGAAGTACATGAGTAAGTTATTAAGGCACAGATCTTAGATTATAGGAGGAATTTGGAACTTGGAACTAAGTTTGAAGTTCCAATTGTATTCTAAAACCTAGTTAGAAATAGTAGAAGGTTGAAGGGGAATTTTAGTGTAATTGGTTCATGGGAGATGGGTGGAAAGATGAACTCATAACCAAGTTCCAATTTCTTGGTTTAACCCAACTTTGGAGACCTAGAATGCAAAAGGAGTGAATAAGGTGAATCAAGAGGAAAAACTAGATGGAAATGCAAACTTAGAATTAAGGTCCAAGTTTCAAGTTCCATCTGATACCCATGACCCAAAATGGTTACATGATTGTTTTATTATGCTCAAGCCATGAGATTCAGGTGGAATTGTGGACTTGGAACTAATTTCTAGGTTCTTAGTTCCACCTAGAGCTTGAACCCTGGTGTGGAGGAGAGAATTTCTTATAAAATTGGGAGAAAAAAATATATGAGGATGGGTACTTGGAACATTGCTTCCAAGTCCTTAGTTCCACCTAGTACTTGAGGCCCAAAGTGAAAAATGGAATAGGTTAGAGATCCTTGGTGAAATGGGTGAGCAGGAGATGAGAACCAAATGGAAAAAGTTCTAAATTTTTCTTAACCCTTGAGACCCAAAAAATTGAAGGGAAGTCATGAGATCAAATTTATACAACATGGGAGGAGGAAGAATGTGCCTTAATTAGGTCCAAAACCCTAAATTAACCCTAAACATTAATCTACAAAGTAGAAAAGGCCTCACAGCTAAACACAACATAAAAACTCACACTCACAAGAAAAAAAATCCCAAGTTTCAGATTGTCCCTTAGGGAATAGTATGGAACTAGAGTTTTTGAAAGAGAGAAAGACATAGAAGAAAAAAAATTGAAAACTAAGAAAATAAAAAAAAGAAAATAAAAATAGAAAAAGTGATAAAGAGACGAGAGGGAAAATGGAAGAGAGAGAATAGAAATGGAAACCTACCTCATAGAAAATGTTTGATAAAATTGAGGAGGTTTGCAACAAGAGAGTAAATATAAAATGTTCCTATTCCACCAATTCTCTCTAAAGTGATGAGGTATTACACAAAAATCAACTATGGGGAGGATCACTAGATCAACAAAGCAAGGAAGCATAAAATATGAGCTAAAAAGAAAAAGGAAGGGAGTTGAGGTTATAAACCCATGGGAGAATATTTTTGTATGCATAAATGTATAGAGGAGGTAGGTGAAGCAACACTAGGAGTTGGAAATTAGATAGAACTCAAAACTTGAAACTAATTTCCAAGATTTTATATGAATTTTCTATCTAATTAGAATTTACAAGGGAGAAACATAATGAAAAGTTGGGATCGGGTCATAAGGAGAAACTAAAACTCAAAACTAGGTTTTAAGTTCATCTAGAGACTTGCTACCCAAATAAAGGAAACAAAGATAGAAGGTAGAGAGAGATGGGAGTCAAGTTATAGGAGGAACTTGGAACTCGAAACCAAGGTTCTAGGTTCAAAGTGGGGCCTGAAGCTTAGCAAGAGCCAAAGGAGTTTCAAAGACTTTGATATACCTAGAACTCAAATAAAGGATGTAAAACCATGAGGATAAGGACCTAAACGAGGGCCACAACTAATTAACACAAAAAAGTGAAAGGACAAAATACAAAGAAAAAAAATAAGAAAAAGTGGTATCCTTGACTTTTGTGAGCAAAAAGATGGGGTGTGTGTGCAAGGAATAACAATACTCTCATTTTCGTTAGCATATTGTGTCTCCTACTTTCTTTTTTTGATTCATAATATACAACCAAGGTTGCATGGATTATATTGACATCAAAATGAAATTTACATTGTTTCAGCCCACAAAATTGCAGGGTAGAGTCAGATTATCATGCTATACCTCCCCCAAAGTCACATACAAACTATTTAAGTCTACCCCCCAAAACATTATATACCAAAAACTATACAAAATTAACTACCATAATAGATCTGCATCGACCTCAGAGCCTGAGCAAAAACTGTTGCCATTCACCCCTGACCATTAGTCCCATTCATTGTACAACCTAGTTGATTCCACCAACTTCATGAAATCATGACACCATTGGATGTTCGTGGCCTCGTTTAGTCCAATTCTTCAATAGAGAAAGTTGTAACTGATGGTTACCCAACACCCGTGTCACTCCAATCCTTTGACATATAGATTGAGGATGAAGGGGTGCCACTCCACCTCCACTCCTTGCAAGAACATTTCGTCAATGTCATCTAGCTAGGGAAGCCCCACACCTGGTTGCACCATTGCAACTACATCTTCATCATCGACTAGGATTGTTGCTTTGAACACAATTCCGAGTAGCAACACATAGCAAAGCTTAGGGGAATTTAGGTCCAAGAGAGAGGCAAGAAAATGTGAGGAAATTTCTATGTTTTCCATCATTCAGTTGCCAGAGAAATATAATTTCTTCTTGAGCACCATCTGCATTGCTTCAAGAAACATAATATCTTTGTTAAGGAAAATCTTCTTCAGCCTCTGGTCCATGATGAAGCCTAGAAAGGATGACTATTTTTTAGAGCTCCTCAACCTGACTGGAGTGTCCATTTTCTTTGGTCACTATTGCCATCCTCCTCGCTTGATATAGGGTGTTTAGCATTGAAAACCATGGCTAGCTAGCATGGGTGACAGTATTGTGCAATCCAGGTGTTTGCTTGAGGAAACATTTTGATCGTATCTTGCTATCATTAACTAGCCCTTTCTTGGTTATCTCCCATGCCAAAACTCACTATCCAATGTCAACTAATCCTTTGCCTAATCACTTCAACAACCAAGTAGGGTGGTTATTAATGTTTGAATCAAAATCTTCAAATACATCTATTGTGTGACTGATTTTCTCCTTATTTCAATACAGAGTGATATCACCTTCATGTCAAATCAGTCTACTCTCCATCCATCAAAACTTGTTGCACCCATATAGATGGATTGCCTTGGTAGCAGAAATGATGTCTTGGTTGGTGTCAAACCCTCAAATGGAAATTCCCATGCACATGATTTGGTCATATCAAGCTCAGAATATGCCACCCAATTGGCACATGGGAAAACCCTTATTCACCATTAACTCTCGCATTGGCCAATGCATCTACCTCACTTTTTCCCTCCCTATATATGTGATTTACTGTGAAGTGCTAAAAGGTCTGCATCAACTCTACTACCTTGGTTGGAGAGCATGAAGTTTCCAGTTGGGGGTGTTTCCACTTCTAAGGGCATTGATGACTAATGTCAAGTCCTCTTCAATTGCTATCCTAGCCATCCCTAATTCTCTACAAAGTTTCATTCCATGGATGATAGCTAAAAATTCAACCTCATTGTTTGTTCCTTCAAGCAACCACTCCGTCGAGGTTAAAATGTTTTCCCTTGCTAATCCCTGATGATGCAACCTATGCCAGATGGACCTAGGTTCCCTTTGGATGCACCATCAAAGTTTAGTTTATACCACCCATGTGGTGGGGGGGACCATGTTGTTGAGGCTCAAGCTTGTTGAATACCAATGCCACCACTTCCAGCCCAAGTCGAGTTCCAAAGAGAGGTCCAAGCAACACATAATTTTGCATCCCACTCCAAGAAAACCTTCTCCTTGGCGACTATTTGTTCCAATTTGGTGTTCAGTGTTTCCACTATAACAACCTTAATTTTGTTGATAGGAGAGGCAAAGCACATTTTCTTATCTTGAAACAACCTCCTATTTCTTTCTTTCTTTCCAAAGTTCCCATACGACAATTGATGGACTAAGGGTCCAAACATCCCTATACACTAATTTTCTTTTCAAAAGTGGCCACAAACGTAACCAACTGAGAAAATCTCTCAGCATGGAACACACCCCACCAAGCCTTGCACACAACCAATGCCAACACTCTTGTGCATATGAGCATCCCAAAATAAGGTGGTTGGATGTTTCTTCATCCTATTCACACATGACGCATCTCGATGGGCCTTGAAATCATAAGTGAATAAACCTTTTTGTTGTTAAGATTTTATATTGTGATGCTACCCATGCAAACATTCATTCCTTGGGGAGGCAGACATTACTCCAACATATGTGTAGGGGTAAACTATTCACAATCCTAACTCTTTCTTTGTACAACATTCTATACCCATCTCTTGCATTATAATTATCGAATTTGGTTCCCACTAAGATCAACGTGTCACTGCCATTTCAAAAAGTGAAAGTTCTATTTTTTAGTACTTCGATGAGGAGAATTACTTCTCTCTGTGGTAGATTAAGGCTAGTAAAGTCTCTCCATTTCCAGTCTAGGACCGTGTTGTTCTCATTTGGGACTATATAGTCCTTGACCTGATCACCCCATAGGTTTTTTAGTGTGCGCTTTACTTCTCCCATCTTGATTAGACTATCTAGGCTTGGGATCCCCACCCATGATTCCTTCCAAAACAAAGCTCTACTTCCATCCTGAACATTCCATGAAAGGTAATCACAAACTACTTTCTTGCATTTCTACATGAAATTCCAAATCTAAGAGCCAGTGGGAGGATTGGAAATTGTTAGAATGTCCTTGTTACTATCATCCTTTAGGTACTTGTAGTGGAGAATTTTCACCCACTTGCTTTGTGGTTCACAGTGCATACACCATATGAGATTTTCCCCTAGAGCTTTGTTTTGCAGGTCAAAATGTTTGAAGCAAAGCCCACCATCTTCTTTGGATCTACATAGTTTTTCCCAAGAAATCAAGGCGATTTTCTTCTTCTCTTCATTACCTTGCCAAAAAAAATTC
>VDFB02000015.1:339889207-339929011 GCA_007258455.2 Sequoia sempervirens
TGTCTCACGAAGCAATTTAAGTGCTCCATGATGTATATGTCCCATCCTCCTATGCCATAGCTCTCCTTGATCTCTAGGATTACTGCTGCTCATAAGTGCCTTATGAGTATCAAACTGCAATGTAAAGTCGGCTACTCCTAACTCCAATAGCTATGGGTGATTTTCAATCCTTATGCTTGATTAGCACATGTGCCCCTCTAAAGAGTACATTGTAGCCTTTATCCTAAGGGACATATACGAAAATTAGGTTCATACCCAAGCCTGGAACTTGCAACACATCATGAATGGGAATCAGCTTGCCATTCTCCCTCTGAAATAGAATAGTCCCTTTCCCAACTGGATTGAGTTTGGACATGTTCCCCATAGAAATTTGGATTTTGATGTCCCCCTCCTTATAACTAGAGAAATACTCTCTAACTCCTATCATATGAAATGACGCCCCACTATCTATATACCAAACGCCCTGTGAAGTTGAGCTAACCATACAAGCTATGAGTGAAAACTCATCCTCCATTCTACTAGAAAGCTCATTTGCACTTGTTGAAGTTGTCGTCTGCTTCTTGCCTTTCTTTTCATTTTTTTTCCTTTGTGGGCAATCACTGACATAGTTGCCAAACTCGTGAAAGCTATAGCATTTGATCTTAGACAAGTCCTTCTTCTCACTTTTTGGATTTGATCCTTTGCTAAACCCCTTCTTCGCTTTCCCTTTTCCTGCTAGGGCAATGTTTTCCTGTTCCACCTCACTTTTCTGACTATTATTATTGGTTCCACTGACAAAACTTAGTCTAAGCTCCTCCTGAGTGAAGTCACTCCATAGTCAATCCCAACTCAGTAAGGTGTCTCGTCCATTAATAACTTGAACTAAGACATCCCACTGCTTAGTAAACCCATTTAGGGCTATTCGTACTAGCTCATCATCATCTAGCTTATCTCCAACAACTGCCAACTCATCCTTGACAAGTCTAAGCCTGGTGAGGTAACTTGTAATGCCTTCTCCCTTATTCATCCAAGTATTCCTCAACTTTTCTTTGAGAATCAACTTTCGATTAGTGGTGGCATTTTGGTACAGATTTAGAATGGTGTCCCACATCTTCTTCGTTGTATCTAACTCTACAAAATGTAGAACTATATGGTCATTAACACCATCAAGAATTATCATCCTCACCTTGGCATCTTCCTTCTTATATGCTAAGAGTTGTGTCTGATCTGTAGGTACAACTACAACACTGGTCACATATTCCTTGATACCATTCTCTTCCAACAATAAAGAAATTATGGCTTTCCAGACACCAAAATTTGAGGCTCCATCCAAGCTACCATGATCTCTTAAACTTGTTGAGGCCATTTCAAAAGATGAGTAAAACCCAAATAAACCTGAAGAGTTTGAAATGGGTTTTATAAACCCTCAATTTTTCCTTCATGTGCCTGCACTGATCCTTTTCTGCCCTTAGATTAGCTCTGATACCATGTGAAAACTCTATTGCAGTTACTGATTATTAATCTCCTATCTATATAGATTATTTGACTGTTGAAAATTAATTCACATTAAATATTGAAAATAACACAACTGCAATTTCACAAATAAAATCACAGGAGTAGAGAAGAAAATATGCAAAAC
This sequence comes from Sequoia sempervirens, assembly GCA_007258455.2. Classification (NCBI taxonomy): domain Eukaryota; kingdom Viridiplantae; phylum Streptophyta; class Pinopsida; order Cupressales; family Cupressaceae; genus Sequoia; species Sequoia sempervirens. The sequence goes on from VDFB02000015.1 coordinate 339,890,826, forward strand.
AATAAACACAATATTTTTGGACAAATTGTCCATGGAAAAACTCTAAAGAGAAAACCAGTTCGGTAGATGAGGAATTTATTAAACTTCAGCAAATCAAGAGTTAAATAAACTACTTGCCTTTTACTGGCAGAGCTCTGGCAATATTTTTCTTCACTTCTACTAGAAAGTAGAATCTCTATGAAGAATTTTTCTAGAAATTCTTTCCTCAATTTCTCTGGAAATTCTTCCCTCAATTTCTCTGGAAATTCTTCCCTTAATTTCTCCTGCTGAAATTCCACTAGTGTTGTATCCAATGCTATCATTGCAAATCTTTCTCAAGAATGTGTTCTCCAAATTCCCATTGATCCCCTTTTATAATCTCCTCATTGAAAAACCAATGACCATGATTTAATCTCAATCGATGGCTAAGATTATCTGGACTCTAACTAACCACTTTCTATAAGTCTCTAGAGAAATCAATTAATTAATGTTTCTAGGTATGGAGACACCTGTCCAAGCTACACAAACTAACACGCCTTTGACATATATGTAGTGTGTATCAATTCATGGTTTTTGTGAAGTATATACACAAAATACACCACACAGGCATATACCCATGATAGTGAAGGGTGAGTGGCAAGGTCTAGCATTAAAAATTTCATGGAAATTAGAGTTAAAATCTAAAAAGAAAGCAAGAGAGCTATTAAGATTTTTTTTTAAAAATATTAGGAGTTAAAGTATTATAAATTGAATTTTATAACATTCAAAATCCATTAAAAATCAATTTAAAAAATGTTGATTATGTTTTGAAAATCACCCAAATTTCAGTTTGAAAAGATTTTAATCCATATGTGGTTAGGTTTTAGATTCAGCATAAACCATTTTCTATTGGCCATTTAAATATTTTTGGTAGGTTATTTAAAATTAACAGGAAAAATATTTCAAACTCTAGAAGTTAATTTTGTTTGAATCGACATTTTGTATTTTCAAATAAAACTCATAGGTTTTTAAAATTCGTGTTAAAATCCAATGAAAGTTTGTTTTAAATCCACATAAATCAGCCTTAAAATTTGATGAAGGTTTGTTTTAAATCCGCATTAGCCATTAACTTGTGTTTAAATTTGTTACAAATCTGCCACTATTTATCCTTTATTAAATATGCAAGGTGTGATAGCAATTGAGGTTGGTCATGCCATTGTTAACTATAGTTCATAGATTTAAACTTTTGCACCCTTTTTATTTTTGCTCTAATTAGGTTAAACTTATTAAAACACTCTTTTTCTTTTTTTTTATCAGGTTCAAAGCTGTGGGGTTAGGCCCCACTCCCAATATATGAATAAATAAATAAAAGAGATCACTTTAGATCCATGAATGGGGAGCACATAGAATAACAAAATTGACTAAAAATCCCCAAGAGGGTCCAAAGAACCATAAGAGAGATCAAGGCAAAGACATTGATAGGAAAATAAAAACTACTACAGTCACCAAGATTGTAGAAACTGTTGGAAGTGTCAAGGTTCTGAGAGGGGGGGTGAATCAGAACCTTATTGTCTTATTTCAAAATTCCTTACAATTTTTTGCAATGAGCAACTTAGAACAGAATTTATACAATCTATGCAGGAGAAATGTAAGCATTCATCATAAGCATAAAGTAATGAAACTCACAACCATGAAGAAACACCAAATTTGTGCCGAGTGGAAAACCCTCCAAAACCTCATGATTTTGTCATAGGGAGAAAAACCACTCCATGAACCTGTATCTTTTATTGATTCCAACCCTTTACAATCGGCAGTCACTACTGATCAGAAGTTTAATACAACTCATATACATATACAAATGTGTATATATCACTCGTACATGTACACAAGTTTATGATCAAAACTTTCAGAACCACTTATCCTCAGATACACATATATATATGTTTTTACACACACACATATATGCATCTAAAGATTACAAGTGTTATATATGAACTTCGAATCAGAACAGTTACATATTTCTAACTGAACCAGTTAGAATCTGTTCAACAAACTTCCTCTTAAAATGCTTTACGAAAAAACAGTTTCAGATTACGAATTTGTTTCAGTCAAAAACTGATAATCATTAAGCTTCATTTTTGAGATATTCGAAGACGGTTTCCATAACGACATTTTGCTTTGCAACTGACAAAGAAACGTTTACACATTTCCTTTTGTTTTGAACCATCAATAAACTATATATAATACCCTGGGTTTAAAACCCCAAAAAAAATTATTCAAACTTCTAAAAACTGCATAGCCATATTCTGAGTTTGAGACCCTCTTTAGAAGTGAACAAGAATGTAAAACCTTCATACCTGTTATGCCCAAGATTCTGCCCGGCAAAACCTCATACCTATGAAACTCAAGACTCTGTCCGTCCTTAAGAAGTTTCTTCCTTCTTTAAATTTGTCCCAGAACCTCATACATGAGCAAAAATCGAATATATAAGAAACTTTTATTCTTTCTGAGAAAGATAAATGTATAGACCTGAAACTTCATTTGAAATAAAAAACAAACAATGAACCTGCCTGTATCCATCAAACGACTTTCCTGTTTCGCACAAAAATATCTTGACCCAACAGATTGCTTCCTGTTTTGCAGAATGAATTCAACTTGCAGAAACAAAACGCAACAAAAACCGTTTGCTCAGATTAAACCGATACCCACAACCTTAACCAATTTTAACCAAAATTTGGAGTCCGCCATGCAAAGTCAATACTTGGCGAGAAAGGACTAAACAACATAAATAATGCGTTCAGACTTGTCAGATTACGGTCAATCACAGCTGCCGACAACATTATAATACCTTTTCAAATTTTTGCTTTAATCAAATGCCATCATATATTCCATAAAAAATGCCACGCCAAAATACAACCTTTCCTTACAACTGCCACATGTATAATATTTTGCCAACAAAGCAGATGACGGATCTGCCACGTTTTGAAATGGTTAACAATCTCCCCCATTTTTGATGCAAAAATTTTCACCATTTCATAAAATAAACTGAAATACCATGCTGATTATAAACAAGATAATGAACTGAAATACCATGCAGATTTACCATGAAAACATGATAAACCTATGAACCAAGTGCACCTGATCAAACCAAAACTTCTGAGCCAAAACAAAATTGTGAAAATTCTGTGTCAAAACAAAACTGTGAAAAACTGCTGTGCCAATGCCAAATCAAACCTGTGAAAAAACTTGATCAAATTGATTACTCCCCCAAAATTTATGCATCAAAAATCTAACCATCTGCTTTTCATAAATGTTTTCTATGAAAGAAGCAGAAACCTAACACAGAATATGAAAAGTAAAGAACTTATTCCAGCATGGATTGAGAGAAGACTCCCAATCGAATTTTGAACTGTTCAAACAATTCTCTAGGTAGAGCTTTGGTAAAAATATCAGCAACTTGTAATTTAGAAGGTACATGAATAAGAATGACCTCATTTGATGACACATGTTCGCGAATAAACTGCAATTTGATGGCAACATGCTTAGTTCTAGAATGCATAACAGGATTTTTAGAAATCTGAATAGCACTGGTATTGTCACAAAGAATTTTCAGAGGTTTTTGAACATGAATACCCAAATCTGAAAGCTGATAAGACATCCAAATTAACTGAGTACAACATGCTGTTGCAGCAATAATTTCAGACTCAGCAGTAGAAATAGTGACACATTCTTGTTTTTTACTGTGCCAAGCAACTAACTGATCACCTAAGAAAAATGCAGCACCACTAGTACTTCGTTGATCATCTTTACATCCACCCCAATCAGCATCTGTATAACCAATGAGAGTAAAATCATCATTTTTTGGATACCACAAACCATAATCCAAAGTACCTTGTAAATATTTAAAGATACGGTGAACAACATTGAGATGAGATTGACGAGGAGCTGCTTGATATCTAGCAACTTGACATATAGAGTGCATTATATCTGGTCTAGAAGCAGTAAGATATAAAAGACTCCCTATCATAGATCGATACTCCCTTTGATCAACAAGAGGAGATTCATCAATTTTCATCAACTTACATCCAGTTTCCATTGGTGTACCAACTGGATTACAAGTATCCATTTGAAACCTTTTAAGCATCTCCTTAGCATATTTCAGTTGAGAGATAAACAAACCATGTTCAAGCTGAGAGACTTGAATTCCCAAGAAAAATGTCAAAGGTCCTAACATAGACATCTCAAATTCAGACTCCATGATTCCTGAAAAAGTTTGAGCTAAATGATCATTAGTAGAACCAAAAATAATATCATCTACATATATTTCAACAGCCAATAAATTTTCATTGTCCATTTTTGTATACAAAGTGTTGTTCACATTTCCTTTAATGAATCCATTTGCAATTAGATGTTTATCTAATCTGGAATACCAAGCTCAAGGAGCTTGTTTTAAACCATATAAGGCCTTTTTGAGACGAAGAACATAATCAGGCTTGTCAGAAGATTTGAAACCTTATGGCTGTTCCATATAAACTTCCTCCTCAAGATACCCATTTAAGAAAGCAGTTTTGACATCCATTTGGTAAACAGTGAAATTTTTATGAGTGGCATATGCAAGGAAAATTCTGATTGATTCCATCCTTGCAACTGGTGCAAAGGTTTCACCAAAATCAACTCCTTCTTGTTGTGCATATCCTTTGCAAACAAATCTGGCTTTATTTCTGATCACTACACCTTCCTCATTTAGTTTATTGCAGAATATCCATTTTCCACCAATAACATTTTTACCATTAGGTCTGGGAACAAGTTCCCAAGTCTTGTTTTTCTCTATCTGATTTATTTCATCTAGCATAGCATTTTGCCAACTAGGATTTGATAGGGCTTCAGTTACATTCTTTGGTTCAAAATCTGCTATCAAACAAAATTGTTCAGCAATATTTACTTGTTCTCCTATTTTGGCTTTTCTTCTAGTTAAAATTCCTTTATCAATATCTCCAATAACTTGAGACTCAGGATGTCTCTTAGCTATTATTCTAGAAGATGTTTTTAACTTTGATCCATCACTAGTGATTTTAGAATTGGAACAATTTTCTGATTCTATTTTTCCTGCAAGTTCATCTTCATCATCAGTTTCAACTTTATCTTGTTCACAATTTTCATTATGAAAACTTTCTGATTCTTGAAAAGATAAACTTTCATATTCTTCTTTGTCATTACAGCATACAGATGTTTCATCAAACATAACATTTATAGCTTCTACAATTTTTTTCAGCCTTTTATTATAGCATTTATATGCTTTGCTATGTGTAGAGTACCCAAGAAAAATCCCTTCATCAGATCTTGAGTTAAAGTTTTCTAGAGAATCATCATTCTTTCTGATAAAACATTTGCAACCAAAAATTTTTAAGTTCTTAACATTTGCTGTTTTCCCATACCATAATTCATATGGTGTATAAGCTGTTCTAATTCTGATTTGTGCTCTATTTAAAATATAGACAGCTGTATGAATAGCTTCTTTCTAGAACTTGTCAGGCAACTTTGCTTCATTCAACATGGTCCTGGCCATTTCCTTGACAGTTCTATTTTTTCTCTCTACAACCCCATTTTGTTGTGGTGTCCTAGCAGTAGAGTATTGTCTTTTTATACCTCATTTTTCACAATACTCAATAAATTCTTGAGAAGTAAACTCTCCTCCTCTATCTGATCTTAAGCATTTCAGTTTTAAATCAGTTTCTCTTTCCACCATCTTTCCTGAAAATTTTGAAACGTTCAAAGGCTTCTGATTTATGTTTCAGAAATGTTACCCAAACCATTCTTGAATAATCATCTACAAACAGCATGAAATATCTTTCATCATTTAAAGAGGTTGTTTTGGTTGGACCACATAAATCAGTATGTACTAGTTCAAGTGGTCTATTTGACAGATATTCTTTTGTTTTAAAAGAAACTCTTGTTTGCTTACCTTTTATACACTCTTCACAAACAGATGCAGGTTTAGTTATTTGTGGTAGTCCCCTGACCTTTTTGTTCTTGCTGATTCTAGCAAGATTATCAAAGTTCAAATGTCCCAGTCTTTTGTGCCATAGCCAATTTTCTTCCACTTGACTCATAAAGCAGGTATTGACCAAAGATGTTTCTTGAATAGTTGAATCTATCAGATTATACAGATTACCATTTGTTCTTAACCCACTAGCAATGACTCTATCTTTCCCATTTTTAATATGACATTCTTTTGCATTAAAAGAGATAGAATATCCATTATCACATATCTGACTGACACTTAAAAGGTTATGTTTCAACCCTTCAACAAAGTACACATCATGTATTGGTGTATCATTATTTAAGATTATTGAGCCTTTTCCTGTTATATAAGCTCCTGAGTTATCACCAAAACGTACAAATCCTCCATCAAAGTTTTCTAAGGTTTTGAATTTGTTCTTGCATCCAGTCATATGATGAGAACAGCCACTATCCAACACCCATGTTGCAGATTTTTGAGCAAATAAGACTGTTTCAACAATTAAGGATTTTTCATTTGTCTTGACTTGTTTCCATATCTGTTTAGGTCTCAGATTTAACTTACACTGATTTGAATAGTGACCATAGTAAAAACATTTGAAGCACCTAATAATTTTTCTTTTGCCTTGACTAGTGCTATTTTTACAAAAGATTGCTTTGTGCCCAAAAATATTACAGTTGAAACAATATCCATTGAAAAACAACTTTGTTTTCTGACTAGTAGATTCTTCAAATGAACATTGCAAGATATTCAATTTTTTATCCTTTTCTTCAAGTAAGAATTTTTGACTTTCTATAATTGAATTTGCTTTTATTAATTCATCTTGAAGTTTTTGATTTTCAGTCTCATGATTTGCAACTGATTTTTTTAACCTTTTAATTTCTTGCAGGGATTTTAGAAGTTCTTCTTCAAGATCTACTTCTATTTCTAAATCAGATGAGGATTCAGGCTCATTTGATTCATATTTAGGAGTATGTACTATTTCAGCCATGAACAATTTTTCCCCTTCTTCATCTGCATCACTAGATTCTTCATTTGGATCTTCTTTTGAAAAAAGACTTTTCTTTTTGAAATCCTTAAACCTTTTATTCTGATTCCAAGGCTTCTTTCTAGAAAACTTCTCAGATTTCTCATCACAATCATCAAGTTCAATATTTGGGCATCTAGCAGCAAAATGTCCTAATTGACCACAGCTGAAGCATTTAGGTTTGCTTTTATATTTCTTTGCCATTCTTTTAACCAATAATGCTTCTAAAGCATCAGTTAGATCTGAATCACTCTCATCATTCTTTTCAACCTTAAAGGCTGATTCTTTTGATGAAGAACTAGCTTGATTGCTAATTCTCATTTCATATGCAGTTAGAGTTCCTTGAAGTTGATGTAAGGTCATTTTTGAAAAACTTTTCTTTTCTTCTAATGTAGAAATTTTTGTTTCAAATTTAGGTAGAACTGACCTAATAACCTTTGAAACAACATCATGTTCTTCTATGTCTTCACCTAGACCCTTCCTGGCATTCACAACTTCCTCAACTCTTAAAAAATATGCAGCAATGGTTTCATCCTCACTCATTTTCAGATTGTCAAACTGAGTTTTAAGAGTAATCAGTTTAGATTCTTTAACCTTGTCATCTCCTTGATAGATAGTTTCAAGTTTTACCCATATATCATTTGCAGATTTGCAATAAATGACTTTGGCAAAGACATCTCTAGTAAGACCACAAAGAAGAGCATATCTAGCCTTCTTATCTAATTCAAATTTTAGTTTCTCATCAGCATCAGTAGGAACTGACGCTGGAACAGTGTATTTTGTTGTTACTACATCCCACATCCTTACATCTAGAGAATGTATAAATGCTTCCATTTTAACTTTCCAGAAAACATAATCATTTCCATCAAATAAAGGTGCCCTATTAAGGAAAGCTCCTTCAGAATGTGCCATAACTTCCAATAACCAGGGATCAATTCCTAAAAGGAATCCTATGCTCTGATACCACTTGTTGGAAGTGTCAAGGTTCTGAGAGGGGGGGTGAATCAGAACCTTATTGTCTTATTTCAAAATTCCTTACAATTTTTTGCAATGAGCAACTTAGAACATAATTTATACAATCTATGCAGGAGAAATGTAAGCATTCATCATAAGCATAAAGTAATGAAACTCACAACCATGAAGAAACACCAAATTTGTGCCAAGTGGAAAACCCTCCAAAACCTCATGATTTTGTCATAGGGAGAAAAACCACTCCATGAACCTGTATCTTTTATTGATTCCAACCCTTTACAATCGGCAGTCACTACTGCTCAAAAGTTTAATACAACTCATATACATATACAAATGTGTATATATCACTCGTACATGTACACAAGTTTATGATCAAAACTTTCAGAACCACTTATCCTCAGATACACATATATATATGTTTTTACACACACACATATATGCATCTAAAGATTACAAGTGTTATATATGAACTTCGAATCAGAACAGTTACATATTTCTAACTGAACCAGTTAGAATCTGTTCAACAAACTTCCTCTTAAAATGCTTTACGAAAAAACAGTTTCAGATTACGAATTTGTTTCAGTCAAAAACTGATAATCATTAAGCTTCATTTTTTAGATATTCGAAGACGATTTCCATAACGACATTTTGCTTTGCAACTGACAAAGAAACGTTTACACATTTCCTTTTGTTTTGAACCATCAATAAACTGTATATAATACCCTAGGTTTAAAACCCCAAAAAAAATTATTCAAACTTCTAAAAACTGCATAGCCATATTCCGAGTTTGAGACCCTCTTTAGAAGTGAACAAGAATGTAAAACCTTCATACCTGTTATGCCCAAGATTCTGCCCGGCAAAACCTCATACCTGTGAAACTCAAGACTCTGTCCATCCTTAAGAAGTTTCTTCCTTCTTTAAATTTGTCCCAGAACCTCATACATGAGCAAAAATCGAATATATAAGAAACTTTTATTCTTTCTGAGAAAGATAAATGTATAGACCTGAAACTTCATTTGAAATAAAAAACAAACAATGAACCTGCCTGTATCCATCAAACAACTTTCCTGTTTCGCACAAAAATATCTTGACCCAACAGATTACTTCCTGTTTTGCAGAATGAATTCAACTTGCAGAAACAAAACACAACAAAAACCGTTTGCTCAGATTAAACCGATACCCACAACCTTAACCAATTTTAACCAAAATTTGGAGTCCGCCATGCAAAGTCAATACTTGGCGAGAAAGGACTAAACAACATAAATAATGCGTTCAGACTTGTCAGATAACGGTCAATCACAGCTGCCGACAACTTTATAATACCTTTTCAAATTTTTTCTTTAATCAAATGCCATCATATATTCCATAAAAAATGCCACGCCAAAATACAACCTTTCCTTACAACTGCCACATGTATAATATTTTGCCAACAAAGCAGATGACGGATCTGCCACGTTTTGAAATGGTTAACAGAAACAACCACTAGAAGGAACATCTCATTTTCCCTTTTTGGTTGAGCCCCTCATCATACTCCTAGTGAGGAGGGCATCCATTATCCACTGAGTGTCATCATCAACCGCATCTCTCCCTTCGGTGCAGAGATTCTCTGCTTCAAACTTGTGTCCTTTCTTTCTTTTGGATGGGAGGTTTGGTTTGGAGATGCCACTTGCAGTTTGGGAAATGGAACATTTTTTACTAGAAAATCCATCTCATCTAAGTTCATATAATCAAAAAAATTCTCATCCAGATCATCCATGAAGGGAAATGAAAATCAAACCCATATCCAACCACCTCATTTAGTTAGACATGACCTTGATGGCCGGCTATGTGTTGAGAGGTAGGTGGCACAATGGAAACACTAATGGACATAGAGGAGGGTTGCTCCAAAGGAATGTGATCAACAACAGGGGCATCTAGAGCAAGCTCAGTTTCCTCACGAATTGCCAAAAAATTTCCATGATTATGCCAAATGAAATCAACATCAGGATTACCAGGCTTCTTGACCCATTTTTTGAAGTTGAATCTACTTATAGTGAATAAGATAGAAAAGGAGAAGCCAACAACCTTATGGCCAACCTTGTTGCAACGAAAGCACCTGAAGGAGAGACCTTCATAATTAAGGTATTGGGTCCAAGTGCCATGGGAAGAATTGATTAAAACAGAATGGTGCACTGACTTAGACGTATTGATGATGGCACAAACCCTGGCGTATTTGCAATGGTAAGCAACTGAAACAGAAACCAAATTCATAAAGGAACCAATTTGCTCGATCAAATTATGAATGAGCTCTGACACCCATATTATCATCGGGAGGTTATACTGTTTGATCCAAATGGGCACTGAAGTGATCTTAGTCACTGTAGGGTCAAAGAAGGGTGACCAAGGTGAAATGAAAAGGCCCAACTAGCCGTAAAAACAAGGGCCATTCTAATTAACAAAGTTGCAATCCTCCATCAACGTGAAACAGAGCAAGAAGAAACCAAAATCCAAAATATCGATGTCTAGAGTGAACAGGTTTCTCCAAGTTACCTTCATCTAGTCGACAAACTGATCAACCAGTGGCCACTTGCTCAGGTATCGAACTGGAAGGGATCTGTTCCCAATCTCAACCGTTACATCATCGATGCATGAATCCAATATATAAAAATCCATTGGGTTTTTCACCAACCAAACTTCAGAATCTCCCATCATGCAAACCTACAAGCCAATCAAAGAAGAAGCTGGAGGAAATGAAACAAACAAAGGTGGTTCAAGCGACGGCTTAGAGTTTTCCTTAAGAACCTATGTTTTGCAAAAATCCGAGTAGGCATGGTAAGGATTATGCCGATTTTTGCAACCCTCGATGAAGAGAGGAGCAGATGATTAAGGATCGGCGAGCGAAGGATTAGCAATGCCCTTCTTTGTAGACTTCCACTTCCTCTTTTGGGTGCCTCTAGAATCCACCAGCTCCAACGCTTCACTCTTACCTCACACTCCATCGCTTGAATGCTTCTGCCTTCCATCTGCAATGCTCGTGCAGAGATTAGGGCTCTCGCACATTTTAGCTCAGGACATAACCAATAAAGAATTACAATTATCAATAAAAACTCTTTTTCTTTAAATTTTTATTCGTTTTTTTTTTTAAGTTTTCACATTCTCAAATTTTAATTTGATTTAAAATAGAAAGAAAAGATGCAATTTTAAAAAAAATTAAAAATAAAAGTAAAAGTAATGAAAAATTAAAAAAACTAAAAGAATATTTTAAAAAAATTACAAAATATTTTTTAAATTAAAAATAAATAAATAAATTTAAAAAATCAATAAAATTTAAAAAATAAAAATCCATTAAAAATTATAAAAAAATACAAATTTTTGTTTTAAAATAATTAAAAATTATAAAAAAAAAGTCTTCATGTTAAGGGGCAAAGGCCCTAGCCCGATTGGCTAAAGCATCCTGTTGTAGGCAAGAGGTCACGAGGTCCAATCTCCCTCTCATCCTCATGGTATTGGAAGGTGTGTCACACAAACATCACCGGTCATGTGAAGAAATCTTACTAGGCGCACTACAGTTTATGGGGGGGGAGGCTACCTGATTCCTACAGTCTAAAAGAAAGGTCATGTTAAATTAGTTTTTTTCCACATTAATGTAACTTTTGCACGGAGTGTCTGATTTTTGTGTTTTACAGTCATTGGAAAGATGTATCAAAGACACACATAATGATGAAGGTAGATTTTCAAATTTTTGTTCTAGAATTTAAGTACTTTCTTCCAAATTCAGGTTTTCATTTTCAAACTTCATTTAGTCTTAACTTTCATGTTTTTTATCATTTTTCAGTGCTTTTTTATTTATTAGAAAAATCCAAATATTTTTCTTTTACAATTTATTTTTTGTAAGACTTACTATTTTTGGTTTTCATTGACTTTTGTGTGCAAGTCTTTTCATCTTTCCAATCCTTCAATCTTGCAAACTACTAACTCAAGTGGTTTTATAAGACATTTTATTGAAGACTTTGTGTATATACAATTTTTTTGGTATGTTTTGTTTGTTTTTCTTGTTTTCACATTGAAATTGAGATAAAATTCACTTCACATTTTGATTTAGGATAATTTTTAAGTGTCTTTTAAAACCCAACCACACTTGCATGTATACTCTCCTCTCACACCTTAGGGTGATCTTGAGGATCATAAATAAGTGTTGTCTTATCTTCTTTTTAGGGGGGCTACTTGGGGATTTCATCACCCCAAGGGATGACCTCAACTCCAATGTTCTAGAAGAGTATAAATAGCAGGAGGTGAATCGAAGGACACACCTCTTGTAAGTTGTGATTTTTCATTAGGGCTAAGCCCCCAATAAATTTAAACCTTGGGGAAGTGAATGAGAAGGGTGGGTTACCCTCTTCTCTCATTTGTTAGACTTTATTGCACTTTTAAATTCATAGATTAGGCCTCACACACCCTTTAGGTATTTGGAGGATACCCTTAAATAAGCCGTGTATAGCCTAGTTTAAAACCTTACAACTGTTGCATATTGTGGTGCAAGGTACAATATCATGCTTGGAGCTACTCACCTTTTACCTAAACCTAAGTAGAGTTATAAGATCTTTGGGAAAGGTACTCAAAAACCTCCAAAGAAATGGGAAAGGTGACCCCTTGCGTCACTAGGCCCCTACCTATTGACTCTTAAAAGAAATGTGTCTCACACCAATATTAAGGTATTAATAGATTAAATTCTATGGTGGGCCCATAATAAATTAACACTCCTTTTATTAAATAAATTTAGGTTTGTTATTATGTCTTCTTGTTTGAGTGTTGTATATATACCAAAGTGCTTGTACATAGACCTTCACTACCAAGTTTGAGTCAAGTATAGTTTGAAATCTTTTTTCTTTTTCTAAAACACATTTCCCATTGGTATCCTTGAAACATAAATGTTGAAGCCAAACTTAGGATAATCACAATTTAGTGCAAAAACTATTTATTCTTGGTCATCATCAAAATCATTTCCCAAAATTTCTCAAATCAACCACATACCTTGTCCATTTCATGTTGGTCAAACTTAACCACATCCCTCGTCCTTAATCTATTGCCCACACTTTGACTTATCCCATTGTCCACCCTTTCACAACACACCCTAAGGACAAAGTACATATCATTTTGTCACTCATTATCCCCTTGGTTATAATCCTAGTCACATTTGTGTCACATCCAAGAGAACATTAGGATACCCTTGATCATCGTATCATCATCATCATATTTTATCTACATCATCCTTATAGTCCAGACCAATCATCAATCCAAACCAACCCCTTGTCATATCCTAACTAAAACAATGGATTCATATCCTACACAAGTAAAGACCAAACTCGTTATAAAAGCAAGTCAAAATATCATAATCAAGGGAAAATCCAACACCATGGGCCCTCTAGTTGAAATCCTTTTCCCAAATCAAGCCAAGTATAATGACTATAATGGAATTGTTCATCAACTTGAATATGATCCTTATGATGGTGAGGATGATCTTATCTATCAAATTGAATATATGATCCTTATGATGATGAGGATGATCTTATCTATCAACTTGAATATATGATCCTTATGATGATGAGGATAGTCTTATCAACCAACTTGAATATGACCCTTATGATGATGATAGCATTGATGAAGATACCATTGATGTGATCCTTATGGACCGTCTTATCATAGATTCCATATACCCCACCATCAACTCCTATATCCCTCAAAATAATGACCTCCCAAACACTACTACCTCATGAACCAACATCAAACCTCCATGATTCATCGTTATCCCACCTTTGGCAAGAAAAATACCATCCTAGAACAATATCCCCCATCTCTTTGATCCATGTCATTTGAATGCTCTTCACGCAACTAATTTAAATCTACTATATCATTTACATATTCCAAATTATCTGCATTGTCCTCCTCCTAACCATTATCACCCAAGTCCTTCCATTCATCTCAATCTACTTAAGATGTTTTCCAAGAACTACTCACATGGGATAACACAAGAAAACAACATATCCAAGAAATCCATGTCCACAATGCCTATCCATGAGTCTCCTACCATTATGTTTATCCTAGATCAAATACCATCAAACATTACCATATCCATGAGAAAATCCACATGGGAAGAGAAACATAAACTTTTCATGAAATCCATAAAATCTAAAAGGTCTAAAATCCATAAACGTCACAATATCCAAAAATATCCCACTAGTTTGAGCATACTATTAAATGTGACACTAGAAACATATATCAAAGGCCTATTTGATATAGGGAATATCAATGCAAAGAAAAGTGTATTCATCTTGTCTAAGAATGAACTAAGGCTATGTCAATAGCTCACTCTAAAGCATGTCACAACTTTCCCCCAACCAAATCAAGATTAAGGTATTATTAAATCCCCAATGATGATCATGATATTCATGTTGATCCAATATTTGGCCAAGATCTAATAGATGATTATAAAACCCATCACAATCCAATCTTTGATGAAGTTCCTATCTATGATCATGACACCCAAAATATAATCTTTGATCATGATCCTATCATTGATCCTGAAATACAAGATGATCCCTTACTCCAATTTTATCCTATCCATGACCATGAAATCAAAGATGATCATATTCATACTCCAAAATCTCCCATTTCCCAAGATGAGACACTTGCCTCCCTTGGACACATAGATAGTCAAACACATGATATGGATCCCACCAAATATGAGGATTCCCAAGAAAAGATTGATCTCATTGATTGTCTCAATGATCAACATACCAGAGTTACAAACAAGTAGATGACACAATCATTCTATAAGTTGGCTTCGATCACTTTCATCGAATTTGGCCTTCTTGCAGAAGAGAATGTAGATCTTGAGCTCCTAAGTCAAGCTTTCCTAATGATGAATTTATATCATGTTTCAAAAGAAAAATGTATCCTATGAAAAATAAAAAATTTCAAAGCATGGGCTACAATGCTAAGGGGTTAGGCCTTCATGAGCAAGGCATTTTAGAACTGTATTAGCATATGGAAATTATGGATATTAAGGTCTTGGCTACACTTCTCCAAGAAATCATTCTAATGGTGACAACTCAATGATAGTCTGGGTAACCTCATCAACTGAAAACATCAAAATAGAGGCCATCCATAACTCTTCTAAGGATCCTCCATCCACCCATATTCTACCTACTTCCTCCATCCATGTTCACATCCCACATCCAAAAAATCCTAAACCCATTGATTAGGACCAACAATATCACCCATTTTACAAAAGTGAAGCTTTCCAATGAAACAAAAGATTGCTATCAACTACTAAAACATAGAAAAAGGTGATCCTAAGTCTAATGCAAAGAACCTAGGATCAATTTTCATTTTTATAAAGATTCATTAGGATGCAAATCAACAAGGTGATTAGATTGAATTTCAACCATAAAGGTGAGTCAACCAACCTACATATAAATCCCTTTTTGGGACTTGGAAACTAATTGGAATTGATTTTCCTTGATTAACCTACTTAAACTATGAGCCCTAATCTGAAAATACAAGATTCCAATAACTGAGAAACTGTAACAGAAATTCACCAGTAGATTTTAGAAAGGTAAAGTCCTGTGCACCTATCTTGTAAATTTGGAGCTAGCCTAAATAGGAGGACTAATTTACCATAGGGCGTCTGTGTGTTGGTAGAGATATTTTAGTATTTTTTTCACAATCCTCTAATGCCATAACTGAGCTTCCAATTTCTTCTTGCAAATTTGTCGGATCACTGTCAGAATTTTGTAAGAAAGTTTTCGTGAGTTGTCAAGGTACGGTTTTGAATGCAACAATGGAAAATGAATCTTCAAGATTCATTCTGTCTCTTCCAAACCTAGAACCTACACATTCAAAGAGAGGGGAATGTTTGTGCCATTTAGGGGCTTGTCTTAGTCAAACCTCGTGTTAGTGTTTCCACTTCCATAATGGTAATGTCAAAGATAATAGGATAAATGATAGGAACTAACGATGAATCCATAAAGTGTTGCAACTCACCACCCTTCAATGGCTTCCTTGAAGGACTAAAGTCATTTACATCTCCTCAAGGTCTTGGATCTTGCTTGCTTGATTCACTTGAATTGCTTGGAGACCTAAAAAAGGGTTAGTCTTCACAAACAATGATAATAACATAAACATGCATAAAATCACATATGATTTGATGTGATGTTTGGATCTTGAATTGTTGTAATAAATATTTGAAATGTTGGTCTTGAATGCTCTTGAATTTCTCTTGACAATAATTTTCACCTCTTTCTTGTTGTTTTTAGATTTGAAATGATGCAATAACTAGGTATTTATAGGTGTTTATTCAATTTCCAATAAATTAGATCCCAATAGTCAACTTTGGACACTTAAATTGCAAATAATAAAGTGTTGATACAAATATATTTGAATTTGGAGCCAAACAGAATAGGGGACACTTACACCCAAAAGGGACTCATTTGCCATAATGGGACTCATTCACCACATGGTGTTTGTGTCCTAGCCCTATTTTCCAAAATTTAAGGTGTTAGGGGCAAGGATGAATGCATTTGTTTTCTACTTACAATTTATTGATAATTATTAAAAATAGGCCATAGAATGCACAATTTAGGAAATTGGAGGTTCAATTAGGTCCAATAAATTAAGGGGGATCAAAACATAGTGTGAAATTTTCAAGGGTGATAATTTACGATGCTACATTTAGCCCCCACTTTAGTGATAGTATGAACTTACACTCAGAATCACACTAAAGTAGAAAATATATGTCAAGAGGGGTATGATTATCCAAATGTTGAAGAGATAGGATGACAAATGTTCTAGGGGGAACCCACAAGCTCCCAGGATCCAAGATCCCATGGAAAACCAACATGAGCACAAAGTAACACACACATGTATGAAATGCATCAAGATAACATACACAAACATACATGTCAAAAATACAAAGCATACACGACGAAAATATATGACATAACATGGCATAGAGATATTGATGAAATGAAAAAAATACACTATAAACACAATGCAAACATGAAGAAGAAACATAATAAAACACAAGGTTAGTGCTAAAGAGATTTGTGTTAGTAAGGAAAAGAGACCTTAGTCTAAATTATCTCAAATACCAAACTTCATCCATCGAATAAATGTTAGACAAATAAATGCTCCCATGAGGACTAGCAAGTTGTGTTATGCCACATCACTCATGAGCCACATGGATCTACTAGCTAGCAAGCTACGTTATGCTAGGTGTCCATGCAATATGATGGGTTCCACAAGACTGGAAAGTTGTGTTATGTTAAACACTCATTAAACACATAGCTCTACTATCAATCATGTTGTGTTATGCTTGACAAACATGTTAAAAGAGGTGTCCATGAATCAACAAGTTGTGTTACGTTGAATCCATGAACTAATTTTCTAAAGTCTCACCTGAGAAGGCACATAAACTTTCCTAAGAAGGCACATAAGTGACAAAATCACCTAAGAAGGTGCATAAAATTTCCTAAGAAGACACATAAACATTCAAGGGGATGAATTGATAATGATGCCTTAAGGGGTGTTATAGAAAACACAACCACCAAGGGGGTATGTCAATAGGTCAAATCTCACAAGACAAAATGGATAAGGGTAATATATGCCCCCATTAAAATGTCAACATACTTGTTATGTTGGTATTTTAAGGAGAAAAGAATGCACACCTTCAAATCCAGTTATCCTTTCCCCCCAAGTGTGGAGACAAAGAAAACCACATAAGAGATTATCGTGTTGCTAACATATAAAATATGGTTTCACTTAAGATTGTACCACCACGAATTATAATGAGAAAACACATAAAGCTACAAATGCCACATAGTGATGAGAAACACTATAGGATGAAGGACATTATTGATTAGAGGAATTAGGATGAAGATCATTATTGCTAGTTTTATTTTCATGAACTAGGTCTATTGAAAGTTTGTTGAACTTGCTACAATTTTCAAACATATAAAAGCACAATGTTGTTACAGAAGTGTGACACTATTTACTACAGAAGTGTGACACTATTTACTACAGAAGTGAAGATGCTTAAAAGGGCACAGTGATGTCTACAAAGGCATGTTGCTATCCATAGAAGTGTCACATTGTAGAAAAACAAAGATGAGTATTTGTAGTTACCTAGGTTGACTTTGAACAAAGGCACGACAATGTAGACAAAGGCATGGAAATATTGGAAAGGAATTGTTTTAATAAAAATAGAACCACGTAGATGCATACAAAGGCATGTCACTATCTATCAAGTGCACAATTTGTTCAAAGGTTTAAAAATTTTCCATTTTTGTCTGCATGTTTGAATGTTTGTTTAATTGTTTGACTTTTTGCAATTAATAAAAACATAGTATACAATGTATTCAACTGACTCAATTGGTATTAGATGCTTTTTCATGTGTTTTTCTTCCAAAAAGTCACACTAAATGGATTTGTAAGGTATCAACATGAAAACACACCATATTACACATCCTATTTAGTGGGTAGATCAGGTTTATCTTCTCAAAGTAGGCTCGCACAATAAAATACCACCCATAAAATGAGTAACTAGAGTATGCATGCATACACAATACACCTCTTACCTTGGAAGGAAAAGTTCCTTGCAAGGGATTTTGTCACCTCAACTATGTTTGGTACATGGAAAGTAGCTTCATGGAATGATGTTATTCCATTGCACCACTAAGAGAAGACATTTGAAAGTCTTAGGCCTCTAAAAAAATTTAGTTTTTAGTGGGTAGAACTTGGTGATCACTTTTGACCTCTCAAAAATTGCCTCGAGAAATCAAAAAACTATAGTCCTTAATACAAGTCTGGAGCGCTACATGCATAGATCGACCTACAACTTTCACTCTCAGCCAATTTATATAACACGCCCAACTTGAGATTGAACCCTTGAGTTCTCCATTAGGATGTGTCTCAAGGTATGCCTCCTACTCAAAAAAGAAAAAGAGTTACTATTTCTCTTCACCTAAGATCACACTAGGTGTGAGGGAAGAGGATATGTAGCAACTACCTTATAGGATTACAATGAACATAGAGTGCAAACTAGAAGTGTTTCTACTCACCTAAGATCACACAAAGAGCAAGGGGAGAGGATACACAATTGCTAGTCTACCATACACGTCAAACAAAGCACACAAGTTCTTTTTAGGTATGCACCAAAAGTAAATTATGGTTCATTTTATCCCCATGTTCAAAGTGCAAGTTGTTGGTTTATTTTAAGCCCAAACGAAGATGGAATTTGTAGTGTTCTTTTTAGAGCGCAAAATAAATATTTGATTTGTGATTCATTTAAGACACCAATGTAAATGTGTGATTATACTCTAAGACAATGAAATTAAATCAACTCTAAGGTCAATTCCTTAAGCAAGTGTTAATAAACACTTTAGAATTCTTCATGATGTAAAGATCCATCTCTATCAAATCAGATCACCCAATCACTGGTTAGGGTTAGTTCTTATCAAATTATGAAATAAAATTGAAGAACTAAAGTAAACAAAAGTGCGGGCTATTTTTAATAGAAGTGTGGATTTTCTGACAAAAGTGTGACCCTTTTACAAAGGTGCAAGCTATTTTTGCAAACAAAAGTGTTATGCATAGAACAAAAGTGCAGATCTACTAATGAAGGTGTGACACTGTTGAGATATGAAGGCACGAATATTTAACAAAGGTGTGAACCTTTAACAAAGGCACGAACCTACCAAAAAAAAAAGTGTGACTCTGCCCCTACAACTTGCAAATCTAACAAAGATTGAAAGAAATTGATTAGATAGGGATGTGGGGTCCCACTGGGCATGCCAATTTATAAATGTATAAAATAAATTAACCAATTAACATCAAATCAAGCTTTAAAACTAAACAAATGATCAATCAATTACACCATTCCAATAAAATTCATTTGTCAACCAATAACTAGATTCAATTCAAAGTATTTAACAAATAAATAATAAAGCAAAAAATCTAGCTATTGATGCAAACCTCAATCCCACTATGAGATTATGTTCAAATTAGATGTGGAGTGCTCAATTCAAATAAAATCCATGATTTTGCAAAGCAAATTGATGAAAATTGGAGTGAATGGTTCACAAGAAGATCTCAAATTGATCAAAATTGAGTACTCAATTCAAGAGAATAAGCTTGCATAAGGCTTGTCAATGATTATTATGTGAAATGGTCTGCGATTTATAAAATTTGGAAATCATGATCAATGGTCATGATAAAAAATGGTAATCAAGGGATGAAATTAAATGAGAGATGAACATGCATCAAAGATGGATCAAATAGTTGATAATCCATGAGGTATGGATAAAGGATCAAAACAATGGTCTAAAATCCATGAGAGACTCAACAAATTCCCTAAATTTTAGGAACTATGTTGGAGATATTTCCATGAGGAGGGAAATATTTGAATTCAAATTAAGAATATTCTTTCAATTATTAGAAGAATTAGAAGAAATTAGTCAATTAAATAATTAAGAAATTACTTAATTGTGCAAGTAGAGGAATATAGGGATTTAATTAAACAATTAAAAATCATTTAATCAAAATGAGATTTAGGACATTTAATTAAATAATTTAGATTATTTAATCAAATGAGAAGACTTAGGAGATTTAATTAAATAATTTACATTATCTAATCAAATGAGGTGAAAATTAGTGTGAAAGGGGTGAATTAATCAAACAATATTAATTGTTTGATTAATACTCTAGGAAAAGATGATGAATTTAACTAAACAACTCACATTATTCAATTAAACAGATGAAAATGAGTGAATCGGGATAGGAATGGCATTTGTAAGCAAAATCAGGTGTGTGATATACTCAGGACATTTTCAGATGTCTACACTCCCAAAACAATATCTGTTGTACTCATGAAGATAACAAGCATTGGGAAATCAAGATTTGATAATATCCCATGAATAATTTAATATTATGGCATTTCCCAAAATAGCTAACAATACCCCATCTACAATAAAAAACTAAAATTCTAGAGCTAGTTATATAAAAAAATTAGATGAGTAGCCAAACTTTTGTTGAAGAAATTATAAGTTCATCTTGAGTCTATCAATACTGTAACTCTCTCCTTCTTTAGGGAACCCCCTACCCTAAGAGTTTTAAGGGCACTAAAACCTAAGAATGTATGACAGGAAATGATTGGTTGGGGATTTTGTGATTCCTCATCTAGATCCTTATCACTCTTCAATATTGGTTCCTCCTCTTCTTCCTTAGTTGGACCTTCAATATAGAATAATTTCGTCGCATTGCATTTATTTCCTCAACTATATTTTCTATCATAGTTGAAACATAACCCCTTTTTCTCTCTTCTCTTCAATTTATTGTGATTTCAATCTAGTAGGAGGAGGGAGTGAAGGTGTTGAGAAGCTTTTCTCTCTTATTCCATTAACCCCTTACCTTCTAGGAATCAAATACCTCTCCTCTACCCTACATGCTAAGATAAAAGATTGGAATATAGAGTTAGGACTAAACATGTGTACCTTGAATGTTGGATGTGATCCTTGAGACTCCCTAAAAATAAATCATTCAAGTTCTCCTTTGTAAGTGTATCCACCCTCGAGGATATGTTCTAGAATTGTTGAATACAGTCCTTGATTGATCATGTTTGTTGATGTTTAGCTAGCTAGATAAAGAAGTTTTTTAGTCATATTGTTGCTATACTATGATTGTAACTCCTCTATAAAGAGTGGCCATGAGATAGTGAGGTCCCTTTTTTATCGTTGAGAACATAGCCATCAATCTACCAAATGAATTGCTTTGGTTCTAGTTATAGGGAAGCCATTGTAAGTTTTTTTCCACTTTGAATTTGATGCACATCAAAAAAATCTTCATTTGATTTATCCAAGCTAGTGGATCCTTACCATCAAAATTACACATATCCACATTTTGCAACAACTTACTAGATACCATATATGATAATTAGAATTTGGATCTAAATTAGCTAGTTTGAATGATCCACTTTGGTTGCTTGAGACCTCCATGTTTGATCTTGATTTTTTTTGTATAAAAGAGTTATATTATCCAACATCCTTTGCATGTTCGATATATCTCTCATTAAGTGATGCATATCTCTAGTTAGGTGATGCATATCCTCCTTTAGTAAGGAAATTTCTTCCTTAACCTTGTTGACATCATCTTTAGGTTCAATATACTCAATTATTTACATCATCATTTTCTAGATATTTCCTAGGTGTGGAAACATTCTTTTTGCCTCTTGTTGTAGGCCCTGTCATGATGAAAAAAATAATTTTGCAATAAATCACACAAAAAAAATTCAAATGATTTGAAATTTTTCCTATAAGTTAATAGGGCATAGATCTCGCTTCCCACTTGAGAAAATTTCCATCCTTGAGAGAGTTTTTTTGAAAACATAATTTTGTGATAAGTAACTTACTTCTACTCAAATTGATATGAAATTTGGAATATATATGCTTCAAAATAGGTTCTTGGATAGCCCTAAAAAATGTAGGAAAAAATTATTATAATTTGAAGGATATGTGCTTCCCAAAAATATTGGTAGAAACCCTAATTATGAAATAAATTACTTAATTTTTCTCTAATTTCTCTAAAATTTGGATTGTAGATGCCTAAATGACTCCTTGAAGAATCCTTCAAAATTAAAGAAAAAAATCACCAAGATCTAAAATATATGTGATTTCCAAAATAATCTCCAAAATTGGAAAAAATGCCTAGCCTTCATGATGCTAGGATCTTTCTTTGATAACACTTGTAATAAAATTACTTGCACAAAAGAGGAATATGATATAAAATATTCTACAAATACTTGATGATAACTAAGAATAACAAGCCACTTTGTAGGGGTAAACCTCCAAATATCTCCAATGAGAACACAATTCACAATCTAATGATCAATTAAGACTCACTACCTCCTATATATACCCTACTTATTCCTAGGATATCACCTAGGCCGACTTCGATAACAACATATAAGTCCTAGGCCAACCTAAATAACTAAATAAGAATATAATAATGATAATTATGACTTAATTAAGAGTTAAGGTAGCCACAAGCTGACTACCATAACCCTATTCAGACTCTAATATTAAGGGTGTAGCGTATTGTGTTAAATGAGCAACCAAGGAGCATACTATGTAACGAAGATTTATGGAAATAAAGGCTTATTAGGTGTAGATGCCACTAGAATTAGTGGACTAGGGAGATATTCCTTAATCTGATCAAATACTGCCTAACATGATTGGTCATATTCAAAGTCGACATTTTTCCTAAGAAGATGCATGAAAGGATGACATTTGTTAGCTAATTGGGTAATGAATTGCCAAATGACCTATGATTTTCCATATAGACTATAGAACTATGCAAGACTCCTAGGGGATGAAATTTTCATTATAACTTTGACTTTCTCAGGGTCCACCTCTATGTCTTGTATAGAAATGATGAATCCTAGGATTTTGTTGGGTGTGACTCTAAAGACACACTTCTTGGGATTTAGATAGACCTTGTACACTCTCAATCTCTAGAAGATGCAATGTAAGATGGATGAATGATCTAATTTATGCTTGGAATTTCCTAAGATGAAATATAGGTAGTCTCCAACAATGCCATGTAACATGTCATGATATATGACTGTCATGGAACATTGATATATGATACTAGAATTTTTGAGGCCAAAGGGCATGACTCTCTAATAGAAGGTGCTACATTGGGTGATGAAGGTTTTTGTATACTAGTAATTTGGTTTAATCTATATTTGGTTGTATGAAAATAAATGTTCATGAGAGACAAAATCTCATGCATTGTCCTTAGGTCTACTATCATGTCAATGTTGAGGAAGGGGAAGTCATCCTTAGGGTATGCCTTGTTGATATCCTTGAAATATATGTATACTCTAATTCCCTTAGTTTTATTTCTTATTGGAATTATGTTTGAGATCCTATCTACATGTAATTGATTGGTTGAATGAATTTGGCATCCAAAATATTTTGTAGTTCTTCCTTCATGAGGAGGGAAATTTTAGGGTGTATTTTTCTCAACTTTTGGGACACCAGTTTAGCATTAGGTCATACCACAAGGTGGTGAATGGCCAACAATGTGTCTACACTAGGGATACTAGTGTAATACCATGCAATTACATTGATGTAATCTCAAAGAACTAGGGAGATGTATGTATTCAATTCAAGATCCAAAGCTACTAGATTGTTTGTGTGATCATGGGGTCTTCTTATGTACCCAAATTGATGTATCTAGCTTCCTTGATGAGGAGATTTGACCCGTCTTGCAAAGGAATGGGTGCTAGAGGGAGATGGAGTTCATAGTCAATAGGTGTATCACTATTAGGTGTTGACTTGAATGTTTCCTTAGAATGGGAGGACTCTTCTTCTTACATAAAATATGTGTAGACATTCAATAGGATCTCTAGAAGGAATGTGGTTGTGGGCTTGTAAACTATCAAGGATAGCTTCACTATTTTGAAAGGTTTCAAAGGTGGGAGGCTCACACAGGTCCCATTCAATAAGTTTAGGATACTGAAGGTCAATATGGATGGAAAGGATGACATGATCATATAATAGGTTGGTGGTGGAAAGCTCTTTGAAGGACTAGGGATGACATCTACCTCATTATCATCAATGTTGAAGGAGCTGAATTTAGCATCATTAAAAATTTCAACAAGGGGATCATAGCACTCATCATCAAAACCATATACTAGCCCTATAGTTCCATCATTTTATGGTATATACAAAAGATCATTGGAGGGCATTGCTTATGGAGGCCAAGACCTCTTCCTTTATAGTTTATGTTATGAAACATACACAATGGAATGGGATACTTGTCCTTGAAGCAAGAAGCATATTTTTCATCTTTGTAAAGCCATGTGGGATCAAAGCCAACTATATCTTCATCAACAAGATAATCACCATGGATGAAACTAGAGGGCCCATATTGTAGCATGAGGAAGGGATCTTTTGATTTAGGTAGAGGTTGACCAAAGAATTAGGGTAGGATGGTAATTTTGGCTAGAAGGAAGGCTCCATGGATTTGGTACTCTCCACACCCTTTATCAAGGATTTTAAATGTGGATTTTGTTGGAGAATGCCGAGATCAAGAGCATGAAACAAACTTCCACAAGTGAACAAAATGAGCACAATAGTATGTCTATCAATATACAAGAGAAGAGTGTGAGATACAATGATTAAGCCTTGCATATATAGGTAAGGATGAGTTAGGACTTGGCAGGAAATAAACTCTAATTATCCCTCCAAAGATAGGACACTTGTGAGCTCACTTGACAAGTGGGTGAGCAAGCACGACAAGTTTACATGCAATAGGTGTTTCAAGTCATGAGGAGTCCCGAGGACACATGTCTCAATGCTATGAAGTGAGACAAAAAGCAAAAATGCCTAAGTAAACTTGAGCTAAGTGTGAATAGGTCAATCCTAGATAGGTGATTTAGCTAACTAGGTAGATAAAGACTCTATTTACACGAACAAATTTTAGGGATTTTTTCTATGGATTTGGATTAGAGGAGGTGGAATAGATATCACTTGGATCAATGTAGGATTTGAATGAAATGGATGCAGATTTGGGAATATCGTTAGGTGTTGGACAATTTAAAACTTATTGTATTGACCCGCCAACATTTTATAATATTAGAAGGGGAAAATATCACCAAGAATAGTCAATTCTATAATATTGTAGGGGAACTTGAGGCACTTATGGTAAGTGGATGGAATGTATTCCATGGTTGGCTGAGAATGAGATTATATGGAAGATCTAAGTCCAAGACATGACACAAGATTTGCTACAATATGGATCCTACCTCAATAAGCAAGTGAATAGTATTAGCTGATTATGTCTTTGCATTATCATATGCTTTGATTGTAATAGTTCGAGGACTCAAAATTCTCACTAAATAGCCCAAATATTGGACTAACTAAATTGTAAAAATATCTAGGATAGATTCATTGTCAATGAGCACTCATTTTATCCAATGATTATATATAGTGGATTATATATGAAGAGGATAATTGTCTGAAGGGTCAATGGAAGGAATATCATTGGGGGTGAAAGTGAGGTGAAGTTCAGTGGATAAATGACGCACAAAGGTTTGGAGGTGTGGGGGATTAGTGTCAATAGGCACATGGAATTTTTGAAGGACTTGATTTAGGATATCCCTATGAGTAGGGAATGTGTGAAGGAGTTCAAGAATTGATATTTAGGTGGGTGTACACTCAAGATGGTCAATTAGGTCATATTGCTTAGTAGGATTGGTTAGAGGAGGGCCTTGGATGGTGACTTTGCCACATTAGGTAGTGATAACATAGTTGGATGATTTCATTTTTATTGTGTGAACTCTCTCACTAAATTACTCTATGTGACCAACAAAGGAATCATAGGTATGGGAGGTTTATAAAAATAGATATTATTCGTATGGGGATGCTGACCTTAATGTTGCTTACTTGATATATTTTTTTGACTAGGCATAAGGAAGAGGTTTTGATATATCCCCATGTCTTCAATAGGCAATGAATTGGAATGTTTCAATTTCATACATTTTCCTATAGCATGATCCTTGATTCTATTATCTTCAACCATTCTTTTTACTTCTACTTCAGCAGCACTGCAATGAATATGCAAGCCAAATAGAACAAGCACAACAACATACACCCTAACCCTAACCCTAGACAATAAGAACCTAATTCCTCCCATAATTACTTGGAAACGCTAATACCAAATCCCATGTACTGACCTTTCTATGTACAGAAAAAATAAGAAGGAAACCATTAAAACATAGCCTGGCGGAATGAAACCCTTGCTCCCGCTCAAAATTTTCCAGCAGTCATGGAAACTGCACAGATAAAGGAGAAGAACACAGTATTCACAAATTACATATAAACATATTTGCTGCATATAAGATGTTTAAATTAGCTTTCTGTGTACAAATTCTTATGGAAATCTCCAGAATATAGAAAACTTGTGTAGAAAATCACCTCGAAATAACGGAGAATATTTGACCTTATGGAATTAAAACTTGGGTATTCTTTTCTGGTTAGCTTAGGATCTAAACACAGTATTTTTAGAAAGTTGATGTGTATGGGTGCGATCATATAACTTTTTGTTGTCAAGCTCCTTGCCATTGTAAGCTTCGAAGCTCAGTATCCAACATGTAATGGCCCACCTGGCCACAATAATTCAATAATGCATCTAGATATTTAAAGATGTTTTTTCATAAAAATTGACTTTAAAAAATATACTGAGAATCCTCAACAACCTTGAATGACTTTAAAAATACAAAAGTATTTGTCTATATTCTTTATGATTAGTGAGGAGGCAATCATTAGTGCCATGCTTGGAATTTCAAGCCACCTATGTCTCTCAGAATAAAATTAATTTACAGCTGTAAATATTGTTTTTAATATAATATGTAAGAATTGTAATGGTCAAAATTGAATATTTCTATTGTTTTTTAATTTTTATTTTGAGTATTTAAGGCTTCTAAATAGTTTATGAATAGTATATTCAGTCATATATATTATTTATTCTTAGATCTATTATGTAGTGGTTTGGATCATAAATAAAGATGTATACTTGATTTATATCGCTCTCATAGTCATAGTTAGAGACTTTTAATTTTTAAATACAAAATTCAAATTTCAACACTCAGTCATTTCATTATCCATTATGAACCAACCTACTACACATTTTGTTGATTTATGGGCATGGTAGTTGTGTTTAAAGATGTTTATTCACTCATTGAAAAACATTTATGGAATAATCTAAGAGTATGCTACTTTTTTATTAATAAAACATTTACAACAGCATTATAACAACATTTAGCAAAGTAAATTATCAAAGCATATCATTCTAGGGTAGTTGTACACTTGCTTGTTGTTTTCAATCTTTTTCTCAAATTCATAAAATTGGTATGATAGGTGTATAGTTGACGAAACTTGACCCTTATAATTCAACATATTCCATAAAGGAATTAAACACTAGTTAACCTTATGCACATTTAGACATTGGAAAGTAAGTTAAACAAACTCCAATGGTCCACATTTTTATAGGCTAGTTTTACAAGTTTTTGATTAGGTCCACATATTAGATCATTTCTACACATGAAAGTCAATTTCATAGTCACAAATTTCAACCAAAGCAATAGACAATCATGATTTCTACAATCTATGATCTTCATCTAAGTTAGTCACAAAATTCTAATTCCTTGGTGAATTAGTTTTTGACATTTGTCACACCATTCTTCAATCATTAGATTTTGAGATAAGTATTGCATTTAATTTATTCTAATCGCCACATTTAATTTTAGTTTTATTGATTATCAATCCCAACACCTTTACCTAAGATGACTGATTTAATTAATTAGCTTAGATAATTTGTGTACTCGGTATAGTTTATCCATTATATTTTTTGTGAACTTGACATTCCTACACAACCTAGGGTTTTGACGAAGTATTTTTAATCATCTATATTAGGGTTTTATATTTAATTTTCTTGATTGTATATTGTTCATGTTAGATTTTACTAGGATTTTGATCCATTGTTGTTTATACTTCATTGATTTTTTTGGACTAGGGCTTGGGTTATTATATTTTTTTTTATTTCTTTGATCCTATATTATATTTTTATCATGGATGTATTCTCCCTTCTTTACAATGAGAACTATATATGTAACTATGCTTTATGATGATACATTTTATGTGCCTTATGATAGTGACTTAACCTCCACTTCATCCCTATATGCATATGATACATCCAGGGATTTTCATCCATGCTATTTTCTTATGGATAGTATACATCTAATGATAGCTATCCTTCATGTGCCTCTATTAATCTATTCTTCCTTGAGGAGCCTAATGGCTATACATGATATACCTTTTCTATCTTCATCAGATCACTTGAGTTGTTATCCCTTATGTACCTCACATCTATTATTCATTTCTATCTTGTGACTCATGGTCTATTAATGATATGTACCATGATGAGCATGGGATAGTTATTTTTCTACTCATGATGATGTTTATGACTCTTTGTTTCATGATGAATTGGTTTATGATGCACATTTATGTTAGGATTAGGTGTATCATTCGCCTTGCAAACCCTAAGTCTTTTAAATTATATTTAGTTTTCTAGATGATAAATAGTATTATCTTTGAACATCATGAAGTACACAAAATATGATTCCCATGTGAGGGTGGGGGAAATTATTTATTTATTTTTATTCTCTAGGATACTTGGGATATTGTTGGGGGAAATTATTTATTTATTTTTATTCTCTAGGATACTTGGGATATTGTTTAAGGATAAACTATATAGGGAGGTTATTGAACACCTAGAATATTGAGAGGGGGGGTGAATCAGTATTCTACTAAACCATTTCACTAGCTAACCATTCAATAATTAAAACATATCTAGTTGCAATTGTAAATAAAAACATGAAAGGAATCATAATATCACATGACACATGAACACCAAGATTTTTACATGGAAAACCCAGAATGGGAAAAACCACAGTGAGGATTAGCTCACAATTTATTATAACCAGTCATAAGATATTATAGGGAACACTGCTAGGACACACTATCCTCGAAAGACTCACAACCTGAAATGATTACAAAAGAGTGTGGTCCACTCTCAAAAGGATGATTTGATGAAATACACCTTTTGTGTGTTGAGTTCAGTTCCAATTAAGCTTTGGAAAACAAAACCCTGCACTGATTTGCAGGTACACAATAACTACCTTCAACTTCACACAATATCACACTGTCACATATCACTTCTTATTACATGTCGCATATCACACATACATCTTATGTCTATCTATGTCTCTCTTATACAAAAATGTTTCATACGGGTGGCTTCAGAATAGTGGTTTACAAATAATATGAGGAAGGAAATTTTGTTTTTTTCCTTTTCCCCAAACTCAAGGGGTTCGGTCAAACCCAATGGTTCGATCGAATGTCATTATGGGTTAGATCGAACCCACAAACCCTAAATAAAAATAATCATATTTAAATGGGTTTGGTCAAACATGGGTTCGACTGAACCCCCTTAAATATGACAAAAAAAAAAAAAAAACATTCTCATTTTGATTGTCATTTTCACTTTCTAAATTTACCAGTTGCTTTCCCTAGTGTGTGCAGCAAACTGAGGTTGTGATAGAGAGAAAACTGACTTCTTCTTTCCAGCGAACACAACCTCAACTCCGTCTCTACAAACTTCATCAACCCGACTTGCATATCGAGCACCAGGTATTTGAAATTTGAGTTTTTTAGAGTTCAAAATGCATTTATATGTTAAATTTTGAAACCCTAGATGCAATTTTTTTCAAATTTGTTGAATTCAAATTGGATTTGCTTCCCCATTTTGGATACATTTTTATGTCCTATGTGTAAATGAAATATGCTTTCCCATTTCAACAATCAAAGCTATGGATAGCCTGCTCCTAAATGGAAAGACCAAGTGAAACATATATAAGAACTTAATAGCATATGGAAACAAACAATATAAAGTTATGAAGTTCAAATAGAACCACAAATTGTATCATTTGTAACATTAAAAATGTCCATCTCTACACATTTTTGGTGGTAGGTAGGTATTGCACAATAAGATAGAGGATGTAAACTTATTAAGACTTCAATAGTATTTTAAAAGGAATTTGAGGTGTGGAAACACTTCCCATATTAACCTATCAAGAGATAAATATGCAAAATAGATTTAATTTTAGTTACAAGAAAAATGTATAAATTATAAATTTATAACATAATTATGTACATGGGAAAATCCTCTTTGAAGAAAAATCCCACAACCAAAAACATGAACCAATTATATTATTTGATAATAATATCATTTACAATAAAATATTCATGTGCATACCCCTATAGTAGTATCATCAACATGTGATTCATATGGAGTAATTTCTAGTAGCATGATGATACCTATAAAATCATTATGCTTTCTCCATCTCAAGCACCCATAAATAGGAAAACTTTAAACCATAAACCAAGTGTGGTTTACCAAAGCCATGAGCCAAAATAATGACCTAAAAATGGCACCAAATTTGGTACAAATTCCAACACCATATTCCTTGACTTGGTTTATAGGATGTATTTAGCAAATGCTTTACATCTTGTCAAAAAAATTCAAATCCTCCTCCTCATAACCGACACTCCATTTTTGACATATTCAAACCCATTATTTAAGATGATCTTGATGATTTTCATAATTCTAATCAATATTCTAGTGTAACCCCCCTTTTTTATTCTCTTATGTGTCATATAACATTTCATAAGTAATTCCCATCTTACAATTTCATACAATGCTCTTACAACTTCTTAAATATATAAAAGGGACAACCCTAGTTCAATTAGGATTATTTAATTATTATCACCTACATCCATTCATTACATGTTATTAGTTTTTAGTTGCACACATTATTAGGAAATATGCATTGTCTAAGCAATTGGGGTATATTGCATGTTTGATAGTGTTTTCCTTGATCTTTTATCTAGTTAAATTAATATCCTTTAAAATCTTGTTTTATGGAGTTTTCATCTTAACTCTAATATGGCTAGCAAATAAAATGACGATTGAATCATTTTTTGATATAATAGCTAATGACAACCATATAAAGAGCCACATTAAAGAAGATGAAAAATAATGATCAAGACTATGATTTAGATACATATGTTGCTAAACAAGATATTTGCCTAAATTGATAATTACGTATTGATGCACCTCTCCACCCTAAATATCCTCACTCATTGGCTAGTAATTTATATAATGTATTAGGTGGCTATCCTTAGGGAATTAATACTATTCATAATATTACCACTCTAATGGATTTTAATAATGTTGTACCCTCTATGCATCCATCTACCCTTCATCCTCTTATACGATTCCTCCTATCATAATTATAGTTACCACCTCCCATGGATCCACCACCATGTCCCACTTTCTCTCTCCACTAGTATTTTTTCTTATCTCCCATCCTTTTATATATGTTCACACCATTGTTACTACTAGCACTATCCTATACATATATGTTTTTCATACCATTCCTCCTTATCCTATGAAAATATAACCTTATAGTGTAACTTCTCCTTCCATTACCATGTCATTACCTTTCTAGACCTTCCCCTCTTTATACATTCTCCTTTTTATCCTACACTACTCTTACCACTAATATATCCCTATACCTTGGATATACTATTGAAGAAATTTAATTGACTTTCAATATCACAAAAATTAGACCCATATTTTTAAACGTAAAATGTGTATAATAAAGCACAATCCATGCTTCCTAATTCAACTTCACTAATATCTATTGAATTAACTTAGGTTCATTACAATAAGATAATCATATAGCCATAATTAGTTGTCAAGATAATGGTAAAGTTTTCAATAGCCATATTTATCCTTCCACATGCCACCATTAGACATACACATAATATTCATGAACATCCATACCTATGAGCATCCAAATACAAGAAATATAACTATATATATCATGCACATCATCAACATACACATAAAATATCACACCCATCATCAACACAACTAATAGTTCCCATATCATATTATCTATGTTCTCATACAAATGTGTCTTCAAATACATCAAAGCACTCATGAGTAAATCCACTCTATAGAGCATACACACAACTAAAAAGGTGCCCCTAAGGTATTTGTCTCCTATATCTATCCTCTTAGCCTATCCTTCTCTATGGATAGGTTCCACTCATATCTACCATCTTGAGGTGATCCATGTCTCAATCCTTGTCAAGGTCACTCCTCCTCTCTACCTATATCCTTTCTCAATGAGCTAGATCTATCACTGCTACTCCCCAAAACACCTA
Source organism: Sequoia sempervirens (assembly GCA_007258455.2). Classification (NCBI taxonomy): domain Eukaryota; kingdom Viridiplantae; phylum Streptophyta; class Pinopsida; order Cupressales; family Cupressaceae; genus Sequoia; species Sequoia sempervirens. Next base: position 339,923,692 of record VDFB02000015.1, read on the forward strand.
CATTTAAATATTAAAAAAATGTTTAATAAATCATACAACATTGATTAAAACTAACTAAACAATGAAAGCATTTAATATTATAACACCTTATGAATTATATTGAATGTCCCCACCTTGAAAATTATAGCCATTGATGTCAATCACTTATTCATACTATAGCTTTGTTCTCCAAAACACCTACATTTATATAAAAGTGAATTTTCAAGAAAAATAATATTTAACCTACTTTTAACTCAACAATAATGGATGTATTTCTATCATAAACTCTTTGTACTCATAACAGAATCATGGCCTAGGTAGAGTATAAAAAATGTTGTTTCCAACCTCATATGTAAATCTAGAGTTAGAGTGCCAAAATTGTTGAATTTCATCCTTTGTGCTATTAATTAGCTTCTTATCGACTCATGGAAGCCTACTGCTAAAAGCCCAAGAATGATTTTCAATAGGACTTTCTAATCATGATCTTATTGCTAGTACTTTTGATAATGTTTTACGATTTAGGCTTAATTCAAGACAAGTTTACCTTAATAATTGAGCCTTTTTAATTTTTTAATTTCTTACTAATGATGTTATTACTCTATGAGCAACTCTTTTATCTTTTTCCTTACTATTATTTACAATAGAATTGAATGCATTAAAAAAACTTTAACAACAATATTATTTCGATCAAACTTTTTGTTTACATGAATCTTTGAAATTTATTTAGTAAAGGTCTCATTTTGTACATCTTTAGTAATTGTATAAAAATTTGGAATTTTTTGGTTAATGTCTTATTGGAAAACCATTCATTGAATTTTTTTGAAGCCCACAACCGAATGGTTTGTGATGACCTCTTGCCTTCAAGAATTTCTATTATGCTCATCAATTTCAAACCATTTTGGGGTTCTTGAATGTTTTTAAATTTTAACAAACTCATTACAAAAAGATGGTTTTTGAATTTCTTTTTCTTCTTCACAAAGGTTCTCTCTTCTTATGTAATTTGGAGACACATTGAGTTTCATTGGTTCATGTGAGCTATCAATTTAATCATTGTTATCAACAAGTCGATTATTGAGTGCAATTTCAATGTCATAGGGTTCATATCCACATTAGTCAAGAAATTGTTGATGTATTTCTTCTTCTTCTTCTTCTTCTATGATGCTACTCTTATCAATAGGTGTTCCATCAAATTTTACAATATTTTCACATTCATGTTCAACATTTTTATTTTCAATATTATTGTCACTTTCATTTTTTAAACATTTCATTATATTGAACATTAAAATATCCAATTTAAATGTCATTTAAGGGTAAATAAGGGCCTTCATCTTCTTTCAATATATATTTATAACAAGTATATATATTTAAAGGTAAATATATATTTTTAACATATATAATACATGTATGGTTGGATTAGTGAGATATTTATAACAAGTATGCAATGAAGTCAAACTTTATTAGATTTGATTCTTAATAAATTAGTTTTAACGATTCAATTTATAGCTTTATGCAATTTATAAGTTTAAATAGTTTGATGGTTTTTAAAATTTATACATATAAAAATATGATAAATGTCTGATTATTTTGCTTTCTAATCTATAATTTTTTGATGTTCTTGGCTATATAATTGAAGTTCATTTATGTTAACAACTATTAGATTAAATATTTTTATCCCCAATTATTTTCAAATAATTTTATACTAATCGTTGTATTCTTATTCTTTCTTTCATTGTTTCATTTAAAATTTGAACCATTTAAGAATGCTATGTTATAGATTATAGTTGTCTTCCAATTATTTTTAAATTGTTAATGGTATGAAAATATTATTGATGAGTAGATGAATTATTACAAGTTCTATTTTAGATTTGTATTCCCTTTATCTAGATATATTATTTACCAAAGTCTCATTACTCTTTTAGGTGTACTGTATATATATATATATAAAACATGGAAAATGCAGATCATGTTCCACCTGTGCCAGATTCTTTGTTTGCAAATACTAGTAATGAGATTAAAAAATTGAGAGATTCATTAGCACAGGGTGCAAACCTGGGGATATATAGTGAAGCATGCATGTTAATATTGTATAGTCTAGAAAAACTAAAAGATGAACTTCAGAGGACTAGTGCATATTCCCCAGATAGAGTGACTGCTATTCTTTCCCGCATGTGGGAAGAAGTACATGGTGACGTTCCCCTTAAAAAAATATAGGATAGTGTCACCAAAGAAATGATAAAAGCCACTTGTTTTCCATTTTATCAAAATGTGCATAAGGTTAGGGGATACCAGGTCACTAGATGTGTCGATCATGCTATGGCCTCATTGATCTACCCATGATTTCTTGCAGCACATGGTCTATACCCAAACAATGACTAGATTCCATTGTATTTTGTTCAACAGTTGTATGCTGAGGTCCATTTGGGCCTCAAAGTTAACTACCTAGACATTCCACTATATGCTAGTTAGGGGCGTGGTAGGATTGCTGATAGGCCCACCTATCATCGAGCAGATACACCACCCCCAGTGTTTAGGGTATTGGTTGGTGACAGGTCTCCTGCTCTCACCCTAGCTCTAGCCCCCATAGCAGATGAGGTTGTCATTGCTTCCCAAAAGGAAGCAATTGACACTATAGGTGACATTGCGGTTGCCACCACTAGGATATCTGATGATCGTGTAGGTCAGTATTTGATGTGTAGACATTCCTGATCCACACCATTTTTAGCACAGTGGACCACCATGGATCCTTTTACAATGGCTGACATCCCTACTCCTACATAGCTTGATGCACTTATAGGAGATATGTCACACATGACTCTGCATTGTTTGGCTGAGGACCTGTTGGAGGCATATGCCCACATTGCATCAGCTAATGAGATGGGTATAGAGCATGTTAGAGAGCATTTGAGATGCAGAGGTCGTTTAGTTCGAGGATCCCATCACTCTCGGTGAGCACTGAAATGCGCATCGAGGATCCCACCTATAGTTCATCGGTACTTGCAGGACTTCGGGTTTTACTAATATGTTGATTGGTTACGGTTCATCATCGATGCCATCTCACCTTCATAGTCCTCTACATTCATCATTTTATGGCATGACGCTTGTAGATCAGATGGATGCAGATGTTGATTCGTCACTTGATCGTTTGGTGGATATGGTGGAGGCGACTGTTTCAGAGGACTTAGGTCATCCGATATCAAATGATGTGCATGTATGTGTGCATGTGCATGTTTCAATTCTTTTTTCATTTTTTTTTTTTTAACTAGATATTCATGCAAGTTGATATATATGTGTATATATATTGTTACAGGTGGACATACCTCATATCACTCCTAGCCTTGGTCCAGATTGTGTGCATGATCGATGTGACTCTGTGGATGAATCTGCTATTAGTGGACATGTGATTTTTACATTTTTATATAATCACACGTGTATATGTACATGCAATATATTTATGTATGCATAGATCTAGATTGATATTTAAAAATACAAGTTCATTTAAAAATAACTTTCATAAAATTTATTTAACATAAATTATATGTATTTAACACATCTTGTACACAATTTTATTTGCAGGGCTCAACACATCCATCAAAGAAGGACCGTTCTCATTCAGATGGCCATTCATCTAGGAGTAGACATTCATATTAGGCCATGCACTCTATATTTATGATCTTGACCACATGTATTTGATTACATGATTATCTTTAATAGTATTTGATATTTGATGATCTCTAACTTACATTTTCTTATATGATATACATACATTTGCTTATTTGTTGATCTTTAGTATTCGACATTTGATGATCTTTAATTTACATTTTGCTTTTATGATATGTACATATACTTTCTTATATGATATATACATACATTTGCCTCTTTGTTTATAATGTGTTATGTTTATATGTATTGAATCCCTTTACATGTATGTACATGTGTTTGCTTATGGTTTAAACATGTTTACACATAATATATGTATGCATTTGCTTTAAATATTCAATATACATACATGTTTTTCTTATTTGATCTCTTACAACTTACATTTCCTTATATTCAATATACATTTTGATCTCTAAATGCGGCAGAATTTTAGGGAAATAAATGCCACTTCTAATTAGTTTCATTCATGTTGATCACAATAATTTTTTTTTTTTAAATATTGTGACATGAACCATTGAGTTGAGAACAATATATAATCTTTTTGAGAAGTAACTTGAAATTCAATTCAAATATAATTTTAAGAAAATTCAATTCAAATTATATTGAGCTATTATACGTTTTTTACAAGTAACTTGAAATCCAATTCAAATATAATTAAGAAAATTTAATTCAAATTATACCTCTATTATACATTTTAGACAACTAACTTGAAATTCAATTCAAATATAATTAAGAAAATTTAATTCAAATTATACCTCTAATATACATTTTTGACACTTTAACAAAATTCTAAAATTACTAGATATGTTGTGCATACCTATGAATTAAATATGTTCAAAAAACTCCACAATGAAATAACTTGTTTGTTTACTACTTGATTCATTTAAACTAGGATCTTGTTATTCCATGTACACTTGAATAATTTTGATTCACTTGGAGCACAGATTTTGGAGAAGAAGTTTTTGCACATTTATCAAGGAGGCAAATATTGGAGCTTGACAACTTTTGATTTTTATCAATCAAGGAAAAATTTGGAGGATAATTTAACTAAGTTGGTAGAGGACTTGTTTAGAGTCATCTGTAAGTTGAAGAAAATGGGACAACAAAGAAAAAGAAAAAATGTGTCTCAACAAAAATTGTCAAAAGAAGAAGAACAAAAGAGGTGTGACCAAAACTTGGAAAACTACAATAGAAAGAAACAAGGTACATGCTTGTTTCTTCTCTCTCTCACTCTCAAGTGTGTGTTTAGGACTTTTACTTTGAAGGTTTCTAACCATCATTGCACTTGAATGACTATAAATACTTTTAAATGTCCTCAAGTCATCTTGGCCATGCAAGTTGCAATGTTTATATGATCCTTAACTCCAATTCCTTAAGCCAATTATTTTTGTTTCAATATTTGTGTTTTGTGTCTTTGGTCTTTTATTTTCATCACTTCAATGTTCTCAAATTATTTTTATGTTTTATGCTCTAGGGATTCCTCAAGTTGGAGTCAAGCCAAATCTAGATATTGGATCAAATGAATCCATTGAAGAACACATGGACCTTGAAGTTAGGGAGGAGACCCAAGTTCAAACAATGCTTGTTGGAGAGGGGTCAAGATCACTTCTTCTATTGGTATTGATGAGCATATGAAACTAGCAAAAAATTCTCTCACTTATAGCTCATCGTGTTTTATCAGTTT